>OZ014530.1:324376420-325576420 GCA_963966105.1 Volucella zonaria | reverse complement strand
CTTTTTTCAGAATTCAGACTCATGCCCTTGCTTTTGAAGAATTCTTGGGATGAGTCGAGCATTCTTTCGGTGTCTTCGCGGTTGGTAGCGAGCAAGGTGAGGTCATCGGCATACGCGAGGCAACAAATTTTGCGCTGGTTGTTTATTTGGACGCCGGAAAATTTCTCCTGTGCCACAACGAGTTCATCCAGGATAATATTAAATAACGTTGGGGAGAGCGGGTCCCCCTGTTTAACTCCCCTCCGTATGTTTATGGACGTTTGTTCGATCCCAGATGAAATCGTTGTGGTCCCGTTACTGATGTTGGACGAGAGATAGTTTATAAATTTTGTATCGACGTAGACCCTTCTGAAGGCTCTAAACAGGCTTTGGTGGGAGACTGTATCGAATGCTTTTTGAATGTCCACAGATATAACGCAAAGGGGCTTCGCTCTCCTTCTGTGTTCTTTAATAAGGGTGTGTAGTATAGTTGTGTTAGCGAAGCAGCCGTCGACTTTGCTGAATGCCCTTTGGTTGGTATGCAGGGGGATTCCTTGTAGTCGGCTGTTAAGGATCTTGTGCAACAGCCTTATGAGTATGGAGGAGATGGTGATGGGCCTCCAATCTGAAATACGCAGTGAGTTACCAACCTTGGGGATCAGCGTTGTGCGACTTCTCCTTAGCTCCTCTGGGGTGTACTCGAGGAGCAGCATGCCATTGAAAAGGAGAAGTAGCTTTGACGTTGGCATCCGCAGCAGTCTCGCCTTATTTATTCCATCTGGCCCTCGGCAGGTAGATTTAATTGATTTATCTGCCGTTAAAATGTCCTCTGCTTTGATTGGGCTGGAGATGGTGGTTGCTTGAGGATGTTTGTCCTGCACGGGTGTTGTATCGTCGTGGGATGGATTGCCGAAGATCTCTTCATAGTGTGCTTGGACTTCGTCTACATTTGGTGGCGGGGTGCAGGGTTCATCCCACTGCGTTTGTAGCAGGATTCTTCTTACGAGTGATTTCGGGTTCCTTCTGAATTCCCTTTGCATATATCTGTAGATTTTAGCACGTTTCCTTCTATTCGATAACCCCTGGAGTGTAGATGTTGTTGGCGGCGTATTCTGGGCTGATCGGATGCGGTGGGGACGGCCATATGCGGTTGTTAGATGGCCTAACCATGTGTCTAGCGCGCTAGTTCTGGCTGTTGTTGTTGTGAGCAGGGGCTGCCGAAGGGTTTCGTCCCGCTCGTCGAGCCCTTCTATCATTCTTATTTCGCTTAGAAGAGCTGCGTCTAACCTATAGGCGCTAGGCTCGTCTTCGTTTGCGGCTTCATATTCGGAAGTGCTGGAGGCTGCTGCTTCGGCTCTGGTGGTTTCTTGTTGCCGGAATCGTCGGACTCTATCCCCATAGGAACGCCGTTATCGCCTCTTTTTAATGGCGTCCCTACTTCTGTTCGAAATGGTGACTAAGTGGTTCAGAATTGCAGTCGGGTCCTGAGATCCGAACCGCACTTCTTCAGCTGCCAATTGGTTCTGTTCATCTTCTGTCCAGAACCTCCTCGATGATTCGCCTTCGGACTGCATTTCCGCGTTATAGACCGCCGCATGAGCTGCCTGAGCCCGGCATATGTGTTGAACTGTCTATTGCATGTGGAACAGGTATTGCTATCCTCAGCGGCCGGGCCCCTGCAGTACCTCCTTTGGTGTTGTTGTTTGCCTTTTCCAAGCTTGAGCTGCCTGAGCCCGGCATATGTGTTGAACTGTCTATTGCATGTGGAACAGGTATTGCTATCCTCAGCTGCCGGGCCCCTGCAGTATCTCCTTTGGTGTTGTTGTTTGCCTTTTCCTGTTTGGTATTCCTTTCCACATCCTTGACATATGAGGCGCGCAGATGTACCTATGTCTTCTTCTTCGAGCGATGCTGGCATTGCCGGACTGCTGGCTTGCTTATTCCTTAAATTGTTGTAGCCCGGCATCGCAAACAATACTCCTTACGGAGCGCCTCTCTTGGGCACTGTCAAAAACCAATGTGGTGTGTGTCGTGACTAGTTGTCAATGGTGTTGTTACCTCCGCTGGATGCGTGCACTTACTCGCGAGGTTGGTGCACACATTGATGGATCCAGCGCGCCCCATAAGCCTAAATGGTTTGGGTATCCAATATCCCGGCTAGCGCTTGCACGGACCGGGTGCTAGAATTTAAAAAAGACACGTACCAACGGGATTTCCGTATCGCGGACACGACCCGCACTGCTTCTTGTGTTCGCCGCGGGTGTTTGGTTGGCGATGTGTACGAAATCCGTCGACCACGTTTTTTTTTACATAACAATGGTGTCTCTCCACCTCGCGATTTTATCCGTAATTTTTAGAGGAATCCTTTGATGGATTTTCGCGTAACTTTGCCGAATTGGAGAGAACGCGTGTTCCGACGGATTGCGAAAAAAATTTTTAAAATCGGACTAAAAATACCGAACTTATTCCTTGTGGAAGCGGAGCGCGGAAAAAACACGTCTGCACTCGACGAGAGTCAACAAGTCTTCACTTTGACATTCAGAGCACTGGGCAGAAATCATAAAGTGAAGAAATTCAAGTAAGAGCGGGTAAACGGCGCGAGTAACTATGGCAGGTATCGAAACGTCTAGAACAGGAAGACTGCGATGCCTGGCTTACGCAGACGACCTGTTACTCTTCGCTAACTCTAAAGAAGACGCTGAAAGGTTGCTCCAGATGGGATATACCTTCTTTAAGGCCCGAAGGATGGAATTCAATACCCAGAAAAGTAAATTCCTACACCTACGAACCGTTCTGAGTAAAAAAAATGTATACACTGACAACAACCCCATCGCATTCGAAATCCTTCAAATCGCAGCGGTCACCATCGAAGAGCAATTTCGATACCTTGTAGACCAATTTAATACATCTGGCGAAATAGAAGGTACCCCGGAAAACCTATTAGCAGAACTCCAACTCCAAAAATCCCCGCTAAAGCCTCACCAAAAAATGAACATGCTACGACAATTCCTAATTCCTCGCTATATTCCATACCTGCAAAAACCCACAATCATGCGGAAAACGTTGAAGGAAACAGACAAGAAAATTCGCTCCTTTGTACGAAAAACACTTCACCTCAACGCCCACTGCCATAACACCGTCATCCACACTTCCATTAAGCATGGCTGCCTCGGAGTTATAGAATTTCGAAACCGAGTGCCGGCCATCATCACCCAACGTTTAACAAAACAGGATAAATCAGATGACCTATTCATGGACATTACCACCATGGGAGACAAATGGATCGCTCGGATCAGGAACATGTTAATCCCAAATACCCTCAAACGATCCCAAAATGATGCCGTCCAAGCAACCGCTCTTGAAAATTCTTATTCTGGAAATGGAATTAAACAAGTGCGATACCATAAATGTTGCACGTTCATTATTAGAAACCCACCAATCTTCTGGGGCGGAGAGGATTATATAAAGCAGTAGACCTCAGATATAATCTTCTTCCCACAATCGGCATCCCATCAAACCCACCACATCTACGAAGATGCCGCGCAGGAAGTGGAAAGGTGAAAAGCCTCTTGCACGTATTACAAGGCTGCCCACTTACCCACTGGGAACGAATTAATCGGCACAATTTCACCCAAATGCGCCTAACCAGAGCTGCGAGAAGGCAGCAACAATAGAGCCTAGAATAAGATGCCGCGACGGAACGCTCAAAAAACCCGACATCATCTTCCACAAAGGGAACGAGGTAGTCATCTGTGACATCGGTATCCACTGGGAAGGCCCCGAGAGTCTTGCGCTTTCGTATAACACAAAACTCGCTGCATACAGCACACAGCCGTTCATTCAAGAAATCCAGCGAAGATACGTCGGCTTTAACATCCGCGTGCTACCCCTAATCGTCGGAGCGAGAGGAACCTGGTGTCCTCTCAACAAATATTTAGTAACGCAACTCCGACTAATAGAACACGACGTCAAAGACATCATCACCACCACTATGAGAGGAAGTTGGACAATCCATCAGGCGTTCATGCTCATGGTATGGGCATGATGTCAACAAGAGCGAAAAAATAAATAAAAGAAACGGTACGATTGCCGAACATCCCAATCGAAATTTAAAAACTTTATTATGTAATATTATTAATGGTTCAATGTATTAGTAAAAAGGGGACTATAAAGTTTTTATAAATAGATCCCCAAAACAATTAAAACTGTTGTAATCTATTGTATTAAACACTATTTTAAATAAAGGAAAATTTACTAGCCAAATGCATCGTCATCTAATTAGTGACCTCCATGGTCGACGCGACGTTCAATACTTACCAAACGAGGTTGTATGGCGTAGGAACTTTATGATCTCTGACGCTGTGAACTACTACGCTGCGAAACTAGAAAAGGCGCGAGGGTAGAAGGGGGAAACAGACAACAACAGGACCAAAGGGAATGGAGGGTTTGTTACGTTCAAATCACGCAGCAAAAATCCGCCGACTTCGGACCACCTGCAGGGTTCTCGAGAAGATCTTCTATTTCTATGATTTTCTTCCTGACCGCGTCCGCGTCCTCGTTGAATGTAAATGGGTAGCTCTCGTTGACTCCCATGGAACCCCGTCGTTCCAGTAGACGTGCGGCACGAAGTGATTTCCGCATGCTGTCTACCGTCGCCGTCTTCAACCCCCGAGTTGCCATCTCGTAAGCTAGCTCCTCCTGGGATAACCTGTCAATTTCCATTTTACGAAAAACGTTTAACTTCAGGTTATACTGAATCGCAACAGCACAATAAAAAGAAGCCGAAAGAAAAAACCCAAACACTATTTGCGGACGCGGCAACACTTATTTGCAAATGTAAAATCGTCGCAAAAACTCAATGCAAAGTCACTCAAAAAAAACGCTCAACTATCAATACGATTGAAAACAACAAGAAATCGAAAAGAAAAAAACAACACGTGCATCTCAACTCAACTTACCTTTTTGTTTCGTGCCGAAATGTTGCGAAATTCTGAGCTTTAAAGGTTAACCAATTAATTATTTAGAAAGGTGCCGGGCTTACTGGCAACCAAGTAAACCAAAAAACCAAACTCGAGCACAAAAAAAACCGCAACCACACGGATGGAGGTTGGTAATCGAATGAGAGGGAATGCGTAAAACTGAAGGTAGGCCCAAAAGGGGATCGCAAGAACAACCGGAATTGCAACCAGCAGCTGGTTCCTAGCTGCGCACACCAGCAGCTTAGCACGGGGGGGTTCGAAAAGGGAGACAATATGTTAGTGGGCGCCATCCAATTTTTATGGAAAATTGGGAAAACGAGATAAAACAAAACAGATGAACTTTTCCCTGATGGGGATTTAATTTATACAAATTAAACAATAATCAATTTATTGTTATAAAAAAAATATTTTTATTGAACCACTCACATCGAGCGAGAATTAAGAACTAACTTAACAATAATTTCATACTACCTAAGATACTTATGTTTCTAATGCATCCCAATGTCCCACGGTTGCTCCAGACGCATCGTCAGCATTTCCGTTGATCGTTGTCGTCCGGTGACACAGGTGTTGGGTCATATGTCCGGCATGTGGCGAACGAATTGTGGGAAAAGAATGTGTTCACGCTGCCCTCTCGTGAACTCAACGTATTGTTCGTTAACTTACAGAAGCAAATGAGTTCGCATTTGGGTATGTTTAGCCTGATACTCCACGATTTAAAATAAGGAAGTATTATTTCGAAGTGTTTTTTTGATGCCGTGGAGGGCAATATGAGGTCTTTCGTGGCAGTTAATTATAGTGTCATCTGCATATTGTATCGTACTCGAGGTTTGAAAACGTGATGGAAAGTCATGGAGGAAAATGTTAAAAAGTACAGGGCCTAGGATAGAACCTTGGGGGACTCCTGAAAATACTGGTATGGATGAGGATGTGTCATCATCAAAGTGGATATAAAGACAACGGTTTGCAAGAAAGCTGAAGATAATTTTGGTAAAAAAAGTTGGAAAGTTCAGGGAAATTAATTTTTAAAGCAAGCTGCCATGCCAAACAAGGTCAATGGCTTTTGTGAGGTTCAAAGCGCAAACGACGGTGCATGTTTTTTTCCTTAGGTTATTTAAGATTATGTGTGTATTCATAAACGTCAAAATTCTGCGCGAGTACAATCGTATTTCTTTTCTTATGCGTTTTTGAACACACTCACTACGCAGAATGTTTGCAGTCAACATGAAGGCCTAACTTAGTACAATTTTCATGTAAACGTCGTTCATAAACGTTGAAAAAAAATGGAGAAGAAACAAATTTTACTAAGTTTAATTTTTGATTTGCTTACAGAAAAAGAAAATAGAAGCACACTTTACGAAAACAACTCACAAATAAAAAATAGAAACAAAATTATAAGGAGAAAAAATTTCAGCATGAAAAAAACGCATGTTGCCAAAAAATTCATTCTTCATGAAGATGATTTCACAGTATCCTGACGATGTATTCACGATGTGATTGTGATTGTGATTGTGAATTGCGAATTCACGGTTGGTATGCTTATTAGCTATTACTGCGAAACTGTAATTTTAATTCAATTATCATATTTTTCAGTTTATTAAAAAAAAAAATTCTGGTACGGAAGCAAATGTTGTAGGCACGTTTAAAAAAATTGAGTAAGTTATGTACATATGTTCAATTAAGGTTTGAACGTTCAGTTGAGTTATGTACATAGGCTTCCTTACCTAAAGCCGTGGTTTCGGTGCAAAGTTGATTTATGCGCGAGTAAAATTCGCCTTCATTCGCCTGCTTGCACCGAAACCACGGCTTTAGGTAAGTTAAGTACGTTCACGTCAGTAGGTTTAGGTAAATATGGTATGTTAAAGTGAGTTGAGTTTAATCAGAGGTAAGTCAGTTCAGTACAGTTGAATTGCAGTTTAAAAATAACAGCATTTTTGTTTTCGTAGTACTAAGCCGACTGCGTCTCTCTTGCCCGGGAATTGAAAATAGCCCTTCGCATGGTACAGATGTGGCAACTGTACTAAGCCGTTCTTGTGCAACAATAGCCAGGTGTGGAAACATATACCTGTTCTCCCTCCACCACTTTAGTGGGTCTTCTTGCCTCGGGAGCCTGTCACTATCCACATACCTCTGCACTTCCGCAATAGCCTTACTTCTCGAATTTCCGATAGGTAAATGAAAAAGGATCACTATCGGAGATATTATCTTGAGGCAAACTTGCTGTGAACTTTTCTGCCACTAAGGAAATTAGGTTTTTTTTCGCATTCTCAGCATTTTGCTTATCCCTAAAAGCAATTTGCTTAAATCTGGGATCTAGAAATGTTGCCATTGATAGGGTACTGCTTTGCTCCAATCTTCCTAGCATTGTAGCTAATGTTTAGTTAAGTTTTTCGACCACATCAATTAAACAAGTCTTAAATGGCTTGTCTTTAAAGCCTTTGTACACACCTTCGAGTCCATTCGCTAACGGAATGACTAAAGACGCCGTTAGATAGTTTTCCCCTGATATCCTTTTAGTCGTTTTTTCCAGCGGCTTTAAAATTTGGCAAAGCTGTCGAATGATGATCCATTCGTCGGCCGATAAATATGTTTTTGCCTCCATATCGGTTAAGGCCATCGTTGCTTTTACTGCTTCCTCTAGTTGCAGGAATCGTTCTAGCATGTAAAACAATTAGTTCCAACGTGTTGACACATCTTGAAGCAGTTTCAATGGACTCCCATTGCCTTGACTTTGCTGGTACGACAGAAGTTTGGCAGTTGAAATATGGCTTCTTCTAAAATGGCCGACGACATACTTCACCTCGTTTACATTGCGGACCACCTCCTCCTCCTTTCATGCGTCATTGACAACTAAATTGATCGTGTGAGCAAAACAGCCAAAGTGTTTCCAACCTACTTCATTGAGAATTGCAGATTTTATATTGGCTGCATTGTCTGACACGACCATTAAAATTTTCTGCCTCACGCTCCAATCTGAAACAATCCTATCCAGTTCTTTTGCAAGGTTCTGCGATGTATGGTGGACTGGCAGGCTTGCACATTCTAATAGCAGTGAAACCAAATGGAAGCTTTCATTAAGAAAGTGAACCGTGACGGCCATAAAACTATCCATAATTATGGAAGTCCAGCAATCCGTTGTTACACACATTTTTCCAGCCGTTTTGAGAACATCCCGAGTCTCATGGACGCACTGCTCGTACAATGCAGGTACCATTGTCCTAGATATCACATGCCTGTTTGGTAGCTCGTATGATAGATTGAGTGCTGCAACGAATTGGCGAAATGTTGTTTCCTCAACAAAACGAAACGGCTGGTAACTGTGTGTAAAAAGTCTTAATAGTTTTTCATAGATGTTTTGTTTACATTTTAGTGTCACTCGTTTTAGAATAAATGCAGACATATTAGTTTGGCGAGGAGCTGCAGCAATATTACGTGGCGATGGAAGGGACATTTACGGAAGGTGATACAGCGGAAAATGATGAAGGAGACGGCTGAAAATCATCTGCTTTTAGCTCCTCATTTGCGATGCTCAATGCAGCTGTAGATTGATTTAATGAAGAAGTGATACCGCTGCTTGTTGAGGGCTGTGGTCTGGTAACCTATTAAAAAATATGCTCGTAGCTGGAATTAAAAAAAAACTTAAGTGAATTCAGGCCGTGTGTCAATTTCGCAAAATTTTTCTAGTTTTCTTTTGCTAGTTTTCTGACAAATATCTGACTGTCGAACTCTAACAAATGCCGAAAAAAGGAAAACAATAATTAAAAATTCGATTTTCACCACGATATAGTAAAGCACAATTGACACGCCTTAAGCTTTCATAAATTTATAGAGTATTAATTATTGTACATATACTTAATCAAAATAATCTTGAAAAGTGATTGTGGTGTATATGTTATTTTCTCAGAATAGACTTTAACCCTTCTGGCAATAATTAGGTCTGACCAGACCTTTTCCATTTTGAAAAGCATTTCTTCCTAATAAATTGTGAAGATATCCCAAACATTTTGTTTTTATGCTTTCTTTTCTTGGCTATAAATCGTTTGTTAAGTAAGTGGGTGTAAAACATACATTGCCAGAAGGGTTAAAAAAATTCCTAAAAATATATATGGTATGTAATATATAGGTACAACTTAAAAAAAAACCTACCCATGCAGATCCTTCAGGATATAAAGACACGGTAGGATGTTTGCTTTGCATATGTTTTTTTAGGTTTGAGGTACTGGTTTTGTATGATATTTAGGTTTTACATATATTACACATAGCAAAATTTTCATTTGCTTCAGTAAAAAAATTCCATAAAAAACTAATTTTTCTTCTTTTGCTTATGTTTGTTATTGGTGGCATCTTAAATCTTTTTATATATGTACCTCGGTAATACCTATTTAAAAAAAAAACACACAAATGTACCAATATTCAATTCCGTTGGATTAATTTTCCATTGATCAATTTGAATGTGTTTTAAGGAAATTTGAAAAATGGATTCTAAGACAATTTAATTTACTAACAAAGATATCCCCGGAAAATTGGTTGAAAATGAGATTGGTGTAATGCAAATGATACAGCTTAAAATAAAAAAACACAGAATTAAACGCACTGCTAACTCAAATTTTTCTAAGCGGCAATTGAGAATTTTTCAACTACAACATGTTAAAACGCATTCAATTCAAATTAAAAAAATTCAAATGGCAATAACAACACAACGCAGCGCAAAAAGAGAATACGAAAAAATGTAACTGTGCATCGCGTACCATATAATTTTTTTTTCTTAAAAACTACCCTAACCAAAGCACTCGCTACTTTGTTACCAATCCTACATATCTGATAATTTCGCAGTTTGGCCTGTGATTGTGATTCGTGTATTCACTGTGAGTATATTCTCTTTATCGTGAATCGTGACTCTCAGACTGTGAGTCGTGATTTTCAGACTGTGATTGTGAATTGTAATAGGAAAGAAATAAAAAAAATCGCAATAACGTTTAACGCACTCACGCTTTATTTGAATGTCAATCACAGGTAGTGATTGCGACTTTGCAATCACTGTTAATAAATCACAGGTAGTGATTTTGTGCTCATGTCTATTCTATAGTCATTTTAGGATGTCAAAATCCACATCTAATGTAAGATTTTTCTTGCTAACAATACAAAATAAAAAATTAAAAACATTCATATTTATAGTTTGTTGAAAATGAGTTGAAAATACCGTGGAAAACAAAAATAACTGGCCGACCGAAAGTAGCGTTAAAGTTGGCGTTGTCCCTAAGTTTGTGGAAATTAGCCAATGGTTCCTGTTTTAGGGAACTATCGAACCTTTTTAATGTTGGAAAAGGAGCAGCATTTAATTGTTTTTTGCAATTAATTAAACTTTTATTTGCACTTAGGAAGAAATTTATCAAATCGCCTTCCAATACCACCGAACGAAAAAAAAGTCGTGGAATGTTTTCAGAAGTTGCGACGGAATCCGATATCTTATGTAGTAGGTTGTGTGGACGGGAGTCACATACCCATCCTACCTCCTTTATACGACAATGTAAGCTACTATAATAGAAAAGGAATAAGTTCGAGCAATCTTCATGTAAGCGTGATTATTTATTAAAAATTACCTCAATAAATCTTGTAATTCAAAGGCAATTTGTGATAGCAACCAAAAATTCATAGATGTTTTTTTCGGATTTCCTGGAAGCTGTCATGATGCAAACGTTTGGGAAAGCAGTCCAATCGGGAAGAAATTAAGGGCTAATTCCAAGCATGTAGTAGACTGTGGACATATTTTAGGCGTACCCTTTAACAACTTAGCTTCTTGTCTCTTACCGGGACAATGGGATATCTATCTTCTATGGAAAGGGAGTTTAATTTCGTTCACAGTTACACCAGGGTCTGCGTTGAACAGGCGTTTGGGAGATTGAAACAAAAATTTACGATTCTTAAATACGTTGACGTAAAAAAAATACAACATTTAAAATATGTTGTTCTGGCCTGCATCGTTTTACACAACATTATAATAGAGAAAGATGGACTAGGAGAGGATATAGCTTTTGAAACATTGAACTCAGAAATTGATGAGCAGAATCAGCAGGATGAGCATAATCAAAACAATTCAACCATAATCGAAGAAGCGAAACAAAAGAGAAATCAAATTGCTATGCTGTTGTTTTAATAAAATAATGAATTTAACTTAAAAGTAAATACATTTTATTCAAAAAACTTCAAGAAACATAAACAAAAAGAAACTACGAGTAAAATTAGGTAAACAAAATTCATAAAAGTAAGTCTTTTTAATTAAATAAATTGCTCAATGAATCTTGGAGACTCTTGATTAGTTCCAATCTACGTTTTTCAATTTCCATTTTTTCTTTCTCTATTGCAATAAGTTCTTGGTGCTTCACATCATCCTTCTCTGCTTTCTTTTTTAAAAACGTAAGAAGTTCGTCGTCCTTTGTAGTGTGCTTTCTTTTGGTTGGGGTTTTGAAAACGCTTTCGTACTCAGCGGATTCGCTTTCTTGAGGTTTAGATACATTTTCATCATTTTGCGTTACAAACGTTGAGCTTGAGCACAAGAGGTTTTGTGAGGAACATACACTGTGTCTCCCACCGTAGGCTTTATCAAATATTTCAAAATAGTCCCACGTTGTTGCATCCCGTCCTGACTCTTTATTACGTTTCTTGATTCGCTTATATGTTGTCATCAGATTTTCAAATTTTTTCTTTGCAGCAACAACATCAAACTCAAACAAAGGATCTGTTTTCTTTATTGCGATTATAACTGCTCTTCACAATGAAAGTTTCTTCTTCTTTCCAGCATTGAATTCCTTTTCCATATGGATTCTTTTATCAATCAAAAGTGTTACTTGATTTTTATTCCAGACTGAATCTTCGTCCTCCCTTTAAAGACAATAATTTAAATTATTTTGTACAAAAACATAAATAAAATATTTCCAATACTTACATTTTTTTTTCTGCAGCCAAAAAATTATTGCTGCGCAACCTGCCCGACACCGACGATATATTGACGTTTATGAACAGTAGATACTGCAGTTGACCTCGGTTAGTTCGATCGGAAATCTGCTTTAATGAACGCGGATAATGCAGTTCTTAGTTAGTTTGATGTTTATGAACTCACCCTATGTTCTGTATGCCTAAAAGGGCGCGTTCAGTGGAGTGTTTTTTGTTAAAAGCCGTACTGCCTATAGGGGATGATGCTGTGCACAAATATGAAGTCTTCGATTTTGAGGTAAAGTACTCTTTCCAGAATTGTTCCTATATTTGATAGCATGGATATGGGTCTGAAGTTTGCTATGTCATTGGAATTACTTTTTTTTTTAATCGGAATAAGTTTGGCTTTCTTCCAAAAAATAGAGAAGTAGCCATTATTTATACAGTTGTTGATGATAGGAGCTAGGAACTGAGGGATTGTAGGTAAGCATTTTTTAATTATGAAGTTTGAAATTTTGTCTGGTCCTGAAAATTTTTTGTTGTTGAGGTTTAGGATAATGGATTCAATCCGTTCGGTTGGGGCGAATTCTTCAGCGGATGTGGAAGATGAATTATAGTTAAGGGAGAATTCAGTTAATACGGTATTTAAGTTCAGCGCCAAGAATGAGCTATTGCGAGTTAAAACCTCCAAACAAAGTTCCGAATTAAATTGGGGCATGTTGCGGGAGTATAGATTTGTATAAAATTTTTCAAAGGCTGAAAGTTTTTCTTGAGTGGAGTAAGGGGGTATGTATTCGTGTGTGATAGGGGCTGAGATCTGGCCGGGCGCTCGATTGCGGCCAGTGATTCGGTTGATTTCTGTAAACACTGCTGGAGATGGTCTAAGCTGATTGAGTCTGTTTCTAAATTGTTTGTTCATATTTATTTTAATTTGGTCTTTTATTAAGCTGCTTAAGCAGGTGATACGTGAAGAGAGAGATATGTAAGCTGTTTTGATTCTGTTACCAACTCTGTGAAAGATTCTTTTAAGTTGAACTTTCCAAACTTTCCTGAGCTTTAGGAGTCTCACGATTTCGATGCTTAGAGTCTTGCAGGTACTTTTAAATTTGATTTTCTTCGAGTGGTACTCGGTACAGCCTTGGATGGAACTAGAGAGCAGCTGAACAAATTGGTAAATTTCCTCATTTTCAAGGTTTCTGTCAACTGGAATCTGAAGGGCACTGAGTTTATGTGAAAGATCATTGTTAAAAGACTCCCAGTTCGTGTTTTTAAATGATTTTAAAAGTGATGGATCTGAGAAAACAGGGGATATGTTACCAATCTCGATTGTAAGGAAGACTGAAAAGTGCTCGGAGAGAGGGTCCAATGTAAGGCAATTAAAATTACGCACAGCGTGCTGAGGTGCCACCAGATTCATCGATACAACGAAAAAGTCAATAGTGGATAGAGAACTAGGTCTGGTAGGGCTATTGGGAGAAATAGTGTCCATGTTTTGAAACCAAGAGTAGAAATGAAGACCATTAAGATTCGTCATTGTGTCACTCCAAAAATTGAAATCATCGCCGATGACAAAAAAATCAAATCTTGAGAGAACGGAGCAGAGATCGTTCATGGCCCTAATTAACCTGGCACCGGTGTTGCAAGGAATGTAAAGAGAGACTAATTGTTGAAGCTAGTAAAAAATACGGAAACTAAACTTTGGCGAGATGTTTATTTTCTAAAAAAAGCGAAAAATTTTTGTATATTGCAATATTAGGATTGCGATTGATTTACCGATTGGTAATTTTTCTTCAACACTTGAACAGAACGTTTAAAATGACAATGGAACCAACAATTAAAGGAAATAAAATTTTTTTTTTGGAACAAAATGAAATGAAATGGCACGATAGCTAACATACATAAAATAAATAAAGGACGTGTTCGTTTGTTTCTTGCAGCTCCTTTTGGTCGTCAACAGATGTGTTCGTTTTTGGTTTGTTTGCCGTATCTTTTGGTCGTCGACACGAATGCTATTGATTTATTTCTGCCCGAAGGATGATTTAGAGTTATTGAGACTATTGTTGTGAATATTATATTATTTCTGAATGGGATGATTCTGCCCTTTGTTGTGTCCTTAATTAAAACACCTGTGCCTCTACCAGAGTCATTTCTCAGAAGAATGTAGTTATTGAAGGTCCGCGATTGATTTTCTTCTAAGAGGGTCTCTTGGACCATAACGGCCGTTAGAGAGATGTCTCCCAACAACAGATTTAGTTCAGAGCATTTATCGTGAGAGAAAAGCGAGTTTATATTGACAGTTAGAAGCTTTAAGATCATGGTGAGATTGAGGCAATAAGCACCAGGTTTCTCGGATTCATTAAGTTTGAAATAAGTTGGCTAAAATTCACGAACTCTAATAATTAGTAAATTAATCGGTAGACTAAATAATCGGACAGATTCGTTAACGAAATCGCTAAATGAAGAAGTTGAGTTCGACTGAGTATTAGGAGTTTGGTTCACAGGTAACGCGACAGTCGGTACACTCCGGAGAACACCCTACTCCTCCTATGGAACTTTTAAGACTGGATGTGAAGTAACCTGTTTAAACTGAACATCTTTGATCAAGGCTATTGGAGATGCATTTTCTATTTTCTTTATATATTCCATACGTTTCGGGCATTCTTTAAAGTTTGCGGGATGCCCCGATAAATCACAGTTTATGCATGCAACCCTGGTCTTGTCGGTGCCTAAATCCAAGGGGCAAGTTCCTGGATTTTACGCATCTATTTGGAAAGCCGCAGTAGGCGCTAACGTGACCAAAAAGTTGACACTTAAAGCACTGAATTATCTGATTACGTTTAATCGATTCGCATCTAATCCTATGACGAAGAATGTTCTTAATATTTTGAAGTTTGTTGAGGCTTTCTCTGTCGTCTACTACGCAAGTATAGATGCCGAGATCCATTTTGTTTTCCTTGGACCATTTCGTGGTGAAATGGCGAAAATCAAATAAGACGAGCAGTTGATTGGAAATCAACATCAAGCCAACTTCCACCAAGAATTTAGTCTCGCCATTAAATGTTGGATGCCACCCATGGAGCGAAATAACCACTGAGCCCAAACATCTTTCTTTCTCTCTCTATTCCATTTTCCAAAAAACTTAACACATGCTGAGGCATTATAAATGTATTCATACCCACTTGAGTGTTAAGTTCTAAAGAACAAACAAAATTTACTAACACCCTCAATGAAGGGTCCACCCCAAAAATGTCCTCCTCTATCAACCAAGTGGTGAAAACAACCTGACAGGAGTATAGAGAATTTCCTTAATTACTTTGGAACAAACGAGAAAGCGTCAACCTTCATGTTACAAAGACTTTTCATAAGAAACGAATGTAAATCGATATCTTTTACAAAAACTTTTAATCTACCTAGACCTCTATTCTCGAATTTTACATTATCTAGGCTCTGAGTATAATTATTTTTATGGGACTCAAGCAAATGCCTAGAGCTTACCTCTTTAGCGAAAATTGGAGGACACCATTCGTTGTCCTTACCTCTTACATTACTAGGTGTAACATTGGATGTTTGCTGAGCCGTCTCATCTTCAATTAAATCCTCCAGTAAGGCAAATCGATTGCTAGGTTGTTGATGTTCTCCGCTTATGGCCGCTTTCTTGGAAGTGGAATGGTTGTTAGCCGCAACCCGCCTTTTCCGATGGTTAATGATTTGCTCGTACGAAGTAGTATCATTTTCCAATAGCGTTTGTAGGTCCTTTTCCGCCGACTGGCTGAAAATAGAGTCGTTTTCCTTATCTAAACTCCAAATAGATGTTATCTCTTTTTTTTGGGCATAGATTTTTTCAAGTGATTTGGCTTCACTGGATTGTTATCGTCGATGCCAATATCGCGCCGTCTTCGTTTATTTTTTCGTTTACACTATCACTTTCCCAAATATCCGTAGAGGCCGTAGATGTGCCGGCTTCATTGTATGTGTTTGTAGAATGGTGTGATGTGACGCCACCAATGGTTTCCAATATTTTCTTTTTATCTTCCAATGATAAAAGATCGGATGGAAGAACCAAGTTTTTCCTAGTGTTTTTTAGAATCAGGAGGACGAGGCGACGGCCTCTTATCCGATTTCATTTTGATACACACCAAATTTACACAAATTAACTTTACGCAAAGAAATTCAAAAGCAAACAATAGTGAGAGAAAAAAAAAAAACACGTCCGCTCTCAACCAGACTTCTCACTCGAATGCAGAAAATTAAATTAATAACAGATCATTGAATGATCTTACCTATATTGATGACTTTTCCTCCCTCTTCCTTCCTCACAGGAACATTGTTTCTATCAAAGCAAACATATTTAATATTTTCCTTTCTCTTCATTTCTCTTGCTTTCATGAAGAGAGCTTGCTTGTGCTTAGTCAGCGAATCATTGATGTATGGTATGTACATATATATGTCGGGGCGATTTGATCAGCAATTCCTTCTTTATCCATTACTTTGACTTTTAGTATGTATCAATAAAAGAAAACACTTTATTTTTCTTATTTTTATATTTATTAGAAAGAATTTGATTAAAAACTTAACGGCAACGAATCCGTGAACCACGTGTGCACCGATCAACAGATAAAATCAAACTCTATTCAAACTCTTCTTACAACAAAATGCCAAAACAATTTATTCTAAAAGAACAATACGCATCTGCACTCTGGGTCCACGGCCACGTTCGGTGACTAGCACTTATGGCGACACCCCGTTATTGATGAAGTCCTTATATTAACTTCACTTACAAAGAAAACAAAAACAAAACAACCCCTTCGTGGGTATCTTTTTATAGTATCATAAAATGAGTCGTCGCAGACCGGCGACAGAAAGCAAATATGTAAATAAAATTTTAATAAGTCTTATTAATTTAAAAAAAATATTTTTTTCTTGATTTTTTCAAATTATAATTTATTCTATTACAAATATGATATGAACTCGCTAGTTGACTTCGGGCGATAGACTGCAGATTGGCATAACGAGCGCACCTGCTCATTCATGCCATAACATTCGTCACCAGCAGCAGTGCATGATAGCTTCGCGTGTACCAATCTCAGGTGACAAGTTTTGAGTGATATAAAATGTTATTATAAAAAAAATAAAAATCAAATTTTATATTTTCAATCCACTCTTTATTGAATCTTTCTTAAGACTAACTTTTACAAATTTAATACCTTACCATTTAACTTGTAGCTACTCAGGTATTTAGCTTAGTTTGCAAAAAGCATAATTTAATCAAGTTCACTTGCAGGTGAGCCAACGATTCCAAGAATTGTCATAAGTGTGCCGGATACACACTCAGACGCTGATAGTACTTTATTAAATTTAGCGTTATATTACAACACGAGTGATTCTTGTTTGTGAATCGTTCAGTCAGCTGTGTCAGTGAACCTAGATTAGTTTGTGGGAACTTTTGAGATTGTAACTGTGACACTTGCATTCCTTCGATGAGCGTTAGATGATCACCCAGACGCAGCGTCGACACATTCCATCACGTACATTTGCATTGCTTCTTGTTGGTCGTGGGAAATATGTTCTTCCACTTGCTGATGCAATATGATTATCTTCTATTTGCCGATGCAATGTGATTAGCCTTAACTTGTATACTCCTTCCATTTCCACTGCGTTTCGTACTTTTGCTATTGTTGTTATTGCTGCCACCATCGCTGTCAATCACTTTTGTTTTGAGATTGTTTTTGTGATTCTTCTTTGCTCTCATAATTCTTTGTTTAGTATTGAGATCGGCGAATTGTATAAGTTAAATACTTACAATTTTATTTCATTAAAAATAATCTTTATTTCTGGCAGCGTTTCTGCCTTCCAAAAATACAATGTAAAACAGAACTTAAAATCTAAACCTTAAATACTTTCTTATTGCTAAATCAGCACATCGTAGTTTCTAACGAACGGAACTCAGAATTGCAATCGTTGCAGGTGTTTGGTGTCATCGAATGTCTGCTTGGGAATCGATGGGTTGCGCGAATTACGGGATGGACATCCCGTTTACTCAAAAAAAAATGTCAACTGGGGAGAGAACTCCCAACTCATTTCCGGAAATCCAGCAGACGCTGATTAAGCAAGTTCATATCACCTGTGCAAGTACATTGGTTTTTATTACAAGTTGATTTGCGGTGGTTTCCCATCGATATATTCTGCTGATAGTGCAAGCTTGCATTTCGCTTTCCTGTGTGGGTAAGGCTGAGGTGTCATCTATCGTCTGTTGGGTGGGTAAGTGGTCAACGTAACTCGCGTGTTAAATATCGGTGCGCATGTTGCTGACTCAGTTTGCACTGTTGATAGAATTATTCGTTAACTCCTCCGCCCTTAAATGTGAACGCCCTCGTTCACTTAAAAAAATGGAATTTCGTTTATGCGAGATGTCATTGAACTTGATTGAAGGGATGAACCTTTGGTTGCTTGCATAGTTTCTATTACCGTTTCTGAGGCTTCTTCAGCCTTCTCAATCTTAATATTAGGCTTATCAAATGGTTTGGTTTTCCTAATGGTTTTCATTAATATAATCAGGATAATGGTGACTAGGAAAAGGCTAGACTTAGGATGGCGCTGGTCTTCAAATCAGTTTTTAACAACTTGATGTCTTGGATATTTGTTGTATGCAAGTCTTTAATCATTTCCAACGAAAGTAACTCCTCGACTTTGGGGTTAATAGAGGCAGTTTGGTGGATGGCGGGTAACGGTGCATGATGCGTTACTTCAGCTGATCTAACTCTCAAATAATTGTATGTGTTGATTGTTGGTCGCGTTACATTTGGCTGGAATACATTTAACTAAATTTGGAATACATGTTGTATTGCTTATATACAACATATACCAGATTTAGAGCAAATGGACAGATTGTTTATTGATTTACAATGAGTACTTATGCCAAAAACTTCGTCTTTACATTTAACTATTTCATTAAAATTAGTTTTAATAATTTTCTCTTTTTGTTTAATTGCTCGTATCGAAATTTTTTTAAAATTTTTTTCGTTAACTATAGGTAAGCTTACTATATGGATTAACATTGAATTATTAAATGCAATTTTGATTTCAGAAAATGCGATAGCTTCTTCTACGTTTTTAAAGGGGATCTCTTTGTTTTGTATAATTTTGTCAATTGTATTTATTTCAATATTTGATAGAATATAAGAGTTCACAACGTCAGCTTTTGCCCAGTGTAGGGCATAACCTATGTTTGTTATTTCTTCCTTTATCCTCTGCGACTGACGTGCGCTAGTTTTCACAATTCAACTGAGGTGGTAATACACCAGACACCATTTGGACAGCTTGTATTTTCAAAATTCTTTTTATATTCTCACTTTTTGTTATTATATTTTACAATTAAGAGTGTCCACTATTATTTTAAATTACTAATACATAAAATTAAAAATTCTTATCAAGTTGAACAGCATTTATTGATATAACATAAATAATTTTTCCAAAACTTACACATATAGAAAAGATTAAAACAAAAATCAAACATAAATATTTTCTTCATTTACTTACTTATTTATTAAAGCTTACACTTATGGTAATCAGACTTAAAAAAAAATAATCCATTCATTGGTTCAATTAAAGGATTTTTAACCTCAAAATCACAACTTTTTTTTGGCATTCTTCACAAAGTGGTTTAGAGCATTGAAGACAAATTGACTTCAAACAATCACAGCATCAATATCTCTTTAATCTTTTAAGTTTTGTTGGACAAATAGAGCATAGTTTTCTTCCAACTGGAGGAATCGATTGAGTTCTTGGAGGTGGAAGGGGAACATCTTTACCCAAAACTCTACTGACCGTTATCCGCAGTTCTCGGGGCAATCTTTCATTATATACGCGGCCTTTCATGTGATCTAGCACTCCGATTCTCTATTGTTGTTCGGCAAGAAGCATGGTGGTATTTCAGCTTTATTCTTCTTCAGCGTACCTAAGTAGGTCAGTCCCCTTTTCAGCAATGTTTCCATAAGTGGAATCGAACTGAACCAATTGTCAGCTGTAATGTTGCGGTTTGAGTTTTCGACAACTTTCGCAACAGATTGAGTTGGTATTGCCATTTTTCTTCCTTGTTCAGTCAAGCCTATGCCATCTGAATTTTTGCCATGGTAAATATAGGCGTTATAAATGTAGTATGTGCGAGCATCTACCAATAACAGTATCTTGATGCCATACTTTGCTGGTTTCTGGGGCATGTAAATAATAAATTTGCAACGACCTCTAAATGGCAGCAACATTTCATCGATACAAAGGTATGGTCCAGGGGTATATTAAGACTGGCTATTTGAGATGAACTTGTTGAACATGTCTGATATTGGGGCAAGTGGATCTTCTTTCAGACGTTCCGTTCAGTTGACAAAACAAGAAAAACGCCATTTGGACATTACACAGCGGAATATTTCGTGGCCAGTTCCGTCGGTGGCAAATATTATGCGAAGATCAGCGTCATTACACTTAAATATTGACGAGTAGTACATTAAGCCTATAAATGCTTTCATTTCAGTAACATCTGTGTTCATAAGTTCCACCTTAGTGCTATGTTTGAACTGGGCTCGGTAGTTATAGAGTTTTTGATTCGTAAATGTCACCAAACATTCCAACATTGAATGATCAAAAACCTTGGACCAAAGTTCAAAATAGCCTTCAAAATTAGAAGTATGCAAACGGGCAGATAATCTTATTATGTTGTGGGCTGCAATTCGTGATGTCCTGGGACACTCTTGTCGATTCCAAATGAATCCTTTCTTACCTTTGTAATATTCAGATGGCTCTCTTGAGGTTTCTTGATGCACATTTTCAGTGGCGGTTACATGTGGTATTTCTTCAATGGGTTCTTGATACTCTTCTTCGCCTGAAACTTCGTCGGGTTCCAAGAATTCGGTTTCTGGCTGAAAATTTGGGTCATCTTCATCGTTAAAATCGCTGAACTCGTGTTGAGACATAAAAATTGTTTTCATATTGTAATTTTTAATGTTTATTCATTTATGTTAAATTTTCAATTCAAATCGTCAAAAGATTAATTTGTTGCTATGCGTGAGAATGGCAAATAGAATACTTATGTTCAGCACAAATAAACCTTTCCCATTTTTCATACCGGGAAGAGAAAACATTTCGATTGTTTTTACTGGAACATATGTAGCATCGACCTCTTTTGTTGTTCGATTGGAGGTGAACAATTGGTGATGAGCATGATGATGCATGTGCTTGTGGTGTTATACGTGCTGGGTGACTACGTTTTGCAACGAATGGTGCCGTGAGTGCTTTCCCCAATTCTAAAAGAAATAATCTGCGACGGATATTGATGCTGGCGTTGCGTTGACTCCAATCAGGGAAGACATGTGTGAAAATAACATAAGCATTCAATGCACTTACATATATCGAGCATATTACAAAAGATAGCCATTGGCCAACGATTTACTTTTCTTTTTGATCAATATGTTCCCGCCATTTGGTCAAGCGTGTCTACTCCGCCTTTAGTTTTATTGTAAAAATTGATCACATTAGGCTTTTTCTTCGCAGATTGTTCAATTTCCAATCTACGATGATAAGTGCTCAATAACGTGACAAATCGATTTTTCCTCAACACGTATGACAACAAAATGGCTTGAAGTTAGGGCTCGTAAACAAATTCTGTATGAAAAACCGTTTTTTTCTTCGTATCGATCAGTATTGATGGTAGTTCAGATCGATTCTTTCGAACAGTTCCCACAATTGTCATTTTTTGCTTGTGCAACTCCTTAGCCAAAGCATATGTTGTAAAAAAATTATCACATGTGAAATATAAGTCTTTATTAATTCACTTTAGCTTTTATTTTATTTATTTTTTTATTATTCTTTTCTTTCAATAATTTATTCTTCCTTGGACCTCGTGTCTCGATACTTTTTCAAACTTTTTCAAAAAAAAAAAAAAAAATGGCGATCTTCTTCCTGTTCTCTGTCAGGCAAAGGATAAAGGGCTCGCCAGCAGACGGCGCACTTTTCGGATAAAAGAATGTCCGATGCTCGGCAATAGAGGGCGATGAGATAAAAATTAATTATTATACATGTAACATTTTTGTTTGTGAGACCGTGGCATAAATCGAGTACAACGCGTTGGCCAACGTTTCTTTCCACAGCAGTGTTTGAAGCACGGCCGAGATAAACTTGAGTATTGTGAGTGTAATACGTCTCTGAATCGCAAATCAACCAAATTTTTATTCCATAACATACTTCGCTGGTTTCGATGGAATATATGTATTGACGAAATGGACATCTGCCACGGAAAGGAACTAGTTGTTCATCAATCGTTTTGCCAACGGTATACAATGCTTTGAAATGTGCAGTCCATTTGTCAAACACAAAGCGAATGGGCGAAAGCTTATCACGTCGAACACGCTCCTCACGATCATCAGAACGAATGCACCTATGAATTCTTTTGAACATGTCAAGGTTCATGGTTTTGCGGAAAATAGCTCTGCCATTATCTGCATCGCATAATTGCGTAACACACTCTCCATATGAGGGGAGCAACAAGAAGTAAACCGAAATACGCATGTAATTTCTCCATGGTCAAAAGTTCCCAGTTTTCGCGATATGTTCTCGCACTAAATAAATTGCTCATTCGAAGAATATGATCTTCAATTGGAGACAGGATCAAAACAAAACCTGACAAAAATAAAATTACTGAAAAAAAAAACAGAACGAAAGGATACCTTGTCGAACATTTGATTGATGGCGAAATGAAAATCTTCTACCACGAACGAATGCTTCTTTGTATATTCAATCAATCCATTTTTAGAATTCAGGCGATTATCGGGATTTATAAACATATCTTCTAAAATTTCTTGTGGAAGTGGTTCAATTTCCGACGAATCAGTTTCATAGGTTTCATTAATCGAGCTCATCTCCAATTTCTCCATATTCTTCACTCGATGCTTCATGACTCGAATTATCACTTTCCAACTGATCTTCATCAATAACGCGATTGCGAAGTATTCGACGTTGGAACTGCCAGTGCAGTATTGGGATTCAATCCTGATTTACTGTATGTTGCAGAAGGCTCCATCATCCACACAACAACTCTGGGAGGAAAAATTAGGCAATAGGAAAGATTTACCTACGTTCAAAGAGTTCTCTGAGTTCCTAGAATCTAGATTTAGGACACTAGAAGTAGTTGATCAACAAGAACCTCAGGGAAGCGTTTCCTATGACAAAAAAATAACAAAACGATCTTCAGGAATAAATAAAACAAATTCGTTTCATCTTAAATATATGAAAAATGAACCATTCGCGTGCAAGATCTGCAGCAAGGGTCCTCATAGTCTACGCAAGTGCAGTAAGTTTCTAAAAATGGATGTAGGTACGCGAATAGTAATTGTGGGCAAGGTAGGAGTATGTCTTAACTGTTTAGCTTACAGCCACCCTACACATCAGTGCCCTAGCAGAGTGCGGTGTCACTTCTGTCAGCTACCACATCACTCACTTCTGCATTCGAATCAATTAACTAATCTGCCACACACAAATCAGAACCCCTATCAAACACACACACCTTTCACTCCACACTATTCTAATCAACACACACACAATAGCATACAGTCCACTCACCCTCCATATAAATCAACCACCCCACACTCTAACAATAACATCAGACACATACAATCATCTCCATCTACAAGTAACCTAACAAATTCTTTTCAAATATCTACTGATGCTCCAGTTTTTCATCCCAGCTCACTCGGGGGGGAAAACCAAAGTAAACCAAATGCGTTAGTTAACAATTTCCATGCAACTCACCATAATACACAGGTTCTTTTAGCTACAGCAATCGTTAAGATTAGGACAGCATCGGGACGATCCTGCGAATTCCGAGCATTAATAGATCCTGGTTCCGAGGCATCGTTTATCACCGAATCTGCCGCACAGCTGCTCCATTCGAAATACCACCGCACGTTTGTTGAAGTGTCAGGGCTAGGTAAAATTAAAAATGGAACTTGTCACAATTATGTAAAAATTACAATCGGTTCATTATACTCAACATTTGAAACGGACACTCGTGCATTCGTTCTTAAATCATTAACAGGTATTATTCCGGCCAACGACTTGGCACTCAACAAGTGGAACCACACTAAGGACTTACTCTTGGCAGACCCGGAGTTCCACAAACCATCAAGAGTCGATTTACTTTTAGGCAGCGATGTATTCGCTGATCTCGTAATGCCGGAGATACGTCGAGGGGATAGTGCAACGTTACCAATTGCACAAAAGACCCAGCTCGGCTGGATATTACTAGGTAGAGTCCCTTCAAATACAACAGGAAGTGTTAGGAGCTTTGTTCCGAAACTCGATCTCGACAATCAGCTCAAACGATTCTGGGAAATCGAAGAAACTCCATTTCATACACTCCAAACAGATGAAGATGAAGCCTGCGAACAACAGTTCAGCAGAAAAACCAAACGCATGCGGGACGGACGCTACGAAGTAGCACTCCCGTTTAAGGAAGGTAGTTGCCCTGGGCTAGGATCTTCGAAAGGAGGCGCCTTGCGTAGGTTTTTGCAACTGGAGAGACGACTTCAACGCAACCCCAAACTACAAGCCGAATATGTAAAATGCGTCAAAGAGTACTCACTGCTCGATCACATGGAGGAAGTCGATGTTTTCTCGGACGAAGTCTTGAAGACATCATTTCACTACTTTGTTCCCCATCATGCGGTCTTCAAGGAGTCCAGTTCGACTACCAAGCTTAGAGTAGTCTTTGATGCAGCGGCAAAAACTTCGGATGGAACATCCTTGAATGAACATCTGCTAACAGGACCTAAAATACAAAACAACATAGTAGACATTATTCTGAGATGGAGAACACACAAATTTACCTTTGTCGCTGATATAGAAAAAATGTACAGACAGATCCGCATGAATCACAGAGACTCTTACTACCAGCTTATATATTGGCGCGACAGGAAGGAGGACCAACTTAAGGTATTTCGGCTCAAAACAGTCACATTTGGCACAAGTTCAGCACCGTACCTTGCCATAAGGACATTAAATAAGTTAGCTGAAGATGAACATCACAAGTATTCCCTAGCTTTCAAGATGATTCGAGACGACATGTACGTCGACGACCTAATATCGGGAGCAGATTCGGTTGAGGCAGCTTTACTGAAAAGAGATGAGGTAAGAAATCTTTTATTGTCAGCAGGTTTTCACTTACGAAAATGGATAAGCAACTCGGAGCAGGTTCTAGACCGAATACCACAAAACCAGCGGGAAGTTGATTTCGAATTGCCCTTAGGATCATCCGAACATATCAAGGCCTTAGGTATGAAATGGTACCCGTTGAAGGATTCGTTTTCATTTCAAAATGTTCAGCTCGACGAGTAGACAATCACAAAAAGAACAGTTTTATCGACAACTGCTAAACTGTTCGATCCCTTAGGTTGGATTGCCCCTTGCATCGTCAAAGCGAAGATTATGATGCAACATTTATGGAAGCTTGGCATCAACTGGGACAGTCCAATACCACTGGAGCACAAGAAGATCTGGGACATCTTTCGCCATGAGCTTCCCCTCATCGAACGCATCAAAATTCCACGCTGGATCTGCACACACAACACGCAAAAGGATCTGGAAATACATGGCTTTAGCGACGCGTCTCAAAGAGCATACGGAGCGGTTTTATACTTACGGGTGTTAGATGGTCAAGGCAACACTCACATGCACCTATTGATTTCCAAGACCAAAGTGGCCCCTTTGAAAACAATATCTCTGCCACGACTCGAGTTATGTGGAGCAGTCCTTTTAGCTAAACTGATCGACTATACATGCAAGGCACTCAGCTTCAACGACGTCAAACGAGTAGCATGGACCGACTCGACGATCACCTTAGCCTGGATTTCTGCACCCCCATCAAAATGGACAACTTTTGTCTGCAACCGTGTTGCCGAGATTCAGAGGTTGACTCACCGTAGTATTTGGAAACACATTCCAACCCAATTCAACCCAGCTGATCTCGCTTCACGGGGCTTGATGCCGTCAGCGCTGGAAGCAAATAAGCTTTGGTGGAATGGCCCAGAGTTTCTACGAAGTGGATGGGACTATACCCGCCCACTTCAACCATCACAGCTCACGACGGATGAGGAAGAAAAGTCCATTAGAACACACTGTTCCCAAGTACAAGAAAATCGTTTAAGCACTCTTATTCATTCCATCTCTAAATTAGGGAAAATATTAAAAATCATAGCATTTTGTTTAAGATATGTATCAAATTCGAAAAAATTACCTGTTTACAGAAACTTTTCAACACTTTCTCCGGAAGAATTGGATACAGCCATGTCCTTAGCGATAAGGATATCCCAACACGAGACGTTCTCTGAAGAATTCACAGCAATTAAGACCAGAGCAACGCCAAAAACATTGAAATCCTTAAACCCATTTATAGATTCTGAAGGCCTGCTAAGGGTTGGAGGCAGGTTGCAAAATTCCACGCTCACATTCGGACAGCAGCATCCAATTATCCTCCACAGCAACCATCATCTAACCAACCTCTTGATATGTGACGCTCATGTGAAGACGCTACATGGAGGAATCCAGCAAACCATATCTCAATTGCGTAACAAATACTGGATTCTAAAATTCAAAAGTAGTGTTAAGAAGCACATTCATTCCTGCACGATATGTTATCGATTCAGAGCTAAACCATTCCAACAGAAAATGGGTAATCTGCCAGCAGCAAGAGTCCGCATTGCGCCAGCATTTACAAACACGGGAGTCGATTATGCTGGCCCCATCGATGTAAAGGCGTGGAAGGGCCGATGTTCCAAAACATTCAAGGCGTACCAATGTTAACTCTGAATTATAAATTTTAATAATTAATTAAAGCACACACACTTTCTTCAAAGGTTAACAAAAGAGTGTTCATTTTATTTTTCTTGACTTTAACACATTAGTTTACATTTTGACATTTGTAACAATTGGGGAAATTACGTGGAGAGTTGGAGACTTTTTCGAGTATGTAGATGGGCTCCAACATTCTCCCCCCGGCATAAAAATGATCAATTTATTGAATTTTACGTTAATAACAATACAAATTTAGCAAAAATATAAAAATTATTTCAAACGTTTGAGTGCCAGTGGTAAAAAAAGTTTGATCTCCACTGATGTACCCATGATCGTAAAGTTGGTACTTTTGCTTCGTAAGCGGCCATTTGCATTTATGCTGACTGTTTGTTTTCATTGAGTGATGAGTGGTTTGCTTCGTTGGTTTTGTTGTGTTGTTTTGTGAAAAAAAAGAAGTAAAAAAGTGAATAAAGATGCCCAGCGGTGGACCAAATGAGTACCTGGTGAGTAGACTTAAATTCTATTAATATTATTTCATTAATTGTATTAATAGTTGTTGAATAAATTCAAAAATTTTTTTTTTATTAATGTGAGAAAAAGAAAGTGCATGTAGTTACGAAACGTATGTGTGTGTGAGTGAGTGTGTAAATTACCGATTCGCGGCGGTATGAATGACTTGTGATTTAAAAACTTAATTTCGGATTTGTCGAAAAAAAATTTTATTTTTTATTTCTCCAATCTATTCTAACATTTTTAACTTACTGACTACTGGTGCCCACTTGGCATTCCCTTAAATTACTTTTTACTTTGCTATCTCAGCTTTATTTTTATGTTGCGCGTGTGACTTTTCCGATACTTGACACTTCCTTTGCAACTTTGTTGCAACCATTGACTTGCCGTTATCGTGAAAAGTGTGGGAAAATATTGTATTTGACTCTAAAAGGGAAATGAAAACATGGATCGGGTATCGGAATTTGTTGGGTACATAACCTCTCCCCCGTTAGTCTGAAAATTCTCCTGAATTTTTATATTTTTGGGAATTTGGTTCTTAATTACAAGTTTCAGTTTTTTATTGCTTCTAGTAATGGTTATTATTAAAATGCTGATTATGATCATGATTATTAATAAAGTTGAGATAGCGATGTAATTAACATTTTTATGAAATCTTAATATTTTAATATTTTCTAAGTTTACAAACGTTTTTAACATAATTTCCTTAAAGTCTAGCTTCCTAGTAAAATTGATTTTTTCTTCTTCATTGTAGAAGAATCTGTCCACAAATTGTATATTTTTATTGCCAAACGTTTGATTAAGTATTTCTATTGAGCAATTATTGATTACAATTAAATAGTTTCCACTTAATTTTATGTTTCGATCATCGCAATGGTTTATAATTGTTTCGTTATTCATGTTTTTACACAGTATAGTATATTCATCTAGTGATACAATTTCCATTAATTTATTTTCTTTCATTTCACAGTTTTGTTTTGTAATACAATTGTTTATTGGTATTAAATCTTTTTCATATAAAATTTTATTGTCGTATTGATATTTAGTTCGATTAATTTCTATAACATATTGGTCTTCAATTATTATTTCCTGATTTCTTTCTGTGGGTACTGCTGTGATAAACTTAAAATCTACTAGTTTATAAGTATGTGGTATTTTAATTGCAATGATTAATTTCCCTGTGCTATATTTTAACAAACCTATTCTTATATTCTTTAACTTATATAAATCTAGTACTGTCTCGGTTATTTCTGTCGCCGTCATCAGACTTGGGTGGACAAGTCCTTGTTTAACTAGAGCAATACTATCTATTATTTGATTTAATTTATCTTCTAAAATTCGTAGTTTCAAGGTTTGGTCGATTTTGAGCTGTTGTCGAATAATCCGCTTTTCGTTATCTGTAAGTTCTTTATATGTCTGGATTAATTGGTTCTTATCTATTTCTATGATGCTCTTAAGGTCACTGATTGTGTCATGAAAATGGGAATTGATTTCGATTTGTTTATTTAGGTTAAAAACTGCATTACTGTCATTTTCTTCTATATTTCTAATATGTTCTGTTATGTCCTGTCTGTCATTATCGTCCATAGTTCCAAATAGCCACTTTTGTGCTGTACCTATTAGGTTTATAAGTCCTCTTTTTTGTCTTGTCTTTCCGGGTTCTATTGCTTTTAGTTTTGCTTCAATGTTGGTTACTAATTTTCTAATTGTCACGTCGTCTGCTATTTGTAGTGTCCTTAAACTTTTTGTTATCATATTCAGGGTTCGTTGAAATTCGTTAGTAACAATTATGTGAAGTATTGTTTTTGTATCTTTTATTATTTCTGTTTGTCCCATGTTGATTAAAGCGTATCCGTTGTCAGTTGTTAGTGGGGTTATTTGTAGTGTAGCTATTGCTGGTTGTGTTACTAGTAAGGTCAGTATTAGATATGTAAATGTCGTCATCTGCAAATTTACGTGGTGGCTTAATATTTATTGGGTGCTCTTTATCCATTTTCTTAAGTCTATACCTAGGTTCATTTTTGTAATAGTTTCTCCTATAATTCTTAACTGGTACTATTTTCCTATTCTCTCTATATTCTTGCCTATCTTGGTTTAGTTTATTAATGTATTTTTCTTTTTTCAGTTTTATCCTATTAGCAAGTGTTGCAAAGTCAGCAAACATTGCTTCTTCTGGGGTCATTTCTATTGTTGAGTGATACCTATTGTTATAGTTATTGACTGCCCTATGGACTTTTTGAACTAGTGTTAAGTCTTCGTTTCTAATTGTTACTAATTTCTCTTGGAGGGTCGAATGAAATCTTTCGATATCACTATTTCCCGTGTGTGTGTTTGCTTTGGTTAGGTGTAAATCAACCTGTTGTTCGGTTAAAAATGCTTTGAAGTTTTCGGATCTAAATTCGTTATCTGTTATTAATTTTTTAGGTTTACCGAACTTCGAAAAGTGTTCTTCTAAAGTTTCAATTTTCTTAATCCAATTTCTATTGGCTAAAAAATAGACATATGCTTTTTTTGTTAATTTATCTATTAAGGTTAAAAATGATTGTTTCATGAAGTAATAGATGTCCATATGTAAAATTTCGTTTGGCCTAGAAGGTGTTTCGCTAATTTCAAATTTAGGTTTATTCGGTTTCCTTTCATACTTGACTTCTAGACATGTCTTGCAGTTATTAATTAGTTTTGTTATTTCTTTTACTAATTTCGGATAATAGATTTTATTTTTCACGCTGTGGTATGTTTCAACGATACCGCTATGTAAGCTTTCTTTTGTGTGGTAAATTGAAATTTGTTTCTGAACTTCTTCCAAAGTCTCTATTTCCCTAGCCCTCAGAGTTGCCTTTACGAATTTAATTTTCTTGTCATGACTAAAAAGTTTAATTAAAAGTTGTTGCATCTTATTAAACTCATGATCAGATAGTTCAGTGTATATTCCTATAACACCTGGTTTAATGTATCTCCGCAATAAATCGGTCCAATAACCTATTTCTCTAGTCATGTCTACGTAAATAATTCTTCTATTGTGTACCACTTCTATTTCTGTGTTAGTGTCGTTAGTGAGTATTAATTATGTTTTATAAATATTTACTATTGTTTCTTTTATTGAGATATGATCTAACTGTTGTTCATCTTGTGAATGAACTGTGGCATCTTCTGAAATCTTATCTATTGATTGACAGTCTATTTGATCGTTAAAATTAGCTTTGTTGTTAATCTCCGGAATTCGGCTTAGAAAGTCTGCTATTTTGTTTTCTTTTCCCTTCAGATATTCGATGTCAAATTGGTACTCTTGAAGTTTTAGTAACCACCGTTGGTTTCTTTGGCTAAATTCCTTTCCGGTATATTTTTTATTTAAGTATTTTATGGGCATATGGTCAGTTACTATTTTAAATCTTTTACCCCATAGATATGGCCTAAAATAATTAACGGCCCAAACAATCGCCAAGAATTCTTTGTCAGTGACAGAGTAATTCTTTTCGTGATCGTTCAGAGATCGTGAGGCATAACACACGGGTTGTCCTTCTTGCATTAGGACTGCCCCGATCGCGTAATTACTTGCATCAGTATTTACTACAAATGTTTTATTAAAATTTGAAAATTTCAGAATTGGGTGCTTAATAATATTCATTTTGAGGGTTTCAAATGCCTGTATATATTCGGGATCGTTTACGTTTATAGTTTTATCTTTCTTTAAATACTTTATCATTCCACTAGCTATTTTAGCATAGTCCTTTACAAATTTGCGGTAGAAGCCAGTCACTCCCAAAAATCCTTTTAATTGCTTTTCTGATTTCGGTAATGGATATTCTTGGATACATTTTACTTTAACTGGATTCGGTTTCATGCCTTCAGCTGTTAAGACATGTCCCAGGAATTCCGTATTTTTCTTCATGAAAGAGCATTTATCGAATTGAACTTTGAGATTGTGTTCAGCCAATCTCTGAAATATTAATTTTAAAGAATTAATATGTTCCTGTAAGCTGGTTGAAAAAACCAGTATGTCATCTAAATAGACGACGCAGATCTTGTTAATATATTCCCTAAGAATCTCATTCATCAACCTTTGAAAGGTTGCTGGAGCATTCTTAAGGCCAAATGGCATTCTCACGAATTCGTACAACCCGTTTGGTGTAACGAAAGCTGTTTTATGAATGTCATTGGGATGCATCTTTATCTGATGGTATCCCTTAGCCAGATCTAATGAAGAAAAATAATGAGCTCTTCCCAATTTATCCAATATACCGTTTATATTGGGAATGGGATATTTATCATCGATCGTAATTTCGTTTAATTTTCTATAATCTACACATATTCGAAATTTCTGTTGTCCCGAGGTATCTAATTTTTTTGCTACTACAACTATAGGTGACGCGTATCTACTATTCGATTTCCTAATTATACCCTGCTCTTCCATTTCATGTAGTTGCCGTCTCACTTCTTCGTCATGTTTAGGTGGTAGTCTATATAATTTCGAGTTAATCTGTTGGTCGGTCGTAGTCCGTATTTCATGCATTATAGAATCTGTATTTGTCAATTGGTCTCCTTCCTGATAAATAAGATTTGTGTATTGATCTAAAAGCGTTTTTATTTGTTGAAATTCCTCTTTATTTAAGTGACTTAAGTCAAGCTCTTTTTTACAAGAGTTAAGTTCGAAACAATCAAGAGTTGTTTCGTTTTCTATTGAATAGATCGGTAATAATGATCCATTTTTTAGAATAATTGTTTTCTCATTAAAATCAATCGTCTTAACGATTTTGCTCAAGAGGTCCATACCTACTAATAAATCATAAGGCTTGTCTCCTAAATCTCTTCTATACCACCGTGTGGCTCCTCTTTGATTGTAGTTGAATTCCGTTGGTATGCTTGTGATTATTCTCTCAATTATTTCAGTAGTTACACTATTGATAGTTTGGAGTTTAAGTTTTACCTTTTCAAAAATCCTAAATTTACTACAATCTACTCTACTAGAATTAACTATGCTCATAGTTGAGCCTGTGTCAACCAGAGCTTTGTATTGTTTATTGTCAATTGTCAAGTTTGTAAAGATTTTGTTTCCGAGGCCTAACAGAGAAAAAACTCTGGTTCGATGTTATGAACCTCCTCGTTGATTTGTTTACCCTGTTGCTCTTCTACGCTATCGTTATATGATATTTGTCCTACTTCCATAGGTTGCAAGTTTTGTTGCGCATTTCTGAATTGACCTGAACTATTAAAAATTTGTTGTCTATTCTGTCCTGTATTTAGATTTGGCCTATCATTGTTTTGCCTACGCTGTCCTGAATTGTTTTGTGGTGTTTCGGAACTACGTTGCCTATATTGTCCTGAGTTATCCTTATAATTATTTGAATTTCTAGTTTGATTATTTGGATTGGGGTTATTACTTCTGTTGTTTTGGGTTGGGTTACTAGTGTCGTGTCTGTTGTTATTTTTATGATTTTGTGTTGGACGCCTATCGTCTACTACGAATTTCCTATCTAGATTATTATAATCAAAGCCAATATAAGAATATAATATTTCTTTTATCTCATGTAATATGAATTTATCTCTTATATCACGGGATAAATTACCCGCTACAAGCTGTTTAATCTTATCTACTAGCACCGTGTAAAAGCAGTTTTTAGTTTCTACAGACTTAGTTTCATATGTTGCAAATGTGTTCACTTCTTTTATTATTTTTTCCACTTGTTGATTTAAATCAGAAATAGAACTTACCCTAAGATTACTGATTCTTCTTGAGATTTCCTTGTAACTAACGGTTGGTCTGAAATGTTGTTTCAATAGTAATTTTGCTTCTTCCCATCCTTCTGGTTGGTTGTTGATCAATAATTCCTTGGCTGGTCCTTGAATTTTCGTATTGAAGATAGCCTGCCATAGCTCTTGTCTGGTGTTATTATCTACACTGTCTAGATGAATTTGCACTACGGTAAGAAACTGGGTTAACCCTTCTTGGTCACCACTGTATTCCTTGATGTAAGCAATCTCTTTCATAATCCCCACAGCTCGGCTTTGGGCTGGATTCCTGCTAGCTAAAGCTTCCAAAGCTATCGTAAGTCTTTCTACTAACGCTGCCTCCATTTCTCATTTAATGACGTCTTTGAAAAACTGGGAGATTCTATCTTTACGATGAATGGTGAATGTTTGATGTTTTTTTTTTTTTCTTTTGTTAAGTTTGAGTCAGCACCTGGTCTAGCTTATTTTTAGCTAACCTTTTAAATAATGTTAGATCACTGGGTCAATAAAGTTTCACTTAATATATCCGGTTTGAGGTTTATCTTTTCTGATTTTTAGAAACACTTCTTCCTCCGGTATACTATTTTATCTAATGTACTTTTAGAGGTTTTTATTTAATGGGTCCAATAGTAGAATATATTCTCACACTTGGTACACAGTTGCACGTATGCTCCTCCAAAAGTTTTTTTTTTCAGAGTCGAACTTTTGCCTTGATCTTGAGAGACACTTCTCACACTTTAAGCGTTTTAGTTTCGCTCGTTCTCATATGGATTCAAACTGTTTGTTTGAATCCTACCGACTGCGCCATTTAAAAACTTAATTTCGGATTTGTCGAAAAAAAATTTTATTCTTTATTTCTCCAATCTAATCTAACACTTTTAACTTACTGACTACTGGTGCCCACTTGGCATTCCCTTAAATTACTTTTTACTTTGCTATCTCAGCTTTATTTTTATGTTGCGCGTGTGACTTTTCCGATACTTGACACTTCCTTTGCAACTTTGTTGCAACCATTGACTTGCCGTTATCGTGAAAAGTGTGGGAAAATATTGTATTTGACTCTAAAAGGGAAATGAAAACATGGATCGGGTATCGGAATTTGTTGGGTACATAACCTACAATTGAAACTATTAGCAAAATATCCGCATAAGCATTCAGCCATTTCGGTATAGGGGTGCTCTTTTCACGTTTGTGTCCTAAAGTGTTTTGTGTTGTCTGTCCTTTTTGCAAAATTTAATAATTTGGTTTCCTTTCATATGAGCCTTCGATGAAGTTGTGGCAGATGATCGAGCCAAAGGGTGTTCCAGTACAAAGGAAAATGATTGCGAACTTTGTTCACGGCGGGGAGAATGTTGATGACAAAACTTATAAAATTATAAATTGTTCATAAAATGTAGATTAAATTAAAAACATAGAACACACTTATAATAAAACTCTCATGACATAAAAAATTGCATATGTCAAATTAGCATAAAAGGGAAACATTTACACAAAATAAAAAAATCCCATTTTATAACGTTGAAGTGAACAGTTTGTTTTATTTTAAGTTATTTCTTAATCTACAAAGTTTTCATACGAGAGGTGTGTCCTATCTTATGTTCCGTCCCTACCCAGACACACTCTTCGGAACTGTGGTTATTTGCGCACTTCACGCATCGAGGCTGCATTTGGCAGTTAGACGCGGCGTGCCCGAACCTCTGGCAGCGAACGCATTGTATATAGCCTTCGCTTCTTTTTAATTTTTCCCAGTGAACCACCTGGTAGTCTAGGACATTGATACTCCTTAGACTATCCAGACGGCTTTCAGGACTGAGCTGCACCAGGAAGAACGGCAGACTCCGTTTCTCCCGCCTGGCTCTAGCTGTGGTAAATGGCTTTACCCCACAAACTTGAGTCCTTCGCACTCCTTCTCTTTGAGCATTGTCAGGATCTCCTCAGGACCAGAAGATGGTTCTAACCCCTTCAGCAGCATCGATTGCCGCTTTTCACACTTCAGCGTGAATGAGTAGTGCTCCGTCGTCGTTTCTTTTAGGAGGTCTTTCACTTTCGCATAGCCTCCGTCGTCGTTTCTTTTAGGAGGTCTTTCACTTTCGCATAGCCCTCCACTGTATTGCAGTGGATGGCATGGCAATCGTTCCCCAATCTCTTAATGTTAAAATTATTACCAATGGCCAACTTACACAGTTACTTGGTTGCATTTACCTCTAATTTGTAGGTGTTGATGGGAAACACCTTCTCCTTCTTCTTCTGCTGCTGACTTGTTTTTGTGTTTACTGTTGTTTCTGCACACTTTTTTCCTGCAGTTGTTATTGCTGTTGCTGTTGGGCGCTCGCCACAGCTTCTTGTTCCCTTTGTCTTCGGGCAATTTGCTAGCTTCAATAGCAATCACCTTTTTTTGTAGTTGCAGGATGCTGCTATTAATAGCATTCAATTCATCCTCTTCGTCTTCCGACTCAGAACGAGGCAAAGCAATAAGTATTATTATCCCCTTTATGTTATAATGTGCCACTCTATCAGAGACGTGTGAGGATCCGCCATCTGACTCATGACGTGAGGGGCGTTTTCCTAAGCTTGATGTTCGGCTTAGTTTTTTCCTCCGTTTGTAGTTTTTTCATTGGTCACCGCTGTTGTTTTTGTGCCGTCCACTAATCCCACAATGGGGATAACGGGACGGTCTTTGCCACTCATCGCGTGTTTGATTGTGTCCACGTCACTAATTTTATTATTTGCTAGCTGACCTCGCAGGCGTTGCCCTGCGTCATTTCAAATTGCAGAAAATCTGTGGTCAATTGTCCGTTGTTAGGTGCGAAAACGATTAAAGCGGATGGTTTTCCGACACGAGAACATGCAACATAGAGTTGACCGTGTGAAAAACATATTTTCCAGATTCAGGCCATAAACACTCAATGATTGGCCTTGTGATTTATTGATTGTCATGTCGAATGCGAGACGAATTGGAAATTGGATTCGCTTAAACTCGAATGGCATATCGGTTGAGACCATTGGAATTCTCGGAATGAGAACTTTCTCTCCTTTTAGTACTCTCGCGTGAATCACATTGCTCATGAGTTATGTGACCGCTAAACGCGTTCCGTTGCATAATTTTGGTTGATTGATGTTCCCTCTGGCGTTTTGGTCCGCCAGGGAACAGAGCCCTTGGAACTTAATCTAGGAACAAGAAAAAACTCCGAATTGCCATGACCTTTAAAACCTATACATTTTATTGGTTTAATATACATTTTATAATTTCATTTTACCTTACTTCTAGTTACTCCAAATTAATACCAGATTAAAAGATCGGAAATTCAAAGGCAAGATGGCTGCGCGTCTTTTAGTGCCATGGCCGGCTGATATCCGCCATAATTGAATTTACAGATTGGTGGCGCTAGTGTTTCTATTTCTAAGTGATGCCAGCTCTCGCAACAATTGAGATTGCGAAGCATGATGACGACTGAACTAACCTTCAATTGTCAATTGTGCGGTAACAAGCCAGGCACATCCAATGAATTCAAAAACTTAGTTGGATAGTTGGTTGCTTAGCTTTCGTTTTTTACACAGTCGATCGATTTGAAGGAATGCAGGGAACCAACGATTTGATTTTGAATTGTGCAGTTTAAGTGATCCACATCCTTGTTCGTTGCCGCTAAAATTGCTCTTTCACTCAACCAATCGTAGTTTTTGTGGTTAACAATGATGGTCGGAAACACTTTGTTGGTGAGCTCCTCTTTCGTTGAAACGAAATTGCAAAAATTCGGCGGGAACGAAATCAATCCATTCGATGCGTCGACAGGAACACGATAATTACCGATAGTTAGCAGTTGATTGGAGAACACTTCGGCAGATGGATCGTTTAGCAATTCAACTCGAAGGTTTGTCGTCAGCTGAAGTTTCTTCACATAATGCCACAATGTAGATGGTTTGAGTCAAGCATTGATCTCATCGGCAGCGGCCGATCGTGGTATTACTGGTAGTGTTTGTCGGAGGTCAGTTGAGAGTAAAATCAATGAACCCCAAAACGTTTTGCGTCGGTACGCAGATCTTTCATAGTGCGATTCAGAGCTTCTAACGCACGTTTATGCGACATTGTGCATTCGTCCCAGATAATGATTTTGCTTGCTACCAAAACTTTGGCCATTGCTGAATGTTTCGCTATGTTACATATTGGTTCTTCAACCGCTTGAAGGTTTAATGGCAATTTCAATGCCGAATGAGCGGTTCGGCAACCTTCCAGCAGCGTAGCCGCTATTCCAGAAGAAGCAACTGCTACAGCAATTTCTGATCTTGTACGAACTGTAGCCAAAATCAATGATATGAACAATGTCTTGCCAGTGCTACCAGGCACATCAAGGAAAAACATGCCAACATTTCCATCATCAATTACCTTCATCACCGTATCGTACACTTCTTGTTGAGGATTCAACAGAGGTACATTCGTTCGAACCAATTGGCTTAATGCATTTGTGTCGTATTCACGTTCACGCTGCAGTTCTCGTTCGAAATCGTCGTTTATTCCACAATCTGGTGATGGCATTCCTAACCTGACTAATAAACTGAAGCACATGAGGTAACACATGTCTTCTATCAAAACCAAAGCCTGGTTATGCATCTCTTCATTCATCTCAAGATGGGGATTCTCTGAATGGACACGAACTCGATGCAAAATGTCTTCTGATATGTCATTCTCGTGCTTGTCCCCCAATTCAAAACATGATCGCAAATAATGTGCGTATCTGACTTGAAGATGCGGAAACAGTTACTTCAGCGATAGTCGTATCCCAATGCGTATAATTTTCAAGTAAATTGAGCTCCTGGCATGCAGCATGAAATATTGGCAACACTACACCACTGACTGTTCGAAGTGATTCAAATGATGTCGGCCCACGAACATTCACTAGCAATAGTCGCAAGGAAAAGCATTCATCATTCTTCGGATGAACTGTATAAATACGGCCAAGAGCTTCCGTAGAACACACATCCGGATGACCAGGAACTACATTGCCATGCTTTCGACGTTGATATTCCTTCGATGAAGCATTTAAAGTGTAATAACACGGCATCTCTGAGTAACGTAACGTACGTGCAAACGGATCACTTTGGCAAATCGAGAAGAAACTGGTCAATGTTGTCGCTGGTGGGTTTTGAGCACGTTGAACGGCATTTGCTGCAGTGAAATAAACTCGTTGACCGTTCTCCAGGTGCAGAGCCAAATGTGTAACAATCGGATAGCGTTCGTGAATGGGAAATGAGAATATACGCCAAATCGCCTGATTGCAGATTACGTATCGACCAACTTGATAGCGCGTAATTTCATCATTGGGATCAGGAGCTTGAAGACCAAAAGCCGCCATGTCACTGCCTTTCGTGACATATTTGCAGATGTACTTGATGGACTTCACTGAATTGCAATACTTCACGTTACAATACACCTTGAATGTTTTGGAAAGAAGTGGCGAATATGGAACAACCCAAGAGCTGTCGACCACGAAATCATTTCCTTTCACTTTGACTGTGTTTGTTCTACCGCCATCATCAGATGATCGACGCCGATACAGTGGATAACCATCACGCTTGGAAAACTTGCCGTAGACCATGCACGGTGATTATAGGTTAATGGCGCCACACGGTCCATGAATCATGTTTGTAATTACAACATCATGCAGGTCTGGATCAGTTTCGAGATCAGGAATCTCGACACATATGATGGCATCAATTTGGTCTGGTTGCATTCTTTCGACTAACCAAATGAGAATGTGCGCATGCGGAAAGCCTCTTTTTTGCCATTCAATCGAATACATCCAACATCGAGTATCCCCAAAGACACGATGCAGCGACAGGATTTTTTGCCTGAATGCACGTACGGTGATATCGTACCGATCACTTGATGTTTGGCCAGGAAGCAGCAGTTCAACAATTTCTATCCACTTTGGATTGCACGTGAATGTGATGAACAGGTCTGGACGGCTGTAATGACGTACATATGTCATTGCATCTTGCGCATATTCATGCATATGATATTGGTCAACCGACCAATATCAGCTGCATTTCCTTCGGTGCAAATTGAATCGCGTAAATGAATGTACTCCTCCATACGTAGTTTGGTTTGATTTAAACTGATAAAAAGGAGGCGCTCCGCTTCTATTTTGGCATACATATCGATGCAAAATTTCTGAAATAATCGGCGAAATCGAAGCAAATAGTTATCGACATTTTGGCGAATCATCAAACGATACGCGTAAAAATTCATTGCGCTGACTTTCTTGTGTGGTCTGCTCAGCTAAAATGATAGCAGTAACATTAGTGTCATATTGAAATGAAAATTATTATGATATCGATACTCACAAAATGAATGTCACAAAAGCAGTTAAGGAATTATCGATACATACAAATGGGCTGAAAAGTCCGTTTTATAGTAAATCACAAAATTTTTGTAAAATTCAACTTTATTTATCAATATACATAGTTGCCTTCGAGGGCGATACACTGATTGAAACGATTTTTCAATCTTTCGATACCAGTTTTGTAGTACGATTTCGGTTTAGCCTCAAAATAGGCCTCTGTTTCGGCGATTACTTCTTCATCGGTCTTAAATCTCTTTTCGGCGAGCATTCTTTTGAGGTCTGCGAACAGGAAATAGTCGCTTGGGGCCAAATCTGGAGAATACGGTGGGTGGGGAAGCAATTCGTAGCCGAATTCATTCAATTTTGCCATCGTTTTCATCGACTTGGGACACGGTGCATTGTCCTGATGAAACAGCACTTTCTTTTTCTTCAAATGCGGTCGTTTTCTACGATTTCGTCCTTCAAACACTCCAACAACGCAATGTAATAGTCGATGTTGATAGTCTGCCCCTTTTGGAGATAGTCGATGAAAATTATTCCATGTGCATCCCAAAATACATGCGCTCAAATGTCATAACCTCACAAAATAAACGTCTTTGTTGGCAACTTACTGTTTGAAAATAGAATTCCACACGAAAATGATCAATCAGACTGAAATGAGCAGTGAATTCGAACAGATTTTCAAAGTAATCCACCTAAGAATTAATTGCACAATCCGAAACTAACGTTTGGATTGATTGTCGATGCGCACGTAATCACAAAGAACATAACCATTCACAACGTGCACTTCATCAAACTGAACACACGTCTATGAAATCACTTTTCGTTGGTAATTTCCACAAAAAATCGTTTCAAAACAATGTATTAAATCAAATTGAATTACAATAACTGTCGAAAGCTGACAAAAATTTGACAAAACTTGAAAAAATGCTGATAAATCGCAACACAATGAATTTTTTTCATAATTTTTTTTTTCGGGAATTTTTCGGGAATTTTCTTGGGTATTCTTCTTGTTTGGCCGGAGACCAGCCCGAATTGGTGCGAATTGTTGAAATCGGTCCAGGCGTTCTTGAATTATAAGCGTAGTAACTAACGTAACTCTCTTTTATATATTAAGATTTCCCTCGCACACTACACACGCACACCATAAATATATCAATCGAATTGTTGTTTGACTCATCAAGGAAAAGCTGAAATACTACAGAAAATTATAATATATTGTATGTATGCTTGTAGCATCACACACATCAAAAAATATATTTCACACACAATACTTTGCTATGTTTAGTTCCCGGCACCGATACGGCGATGCCCCGAACCAAACGGTAGCACTTTATGGTTTTGGGATCTACTATCCCCGCGGTGGGTTCCCACCAGGTAGCGCTTTGATGGCAGCTAAACCTGGGAAACGAAGTGGGCGCCACGTGATTTTTCCCCCGGAATCACGAAACCTCTCGACAACAAAAAAAAATGGACGGAAAATCTTCCCCGGAAAAAGAAACGACCAAGAAAAGGAAGAGAAAAAAAAAAATAAAAAAAAGCCCTTTTTTTTTTTTTTTTTTTTCTCAACGTTATATAGCCCCGTTGGGGCTCGACGATTTATTTAAAAAGAGTTTTGTAGCGGTACACTCGTCGATAGAGTGACCCGCTATTTTTACCGTCCCGAAACAAGCACACTGAAACGTTAGCTAACGGGTCGCGTGTCCCGTCTGTTCTCGGGAATCTTAAGCGCACGCGCGGCCTACCGGAGTTTTAATTATCAAAAAGACAAAAAAAAAATGACGCGATTCTACTATTACTATTTATTTATTTAATTTTTTTTCTACACTTCACTGCACTATACTTAGCTTTTGTTCAGGCTGGTTGTGCCCCTCTCTGGCACAATCTGTCTCCCGACAATCCTGCTACTCCCGCTACTGTGTCCTGTCCTTTCTCCCTTTTTTTTTTTTCTTTGTCCTCTTTTTTTTTTTTTTCTTTGTCTTTTTTTTTTTTTTCTTTTTTTTTTTGCACAATCCGCGACTCTACTCTACTTCTCTACTTTTCTATTTTTTTTTTTTTTTTTTTTTTTTTTTTTTGGCAAGAAAAAAAAACCGACCGAATTGCTTTTCGCAATTCGTAACTTTCGTCCAAGAAAACTGCTTTTCGCAACACAAAAAAAATCTCAAAATTAAAGTTAAAAAAAATTGGCTGACCCTATCAACTCGCTGGTCGTCACCAATCTGACCTCCAGACCTTTTTTGTTCCACAGCTCCCGCCAAGCACACACACATATTCACACGCCCACTCTCTCGCACATTCATTCAGCGCTAGTGGACCCAACGACGGGATTTCTCGCTACACAACTAGCAAGCTTTGCTAGTGTGTGCACCCGTGTCCGACTAGGCCTCTCACACATTCCATTTTCTCCATTCACACTAAACTCCTCAGTGTCGGCGTTCGCTCCCGCTTCCAGTTATGACTGGGAACTCCACTGAGCGAGTTTATGGAAGCTGTGGATCCTAACTATGCCTACCATTTCCCCTACTCCTAGGTTCTACATACAATCTATTGCGAAAAGCAGAGTTTCTTTTCCTTCTGATTACCGGGTAATTTTCCCCAATCGGAATACAGTAAACGTCTTTGCCAAAATTGATTGACACGATCGCGAAGGGGGAAAGGAGTTGGACGGAACGATAGCTTGAGTGTTGGGACAAAGGGAAAAAGTGTCGATACAATCCAGAAGGGATTGTATCTCGACCCAACCATCCGTTGGATCACCGCCCCTAACAAAAACTAAGTTCAGTGCCTGTGCAATTTTAAAATTTTGTATTTATTTCCACGGGTCCCTAGCTACTCCGGTGGACCGGCGTTCAGATTTGGGGGGGGGTGGGACTGGCCAATAGCGGGTCACTCCTTACAATTCTTTATTATTATTATTTTTTTGTCATTGGGCCCTTCTGCCCTCTGGCCTCTCTGCCAGTTTTGGGGTTTGTACTTTTCTTCTTGTACAATAGTAATTGTTGGTTGGCGTTATTTGTTGTTGGTTGTTTGGTTGTTTGCTTGTTTGTGGTTTGTTGTTGGTTGTTCGATGTTTTTTTTTTCTTGTTTGTGTGTTTGTCTGTTTGTCTGTTCCCTCGGTGGAGGCTGTCTTGTACTTGGCCGTCCGCCTACAAGCCTCTGCTGCTCCTTCGGTGCTCCATCGGTGGGGTGCTGGCTTAAAAGGGGTCGTCATCCCTTCACCCATCAAACCTAACTTTTAAAGCTGGTACGTCATTGGGGTGTGCTCGATTGTCTTGGCCGTCCGCCTGCACACCACTGTTGCTCCTTTGTTGCTCCCTCGTTGGGGCGTTGCTATAAAAGCGATCGTCGTCTCTTCACCCATCGATCACTTGTCTCGTTGCTAGCCCTGGCTAGCTGCATCCACATCAGTTATGGGATGTGATGCCTGTGTCCGCACCCACATCGGTAGCAGGATGGGGTGTTCTTTAAGCCTCCTATTGTTGGCTTTCGTTGGGGTGTAGGTTCCAGGGATCGCCATCCCCCACCCGTCGTCATCGTGTTGGGGTGTCTGGATTAAAAGGACCGTCCGTCCCCACCCGTCGGCGACTTTCAGACGTCCTGTCTGATGCTGCCCGTTGCGAGTCTCCCGTCTGTCTATGGGCTCCGACAACGGTGTTCCCGGTGGACCTCCTGTCGCACCCTGGGGTTCCTGGTTCGTCGTGAGTCTCCCTACTGTCCTTAGGGCTTCACCGACCGAACCTCCTCGCACTCCTCTTGCTGGCAAACCCGCCCGTGAACCTACGTGGGTTGTTTTCCGAGGTCTGGGGTCGGTGGACCACTGGCTGATGGGACCATGGCTGCCCTCCACCTCCGCCAGAGCTCGGTGTTCCCACTCAAAGAGAAGAGGGACCGAAGGGACTTACAGGGAAAAAGAGAGCCAAACTTGTTGCGGGAAAATTTACCGCAACAACTTATAATCAAAAAAGAATAAATAAATATATAAAATTAAAACCACTCACCTGAATCTTAAACATCGACGACACCATAAACGAATTAAATTATTACTTAAACAAATTCCCGCACTAAAAACTGAATTTAAACACAAAATATCCACCACGGCTGTCATTGTCAATATTCATACAATACAATTTTTCAATGAATAGCCATCACAATTCAATCACGCACTCTTCTTCAAGTTGGCAATTAAAGGAAGTAGTGCAAAGAGGGCAACACTATACAATTGAAACCACGAGTATTAGCAAAATATCCGCATAAGCATTCAGCCATTTCGGTATAGGGGTGCTCTTTTCGCGTTTGTGTCCCAAAGTGTTTTGTGTTGTCTGTCCTTTTTGTAAAATTTAATAATTTGGTTTCCTTTCATATGAGCCTTCGATGAAGTTGTGGCAGATGATCGAGCCAAAGGGTGTTCCAGTACAAAGGAAAATGATTGCGAACTTTGTTCACGGCGGGGAGAATGTTGATGACAAAACTTATAAAATTATAAATTGTTCATAAAATGTAGATTAAATTAAAAACATAGAACACACTTATAATAAAACTCTCATGACATAAAAAATTGCATATGTCAAATTAGCATAAAAGGGAAACATTTTATAACGTTGAAGTGAACAGTTTGTTTTATTTTAAGTTATTTCTTAATCTACAAAGTTTTCATACGAGAGGTGTGTCCTATCTTATGCTCCGTCCCTACCCAGACACACTCCTTGGAACTGTGGTTATTTGCGCACTTCACGCATCGAGGCTGCATTTGGCAGTTTGACGCGGCGTGCCCGTACCTCTGGCAGCGAACGCATTGTATATAGCCTTCGCTTCTTTTTAATTTTTCCCAGTGAACCACCTGGTAGTCTAGGACATTGATACTCCTTAGACTATCCAGGCGGCTTTCAGGACTGAGCTGCACCAGGAAGAACGGCAGACTCCGTTTCTCCCGCCTGGCTCTAGCTGTGGTAAATGGCTTTACCCCACAAACTTGAGTCCTTCGCACTCCTTCTCTTTGAGCATTGTCAGGATCTCCTCAGGACCAGAAGATGGTTCTAACCCCTTCAGCAGCATCGATTGCCGCTTTTCACACTTCAGCGTGAATGAGTAGTGCTCCGTCGTCGTTTCTTTTAGGAGGTCTTTCACTTTCGCATAGCCCTCCACTGTATTGCAGTGGATGGCATGGCAATCGTTCCCCAATCTCTTAATGTTAAAATTATTACCAATGGCCAACTTACACAGTTACTTGGTTGCATTTACCTCTAATTTGTAGGTGTTGATAGGAAACACCTTCTCCTTCTTCTTCTGCTGCTGACTTGTTTTTGTGTTTACTGTTGTTTCTGCCCACTTTTTTCCTGCAGTTGTTATTGCTGTTGCTGTTGGGCGCTCGCCACAGCTTCTTGTTCCTTTTGTCTTCGGGCAATTTGCTAGCTTCAATAGCAATCACCTTTTTTTGTAGTTGCAGGATGCTGCTATTAATAGCATTTAATTCATCCTCTTCGTCTTCCGACTCAGAGGTTACCAACGAGGCAAAGCAATAAGTATTATTATCCCCTTTATGTTATAATGTGCCACTCTATCAGAGACGTATGAGGATCCGCCATCTGACTCATGACGTGAGGGGCGTTTTCCTAAGCTTGATGTTCGGCTTAGTTTTTTCCTTGTAGTTTTTTCATTGGTCACCGCTGTTGTTTTTATGCCGTCCACTAATCCCACAATGGGGATAACGGGACGGTCTTTGCCACTCATCGCGTGTTTGATTGTGTCCACGTCACTAATTTTATTATTTACTAGCTGACCTCGCAGGCGTTGCCCTGCGTCATTTCAAATTGCAGAAAATCTGTGGTCAATTGTCCGTTGTTAGGTGCGAAAACGATCAAAGCGGATGGTTTTCCGACACGAGAACATGCAACATAGAGTTGACCGTGTGAAAAACATATTTTCCAGATTCAGGCCATAAACACTCAATGATTGGCCTTGTGATTTATTGATTGTCATGTCGAATACGAAACGAATTGGAAATTGGATTCGCTTAAACTCGAATGGCATATCGGTTGGGATCATTGGAATTCTCGGAATGAGAACTTCCTCACCTTTGAACTTTCCTTTTAGTACTTTCGCGTGAATCACATTGCTCATGAGTTTTGTGACCGCTAAAAGCGTTCCATTGCATAATTTTGGTTGATTGAGATTGCGAAGCATGATGACGACTGAACCAACCTTCAATTGTAAATTGTGCAATTCCTCACTTAAAATGATATCACTGACATTAGTGTCATATTGAAATGAAAATTATTATGATATCGATACTCACCGGTCAATGGATTTATCATCTTGATGTTGATATAATATCCATCGTCTCCTTGCCAAAGCATCAGTGGGTATTGCAGTGCATCGTATGGACGATGTGTTTCGGATATTCGTTCCAATTGCCCAGAGTCCCGACGTGTGAGGGCAATATCGCGTGATTCCAGATTTCCGCCAACAATCACAACTGCAACATCATCTATTGTTGGAGCGTTAAATTGGCGTTCATGCGTTCAAGCAGGTCGTTTATCCGCTCTGATCACGACTTTATAGTCATCACTTGGCATGCGATCCAACGCAGTTTTGAATAACAGAATCAATGCATGATGTTCATGAAATAACTGCTGCAGATCGCGAAGAATTCCTCTTCTCATTGCCATATTGATTGTTTGGCGCTAATCAAGTTAATTTTCCACATTGCCCATGAAGTAGATTTGGAGGAATTTATGTTGTGCGTCTTCAAGCGGTATCAATGATCCAGTTCGATGGTGAGTTTGGCCTTGGATCTGTAGAGTCTATGACGAATCAATGATTTTCTTTAATTTATTTAATCTTTAATTACCTTGAATGTCGGATTGAATCTGCGTTCATCAATAGTATCTGCTCCAAATGAAGTAATTTGAAAGCATCCGTTATATTTCTGAGTGTTCGATAGAAAATGACTTGATTCTGGTGTTTCACCACGAAGCAAAGAATGCAATGTCTCTGGTGGCAAGGGCAATGGTGGTAATTTAACCTTGCCACTGAGACAGCACAATCCAGGCGTTTCTCCAGCGAACTTCAATGCACCGCAATGGTTGCACACAACCTCCATTGGGCCAATTTTAACGGAAGGATGCGAGCTGTAGTCAGTTGTGCTGCAATCGTAATGAAACGCTACTCGATTCAAATCAACACTTGAAGCACTTTTTCCTACGCGTTGATTTCGATTTTCACGTTGTTGAGTTGTTTGATTTGCTCGACGATTTCTCATTGTTAACTGAGCCGTTTCATTTGCCGCCTGTCTTTCTTCTTGCGTTTGTGATGCACGAAGTCGGGCGCACAGTGTGGGAATTCGCGCAATTAGCGAAATTAAATTATTAACGCTTGTGCTTTGAACTCTTCGCTGACTTTTTTTTTTTTTCTTAACTTAGTGTTAAATATCCATAATATGAAATATTATCATTTTTTTTTTATTTGGTCAAAGTTCTTGGAAAATGAGTCCCGAAATCACCATTTTTTCACAATAAATTAGATTTGTCCTAAAAGATCCTTTAAATGTCTTAAATCGATAAATTGCGTTAAAACGAGCAAAAACTTGTATGACAAAGAGGGTCTATCTCCCCTCGTTTCTTGTGAGCTCTTAAGTTATGAACTCCAAAAGCTCCACAACCACAGGTTCTAAGCAACTTATTTTTCTTTTTGAAACGCACCTCAACCCATTAGAGGTCATTAATTTTTTTTTTAATTTTCTTTATTTTCATTTGGAATAAGAGTAGACCAAATTCAAGAAAAAAATCAAAAATAGTAATTTTCATTAAATAACAGGGATGTACTCAATTGAATATGTACACTGACCTCCTAAGTATGAAAACGTATTTCTACCTTCTCGGTCACTCATAGACTGACTCCCAGCAAGTGTGTGCATGCCAAGTGCATGTGACAAGTGGCTGCGTAAGATATGTGTGTGTTTCAAGTATGTGGCTGATCAGTGTGTGTACCTGCAGCTGGCTGGTCATCATCGGGAGTTACAGAACTCCACATCCCTCCCATGTTTTTAAGCTTCAGCTTCAACTCTGGGCCGCTTGCCTCGCCTTGTGATGTTTCCTGAAGTTGTGGGAGATTAGTATTTTTGTCATCGACGACCTCTGGGGGAGCTGTACGAGTATCTTCGCCTGAAGAGCTAAAGGAATTCAGAATAGGTTTTGGAGTTAAAATTGGATCTGATCCCGGAGAAGCCGGTATTCTTTTGAGATGAGAAATGTTTCTCCTAAATACTTTGCCGTATCCTCGAACCACAACATCGCTCCCTTTCCGTTCAATTACTTCGAACTTTGTCTCCCACCCCTATCTCAGAGACCTTGGCTCTTCGATCTCTGTCTGCTCTCTCTTTCCCCTTTTGCTTATTCATAAGGCCCAGGTCTCGTGCTTCGGAGTCTAAAATATCTTCGTTGATGTCATGGATCGAAGGTATTTTGTCTCGGATAGTGCGATTAAACAACAGCTCTGACGGAGTCTTTCCAGTTGCCCCGTGCGGAGTAACGTTGTACATCAGAATGAACTTCTGGATCTCTTTTTTTGTAGTCGGTTCCTTTAGAATTTGCTATTTGTAGCCGCTTTAATATCATTGTTTGCACAATACTGCTTAAACTCCTGGCTCACAAACTGGCGTATGTTGTCGGCTGTTATCGATTTCGGATACCCTAACCTTGAAAATTTCCTCCAAATTTTCAATGATGACGCTTGATGTTATCCTTTTAAGGAACTTGGCTTCACGATATCTCGAATAATAATCGATTACAATGAAAATGTGCTCATGGTTCGGTAATGGTCCCATCAAGTCTATTGCCAAACATAGCCATGGTCCATCAGGGAATTCGCGTCTGTTCATTGGGGTTGGTTGTATCGGTCTTGATACCAGCAAACAATCACTGCAGTTCTTTACGAATTTTTCCACGTCTCTGTCAATTAATGGCCACCATACCTTCGAACGAACCCTACGTTTCATCACTGTCTCACCTGGGTGCCCTTCATGCGCCAGATTTAAAACTCTTGACCTCAAGGGATTAGGTATAACGATTTTCGTTCCACGTAGCAGAATTTTCCCCAATGTACACAATTCAAGGCGAAATGGGAAAAATCGACTGATGTTATTCGAATTCCAGGAATTATTCTTCACATTATCTATTGCTTCCATCAATTCCTCGTCTGCGCCAGCATTCTCAGCTATGGTCAGTGCTTTTGGTATAGCTCTTTCGATTATTGCGCAAATGTTCCGTTCACATTGTTCGCCAAAGGTCCTTTCCTTTCGACCTCAGACAAGGTTTTACTCGCAAATGATATAACATGGGGGATATCACCCTCAAATTGTAAGAGCACAGCACCTAAAGCTACTGGGCTAGCATCGGTTATTAATCGAATTCGCTTCTTTGGATCGAAATACGTTAAAGTCGATATTCTTGCTAACTGTACTTTTAATTTATGAAAAGAATCGTTCTGGCTCTGCCCCCATTCGAATTTAACATCTTTCTTTGTAAGCTTCCGGAGCGGCTCTGTTATATCCCCAAGATCAGGGATAAATTTACCAAAGTATGTCACCAGCCCTAAGAAACTTCTTGTCTCTTCTTTGCTGGATGGTGGTCGGAATTCTAGGACATCCTTAACCTTCTCAGGGTCTGGATTTATCCCATCTGTGGACAAAATATGTCCCAGAAACTTCATGTTCTTAACTTTCCAGACACACTTATTCTCGTTTAACACCACATTATACTCCTTGAAGACTTCCAACACAGCCTTAAGGTTAACGTCATGTTCATCCTCGGTTAGACTAAAAATTACAATGTCATCTATAAAATTTAAGGCATTCTTACACCCGGCCAAGATATTTTCTATCTGCCTCTGAAAAATCTCTGGGGCCGAATTAACTCCAAATAACAATCGTTTATATCTGAATATCCCTTTCGACGTGATAAATGTCGTTATTTTCCGACTTCGTTCATCTAATTTGAACTGGTGGTAAGCGCTTTCCAAATCTAACCTCGAAAACCACTTCGCACCCTTTATTCTAGTCATAAACGAGTCAAACGTTGGCAGTGGGTAATTTTCCGTTAATATAGCGAGGTTAGCCCGCCTTATGTCAATGCATAGCCTTATGTCCCCGGTTTCTTTAAAAACGATTACAATAGGAGATATCCAGGGACTCGGTCCCGAGACCCGTTCTATGATATCCTGAGCAACTGCCTCCATCAATTTAGCCTCCATTTTTTCTTCTAGAGCAGTTGGAACCCTTCGCAATGGCTGTTGAACCGGCTTCACTAACTCATTGATTGATAGAGAAATAGTAATGCCTTTAATTTTCGGAAATGGTTGCAGGTTATCGACCCGATTGACATCAAGTTCTAGTTTTAGGACGTTCAATTTAATGGCAGTATCCCGACCCAAAAGCGATTGTCTTCACGTTCTCAATTACATAGAACGAAGAAATCAAATCAGTGTTTCTGGCCCCTATTGTCGCTTCAAAAACCGTTTTTACCTTAAGCAAGTCATTTCCGGCATAAGCTCGAAATTGGTTTTCCGATTTCGTCCGAAGATTCCATATGGCAGCTCCTTCCCTACAAAGGTGCTCCCAATCTTTCTCGCTAAGAAGGTTATGACGAGACCCTGAATCTATCAGCATCGGAACTACACGACCACCAATAAAGCAATTAATTATCTCACCCGTTTCACCTGTAAGAGTTTCCTTGTCAGATATTTTGAAACAGTTTTGTTCCTGAAATCTGTCCAACTTATCAACAGTAGTGTCATCACACTTTTCTTCGCCCACAAAACGAACCTTTGAAGTCTGGATTCTGCGCTGTTTTGCATCTGTGTTATAAAATTCGGTTTGTTTGCGTTTATTGGCTTTAGTTTTGCATTTTAACGCAAAATGTCCTATAAAATTGCACTTGTTGCATTTAGCGTGTTTAGCAGGGCAAATTTGGCTACTTGCTAAATGCTTGCGAGACCCACATCTGCTGCATTCTCCTGTGAACCTATTCTCACCATTGGAAACAACACGGTTGATGCTCATGGAAGTAGTGGGCAGCATCATGGCCTCCGACTCGTTATTAATTTCTTCATATACAATACATGACACATTTCGATGATCTCTGCTAATGTATGCTCTTTTTCTAATAGACGTTTTTTTAGGTCTCTAGGTGCCCACGCATCTATAAGTTTGTCCTTTATGTACGTCTGAAACACCCTGTCATATCCTCATCGGCACCTTCTTCTTCATCAATTAACGCGCTTGGATTAGGTGGTATTACAGCCAATTCACATTCATCATTATCGCTATTCTGTAAAATAGCTTCTTCTAGCCCCTTGTATCTATTTTGGGCTGTAAAACGCTGTTTCTTCATTACAACAAATCTGAAAAAAATAACAATTATTTCACTTACGCATGTTTTCAGTGTACTCAACTGAGTACAGTAACATTTATATGACCATGGTTTTATTTCAGTTGTAAATAATTAATTATGATTTTCTTTATTACTTACTCTGACATGTATTTTATAAAAATGAAACGAAAAAAAAACAGTTTGCAGGCAGCAATTATTATAAAAAATCTAAACTCATTCCCTAACCTCAAAAGTGTTTCGGTGACACAACATAAACTGACACTTTTTTCAAAAAAAAAAATCACTTTACCCGCGAAATATTTGTCGATACATTTGAATTATGTTATGATGAAGTAAATTAACAAGGTAACTCACATTTACTTTTCGGGATTTGTAATTGACACTTGGAAATATGGTGTTGTAAATTAGAGTGCTCAGGCTTCGAGGTTTAATTAAAACAAAATATGTGTATTGTTTTGGCGTTTTAATTCCTAAATAAAGAGAAACTTGAATGCATATATACATAAATTACACTTACGCTTTTGTGCGTCCTCTCGCCTCCAATGATTTACAAATTATGACGATACAATGAACAATAGCAGAACAAAGAACAAAGGAATTTTCGTTAAAACTTCGAAACTTCGTCAAAGGCGAGATGGTGCTCTTACAATTGAGTTTCAAAACATGTTAATGAAATTTAAGGCATTCAGCTCGGCAACATATGGGTGTACTCATTTGAGTACAGTGACTTCTAATGGATTAAACCAGTTAAATAAGGGTCCGAAGTTATTAACAGTCTATGAATTAGATCTGTCATTGTGTCCACTCGTGACGTTTTCCTCGTGAAAAGTTCCCTATATTTTCTGTTGTCCTTGTTTCTGGCTTCTTGCGCTTCTTCCGATAGTTGGCCAATCGGAAGGATACAAGATGCAATAACTTGCTTTCAATGAAATAACACTTTGTGCACGCTAACTGGCATATAATACCAGCCATATTTTTCGATGTACAAAGTTCTTAATCGAGTTACAAAATTATCAAATGCATCAAGATTGATAGGAAACCGAGAAGAGAGTGCTTCTAAAACGATGTGGAACCCTTTTATAAGCTCTATGTCGGTGCCTGTAATTGCAGCTGTTTTGGTTTCATCTATGAAGAACCGTCTAGCTGTATTTCCATAGTTTGGGTTACCTGCTTGTTGGGTAGGTATGTCAACAAGTAATCCAGTCTCTTTTAAATTTGTCTTGAATCATTTTTTTTTCTGATTTTCACGTTGTCCTTATGCTTTTGGTTTTTCACTTGCCAAACTTTTACTTCAAGCATAGCCTATAAATGCGAAGGGCATATTCCCTAAATCTAATCCAAGAATGCAGTGGAGATAAACCAAAGGACATTGCAAATTGATTCTCAAACTTTTGGGATATACTTTTTGGATTATTCATCTCTGATGGCCTTGCTCCGCAAATATAACAAGTTTGATAAGATGATATTACGTTTGAAAGGGCAGTACAAACCTTACCATTTATTATTGAGAGTAAAAACACAGGCTTAACGGCAACTTCAAAACCGTATTCGTCAATTTTAACAGATGATAAAGAGTTTACTTGTTGAAGAACTTGAAACATTTGGTGTTTTATGAAATCTGTTATTTCCTTTGCAAATAAAAGCTTAATAGGCCGACAGTATCTTGTTGATGAAGGAGCGTGATTTTTCCAAACGATTTGCTTCTGATCCTCTATATTGTAATACATTTGAATAGGAACCATCGATATGCTAAAAAGGTTCTCTTCATAGAATTCTCCGGCACTGGGTTTTTGTTTACAAGACTTTTGCTATGCTCCATCGCATCTCCATTTAAAAAGCAATGTCAATTCTTTCAAACCAGTTTTAAGGTGGGATTAACACTCTTTTCTGCGAAAAACATAAACGCCTAAGACTATGGTCAACTAAAGCTTGAAGATCGCATTCCGCACTGGATTCTGTTATAGCACATTTTTCCGGATAACATTTTCTCTTCGATTCTTTGATTTTATCGTATGAAGGCAATAAGTCTTTAGCAATGAAAATGACTTTTTGTCGTATAATTTAATACTGGTGAGTTGAAAGCTATGCATCCACAATAAGTGCTAAGGCTTCATCAGCAGATAAGCTCGATTCTGAAGATGGGCCTTTTTCTAAAGATTTTTTCAAAATCGACCCTGAAAATTAAGTCAATAAAAGTTTTACAAATATCTATTATTTTCAAAAACTAATCCCTCTGTGGAGAACTCTCCGACAGTTTTCTTTACCACAGCAGCTGTAAGGGATACCACTCTTTCTTAGAATAATTGCATATGCAGTTACAATTTCATCATGGCTATATCCATGTAACAGGGGCTGCACCTTCTTCTTTTTAATCTTGTCACAGCAATCATCAAATATTTTTCTTGGTCAGCACTTTTCGAATTTGACGTAAAGTTTGCTGTGGCAGAGAATAATGTTTATCTAGGCAGGAAGCGTTTTTATTTTTAAAGCGATCAAGATGTCTACAACTTTTAGACCACCATTGATCAAACTTTAGACAAAGATTTTTTATACTTTGTTTGAGTGATTGTATTGCATCTTCTGAAAATTTAACATGGCTAAAAAAACTCCAAACAGACCAAAAGAGCGCATCAACGTGCTTTATTTTGGTTTTTGATATCCATACTTCAAACATTTCCTTTTTAGTTACATGAAAAGAAATTCTGAAAATGAAATTTCAAAAAAGTGTCTACAGGTGTGTTTTATTCAAAAGTGCTTAGCCACTTAGCCACACGAAACAAAAACTAAATCAAAAGTGGGTATAATTTAGTTCACTTTTAGAAGTGAATATAGATTTATGAAAGATTTGAATTATAGATGTCGCAACATACAACTAGAGGGCATTTATTTGTTTCCTGATGGTTGGCTGCATTCCGTTTCTCCCTATTCTGGGATGTGTTTGTGGATCAACTTATGTTTTGAAAGAACAAGTCAATAATTAACGTTCTTTTGGGCTTTTTACACTTGGAAAAATTAGTTATTTCCCTTCTACCCAAAAAGGAACTTGTACCTTTTTTAAAATTAGTGTGTGCGAAGGTGCTTATTTTCTTTCAAAATGCCAACAAAGCTCCAGTTTATCGGAGAAAATATTAAGGAAAGAGCTATTTTGAAACCAGCACTGCAAACATAGCCGCGAGATAAAAGTGAGTATAGAAGTGAGTTGGAGCGTTTTTTGGAAAACACGCCTTATGTGTTTAAAACTGAAATGAATGAAATATTTACATACCACATGGCACAGAACACGAAGACTATCACTTTTCACAATAAACATTTAATAACAAAATCAAGAGCACATATTTAATGTTAAACGAGAACGCATAACGTTTTGGTAAATCACTAACCGCTTGAATGCATATCTGTAAGAAATTTTGTTTTCTATATGAATTTTCTTAAATACATTTAAGTAAATGTATACATTGTACGAGTATGTATATGTATATAGATGTACATATGCTTATTTATACCTGCTTACATATACTTTCATATTGCAAAAGCAAACAATCACCAACAATTTTTTATTATTTAGGTTTTATTGAAGCATTTTTTGCCTAGTTAGCCATGGCGAAAAATGGCTAGATTATAAAGGCGCGCAAAAACCCGCAAAACTTTTTAATGATTTCAAATAGCTAAGACATCGGGCTTTGCAATGAGCCTGATTTCAAGGTGGAACTATTTGAAACAATGCTTTTTTTTCTCCAATGAACGTTAAAATAACTTAAAAAACACTCATTTTTTAACTTTATACACCACCACAAAAATTTTAGAATCCAAATAATATGTAAATTAACTTACATTAATATTCCTTGATATAAACTAATTTAAGAAAAAATAAAACTTTCAAAATACACGCTCTTCACGTATGAAATTAATTAATAAAATTCCAAGTTGCCTGCACAAGCCATTTACCTCAGATATTATCACAAACTGCAGCATCATGGCTCGTTTCATATCGTTCAACTGAGTGTTTAAACTTTAAGAAAACCCGGTTTTGGCTTCAATTTGAATAAAATTCCGCTAGTTGTGCGAATTCCCACACTATGCGGCGCTGTTCTCGTGCGATTTCTTCATCCGTATTCAACTGAACTATTCCGAACTCTATTTGCATTACGGTTTCGATGCGAAAGATTGGGTCTTCTGGCTCGCGGAATTGTGAATAACACTGAGAAATTAATATCAATGAAAAGCAATTAAGAAATTATCGATACATACATGTGCACAAATGTCATAACCTCACAAAATAAACGTCCTTGTTGGCAACTTACCGTTTGAAAATAGAATTCCACACGAAAATGATCAATCAGACTGAAATGAACAGCGAATTCGAACAGATTTTCAAAGTAATCCACCTAAGAATTAATTGCACAATCCGAAATTAACGTTTGGATTGATTGTCGATGCGCACGTAATCACAAAGAACATAACCATTCACAATGTGCACTTCATCAAACTAAACACACGTCTATGAAATCACTTTTCGCTGGTAATTTCCACAAAAAATCGTTTCAAAACAATGTACGAGGGCGGGTCAATAATTCTGTGCATTTTTGAATTTCTGACCTCTTTACTGAAACAGCAACACTGCTCCTGTCAACAGGCATTTGTCAGTTGACTCCTGTCAAAATTTAAACTTGCTGCGTCAGTTAGTTTGTGTTTGACAGCTATTTTTATCAGACTACTCACTAATTTGAGGAGAAAATGGAAAAAAGTGAATTTCGTGTGCTTATTAAGCATTATTTCTTGCGAAAAAAAACCATTACCGAGATCAAGGCTAAGCTTGATAAATACTGCACCATCGATTTCAATGGTAAAAAAGTGGTTTACTGAATTTCGTTGTGGCCGTACAAGCACTGAAGATGCCGAACGTCCTGGACGCCCAGTTGAGGTCTCTACACCCGAAACAATCGAAAAAATTCACGATATGGTGTTGGCCGACCGAAGATTGAAAGTGCGAGAGATTGTGGAAGCCGTAGGGATCTCGCATGGCTCAGTGGTTTCAATTTTGAATGATCACTTGGGCATGAGAAAGCTTTCCGCAAGATGGGTGCCGCGTTTGCTCACAGTCGACCACAAACGCAATCGTGTAACAACTTCACTGGAAGGTTTGGCGTTGTTTAATCGCAATATGGAGGAGTTTTTGCGCCGTTTTGTAACCGTGGACGAAATATGGATCCATCACAACAAACAACAGTCAAAACAGTGGGTTTCTAAGGGTGAATCGGCGCCAAAGAAGGCCAAGGTGGGTTTGTCAGCCAATAAAGTTATGGCGACTGTTTTTTGGGATGCACGCGGGATAATCCACATTGACTACCTTCAAAAAGGAAGAACAATCAATGGGGAATATTATGCCAACTTATTGGACCGATTCAATGACGATTTGAAAAAACAACGACCTCATTTGGCCAAGAAAAAAGTTCTTTTCCACCAAGACAATGCAAGGGTGCACACATGTGCAGTTGCCATGGCAAAAATCCATGAATTGGGCTATGAATTGCTCCCTCATCCACCCTATTCTCCAGATTTGGCTCCGAGCGACTACTTCTTGTTCCCAAACCTGAAGAAATGGCTTGGTGGAAAAAGATTTGACTCCAATGATGAAGTCATCTCGTCATTTTGAGGACCTCGACAAATCATTTTTTTTGGAAGGGATAAAAAAATTGGAGAAGCGTTGGACAAAGTGTATAGAGCTCAACTGAGACTACGTTGAAAAATAAAATTATTTTTTTATCAAAAAATCTGTTTTAATCCAAAAGTCACGGACTTATTGACCCGCCCTCGTATTAAATCAAATTGAATTACAATAACTGTCGAAAGCTGATAAACATTTGATAAAACTTGAAAAAATGCTGATAAATCGCAACACACGTCTGCACAGCACAATAGTATGCGATGGAAAGATTATGCAAATGAATCAGCTGTCAAAAGTTGTGGAAAAAGTTAGTGTTGTCCACAATAAAAGAGAATTTAACAAATATATTTACGCAAATATTTATTGATAAAAATAGCACTACTTTACTAAAAAAAAAATGATGAATTGGCTGGAGCTCGTGACCGATGGTCTGTGCAAGAGAAAATGAGATTAAGAAGTGAAAGATATTAAGTCCGCAGGGCGCAGGCGTCGTGAAAGGGGTTGCTGTCTGCGATGATAAGCAAGGAACTTATTGCCGCGGTTTGTGCTTGTGGAAGGTTGTGGCTCTATATGATGATATATCCGCCACAAAGTTTGTGGCTGGTAGTTGTGAGCCACAATGAAACAATTGTTGTTCTATCTAATTATACACTTTATTATTTAGAGAATTACCGAAATACAAAAGATGGGTAGTGTCATTTTCTGGCGATGGTGCTGCTGACTAGTGGGAAGTAAAAACATGACACAGATAAGTGATGCCACAACGTTGATACACACAACGCCATCTACTGGCAATACCGGAACCAGCATTTGAAATCATGTTCTTTTTTAATGTGTGACAAAAAAAATTGTTGTAAAAAAACGTAACGTAAACATAAAGGTCATCTATCAGGAAGATGGCGTAGTAAAATCGCTCTTAACTTATACTAACTTACTGGCCCCACACAGGCCCTCTAAGCTACTCTAAATTCTTATATCTATGTCTTTCGACTTTGTTTACATTTTATTTAGGAATATACTTATTTTCTATGCTGATGTATCTGACTACATTTCGACAGGCAAGAGGCTGTCCGTGTTGTCCAATGATCGAGAACATTCGCCAATTTCTTCTGATATCCCTAGAGGCTCCAGACAACGGCGTCCTAAAGAGAATGGTTTCCGACTTCTGAAAGTTGATTTTCAACTTCCAGTCCTCGCAAAATCGTCTTATCTTATCGAAGTCACGCTGCAAGAGAGTATTAATGACCTCGATTTTTGGACCTGTTCTGTACGCTATCAAATCATCAGCGTACGCAATAGTATCGGGAAGTGAACCTATCAAGTCGCTTGTATAAATGTTGAATAGGATCGGCGAATTGACCGCGCCTTGCTACAGACCATTTTTAATTTGAAATATTCCAACAGAAGTCACATCACCATTTTTCACGATGAATTGTCTGTTGGTTAGCATATTATAAAAAATGTACAAGAGTGGTTTACTGATCCATAGCGTAGTCAGCCTATAGAAAATACCCTCTAACCATACGGTGTCGAAGGCCTTCTCCAAGTCAACAAGGCAGTACATTGGTTTTTGCCTTTATTCCATTGGATACCGGACACCAGTTTAGACGCGGCATGTGCGATATCATGTCCCGCTTTAAAACCGAATTGATTATCCGGAACTATATGTTTGTCCTCAACCCACCTAGACAGAGCTCTGTTTATTACTTTTTCAAACACCTTACTGATATTCGGAAGGAGACTTATCGACCGGAGATTCGCCGGATTGGATATATCCTTTCCCTTTTTGGGGATAGGTTGAACCACCGCAGTTTTCCAATGCGTTGGATAATGTGCATTATTCATTGCATTATTAAACAGGGTGATGTAAATGTCCACCGCTTCTAGAGGAAGATGTCGAAGCACGATGTTCGGAATACCATCGGTCGCCACTGATTTCTTAGCCCTGTTTGTGTCGAAGATCTCATGGAGCTCTTCCTTCGAAATGAACGGGGGTAGGTCACCCTCTCTGGTAATGACATTATTTGCCATATTTTCGTCGCTGAACCGAGTGAAACCAGAGCCCTCAGATCGCCAGTTCTCTACTACATTTCGAATGTAGAAGTCGTGCACCAAGACGCGATTGTCCAGATCATAATTAGTGCCAATGGTATCAGTGGCCTTGTATATTTCCTGGAAAGTCGCCCCTATAGCCTCAACCTTCTCCTGTGGATCCTCGATCACAAAGAAGTCGTCACTATCAGCGGCCTCATTTGGATCAATTCCTGCTATTGTCAGTAACCGTTTGTTGTCTGTTGTCGTCTGAAGGTCGTTTTGATTTTTCCTCCGAAATAGTTTATTTATTTGCGTCAACATATTCGGGTTGCTGGTGTTTACAGCCCGAACCCTGTTGTTCCAATGCAAACTTACAGAAATTCTGTAATTCTCTTTTATTAACGTTTGAAGATTTTTAATCGACGATTTCAGTGTCCTAATCTCCGGGTCTTGTCTGTCAGTTAACTGTCTATACAGGTTTTTAAGTCTTGACAGAAGTCTCCTTTTCTGTCGGTGCAGTGCGTCAATAGTAGGATTGCGGAACAGGTCTTCCTTAGTCGTACAGCGGTATTGTTGTGTCCATAGTTTGTTTAATCGTCTCGTCCATTCGTTTTAGGTATTTGTCGATTTCCTCGTTTGACAAGTTCCTATTGGCAAGTGGATGGAGCGTGTTCGAGGCGAGTGCTCTTGTCAAGGTTGCGTGAGAAGCGTGTCCATCGAGTCTTACTGTATGTTTAGGACTTAAACATTCCACGATATGAAAAAATATTATATAATATTTATAATATGACCAAATGAAATAAAAATTCAAATATTTTAGATACTTTATAATTGGTTTATAGTACTTATCTATGCGTCCGGTGTGTCCAACAGTGTACAGCAAAGTGAAAAAAGTGCATTTCACCCAGCAGCAGCCACCCAACCATGCTCGTGTGCCTTATCTTTGATTGTATGTGTGTTTGTACGAAAGGTGAAGAATAAACACACAAACTACAAATGGCTTTAGTGTACACGATATGGTTCGATGTCGGCTACCGAGTGAATTGTTCTTGTAAAGCACGGCAAAAGCATCAGCCGATCGTGGGAAGACAAATCAATATGTTTGTGAGTGTTACCTTAGTATTCGTGTACCTAAATGTACATGATGGTGCAACATTGAAGAATTACTATCCTAATTAGATATCGGCTGGTGCTTATGCAGTGTGTCACAAGATTACTTTAATGTTTTACAATAGATTTATAATATGTACATAATTTATAATGAAGCGTACATAAATTCTTGAGCTAATATGCATGTAAATTTAAAACACTGTAGTTGTAAGAATATCTGTGGACAAACTCCTCCAATTTCGCAATTTCGTTAGGAACTGTAATTTCGGTGCTGAAACCGCAATGGTCGCTGTCATACACGAATGTGCGCAGACAATTTAGCGTTTGTAAATTCGTACCTGTCAGTCGTATACGTTCGTCGTACAGCAGTAGATCAAAATAAGACCTGCTTCTGGGAAACGACGGGTTATCCGTCGCTTTAAGACCGAGTCTGTACATGACATCGTGCTGACCCCACCAATCGAGTAGTAGGTTCCCTCTAGTATTTGGCACAATATTTCCCCAATCTCTGTGTTTAGCGTTGAAATCCCCACACATTATAAAATAATTCTCCCCCGATTCCAGCCTCAGAGTCCAAGTATAGCGGCTTTCCACTGCGGAGCGGGATGTAAATGACGACTGTCTCCAATACCCGGAACCTGCGCAACACTCTCTTGTACACTCTGTGAAATTTTATACCTTGTTTAATGAAGATGAAGACATTTGGATCTGGGCCGGTTTCTTTTTCTAACAATATAATTATTTTACTCCAGCTTGTGCTTATCGGTTGGCTTGGTTTCGCTAGCGAAAAGCACATCAGGGGTTTGGTCTTGTAGCAAGTTAAACATCGCGGCTCTTCGGTTGATCCTAATCAGTGAATTAACATTCACTGCAAGGACCTTCAAAGTTTGCTCCACCATGTGCGTACCCATTACGACATGTGTTGCATTAGGCCCGGCAGCAGCGCGTAGATCTGGTCCACCCGCTTGGCCTGTTCTTGCACCTGCTTTTGCAGCTGAGCCATCTGCCCTTGGATTGCGAGCAAGATGGCCAGCATGTTAGGTGCAGCTTCCGTTGTTCTCGGCATTGGCGCCGGAGAAGCAACAGTCGCTTGCTGTACCATAGCCCCCCTACCTGACGCCATTTGGGCGTAGGAAATTTGGGGCGTGACGGCTGGTGTTTGAAACCTCTCAGGTGAACGTTTGACCTCTACCTCCTGCTGCCGAGCCAGTTTTGCTTTTTTAATGTCAGCGAACTTAGGACAACCCCGATAATTTGCGGTGTGTCCCACGTTCCCACATAATACGCACGAGAGCTGCGTCCTATCGGATGCTCCGTCCCTACCTTATGATACTCTTATGATCTTATGATCTTTATTCACAATTACAATTTTTATATTTCAGACCGTCGCACAGTGTGACGAATCTCACAAATAATTGTTCTTGTTCAGGTTTTTTGTTTTTTTTTTTAATTGAAATTGTTCACAGAATAGAATCTAACAAATTTTTTTAACATATGACTACAAATTTCAAGACAAAACAATACATAAAAACCAGCTTATTTTAATTTTTTTAATTATTTGGTACATCTAAAAGTTGCAAGACTTCATGTTCCATGACACTTTTCTTTCTTCTCGGAAAGCATCTTAGACTTGCTAAGAATGGATCTGAGGCTATAAGCAACCGATTTAAGAGGTCAGTATTTGTATCTACACGTGATATTTTTCTAGTAAACAGTTCTCTAAACCTTCTATTTTCCTTGTTTCTTGCCTCTTGCGCTTCTCCTGAAAGTTGTCCGATTGGAAGTATACAAGTAGAAATTATTTGTTTTCCATGAAACAAGAACTTATGCACACTTACTGGTATAAAATACCAGGCATAATTTTTAAAATATAGTTCCCTTGTTTCCTTTGCATACTTCTCAAAAGCATCCGCATCTATTGGGAACCCAGACCCAAGAGCTTCTAAGATGATATGAAACTTTTTGATAATTTCTTTATCTATCCCTGTAATTTGGCTATGTGAGGGATGCATTCCAATCATAGTTAACAAAAAGACCGGTTTAATTATAATATGCAAACTGTCAATGTTAAATTCTACAGGAAGTAGGGTTTTAATTTGATCTTGAATTGATTCTACCTCTGACTTGATCAGTTCCTTAGCCAAATTTAATTTTATTGGTCGACAATATCGGGTTGATGAGGGGGCAGGGTTTTGCCAAAGTACTTGCTTAATTTCATCTTTAAAGAAATACATCTGGATGGGAACCATTGAGATACAGAAAAGATTTTCATCCGAATTATCATTAGCAGAAAATTTTTGTTTGTATGATTTCTGTTGAGCACCATCACAGCCCCATTTTATTACCAAGGATAATTCTTTTAGGTCAGCAACGGAACTTAAAACGTCTTTTTGAGCTAAACGTAAACGCTCTACGCTGTGATTTACTAAACTTTGCAATCCACATTCTGCAGAAGTTTCGTTCACAGTTTTATTATTTGGGTAGCATTTCGTCTTAGCTTCTTTTTAGGCGCAGTATTTCGTACTGTTGAGTTGAAAGCTGAATGTCCGTGATTAATGCTAGTGCATCATCTGCAGTTATTGGTAAAAACAGAGCAGTTTTTTTTAGCGTTTTCCTTACAATAGAACCTTAATAACAAAATTTAACCTACAAATATATTAAAAAAAAAAAAAAAACAATCAAACCTCGTGATTTCAATGGGCATCCTAAAAAACGAAAAATTTAGTATGAGTATCGCACCTGTGCGCAAGAAGTTGGAACACATTTTAGCAGTGCATATGCAAGTCTTTAGAACAAACATGGTCTCCAACTTGAACAACACTGAACAACTATACCTTTCGTCTAATGAATACAAAAAACACATATTTTACTTTCATTTACCCCAGTTAAGGAAATCCTTTAGGAGTATTCCAAAAAAAACGCGAACGTCAGCCCGGAGGGCCGACCCAACTGTTCGACTTACATAACGAAAAAGGTTTATACTTCTTGAATATAATTTATTAATTGATTAATTGATACAGTCTTCGCGGTTGCCGACACGATTACAACTGACTTCCCAATCCATTCCCATCTAACTCCAAAACTTTGCCTCTATCCAAATGTTCCCATGGATATCTCCTGACTCATCACTTTTGATATTTCGCATGAATCCCATCCGGTGTCGAGTAGCTTGCGCGTGCATAACTTCCGTGGGAATATTTGCAAGCAGATGATACGCTGACTCAGCTGGGAACCTGTCTGTGCGTGTCGAACCAAGTGTAAGGTGGTGCATATTGGGTTGTGATAACTCCTCCCCTTTGAAAATCTACGCCTCGTAGATCCTTTGAAGACCTGCAGATCAGGCCATTGCTTGTGGTATGTTGGGGGATGAAATTGTGGGGATGTTTGGTCTTCCGTGTATTTTCCGCCAAATGATGAGAACAACGGATGCCACACATAAGAAGATTACCATCTCAGTAAGTATAGAAATTTTAAATTCTTTGGTTAAGTTTCCTAGACGTTCTATGTTCTGAATGCTAAGTCCATGCACGTATCCCAAGTCGATTATGTGGTTGCGGTTTGTGATGTTCATCAATGCCGGGGGAAGTGTTTGTGAATCTATTAATTGCTAAAAGAATTGTAATGAAAATGAAAGAAAGAATTATTATAGCATTGTTAACTTTATTGAATAAACGAACAAACTCAAACAAATGTCAAATATATGTTTACAAAATGTTTAGCAACATCAATAAAATTCTAGCAACATTAAAACAGATATACAAACTGTTACTCAAAAACTGATATTAAAACTGAAAATAAAACTGAATTTTATAACGTATTACAACACAGAAGATTACAGTCGTTTTATTACTTACAATAAGTTCTAAGTGAAGTATTTTTACAGTCGTTAGTTAATACAACCCAACACATACATTAACATTTTGGTCCATTCGAGCCGCGAAATTAACATTAAAGTCCGTATATCAAAAAAAAAAAAAAAAAAAAAAAAAGAGAAAAACTTTTCATTAATACTCGTACATACGAAAAGCATTTTAATTTATAATAATTACCTGGGTGAAAAGTGTGAAGAGTGCACATCGAGGAAAATTAATCCGAAGAATTTAGCTGTCCATATCAGGAACTGCAACACACAAAGGACTTTGTCACCAACAACTATCCACAAGTGAGTACTACACAAATTTTTCTCTATCGATTGCATATGTACATAAATTCCATAAGTAAATAAAAATGTCCTACGGAAAGCTCCAGCTTAATATCCTTGCTACCATCAAACAAGATAGGTCAAATTTTAACAAAGCTGACAAAATTAGACTAGGGAAAATCAATTATCTTAAATTGAGATTAGAGATGATGGAAAAGCAGATGACATCAGCAGAGCACTACCATCAACAGATTCTAGGAACAGGTAAAATCGAAGCTGAACTGAAACAAGAAGATTTAGAAGCAGCATACAATACCATCTGCGAGATATATGCAGAATACAAAATGGAAGTTTTGGATAATATGGACAAGTTAAGATCAGAAGAAACCTCAAATGCAGCGGTACAACAACAACGGCATCAGTAGAGAACAGTGATAGCAGTGGAAGTGGGCTCAGGTTACCCGTTATCACACTTCCAACATTTTCCGGTGGATACGAAACGTGGAGATCTTTTCACGACATGTTCGTATCTCTAGTTCATACCAATGCAGCTCTGTCAGAAATCCAGAAATTGCATTATTTGAAATGTAATGTCCGTGGTGACGCCGAAAGGCTACTCCAACATTTGGCCATTGACAATGGCAATTATAAGCGTGCTTGGGAGATTCTGACAGATCGGTATGACCACAAAAGAGTACTTGTAAACACTCAATTAAAGCTATTTTTCGGCCAGGCGGTTATGAGCAACGACTCAGCAATGAGTATAAAATGTATTTTAGACACGTCGCAAGAAATTATTCACTCTTTAGAAAATTTAGGGGTACCGGTAGGTTAATGGGATACCATTTTAATTTTTGTGATCCTACAAAAATTAACCAATACCACCCAACAGCTCTGGGAAGAGAGATTAGGAAGTAATAAGGAATTACCCAATATTAAAGAATTCTTCGAGTTTTTGCAGTGCAGATTCAGAACATTGGAAGCAGTTGAGCAGCAATCCCCGCAACAAGCGATCACAAAACCCTCAAACAAAAACAGAACACCAACTCAAGTGTTCCACAATCGCCAAACGCAACGTCAACTAAATTGCAAAGTGTGTCAAAACGGACAACATGCATTGAGAGAGTGTAGACAGTTTTTAGAAATGGATGTAGGCCAACGTAAAAAAACAGTTTACAACATAAGGGTATGTGAAAACTGCTTAGCCTATAGCCATTTTAAAAGTAAGTGCCCTAGCTCTAAGCGTTGCTATTACTGCAAGCAACGGCACAACTCATTGCTGCACTCGATTCCACAAAACAGTGGAAGTAATTATTCCAACTACACACCCTTTAATCCTAATGCCTCAAAGTTTATACCTAACAATCAAAATCCAACCCAGAGCCATCAACAAACAAAAAGTTTCCACCTACAAACCCAGTCAACCGATCCAATCATATCCCACTGTCAAGAGTTTAATCCCAACCAACCACACGTTATCAATCTACCCCGAAGTCAACAACAAGCGGAGACTAATATGCCCTCAACTAGTCAAAACTATCGCGTACACCACATTTCTACCAGTTCGCAGATTCTTCTGTCAACAGCCTTGGTCAAGGTAAAAGCAGCCAACGGAGGTTACCTAACGATAAGGGCATTAATCGACACTGGTTCCGAGACATCCTTTATCACCGAAGCAGCGGTTCAAAGACTGAATTTAAGGTCTCGATGGACATTTAGCCAAATAAGCGGGTTGGGGGAGGTCAGCAGTGGTCAGTCAAACAGAATCGTCGACCTAACCATCGAGTCACTAGTCTCCGATTTTGCAGGTCGAGTACAGGCCCTTGTGCTTAAATCACTGACTGGGCTCCTTCCGGCCCAGCATATCTGTATGGACAAATGGACATACCTGAATGGATTGCAGTTAGCCGATCCAACGTTTAATGTTCCAGCAAAGGTGGATATGTTGCTTGGCAGTGACATCTACGCTGAAATCATCCTTGGAGAAGTCAAGAGAAGCAGCGAGTGCATAGGTCCAATTGCACAAAGGACACATTTGGGATGGATCTTATTGGGCAAGGTGCCATCGATGAAAACAAAAGTCATCCGTGCCTTCTTCAATCAAGTCGATCTCAACACAACTTTGAAAAGATTCTGGGAGATTGAAGAGGAACCCTTTGAGACCTGCGAATCAGAAGAAGATATAAGATGTGAGGAACATTTTAACAAATTTACAAAACGATTACCTGATGGTCGTTACGAAGTTCGTCTGCCCTTTAAGGGTGGAGAATACCCAAGTATGGGCCCAACACAGCAAGGTGCTGTCAGACGATTCTTGCAACTCGAGAGGAGGTTGCAAAGAAACCCCAGTCAACACGAAGCATACAGCAAATGCTTGACCGAGTACATAGAACTTGGACATATGACTCCAGTCGAGGAGTGCGATAAAGTTGTCAAATCAACTTTCCATTTTTTCATTCCCCATCACGCCGTCATTAAGGAATCCAGTACCACCACAAAGTTGCGGGTCGTCTGCGACGCAACCTTCAAACCTTCTTTTGGCTCTTCCTTAAATGACAAGTTGATGGTGGGCCCTAAAAAACAAACAAATGTTATTGACATAATTTTAAGGTGGCGAAAACATAGGTTTACCTTTACTGGAGATGTGGAGAAGATGTACCGCCAGATCCGAGTAAGTCCAGATGATGCGAATTACCAGCTGATTGTGTGGAGGGACAGTCCTGACCAGGATTTGAAAATTTATCGTTTAAACACGGTCACCTTCGGTACGGCATCAGCCCCATATCTGGCAATTAAGGTACTTCTTCGGCTAGCAGAAGACGAAGCATACCGATTTCCCTTGGCTACCACCGTCATCAAGGAGGAGACCTATGTCGACGATGTCATCAGTGGAGCTGATACCATTGAAGAAGCGCAACACAAACTAAATGCTGTAAGGGAAATGTTGGCAACCGCAGGATTTCACTTACGCAAACATGTCAGCAACTCTGAAAAAGTATTGAAGAACATTCCTGTAAATCAAAGAGCGATGGATTTCTCGCTACCATCCATAGAAAGCACCGATGTCAGGACCCTTGGTATTAAATGGCTGCCTGTTCCGGATGTATTCACGTTTCAAGTCGCAGGGCAGTTTCAAGGTGAAATTACAAAACGGTCCATATTATCCTCAATAGCTAAGCTCTACGATCCAATGGGCTGGTTGTCACCCTGCATCATAAAAGCAAAAATACTTATGCAACAGCTATGGGGTAGAGGTCTGGATTGCGACAAACCGATTCCACCTGAATTGGAACGAGAATGGGTAACCTTTCGCCGAGAATTACCAGCCATTGAAAACGTCCAAATACGTCGTTGGATCAACACCGATAAAAACACAAAGAAACTGGAAGTCCATGGTTTCAGTGACGCTTCGGAGAAAGCGTACGCAACGGCTATATATTTGCGCGTTCTAGATGAAAATGATCAAATACACATACACCTCCTGATAGCCAAAACAAAGGTTGCACCATTGGAGTCAATTACATTGCCCAGACTGGAACTATGCGGAGCATTGCTAGTAGCCAAACTTCTTCACCAAACAACCCAAATTCTTAAGTTGGAATGAGCTGACGTTTATGCGTGGACCGATTCGGTAATTACCTTGTGCTGGATCAAGGCCCCTCCGGCAAAGTGGAAGACCTTTATCTGCAATCGTGTGTCCCAGATCCAAAAGCTCACAAGGAATGTCATGTGGAAACATGTTCCATCTGAACTGAATCCAGCGGATATAGCGTCTCGCGGAACTTTTCCATCAACGATTATAAAAAACAAGTTGTGGTGGGAGGGACCAGAATTTCTGCTGCAACAATGGAATGGAAGTCACCCAGAACAGCCACCTTGTCTAGAAACTTGTCAGGAATCGCGCTCTACAATGGTGCATCACTGTCTAGAAAGAAAAGGAGGTAGCTTGATTGACGAAATATTGCCAAAATTTTCGTCACTTCAAAAGGCATTACGAGTAGTTGCCTACTGTTTACGATTCCGGCACGTAAAACAACCTCATCTCTATGCAGACGTATTATCACCGCAGGAGTTGGAAGAAGCGCTAACAAGAGTCACTCTATTAGCCCAAAAGGATATGTTTGCTGCACAAGAAGAAAAGGACAACACAAGAGGATACAAATCACTCAATCCATTTAGAGACAGGGAAGGAATCCTACGAGTGGGTGGGAGACTCTCTAACTCTACCCTACCCTTTAATAAAAAACATCCAATCCTTCTGAAGAATCAACACCCACTTGCGAAACTCATCATCAGCGATGCCCACGACAAAACTCTTCACGGCGGTAATCAAAAGATGATTGCATACATACGCCAGCGTTTTTGGATTTTCAATTTAAAGAATGCAGTCAAAAGAGAAGTCTACAATTGCAACATTTGCTTCAAGTTTAGGGCCAAACCGCTGGTACAAGTAATGGGCAATCTTCCAGCATCACGAACAGCAATAGCAAGACCCTTCACATGCACTGGAGTGGATTATGCGGGACTCATCGAGGTAAAAACATGGAAAGGGAGAAATGCTAAAACCTTGAAGGGATGTTTCGCGATATTTGTATGCATGGCAACGAAAGCCGTTCACATCGAGCTTGTCAGCGACATGACCACCCATGCATTTTTAGGAGCCTTCAGGAGATTTGTTTCTCGAAGGGGTCTTTGCAAGGAACTCTTCAGCGACTGCGGCAGTAATTTCATCAAATTGGATTGGAGAAATGTGGCAGAGGTACTAGCCAACGAAGGTACCAGGTGGAAATTCATTCCCCCTGCTTCCCCACACTTTGGAGGTTTATGGGAAGCGGGAATGAAGTCCGTTAAATTTCACCTCAAACGTGTGGCGGGAAACCAGACTCTGACATTCGAAGAGCTCAACACGCTTCTCACACAAATTGAAGCCTGTCTGAACTCAAGACCTTTGTGTCCACTGTCAGAAGATATCGACGATTTGAACGTTTTGACACCAGGCCACTTTCTCATTGGCGAACCACTTCTCAGTCCTCCGCAGCCCGAGTATCAGCTGGACAAAATCTCGCATTTAGAGCGTTGGAAACGAGTACAAACACTAACGCAGTCTTTTTGGAAGCGATGGAGCAATGAATACCTCGCTCGATTACAACAACGCCCAAAATGGAATCGAATCGCGAACGCTACAGTAAAGGAAGGAGATTTAGTCTTAATTAAGGACGAAAGACTGCCGCCGCTCAAGTGGAATTTAGGTCGCATAATAAAAACACATCCCGGACCGGACAATTTAGTAAGAGTAGTAACGCTTAAAACTCAAACTACCGAATTGAAACGCCCAATATCGAAGATTTGTCCACTGCCCAGCAACACTTGCGACAAATTCAACGCGGAACAATAAAACTCGCGGAATAACGATTGAGATGCCAAATGGCCCCTCTTCGACAGTACTCGTGCCACAGGCATTGCGGGAGCTCGAGAAGGCAATCGCTGACTCAAAGAGTCCAAACAAAATAAACAACACAAAGTCAAGCCAAATCGGAATAAGAACATTTGTCAACACAATACATAAATATGTTTCAACAAAAATTAAATATAAAACCTTAATCTTAACTCAACACAACATAATTCAAGCAGCACTACATATAAATATGAAATAAACTGAATACAACACAATAAAATATAATACATTTAAATAATCAAATTTTAATATTCTCGTCATTCAAGCAAAATGTTGCTGAGTACAAACTCCAGCAACATATCTCATAAAACAAACATACAGTCCATACTTCAAAACAATATCCCCAAACAAATAGAACTTATAACGAAAAAATGCTAGAAATAACTCATCCAAATAAAAATAAAATAAATTTACCCACTCAACACACAATGCACACACAAAATAATATTAGAACTTAACTGAATTACCTACATATAATAGTAAAATTCTCTAAAGATATAAAACACTCAGCTCTATCACTCTCACACATTTCTCCCAGCGCGATCGCAAAACAACCAACTAATTACGCGAAATTTAAAAGTAATTAATCATTTATTTAATCATTTACTCACCTGAAAAAGTAACACTGAACGAGACCGATTAAACAATTAATAAATATAATTTCGACACAAAAACACAAGAAAAGAAAACATCAAAAACAATGCGGAAACCAGAAGCCGATACACGTTCATACTTCATTGTCTTCAAGGGAATTTCATCTTTCGTCTTTGCATTACGATCTCCATACACAACGCAACAAAAGGAGACAACTACCTTGCACGTTATTACTGATATAAGGGTGACAAGTACAGAAGATAACTAAACATTTATGAATGTTATAGCTTGTTGAATTTTGTATTGATGTCACTGTTTTACATGTTTTTTCGTATAACTATTACTAATATCGTTTGTCTTTTCATGTCTGAGATGACATTACATCAAAGTCAAGATCAGGGTTGTCTAGGAGATATCCAACCAGAAGTTAAGGCAATCCCACAATAACCAGAAGAGGAGCAGAGTATATATGGTGAACAGGGTTCACCGTGGGGGGAGAATGTTTGTGAATCTATTAATTGCTAAAAGAATTGTAATGAAAATGAAAGAAAGAATTATTATAGCATTGTTAACTTTATTGAATAAACGAACAAACTCAAACAAATGTCAAATATATGTTTACAAAATGTTTAGCAACATCAATAAAATTCTAGCAACATTAACACAGATATACAAACTGTTACTCAAAAACTGATATTAAAACTGAAAATAAAACTGAATTTTATAACGTATTACAACACAGAAGATTACAGTCGTTTTATTACTTACAATAAGCTCTAAGTGAAGTATTTTTACAGTCGTTAGTTAATACAACCCAACACATACATTAACAGGAAGGGCTTGCAGAGCTGTGGCCGTGGAACTCGTAAAGGTTCTTCCCTTCAACTGGACTGTTTCGTTGTGTATCTGGATTATGTAGGTACCCGTAAGAGGTCTCGAAATGTTGTTAGAAGTTAAATCGCCTTTGAAATTGGTGACGAAAATGGTGTCGTCCTTAATGAGTTCCAGGATTTCTTCGGTATTAGTTTGGAATGTGCAGGTTGTGGATCCTCCCTTAAGTAGCCTTGCCACGCAGCTTTCTTCAGGAATTATTTCCAGTGCCTTATCCTCACAGATCGTCGAGTTATTAATTGATAGGCAGTTAGATTTGACACCATATGTTACCCTATGGTTGATCAGAACCTTCCTGAATTTCAGGTCAATCTGCTTTCCGTCTATTATTGATGGTCTAGTTATCAGTAAATTGTACTCCTCAATTCCTACTTTTGGCATTGAAATAACATACAACAACATGGAGCCGTTGGTGAAAATTGATGGTGTGCCATACTCGATAGCGTATGGTAAGGTTTCTAACTCATTGATAACCATGTTGATTTCCTCTGTGTCCAGGAGATTTGTATTAACCAAACCGCTTTTAGCCATTTGACAAGCTCGAACAATCTCATTTATTTCTCCTTTAACGACCAGTATTTCGTCCAAAATATCCCGCTCAAATCTTTCAGAATTTGAGTCCTTAATGCCGTTTTCGTATCTCCCAATGACTAAGTTGATCTTCCGTGTTATTTCACGCGTAATGCCAAAGAGCTTCTCATTGATCTTATACTGTTGATTACTATTTTCAATTATAGCTTCCTCACTTCGAAGGATTTCGTTCCAGTCCGTGGCATCAGGGTTGCCAGCTACCCACTTCCAAATAATAAAGACGTCCTTTTACCTGCCGTAAATGAAATTCGATTATGCGTTTTCTGTCTCCATCCTTAATGCGGTTATTTGTGGCGTTGGTCACTTCAGCTAACAAATGTTCAAATTGCGCTAGGTCAATAGTGTGTACCAGCTTGAAACTGCCATCAACGATCCAGCCCTTACCCTCTTTTAGGGAAACTATAGGAGCCTTGTAATTGAAGATTTGGAACCCCTCGGTTACAGCTAAAGAGATTAATAGGAACAAAAAGCACATATTCCCGCTCGATATGGTGAGATCCGCCGGTGATCTAAAAGGAATATCGGTTTTAAATATTATTCCGGAATTCTTGTTTGAGACAGGTTTAGTGGAAGGATCGTGGTGTTCCCGTTTGATCGCTACCGTTAATATTTGGAAGTGATCTACTAATGGCACGATTTCTTCACTTATATATCCTTTAGTCCTTTCGACAATCTCCACTGTATTCCCATGGTAACAGCAGAATGTGACTACTAATTAATAGATTTTTATTAAGACCAGAAAGGCCGTTGTGTTCCCATGGTAACAACTGCATTCACTCCATAGAGAGTACTGGTCTATGTCCACTCAAGGACATTACTAATTTATTTTGCCATAATTGCTCGGACAAAAAGAATATATTTCTTCTAAACCCGTCCCTGCTCGGGCGCCAGTTAAGGAAATCCTTTAGGAGGATTCCAAAAAAAACGCGAACGTCAGCCCGGAGGGCCGACCCAACTGTTCGACTTACATAACGAAAAAGGTTTATACTTCTTGAATATAATTTATTAATTGATTAATTGATACAGTCTTCGCGGTTGCCGACACGATTACAACTGACTTCCCAATCCATTCCCATCTAACTCCAAAACTTTGCCTCTATCCAAATGTTCCCATGGATATCTCCTGACTCATCACTTTTGATATTTCGCATGAATCCCATCCGGTGTCGAGTAGCTTGCGCGTGCATAACTTCCGTGGGAATATTTGCAAGCAGATGATATGCTGACTCAGCTGGGAACCTGTCTGTGCGTGTCGAACCAAGTGTAAGGCGGTGCATATTGGGTTGTGATAACTCCCCTTATATTAAACAAAATCTCTAAATATTTAAGAAAAACTTACTTTTATATCAATTGACTGTTTACTTATTGAGAAAAAACAAAAAAAAAAAGCTATGAAATGTACGCCAACCAATTATAGCCATTGCGTAGGAGGTTTACTGTCTGAGAGAAACCGGTTTTTGTTTAATTTTTTGCATGTCATTTTCTTAATTAAATCAAGCTAAATCAGCGATTTGTCACACTCTGCCTCGTCGCTCTATGTCTTCTTTACTACTCCCTCTTTGGATACCCAGAGACTCCCTTTTATATTCAATCCCATATCGCCAAATTCCTTAGCTGTCTATACCATGCTAATACTCGTACCTTGGTTGCCCAGCTCAGCAGATATCCCAATCCAATGGCTCTTCCGATCAACAGCAGTATCGATAATTGCTTTGACATATCGGTGTTTGTTACTCTTCTTCCATGTGCACGTCCATTTAAATGATTTGAAATTATTGAAATTAGGTCATCGATCGTCGGCCGTCGCCCTGGAGTGCACGCATCTCTACTGTGGTGCTTACTCATTGCTTCTTATGAAGGTGTAGTTTTGTTCTCGCCAATCGTCATGCCATTGGATCGATATCGTTGGAATGCGCTGTCGCCGTTCCTCATGCTATTGGATCGATATCGTTGGAATGCGCTCTGCGAGCTTAATAGTTTATTGACGGTCTGAAATATGGTAGTATCAATTACTGAGTTAACATTATGAATATTTTGTTTACAAAATACACCGCTTAAGATTACTGACCCCACATTGTATTTTGTTTATGAAATACTTATCTTACCATTTATTGTGCCCCCACATACATATATTATTACTTAGAATGATAATTTTGCAAGCATTTCAGACTTAAACCAACATCATATTTTGAACATGCTACCCTCCCAATAGTTGTACAGCACACCTACGTTTATTTTCTATTGATTTTGGAAAGTGGTTTACTCCATCATATCTTATTCCTTCCAAATTTCTGGATCCAAACTTGGAGGTAGATTGTCGACCACCAGATTCCAGATTTTGGGGGGGTACCATAATTTTTCAAATATGTTAGGACCAACTCACGATGAAAATTCAATTGAGAAATATCTTTTCCTGATTTGCGCATTAGTATCCAGGGGTACAATTCTCGTTCTGTGAAGCTGTGAAGTTCTATTTGAATGATAACTCCGGACATATTTTAACAACACAAACGAAATATTTTTCTAAACACAAAAAAGCAAACGCAAAACTGACAGAGAAATGACAGCATTTATCATTTAGTACTGTTTGACAGCTATTTTTCACGACGAGTTCGAGAAACGCTTTAGGCGTGTTCGTGAAGTGATAAAATGAAAAATCTCTGTGAAAACTGAAATGATAAAAATTTTATCACTTCACAGCTTCATAGAACGAGAATTGACCCCCTGTAGAAGCAACAGTTACAACAGAAGACGTGTTTTATTCAAAAGTGCTTAGCCATTTTCCCACACGAAACAAAAACAAAATCAAAAGTGGGAATAATCTAGTTCACTTTCAGAAGTGAGGATAGATTTATGAAAGATTTCAATTATAGATGTCGCAACATACAACTAGAGGGCATTTATTCGTTTCCTGATGGCTGGCTGCATCCCGTTTCTCCCTATTCTGGGATGTGTTTGTGGATCAACTTATGTTTTGAAAGAGCAAGTCAATATTGAACGTTCTTTTGTGCTTTTTACACTTGGAAAAATTAGTTATTTCTAAAAGGAACTTGTACCTTTTTTAAAATTAGTGTGTGCGAAGGTGCTGATTTGTTTTCAAAATACCACCAAAGCACCAGTTTATCGGGGAAAATATTAAGGAAAAAGCAACAAATGTTTGTGAAAAAGTAACTAAATGCTTTTGCTTTTGATTTCTATTGGGTTAACTGGGTTGGGTTAATTTAATTTATTTTCGACTATCATTCTTGCAGATGAGTGCATATAGTTAAGTATCCCTTGCTGATCTGTAAGTCGGCCGTAGTCTTTAACAAGGTGGTACAAGCCACTTTGTAGAAGCATATGTCGAATCACCCAAGAGAAAAGTATTTAACGCAAACAATACTTTTTTAACAACGCAGATCTCCTTAGCACTCTACTATCGTGCAAGGAAACTGGTTCACCACAACATATGTCGATGAATTTTTTCTTGGCATCCATAACAGCTTGTAAATCCTGCTTGCGGTTGTAGTAGCACCCCTTGTTTAGTTTAGGAGCGGCTATAGTAATATGTTTGCAGTCTATGGCACCAATTATACCCGGTACTTTCCGTTTTGCTTCGAACTTTCTGCAGTTTTCTAAAATGGCATTTCCTTCAGTCCACTTGATGTGTTCTGTTCCTTTTGAGACTAGCCAGCTACTCACACGACCAACTGCGGCCCAATCTGAAGACTTTGGAATCCCGAACAAATTGCTCAATTGCCTAAATGTTACGATGTTGCTGATACGAGTATACCACACGTATAGGTACATTTCTCTTCTGGCTCCGATTTTTGGTTTTCCTCCACGGTGTAACGTGGAGTGATATCCATTTGAGAGCAGTTTACTAAAAATAAACATTTCAATAGTTTGTGAATTTATTGGTCTTTATGAATCTGCCTACTTATTAATTGCTCTACAGTTGAGTGGTTTAATCTGAGATGAGACTTAAAATCGCTCTCACTGTATTCGTCGATAATCTTCATGATATTTTTGATTTTAGCGTGTTTTTCTTCAGAGAGAATCGTCAAAACTTATACCGCTTGCCAAAAATGTTTCAAACGTTTCATCATTATCACTTGATGAGTCTAGTAACTCTAATAAGATCTGGAATAATTAAAAGCATTAGTGCTATAAAAAGCTAAGAAATAAATAGTTATTTTTACCTCTTTTGTTTCGTTATCCATTTTATTTTGTTAATTTGTTGTTTACGGTGACTGTTTGCTATTATTTTGACGACAATATTGACATTTAATGTCAAACTGAAATCGAGTCTGCCAACTTTGAAATTACAGCTTTGTTCAGTGAGGAAAATCTAGAACAGAAAATCACAGATTTGTGAAAAATGTCAGATCAAAGTTAGAACAGAAAAGTGCAGTCCATATGTTGGCTGTCAAACATGTTGACATTCGGCATTTGTCATTTCTTGTGAAGTTGTTGAAAGTTGAAAAGATTCTCAAAGTGAAATACAAGTTTGAATAAATAAAAATGGCTTTAAATCAAATTCAACAAATTATATTAGAAGAATTGGTGGACAGTGATAGTGTCAGTGATATCAGTTTGTCAAGTGATGGAACTACAGATTCCAGAGATATGAAGACTTTAGTGAGCGTTTGTGACACATTTCCGCATATCTCGGTCATCCGATGACCTACTGAAGATGAGAAAATGGAAATCAGCTCGTATATGAGAAACAAAACTGGAATTGAACGTGTTAATTAATTGCATATAATAATTGACAAACGATGTAGTAACCTACCTCTTTTCTTACTTCTGCAGGGATCATAGTTGGTACCAAAATCAAAATTGACCCCCCTAGGCATGGAAAAGACGACTACATTGATAGAAAGGGCATTACAAGCCTATCTCTTCAAGCAATATGCAACGAGAAAAGTAGGTCTACAGACATTTTCGTTGGATATCCGCTTCTGTTCATAACAGGGTTTTGGAGAATTCGGATATACATATGTATATTCTAAATTATGTGGGAGCGGGTTTCTATTGGGAGATTCCGCTTATGGCCACTTATCTTCAAGGCAGAAGTTTTTTAACCGGAAGTTACGTTCCGGTACGATCGTAATAGAGCACTCCTTTGGTGTTCTTAAACTGTCTTTTCGACAGTTTTATTATTGCAAGCTGAGAGGAGTAAAGAAACTCTGTCATTTTATTCGAGCTTATGTTGTGCTGCATAATTTATGCAACGATGATGAGCTGCCATTTGAAATTGACGAAAACATTGAAATGATAATTTCAATACAGTTGTTGACCAGCAGTATGGCTTCAGCCTTCGAAATAAGCTGTGTGAAGAAGTGTTTTCGTATTTTAATTGAGGAGATAAGAAAAACTAAATAAAAAATCATAAAATTATTTTAATACTTTTATTTTTATGCATTTATTATTTTTTTTAAAGAATCTATTAGAGCCAAACGCAATTCGCGCTTCTCTTCTCTCTGTTTGGCCAGCTCAGCAGTTCTCTCTCTATAGGCCTCAAGCTTGGCATATTTGTACACACGGTCTGCGCTTCTTTCTACAGCGAACTGCTCCCTCCACTTCTTCAGCTCTTCTGCCACAGTGCTGGTTTTCTTTCGTTTTCTTGGTGGCTCTACGTTCTCTGAAGATGTTTCTTCTATACTATCCAGCGGAGTATCATTTGCACTGGCTGGCATTCCTTATTAAAAAGAAATGGAGGGGTTTTGAATTTTTTGTATTATTTAATGTTATACACTAACTTCCAATGGAAGAAATTCCAGCCTCCACCAATATTGCCTCCTTTGCTTTTCCACTTCCTGTGGTACTGCCCAACCGCTAGGCTGGAAAAATTGCAGGTCGGTCCAGCAATACATCTGAGAGGTCCCTATTGTATTTATTTAAATAGCTTTATATTTAGAATGTATGAATATAAATTACATACTTTTCATACGCACAAGTGGCCCTGTTGTTGCCTGTTGTGGCATTGTGCTTCATTTTAGTCTTGAAACCACTTTCAAGATTCCTCCACTTCCCCTCAACCTGGACCACAGTGAAATCTGATCCGGCCTGCATGCGGCCAAAGTTTTTTTTTTTTTGTTTTGAGGGAAAATATTTTCCCGACCTTTGGCTCTAAATCTTTATAAAGACTTATGAAGAGCTGGCTGTCCTTCTCCAGCCAAATTGCTTTTTGTTTTTTTTCTGCAGTTGTTGCAATTTCTACGAAATCCTAACTGGTGGCTTATTCGGCTCCAAACGACTGGTTAAATATTTCCTGGAGAAATTCTTCACCTAAAAAAAAAAATAAGAAAAAATCTATGTAAAATCTGTTAAATCCATTAAATTTGTACTTACTATTTTGTAAATTCTGCCGTGTATTTGGAGAACATTCAACCCGCACAGATTGCCCATTTTTCCCTCTTTCCATAACTTTTTTTTTCATTCAAAATGACAGCCAAATTTGATTTTGACATCTGCACACCAGTCTGCTCTACCTCAAGAGTAGGTGCAAGTTTTTCTGTACTATTCTGTTCTAACAACCTCACTGAACACAAAGTAGAACAGTTTCGGACAGAATTTGTCTTGTACTTTTCTGTTCTTTTCTGCCCAGAACAGCCTCACTGAACAGAACTTATATGTAAAAGTGAGTTGGAGCGTTTTTTGGAAAAGTGGATACGTACTTTTGAATAGAACACGCCTAGAGTTATCCATTCATCGCCTACAATGACATCATCTTGACGGGCATATTCGTATGACCCTCTTTCTCTTTTTGTCATGCTTTCAACATTCGTAATTGGACATTCTTTTGGCAATCTGTTCTGGCAAAGTGTGCCTGTTCGTCCCATAATCCAAACTTTTTAAGTGAATCAGAAGTGGAATACCCGTAAATAGGTTGTCAAAATAAAACTGAAGTTTCTGTTTTTTCATGGTTTCTGGTAATTCACTAATCATAGAAAGCATGGAAGCCGTTGCTTTTCCAAACTTTTGCTGATTTTCAATATTCGCTCCTGGGATAGAACCTTGGTAAACTTCAAAATTTGCCAAACATCCACTAATATTATTTAAACACCAACATTTATAACCAAACCGGAGAGGTTTGTTACGAATACATTGTTTGCACCCATGTTTTCCAAAGTATTCAATCATACTTTCATCATAGTTAAGATTTTGTTCAATAGGAATGTGATCAAGAAACTTTTGTTTAAGCTTGTTAGAGATCGCAATTTTGTCATTTTGTCTTTTTTATCAAAGTTATTATTATCAGCTGCATGAATGAATCGCATAATCTGAATAAATCTGTTGTCGTGCGGGGCGATTTTTAAACGCAAACATTAAATTTTCGTTTGGCTTGTTTAATATTCTGTTGAAGATAATTAGAGAATACATACGAGGGGCGTTCAACATATTCTCGATATCGGCGTGAAGCTGTGGTTGTATATATAAATTGACTTATTTATCAAGTAATACTATTATTTTAGTGCATTCATGTAAAATTTCATATCAATGTTATTATTAATTCGCGTTTTATCTCTAGTTAAACAGAATCATAATGGCAACTGAGACGATGATGGTGAAAACTGAGCATCGCGCTGTAATTAAATTTCTCACTAAGCAAGGAAAAAGTCAAAAAACTATTCATGAAGAGATGGTGGCTGTTTACCAGGGTTCCGCACCTTCATTATCAACTGTGCAAAAGCGGTCAAGTGAGTTCAAGAGAGGCAGAGAGAGCATTGAAGACGACCCCCGCTCCGGCGCCCCGGCTACTGCTTGTACGGGAGAAAGCATCAAAGAAGTCGAAAAACTTGTTCTTGAGGATGCCCGAATAAAGGTGAAAATGATGGCAGAGAATCACCAAGCTTTCAATTGGTACCATTCACACCATTCTTCATGACCATCTTAACCTTTCAAAGGTCAGTGCAAGGTGGGTGCCACGAATGCTCACAGCGCCTCAGAAAAAAGTGAGAATCGCATGCTGTAGAGAGCTTTTGGAGATGTGTAGTGAGAACGCGGACGGTGTTATGGATCGAATTGTTACTGGGGACGAAACATGGGTCCACCACTATGACCCTGAAAGCAAACAAGAGTCCATGCAGTGGCATAAAAAAGGAACAGACCCCCCGAAGAAGTTCAAAGTCACTCCGTCTGCCGGGAAGCTCATGGCCACAGTTTTTTAGGACTCAAAGGGAATCTTGCTCACTGAGTACAAAAAAAAGGTGAAACCATCAACGCCACATCCTACGCTTCCACTTTGCATAATTTGCGGGAGGAAATTAAAAAGAAAAGACGGGGTAAACTCGCAGCGGGTGTGTTGCTTCTTCATGACAACGCTCCTGTTCACACGGCGCGAGTTTCCAAGGCTGCTGCGCGAGATTGTGTTTTCGAAGAAATCCAACACCCACCCTATAGTCCAGACCTTGCCCCTAGTGATTATTTCCTGTTTCCGGATTTGTGGAAAAAGATTTTCGGATGATGAAGAACTCAAGTTGGTATTTTGCAGAGAAAGAGGAAATTTATTTTTTTGAGGGTTTAAAAAAGCTTATCTCAAGATGTAACAAATGCGTTGATGTTAGGGGAGATTATATTGAAAAATAAAAACAATTTAAATTGAATTCGCATTTTCCTTCATATCGATACCGAGAATACATTGATCGCCCCTCGTAGTTGATATTTAAAATAAAATAGAGCGAAATTTAGTCATATTTCATCATCATCCATTCTTGCTTCACAACATTTCTGGAAGTGTTGTGAAAGATAGTGATAATCTTCAAGCGTATCTGCAGATTTTTTTCTAAAGAAATCGATGAACCTGTCGGTACGCAGGCTTCCTTTTTCGTTGTGATGTTGAAGTGAATCACAACACATTGGTTCCGAAATCTCCAATATCTCACTTCTTTATCGACTACTCAACGTTTAATGCGTGAGACATATGTATGTGTCTGTATTTTTTAAAGTCTTTTTTGCAACGACCAAAGCGTGTAACAATCTGTATCTTCTTAACCTATTAATACTAATTTCATATTCAAACATAGTGCAAACTTTGCACTATCTTCTTATTTCTCATAAACTTCCATCAGAAAAATATCTGTTTCCTTTATTGTCGCAATTAGCCAAAATAAATCTAGTGCTATTCGTTAAATGTCTACCAATTTGAGATCACACATAAGAAATTAATTGTTCATTGTTACTGTTTTAAGTAACGAATTTTTTATGTTAAAAAACGGTATATATCTTGTATATACATACAAATATGATGTTAACTCATATCAATAAACAATTTAATGAGAAAATAGCACACTTGAATAATTTGTATTTATTGCAACTGAAATCGCACTTATTAGTCAAAATATTATCATTGATGAAAACTAATTTAACATTTTTGCCGCAAAATTTTGTAGCAACATACATATATGTAAATTTAAAAAAATATGTATCAAGAAAGCTACTCGTATTATGTGTAATGTATTGAATTTAAAATTTAGGCTACACTAGAGACAAAAAATTTTAAAGAACACTTGCATGGATATGTGAAATAAAAATGTATTCGTAAATAAATCCTCACCAATGAAATAAATAGTAAATATAAAGAAATATTGAGAAACTATTTTTTTATACTTAACAGATCAAACATACATTTTGTAACAAAATAGACTAAGAAAAAAAAATTTAAGAAACCGTATAGAAACACATTTAAATAAAACTATGTGTGTATAGTCCAAATATAAGCAAATCTTTTAAAATTAAATATATTAAAAAAAAATTACTACATTAAAAACAATAATAATAATAAAAAAATAAATCCCTAAATTGTTTGTGCTAAAAATTTTGTACAGCGGCATAATATTGCCTTAAACAAAATGAGAAATGACTGCTATTTGTATTGTTTTTCTTTTTATTTATATTAATTGTAGTAGTACTTTTGTGTTCTGTTGAAAGAAAGATTATCCTATAAAGATTCTAGAATGAATTTTATAATATTGTAAAAAACACTAAAAGTTGTAAGAAATAAATAAAAAATAAAAATAAGGTAGCTTTAAATGGATTTCGTTTGTTTTTAATTCAATTTTGAAAATTTGTGCATCTCTTCCATGGTCGTTATTAAGGTGAAAGTATTTGTTCAATGACTTTATATTTTTTTTTATTTAATAACGCAGTAAGTAACTATATACCATATATATATAACTCCTCCCGTCAAAGTATTATGCATTGCAAATGAATCGAATGTCCGTGATAAGCCTTATGATGGCGGAGGTTCGAACATTTGAAGAGATTGTGGACTTCTGATCATGTTGCTGCTTAAATAGATATTTTTAATTTCTGTGTCGTATACGTACTTTTTCCTCTCTTTTAAACAGTTAAATACACCTGTCCCCCGATTTGCACGGTACTTTTTTTAAACGATTTCACTTTTACACATTTTTTTCCCAAGCCCCTATCCCTCGATGTAAACGTTGTTTTTCGCTTTTACACGGTTTTTAAATTCACGAATTTTCCAAAATAAAACTGTTGAAAACAAACAATTTATGCTGGCCACGCTGGTATTAATCTAATTAAGGGGACTTTACTTTGTATATTTTTTTTGCGCTAAACATATTGAAAGGTGCTTACATACGAGTATTGTGGTGTGTTTTTTTTTAATTGAAATTTTTAGAAATTCATACTTGACGGTAAGTGATAATTATTTATGTTTTATAATAAATTAGTACCCTTATTATTTTATAATATTTTTAGCATTATTATAATTCAATTAAAATTGTTAAAGCTTCACCATGTCGAAAGTTATTAAACAGCCCGTGAAAGGGAAAATTCTTGATCGTCTGTGTAATGGAGATAGGGTAACAACGGTTGCTAAATCGTATTCAATAAGAAGCATCAGAAAAAATGAAAGCTCCATCAGAAAAAGTGTAGCAGCTGGGACTGGTACGAGTAAAAGCACAACTTCTTACGCAAGGGATATTGGTATTGAAAGCATGGAAAAGGCGGTTAATGATATGGATAGAAGATCAAGCTCAAAAGCGAATACCAGTTGATACCAACGCCATCACAAATAAGGCTATGCGGACTTGCGAAAAAATTAAGAATGAGTTACCATCTACTTCTTCGGATGGAAAGAAGTCATCCTTTTCAGCTAGTCACGGTTGGTTTGAAAGATTCAAACAAAGGCATTCTCTACATAATCTAAGATTAAAAGGTGAACTAGCATCTGGCGACGTAAATGCAGCGCAAGAATACCCAGCAAGGTTGGCTGAGATTATTGCAGCTAATTCATACACTCCTGATCAGGTATTCAATGCTGACGAGACAGGGTTATTCTGGAAAAAAATGCCAAAAAGAACGCTTGTACCTCAAGCTTACAAATCAGCTAGTGGTCATAGAGCAGCGAAGGATCGTATAACAGTTCTTTTCTGTAGTAATGCTTCAGACAATAATATAATGAAACCATTGGTTATTAACAAATCAAAAACGCCATGTGCATTTAAAGGGATAAATATCAACAACCTGCCGGTTTATTGGATGTCCAATAAGAAAACATGGGCTACTGCCACGGTTTTTAACGAATTGTTACATAAGTTGTTTGTCCCCGATGACAAAAGGTATTTAACTGAAAAAGGTTTGCCCTTTAAAGTGCTTCTGCTAATTCACAATGCTCCCGGCCATCCTCAAAATTTACAACATGAAAATGTGCAAATAGTATTTTTACCAAAGAACACACCTTCTTTATTACAGCCACAAAATGAAGGAATAATTTCTACTTCTAAGGCACTGTACTCGTATATCAAGCGAACCTTAAGCTATATTTTAGAACAAACTGATAATGATGCATCTTTGACAGTAACGGATGCTTGGAAAAAATTTACAATTTTGGATTGTGTTAAGCAGATTGCATTATCATACTCCAAGATTAAGCAATCAACGCTGAATGCTTGTTGGAGAAAAGTATGGCCAAAAGTAGTTGAAGGTGTAACAGGCAAAATTGTAGAAGTAAGAGAATACCTCAAAAGAGAGCGAAACATAATTGTAAAGGAGTTGCCGGTAATTAGACAATTATATAGATTAGATAGGGATACATGCATTAGGGATGATCATACATCGCCAGTCAGAGGGAGCAGACAGACGTTAATTTTGTAATAAATCCTCGTAAAAAAAAGTTTTGTTGTGCGTTTTATTTATACGGTCATCTCTGTTACAAAGGTGAGATTTTTTGTCAACCATTAGACCATGAATATTCTCAGATAGTTGAATTGGCGCATGCTGTGGGAGGAGAAGGTTTCGAGAATTTAACTGAAACAGATATTGAAGAGCTACTGGCTGATGAAGAATTAGATGAGGATGATTTGATTAACTTGATTGATGATAAAACTGATCAAGACAACGGTCCTGATGAGGAGACTCAACCAATTGCATTCACAGCAAAAGTCATCCACGAAGGACTTGCAATCGGGCGAAAATTAGGTGGGCTCTTCGGTTACAGCGAGATATCAACAATTGTTAAGCTCAATATGAGGAGGTATACAAAGATCTTACCAATAACAAAACACAAATGTTGATTACTGATTTCATTAGCAAGTCGCTTCCATTTGAAATTGTCAGTAATTTATCATCTATCGAATCAGAATAGCCAAAAATAATAGTGAGTGATGAAAGCGAAATCTCATCAACCAAGAAAGATAACATTGATTGGCAACAGTAGTGATGATAGTATGTAATTAAATTTTTGCACTAGTTTCTTAAGAATTTTGTATTCTTAATTTCTTTAAAACAATTTCTTTTTTATAATCAGCGGGCGCTCAATTGTACACTTAAAATGTTTGTTTTTTTTTTTATAATATTTTTATTCATTCAATTTAAACCCATTTTAAAATTTTCATAACAGATATACGAGTATATGCACTTAAAGTTTTAAGAAGGATTTTATGAGTGGATTTCAATTAACAAACTTTAACATAAAGACAATTACATGAATTCAAGTACTGTACAAATATTAAGTGTTTTTCATCAGTGAATGAATAAATAAATACATTCTATGGTTAATAAAACTAGTGCCGAATTGACTCACAACAACAATATAAAACATTTTAGATTAAAAAAAAAAGAAAAATATATTGTGTGGTGGAGAGAAAAAAAATCCATAATAATTAGATGTAAGTACATGCTACTAAATAATTAACTTCGCTAGATTATCTCATTGAGGTCAAAATTTAACAGCCACCTATTGACCGCTTTATTAAAGGAAAAGAAATTACTAAAGCGCCTTATTTCAATGGGGAGTTTATTAAAGATACGAGGACCTACAGAGGAGTAATAACTTAAGAAGAGATGAGTATTGTGTGAAGGAATGAAAGCAAGACTCATAGAAGAGCTGCGATGACCATAGGTATTCGGATCATGATTTAATGAGTATCCGCTTCTTAAGAAAAATATTTTTAAAACTTTGTAGAAATAAAGATGCTTTAGAGGTAATATAAGAGAATGTGTAAAGAGTGGGAAACTATGTTCATGGCGCCTTTTTTCCAGCATATATTTTTGTAAAACAAGCAAAGGTTGCTTTTTGTTGCTGTGTGTTCCGCACCAGCAAGTTAAATCATATTGCAATTTGGATTGAACAAAACCATAACAAAAAGTTTGTAAAAGTTTTTTTGAGCAAAAAAGTCTCAAACGGTAAAGGATTCTGGTTGTTTTCAGCTGGTTCCTTAAGGAAGTAGTGTGAGCATCCCAATTTAACCTGCTATCGAACTCGAGTCCTAGATACTTAAAGACCTGTACGTTACCAATGACAAAACAGCTCGGTAGGCAATCTATGGAAGTGTTATACGAGTATGTACCAGATCTTTCGGAAAGCGATTCACAGCAATTGTCAGAGTTTATCAACATATTATTGCAGTACGCACTATGAAATATAAAGACTGCAAGTTTTAAATGCAAAGAAGTATTAAAATACATAATTTTTGCTTTGTCACTAATAACTAGTTTGTGCACACGGAACCAATGTCGTAACATTTCTAAATCATGGTTGATGTCAGCTATTAGATCTAACCAAGAGTTGCTTTAATATGAATAACCTACATCATCAGCAAACCCTGTAAGTGTTCCTTTCATATTAAGGGTACAAATTGAGTTAATAAAAACTAGGAACAGTATAGGTCCCAGAACAGATCCCTGTGGAACATCAACTGTAATATCGCAGCACTCACTAAACATATTTCCTATTCGAACCATTTGTTTCCTGTTGGTGAGATAGGACTCAATCCATTTAAGAACAAATCCTCTAAATCCGGCTTTATTCAATTTATTCAACAAGATTTTATGATCAACAGTATCAAAAGCCTTCGTTATATAAACGAAAAGAGCTGCAGTAAGCTTCTTGCTATTGATGCTTCTATAAATTGAACTGCTGAAGTTAAGGAGTGCATCCTCAAAAGCCTTCCGGGTGTTACGGTTGAAAGTTTGAATGGGCGGAATGCTACTGGCGATTTCAATGGAGCACTGGTGGTGGAAATATCGATAAAACAAAGTGAGACAGTAGACATTACGTCGGTGTTCGAGGGTGTCAATTGATTGACTGATATTAGTATCACCAATGAGTTTTATCGCACGGTTTTGAATCATATCTAACAGGTGCAGGGATGTTTTAGGAGCACCTGACCAGATGTGGGAATTGTACTCCAATTTTGGGCAGATGAATGCCTTATATATTGTGGCCAGATCAGAAGGGGTAAAATATTTCTTACATCGCATGATGAAACCTAAACATTTCGCAGCATTTTTGGCGACATCGAATATGTGGTCGTTAAAACGTAAGTTGTCATGGATAACGGCTGGGTATTCGAATTTCGCTTTAATGACAGCAGACAGCATTGAGTTTTGGAAGCATTAAATTCCACTCGGTTGATAGTTCCTCAATTGGTTATGCTGTTGATATTGGAATTTAATGAGCTTAACGTACGCTGCCGTTCCCGTTCTACAGCCGAAGGGCAGGGGCGTGAGTCCGGGGACGTATTTGAAAAGCAGAGAGTACTGTCATCAGCAAAGGAATATATTGGATTAGAAGTAGTAGACAAGAGATTGTTGATGAAAATGAAAAAAAGTGTCTGAGAGAGAGCATTTATTTCGTGAATATCAGACTTGAAACCATTCAAGACAACTTGAATTGAACGTTCCAAAAGGTAATTTCTAATCCATTGAAGATGAGAGTCATCGATCTATCTTGCTTTCGCCAGATTGATGTACGCTTTGGTTCCACTTTTCGGTGAGACATGCCATCAAATCACCAGTGGACCTGTTGCTACGAAAACCATATTGCCGATCATTGAGAAGTTTTCGTGTTTCGAGATATTTCATGAGCTGACTTCTACTTAAAATAAATTAATGTTCTTTTTCTGTATCCCTTAAGGATTTTCTTGTTAAAAAAAAAAGTATTAAAAATAAATTCGAAAAAGGAAGAAGTAGGAGATGACATAAGCATTTCCATGACCTTGGAGAGAAGGGACGTAAGTGCAATGGGTCTGTAGGAGGAGAGAAAAGAAGATTCGCCTTTTTTAGGGACGGGCTGGACAAATGCTGCTTTCCATCTGCTCGGAAAGAGTCCTAAAGAGTAGGATTGATGAAAAGGCTTACGTATTGGTTTTGCCAGCGTGGAAGAACACCTCTTCAGAAGAAGGGGAGATATACTATCTGGACCAGCGAATTGGTGAATGTTAAGATGTTAAGGAACTCTTGCTGCTACACGAGTGCGAAAGTGGATTTGTCCCATTGAAGATTCGATCCACTCAAGTGTAGGCGGAGACAAAGCTCAATCTGGGAGTGTTGAGCTGGCCGCAAAGTGTCCAGCAAGCAGATTGGCCTTGTCCAAAGAGCTGACAGCTGGAATGTCATTGTAAATGAGCGTTGGGATGGAGGATAAGGCAGAATGTCTAATGTTTTTGACGAATGACCAAAAATTTTTACTGACTTTGGGACATTGCAGTATTTTTTGCCTCAATTTTTGGTCGTATTGGAATTTCACACGCTTGAGAAAGACGTTGCAGCCATTTCTGGCTCGTTTAAACTTTTTTCGATGTTCCTCTGTTGGGTTGGTCTTGTAGGACCGAAAAAATAATTCTCCGCTTTACAGCTTGAGTCGTACCATGCCTTTTCTTTTGGTTTGATACTTTTCATCCGATGATGGATAAAGCATCTCATTCCAAAGAGAATAGTTTCTGTGATCATGTCAGCAGCGGCATCCACGTCGTTATCGAGGAAATATAACGACCAGTTAAAACCCCTAAAGAAGTTGTTAAGTCCGCTCCAATTGGCTTTCTCGTATTGCCATACGGTTCTTTTAGGAATCTTTTCTCTAACTGTGTGGTGGGTGTACGAGAATTTAGCTGATATGACACAATGTTCCGACGAGCGTAGAGGGGAGAGCACATCAACGCAGTACTTATCAGGATGAGAAGTTAGAAACAAGTCCAGGGTGTTGGCGGTATGACTGTCAATGTCTGGTATTCGTGTAGGCTCATTTAAAAACTGGGTTAAGTTATTTTCCACAGCGAAGATCTCAACACACCGTCCTTCGGGTGTTGCCTGTCCAGAATGTCGAAGCCACCTGTGCATTGAAATCGCCCGTAATAATGATTTCAGTATGAGCATACAGGGATACAATTCTTTGAATGGAGGCAGACAGCGCATCAGACTCATTAAAAGTCAAATTGCTGTCCAGTTTGGGGCTTCTGTAAATAAAGCAGTAGTCGATAATCTGCTTACGGAGATGGAATTTTAACCACATGAAATTGGATTCCGGATTGGAACAGGGACTACATTGTGGTGGAGTTTCTACTAGCAATCCTAAAATTTCCTCCACATTAGCTATAAAATCATAAAGCAATCTGGGTTGCCCTCAAAAGTGGGCAGGTCTCTAACTATGTCCGGAACTCTAAGCGGATTAAATATGTCAACGATATTCTGATTGGAAGTCATTTTGGGGTTTTTTGTTTTTTTTTACACGTGGTACACTAAGCTTATGATTAATCTTTTTCATTTTATGAAACTATATAGTTAATTAATAGCTAATTAATTAATAAAAGAATAGGCGAAATGGTGAATTATCATTCAGAGCTTACCTCGTATTAATTTATGCACATTCTTTGCACGTGTGCAGATGAAGTCTTGATTCTGCTACTTTTGACTTGTCCACCAGTGCATTTTTAAGTGCGATGTAAACCTCACTTCTCCACTCCTATAATCCGCGCTCTCCTCCAACACTCAGCATCAACATGTCCCAGTGCAGTGCAGCACAAGTTTATTTGAGTGTGCATTGCTATTTCCACCAATAGAGTTGCACGGGGGATCGGGATCAAAATGTTGATATGGCATATGTTGACATATGTACATCTATGAACTCGCACCAGTTTTAACGTTGGATCTTTAAGATTCATAAACCACTGCAAGGGCTTGTGGTCCGTACATATTTTCAAGGTCGGAACTGTTTGACGGCGTATACTATTACCAGTAATTCCTTTTCTGTAATGCTGTACCGAGTTTCGGTATCGTTTAATATTCGGCTGGCGAAGCAAATTGGCTTGTTTTGGCCGACTATTCCTTCTGATAGGATGGCACCTAATCCAATATCACTGGCATCCGTGGCTACTATGAAGTCTTCCTTGAAATCTGGATAAGATAGGATAGGAGGTCCTATTAATTTATTTTTTAAAGATTGGAATGATTCGTCGCAGAATGCATCTAATTTAAAATCAACATTCTTTTTTAATAGTTTAGTTAATGGCTTTGTCAATGTAGAGAAATTTTGAATGAATCTCCTGTAGTAACCTACGAATCCTGGGAATGATTTTATTCCCTTCACAGACTTAGGTACGGGGAATGTTTTTGCCACTTTAGTTTTCTCGGGATCTGGTTCAAACCTCAAGGCCATGTTCTGAAATGGTATGACAAAAATACTTCAATTCTTTCTTTAAGAAATTGCTTTATATGGGCTGGAGTTTTAAATAGTTTTGGCGTAACCGATTAAAGACTCGAATCAGTTTAGCGTTGTGATCTTTCAAATCGTAATCGTGCAAAACGATGTCGTCGACATCACGAAATAGTTGAATTCTTGTAGACCCGTCAGTACTGGGTTCATCAGACGTTGAAAGGTTGCAGGGGCGTTGCTCAGGTCAAATGGCATACGATTGTATTCGTAATCTCCATAATGGGTACTGAATGCCGTTTTGCACCGATTTTCTTCGTTCATACGAATTTGATGAAATCCGTTTGACGGATCGAGGGTGCTGAAATATTTTGCCCTGCCAAGTTGGTCCAGCATATCTGTGATGTTGGGTAGTGGGTAAGCATCAGCGATCGCCAATTCGTTTAGCCGACGAAAATCTACCACTACTCTCAAACGCTTGTTGCTTTCCCTGTTCGGTTTCTTGGAAACCAGAAGCAAAGGGGAGTTCCACGGGGTTGCGCTAGGCTGGATTATTCCTCCCTGTAGCATTTCGTTCACCTGTCTGTGGATCTCGTTCCTGTTTGCATCAGTGAACATGTAAGGTTTCACGTATAATGGAGACTTATTTGGTCAGTTATGATTCTATGACTTCTGTGAACAAGAGTTTGTCGCCTTCGAGAAAGAATAAGTCATTGAATTCTCTGCAAATTTTGAACACCGTTTCTATTTCTTCCCGGTTGCAATGATCCAGGCCTATGACTGACTTGAATTTGCCTAGTCTGCCTTTGATCTTATCGTTGAGTTTATCAGTTACAAAACTAAAATTGTTCAGGGTGTCCCACTCGATGTTGGTGTCTTCTGTATTTAGGACTTGTTCTTTGTCTAAGGTATTGATCATTAGAACTTTGATGTTTACATTGTTGGCTCGGGTCAGGCTCTCGCCGATATAAATGCCTAGAAGAACTTGCTTCTTATGAATTAATGAATCTGTTTCGTTTATATTATCGAAAGGAATTTCTATTATTTGTTGAGATCGGGGTTTCAGCCTTATTGTTCGACTGGTGACCCCTTCTTTTTCAGTTTTACTGTTTGTTATCTTTTTTCTGTTTGTATTTTCATCTGCCTCAGTCTTAACTGCTAAGTGCTCGTTCGACTTAGTCTTACTGTTGTAAATTGGGAGTTTATTATTATTATTTACTGCCTCAGTCTTTCTTCTTATTCTCCTTGGTGTTTGTTCCATTACAAGCGGTTCATTTAATGGTGGCTAGGTCCAGGCATGAATTCCCTGAATCACCAGATCCGGTCCGTTGACAGTCGGTATCGGGTATCGATTCCCATCGAGACTGCATGTGTTCTACACCGATGCCTAGTTGGCAGTCGGGGTTAATTGTGGAATCAACAAAGTTCGTGGAGCCAAGCTCTGCACCGTTGCTTCTAGTGTTGATCAAACCGCTGGTATTGGATATACCTCGGGTTCTCAATGTTACTTGTCTTTTGGGGTAATCGATATGACATTGAAACTTGGTCAGGAAATCGTTTCCAAGTATACGCTCGAATGATAGGTTTAGGTGGCTAGGTACCATCTGAAATGAATGCTCTAGTGGGATCGAGTATTCTTCAGTCCTTAGTCCTATAGTTCCAACTATTTCCCCTATAGTTTAGACTGAGTCACCTGCTACCGTGGATAAAATGCATCCGTTTAAGTTGGAAATTTCAGTCTCTGTTCTTGTCGACTTGATTATGCTGAGCAAGAACGGTGCGGAATATTTGTCCGAGGGACTGAATTTTATTCGTATCACTGGCTTTTTATATTCAGGACATAATGATACGAGTGTAGTTAAATTAACTAGTGGATATCAACTTGAGTCTGCACTCGGGTTAGATTTTCGACTGCAACTTCCCGAGTCGTTCCGTTTCCCACGTTGGTTGCGTTTAAGAATTGCTGGTTACCATACTGGCTGGTGGTTTTGTTTGGGCAAAACTCCGATGTCGTACATACGTCTTCGCGATGGTTAGGCTTTTTGCAGTAGCTACATTTTAAGAGCTGCACCTCTTTCTTGATATTCTGTGGAGCGAAATTTGGTGAAATTCTACGTACGAGTAAATGAAATAACCTTCAAAAGGATAAAGCAAAAAGACTTCCAATCTGGTCGAGACGCAACACAGTGGGAATATTTTGATCTGTTTCATGACATTTATGGAACGAAGCACTTCATCGATTCGCCGAGAAATAATTTAGCGTGGAGGAATCCACATCCGGTGAGTCTGAAATCGAAGAAAATTTAGAGACAATCGCATCGTCATCGTCTCAGCCGCATCTAGTGAGGTCTAAATGGTTCAAGTCCGCAAAAAATAAATTGTTGGACTTTTTAAAAGAGGAAGCAGAAGAAGAAAGAAAACGCCATCAAGATCAAATGGAAATAGAGGCACAACGGATAGAAAATAGAAGTAGTGCGAGGTATAAAAGAGGTATTGGATAAGATGTTGTAAGGAAGAGCAACTCAAACCCAGCAGCTGAATTAATTTTTTTTTAATGTTCCTTTTTGTTGTTATTTTTTAATACCGGAACTGAATTTGTTTATTTTTTCTGTTTAATACATTTCATTTGTTATGCTGATATAAGCATCATAATCGAGTTTCTTTTATCTTAGGCTTGATTATAAGTTCTAGTTGAATGATTCGTTGAACTAGTGTACTTCTCTCCTCGACCGATATTTGTTCATCACACTCGGCGGAAACTCCTTGATTACGTGTAATGTGATTGTGTAGAGCTACACAAGATATAGCAAAATGCTTTGCGTCTTTTAAATTACGTATATCTAGATATGTTAGAACTCTAAGTCTCTTTTTTAGTATTCCAAACGCTTGTTAAGCTCAAGCAAATATTGTATCGTACCTGCTAACTGGTAAGATGGCCATTGTCTCGGAATGGAACCATCATATGAATTGACAACGGATAAGCCGAATATTCCAAAAGATGTGCTCCTTGTGAAATCAAAATTGATCCGTTTCTTAGGCGGTTACTTAAGGGACTGCTTCACCATACTGCAGCGTCATGTGTTTTTCCAGGCCAACCAAAATATACATCCGCGAAAATACAGTTAGCGAGCATTCTGACTAGATACCATATGTGCAATGAAATGAAGAAACTTAGAATAAAAAGGGGTTTTAATTTACTTTTCTTTGCTTACCTGAAGTATCATGGAATGAGTACAATGTCTATTATAGTAGCTCTCTTTATCTGACCGCGGAGCAGGTATAGAAATGAGTATTATTGATACAACCAATAACATGAGGAAATGGGTATCTCCTTAGTGTATGGAACATATCCATTTTCCGAGTAAGCTGTTCATTAATTGTTTTTAAAACAATTTTGTACGAAACACCTCGAGCTATACAAAACCGATCGGTCAAATTTCTGTAGGAACAACTATTGGCCAGTTTCCATATCGCTGTCAGTAAAGCATATGTCAAACTGATTGCAGGACGACCGGTTTCAGCTCTTTCCGAAAAAGGCTCGAGTTTCAAAAGAAGTTGCTACCAACCAAAGAAACTAAAACAGTGCGTCTAATAACTATTTTCATATATTGTATGTTTGCCAACTCATTCTAAAATGACTAAAGAAAATGTCATCGGGCAAAGTTTGTATCAGTTTAAAAAATCCTTTATTTTTGATGACATGGCGCTGCATTCCCCATATTTTAGCGCACACCATTCTGTTTATTGTTTTATTTTAACCTCTTTTGTTATTTCTTCCTTGACAATTATTAAGAAGTGTCATGCTTTTGCACATGCTTTGCAGTAGTATGCTTTGCAAATCACTCGGACGTTCTTACCGAAAACTGCTTTTACGAGTTCCTCGACAAAACTTCCGAGCAATGGGCTAATTATGGCGATCTTTATGACAAGTTAGGCAAGATACCCTTTGGTAATACAGTATGGAAGTACAGCCTCTATGCCATCACAACGGGAAAAGGACAAAGGCTCATTGATTTTGCGGCGGGGCGTACCGGTAACTATAGGCTGCAGAAGGTTTGCACACTTCGATAGGGATCTGGCTGAATCCGGATCAACAAACCGTCAACCAAAATGATCATATTACGATCGATGCAAGGCACTCATCCAGTGTTTCAGATGTTCGAACGTTCCGAGCAGCTAACATCGACTCGGACCATTATCTTGCTATAGCCAACATACAGATATCCGTAAAAGCCTAAAGCCAGTGAACCATTTTGAGGAAGTCCATATCTGCGCAGGCTCCCCAGAATAAAAAATAAGGAGCAAATGAAGCGCTCTATGAAGGCTTTAGAGCTGTGCTCCTAGAAGAATGAACTTCTAAAATTTTAACAAAAAATAAAATGAACTTACCAAGGCTGTAAAACCGGAACACAAATATGCAAGGAGAAGGAAACCGTATAGTAGAACCACAGTCGGTGCTGAGAATTTGGAAAGATTATTTCCCAAGTCAGGCAGGAGAGGACAGGACAGCAATTTTCAAGCTTAAGTCTGATAAAACTACATCAACCTATCTCTAAAGTCTTGATCGATGAAAGTGCCCGACGACTGGAACCTTAACATTGTTCGTTAGATCTTAAAGATGGGAGATCCACTGAACTTCGCCAAATGCAGGGGAATAAGTTACTTCAACACAGCTGTATTATGTAAGACCCTTCACCAACAATTTGACTGGCCTCTATCAATGTGGTTTTAGGCCAGGAAAGTTCGCCGAACTCGTAGACCAAATTTTCACGTTACGGCAAACTCTGTAGGTCTAAATTGATAAACCCCACCTCTTCATCGATTTAAAAGCTTCATATGACAACAGCATCTGTAGAGATGAACTATAAAGAACCATGTTTAGTTTTGGCGTCCCTGCCAAGCTCATTCGACTATGCAGGATGACGATGGAGAATGCACGCTGCTCCGTACATTGAAAATTGTACGAAAAATCACTCTTGCTAATTGCCGCTTCATTGGGCTTAGAAACCCTCTCTCGAGCAATGAAAAAGACTTTATGCAAGACATTGATCATCCCAGTCCTATTTTACGGCGCAGAAGCTTGGGCATTAACGGAAGCGGTGATGCCGTTACGTGCTTCGAGAGAAAAGTTCTTTGGGTAATTTTCGGTTCCATCTGCATCAACGGAGAATGAAGGGGCCATTCCAACAGCGAATTGTACGAAAAGTTCGGATAACGCGGCTTGGATGGGTAGGTCAGCTTGAGTGCATGGATGCGGATACCAGCGTCCCAGTTCCATCAGTAGAAGACGACCTCATCTTATGTGGCGCATACAAGTATAAACTTAAAATAAAATGGAAACTAGATTACAAAGTATTGTTGTTGTTGTTTATTGTAATCCCTTTGCATTGTGGTACTTGATTTGCAGGCTGACGAGTACCTTTTTTTATGATTTTATGGTCCATACATCCTTTTATTTTTATTGTCGGATCTATGTAAACATACATAGGATTCGGTTGTGGTTTACTTTTCTTTTCGGTGTATTATTTTATGATATCACCACTGACACTTTATGGCGACTCTTTGCCTTCTTCCATTTGCACTCTGTGTACCCGCTCGCTGTACACCTTTGTTTCCAGTTATCACTACGCATTTAATTGCAATTGATGAAGTTTTTCTTTGGTTATTTGCGTAGGGATTGAATACAAATCGTATATTTGTTGGTATTGTCCTTTTCTTCAAGTGCCAGCGCATCACGCGTCTTTGTTTCTAATGAGGATTTCATTAAGTAGTGAGCTACAAACCAGAAAGGTCAGCGCTTTAGTTGTTAAAGAAAATAAAATAAAAATACTAGTTGAATGAAAAGGAACAAAAGAAGAATCGAGAGGACAATCCGTGTTAATTTATACTTGGTGAGTTAATCAGATAAATCTTTTTGTTCGTTATTGGCTTAAATTTATTTTATTTATTAAGGTATTCCATTTATAATATATTTCATATATTTAGTTGTAGATTGCACTTAAATTCTTGTCTTATATTTTTATAATAATTTACGGATTACTTTTCGTATGTTTAATATATTAATATACCACCTCGATCAAAAAGTTCCCGGAATTTATTCAGAAATTTATTGTCCCCTTCAAAGTAATCCCCATCGACTGCAACATACTTATGCCCGCGCTTGATCCAATTCTCGAAACATTTTCTATATTCGGTTTTCGGTATGTCCATCAGTGCTTCCTGCGATTTTTCCATTACTTCCTCTCGGCTGCTGAAACGCGTTTCCCGTAGTGGTTTTTTAACTCGATTGAACAGAAAGAAGTTACAGGAAGCCAAATCAGGTGAATCCGGTGGCTGTTGGATGGTATTTGTTCCATTTTTCGTCAAAAAATTACGAATAATGATGGCACTGTGCGACTGTGCGTTATCATGGCGCAAAATCCACGAGTTTTCTGCCCACAATTCTGGTCTCTTTCGGCGAATTGCTTCACGCAAACGTCTCATAACGCCCAAATAATACGGGTACTCTTTGTTTACTGTATGGCCTTCTGGCAAAAATTCATAATGCACTACACCGTTGTAATCCATGAAAACCGTGAGCATTGCCTTTTTTTCTGACTGAAAACGACGTGTTTTTTTTGGTCTCGGCTCATTTGGTGAACGCCATTCACTTGCCTGATGTCTGGATTGCGTGTCGTACTCATAAACCCACGTCTCGTCTCAAGTAATGATCCTTTTGATGAATGCGGGATCGGATTCAGCCTCGCAAGTCATCTCTTTTGCGACGTCAAACACGGTCTCTTTTTTTACTTCAATTTCTTTTAATTTTGTGTAAAGGAGAGATAGGATCCACTCTTGTAGCGCGGATTGGGGAACGGGGATATACCTCTCAATTCGTTGCTTATGGACCCACTCTTGTACCACGGATGGGGGAACGGGGATATACCTCTCTATTCGTTGCTCATGCACACATTTATTTAGATGAACTCACATGCTAGCTGTTTGTTCATCCATCTTTTTCAAATACTCAGAGTGTGTGGTGTTTCCTGTTCAGAGTACAGCGATCGCCATTAGCACGACTCTTAAATCCATCTGACCTTGTACCATAGCACATGTGTATAACCATCAAGCAATCTACTTATTTACTATCATTATTTCGTTTGTTCCCTAAATACTACGGTTATACCTAAGTATGTTTGTTTTTTTTAAGAACGAGTATTTGATATCCTCTTACCGTAGTGAAGAGCTAAGAGTACTCATGGGCGTGTTTTTATTTTTATTGCAGAAACAAGAAAAATGACGGAACCCTAACGGAGAGGGCAGCCCTATCCTTTTAATGTTGTAATTTTTAATGAAAAAGTAGATAAATAAAAAAAAAATTTAACGTTCTTTAAATGTTAGGTCTTACACAAGTAGAAGGGGATTTCAACCAACTTCACGTGCACAGCTGCCAAAAGATCGCGCTACTTGGAGGCCCTGGTCTAACCCGGACTGTAGCGCCATCTATATAAGTAAGCAAGTATGATATAGGGGATTTTGAAGAAGCCGATTTTTGATAGAATGAATAAATTTAAAAGAGCAAAGTGTTTATTTCAATAAGTTCTTCACCCCGGAATTACATGATGTTATTTCTAGATTTTTACTATTTTGCATTTTTTTTTGATGTGATTATACAAAATAATACGTACCTTACCGCTAACATTTGTTAAATAGGTATTTATTTATAAATAGTATTTTTAATTACATGTATTATTTTAGCTTTGTTTAAGCTACTTACTGTACTTACTGTATTAAATACTGGTTATAAGCGAACTTATAAATGAGTCGAAGCTGGAAAGATTTTTAAAAAATAAATGAAAAGCAAAAAAAGTCAATTCAAAGCCATTTGGATTTTTATTACATGACAATAAATTATTGTTAATCTTTAATTTTTTTTAATAAGTTTGTATTTCAACGATATATAAAAAGGGTAACTATAAACAGTTTGTAATTTTTTTTTAAATATTTGTTATTACAATATTATAATTAAAAGTCTATAATTCTAGATTTAAAGCACTTAGATTAAGTTGATAAAATATAGTATTACGTATATACAGCATATTTGTTTTGCTCTGTTTATTTCTTTACAATTTGCATTTCGCTAATTTTTTTGAAAAAAAGGGAAATATTTTTTTATAATATTAAAAGTAAGTTCAAAATTTATAATTTTGGTTATTTGCTTAGAAACTTTTTTCCAAAAACGTGGACTAATTTAATATCAATATATATATATCAATATTTTTCTTATTTTTTTCGAAATTATCCATGTAAAAACATTTTTCTTTTCTAATCTAATTTATTGGCAAATAAGTATCCGTGTTTTTTTTTCTTTACATTTATTTTTACTTTTACATCTAGTGCTATTTGTTTTTCTCCCTATGTTAATTAATCAATAATATGCTGACATTTTCACTTCAATATTTCGTTTCTCATTTCATTATTATCATATAGATGTGAGATTGTCGAGTTTTTTTTTAAATCAATATGATTTAATAAATACAATATTTATTTACTTTTTAAATTATATTGTGCTGCATTAAAAATTGACTTTTAAATAAATTATGTGTGATTTCAAATTGATAAATGCTAAATGATGGTTTCTTGGTTTATTCTTTATAAAAGGAAAGGGATATTTTCCTGACTGAAGTCATATGAGACATTAGTAGACATCTTTACTTAAACAAAGAGTCCCACAAGTTTGAACTATCAAAAATAAATATGAAATTATTACTAATAGGTTTAGAACTTGCAAATTGTAACACGCTTCGGTAGTTGCAAGATAAATAAAAAATGTTCTTATACTTCTATATTAAAAATGAGAAACTTATTGAACGTGTGCTTACAGTACAAGAAATGGAAGGACCATCAATAGCTAAAAAAAAAAATGTTTTGGGTCTATAACTTAATTCGTGCGGTTTGCTAAGAGATGGCGTACCTTGTATTATTCCATTGTTATTATTCCATTGGAACATGCGTTGGAAAGCTACTGTCATTGTACGTCATTTCAGTATATGTCATTCATTTGAAGTACACAACAATAATTTTTTTTCACTCAAATATGTCGAACTTTGTGCCTGAAAAAGTGTTTTTGCGGGGAGTTCTTCTTCATTACTTTAATATGAAGAAAACTGCTGCCGAAAGTCATCGTATTTTGGTGGAAGTTTATGGTGAATATGCGCTAGCTGAGCGAACGTGCCAAAAGCGGTTTGCAGGATTTAAAAGTGGTGATTTTGGCTTGGAAGACGATGAACGTCCTGGGCAGCCAAAAAAGTTTGAAGATGAAGAACTGGAAGCATGACTCTATGAAGATTCTTGCCAAACATAAGAGCTCGCAGAATCTTTGGGTGTCACTCAAGCAGCCATTTCAAAACGTTTAAAAGCAGCTGGATATATTCAAAAGCAAGGAAATTGGGTTCCACATGAACTCAAGCCGAGAGACGTCGAAAGGCCGAAAAACGCCCGGAATATGCGACCAGACACGAGGCAATAATTTTCCATCATGACAACGCTCGGCCCCACGTTGATATTCCGGTTAAGAACTATTTGGAACACAGTGGATGGGAAGTCTTACCCCACCCGCCTTATAGCCCAGACCTTGCCCCTTCTGACTACCATTTGTTCCGGTCGATGCAGAACGCCCTCATTGAAATACGGTTCACATCAGAGCAGAATATCAAAAATTGGCTTGATTCATTCTTGGCTGCCAAGCCGGCGCAGTTCTTTTGGGATGGGATCCACAAATTGCCAGAAAGATGGGAAAAAGTTATAGCTTCAGATGGACAATGCTTTGAATAATACGAGTACTATTGTACATGTTTTTCTTAAATAAACGTTAAAATTTTGAAAGAAAAAACCGCACGAGTTAAGTTATATACCCAATACCAAACTAAAAAACTTTCTTTATGAATATGGCGTTTCGTTCGATGATAATATATCACATCCTTTAATTTGTTTTGTGACTGACAGAGGATCTAATATTGTAAAGGCGCTGAAGGGCAGAGATACAGTTGTTTTGGCCATTTATTATAAAATGTGCTAGAAAAATCTACGGCCGAAGTTCCGCAGGTTAAACTTTTTTTTGAAAATGCCAAAAAATTAGTGATATACGAGTATTACATATACAAAAGTCTGGTTTATGTAGGAACTTGCAATATTCGTAAAAGGTAGGGTGGGCAAAAGATGAGCATCAAAATAATATGACATGTGTGCATCTACAAAGGACAACTGAGAAGATGTGTTTAGTCTACTCCAAAGAAAAACAACAGCTACATCGGGTACAACAAATAGACACAAATATTTTAAGCGAAATTATTTTCTATTTTTAGCCTCTTTTAAAAAGGGCAGTTTTGGAACTGCAGGGAACAAAAACTTATACTGCACACTTAATTTTCCCACACCTCAATACTCGTAATTTAATAAAAATGTGCACTAGTGTACCGAGTGACTGTAATGTAATAAGTGACTTGGAGGAAAGAGTGCATCACTATCTAGTACACCTTTTATGTCGAAATAAAAACCATTCACAAAACTGCAACTTTCTTGGAGTGTAAACATATGAAAATATTATCCTCTTATGAAAAGACCGAAATATATGATTACAAACAACTCAAAAAAAAAATAGGTTCCACCAAAGATTTATTTGGATTTTTGTCTAAAAATTACTCTATTTGTACACATTATCGAAGCGAAGTATTTAACTGTATAGCTTGCATGTCTATCAGTATTCATCAATACTTTGAGCCACAATTTTACCGTTGCCTCCAACTAAATAGGCAGAAAAAGCGCATTGCTCTAAAAAACAACTAATGCAAAATTTCGCTAAGTGTTACTTTTGGTAATTGTTTTCTTCGACAACGTTGTTAATTGTGATTACTATGCCCGGTTCTCGGCATCATAAGGATATCGAAAACGCAGTAAGAGCGTTAAATTTCACGAGGGAGAGTCTCAAAGGTCTGTCGCAATTCTTATCGGTGTGTCGCAGCGAACTATCCGAAACCGGGAGTGTAGCAAGGTGACTTGGATTAGGAAGAATCAGAGTCACAACTGCGCAAGAAGACCGGTACTCAAGAATAATTGCATGTCAGGAGCATACCGTAACCGCCCGGGCGTTACAAAATCAACTGCGACAATCTACTGGCACTCAAGTAAGTGATCAAATCGTAAGTAATCGACTCCACGAAGATGGCCAACGGTCCAGAGAGCGCGCCATTTGACTGAAACTGACAAGGACACATCGGGCAGCTCGAGTTACGTCAGCACCGAACATTGCCCCAGAAATCGGAAATGCTAACGCTTGCATTTCCGATGTGCAAAATTCAACTGCAATGACCGAGCATTGCAACATTGACCTAATCAATACAAAGTATTGTAAAGGAAATGCTAAGGTAAACATTTGTTGTCAACAGTTCAATGCTCGGACATTGAAACGAATAACAGGAAATGCTGACTGGACAGATGTTCGGTGGACGGAACACTCAATCGACATTTTTTTTGTATTTGGAGAATCAAAAATAAAGACACGATCTGAAGAGTGAGAGCAAAACACTTCGTCTTTTATTTTCAAACAAATAAGTGGCGCAGCCGGTAACTCAGTTAAGATTCCATTCTAAAGAAACGGAATTTAGTGTTCAAATTGATCAAAATTCATCTCGAAAAACACAAGAGCAAAACGACAACCTGACAAGTGAAGTGAGTCCAAGAAAAAAAAATGAGTGTTTGTTTCGAATGAGACTTCAGTTAAATAAACTTGTCGACGGTAGTAGACAAAATCTAGAAATAGAAATGGAGGAGATGAAAAACGAGATTCAACACTTGCAACAAATTGTTCTGCAACAGAAGCAACAACTAAACCAATATCAACAGCCGTAACAACTTCCCCAACAACCAGCCCAACCACCGCTACTCAAGTTAAGTCCCGAAAGTGTTTTAAACCAATTTAAACACTTAAAGGCATTTAAGGGAGCAGACGATTATCCTTTAACGTCGTTCCTAAAATCAGTGGAGACAACGTTACTGTTATGCAGCAATGATCGTTAACTGCAATACTTCGGGATGCAGATGGTTTGTAACGAGAAAATCCAAGGGAAAGCTGGAAAATGGACTCGACAACTAGGAAGCAAACTTGATTGGAGCAACATAGCGAGTATGCTGAAACAACATTTCTCACCACGGAACTATACAACTATTGTCGAGCCGTAAAGGTTAGTAGTTTAAGTGAATTATTTAATGTATTTAGAAAAGTAAATTATGAAATGAATGATATATGAATTTGACGAAAGAAAACCACAAATGTAGAAACCAGAAAATGTAGATAGAGACCTTAAAGAAATTGTAATGGAAAAAATCGATGGAAATTTTAGCGTCCATATAACGGAGGAAGCTACTTTCTCATAATTTAAGTCCAGATACCAATCAGAGTCGTAACATTCGACATTCGTTTCAAAGCTCCACGAAGAGATAATTACATATAACAATTCGGTTCAATTTCGTGGACAGCAAGGTTTAATCATTCAAACAATTCAAACCGCGACAGAGCACAAACGGATTCCTTCCATAACTCAAATCGGCGAACATATAACAACGTCACAGAAGAAGCTATTGGAATCGGCAATGTTCAAGGAACCGAAGTAAATTTTCAAAACCGCCCTCGAAACATAGCCTCCCATGATTAGTTTATATATGTAGAAAATCAAAAAATAAAATGGCTCATCGATACAGGTTCAAGTACAAGCATTATTCGACCTGGCATACTTAACAATTTTCATGAGAACCGTCTAGAAAAGCCAACATTTTATTCCACTATTAATGGAATTAATCATAGGAAGCTAAATGAAGTGACTGAGTGACAAATTTCCAATTCCTAATATTGAAGGAATATTAGACAAGTTGGGAAAGTTGCAATATTTCTCAATCCTCGACTTAGCTAAAGGTTTTTACCAAGTTAAGGACAGAAAAAAAAAGCAGCTTTTTCCACTCCCTTTGAATATGTACGAATGCCATTCGGGCTTAAAAATTCCCCTTCGACCTTTCAACGTCGAGAGTTCATAAATTAGACTTGTGTTGTATACATGGATGATATCCTTGTCTTCAGCACGTCCTTAGAGGGACATTTAGTCAATTTAAAAAACATTTTAGACCAATTGAAAAAAACCGGACTCAAACTTCAAATTGACAAATGCAATTTTCTTCAGAAAGAAACGGAATACTTAGGACCTCCCAAGGAGTTAAACCAAATCCTGAAAAAATTGCGGCTATCAAAGTTTAGCCCTGGTGCACACTTGCGTCTTACAGTACTCACAAATAAATAATTGAGCGGTGCACACACACGTTCGAGTAAAAAGACTCGCAGGTTTCCACGAGACTGCTGCATCACCGCAAGCGCAGTTGTGTTTTTCAGTACATTGTTTGTTATTGAGCAGCACACGCATGCGTGATTTTGCCGCTAATTAAATTCGAAAGAAAGATGTCAAGCATGGAAGAATTTGATATACTCGTAGAATTATTTATCAATGAGATAAAAAGGTTTCCAGAAATATGGAGTTTTGTTTCCGAGGCATACCATGACCGGCAAAAGGAAAGAGCGGCGTGGTTAAATGTTTGCCGAGTATTTTGTGAAGGTTTCGAGGAGAAAAACGATAAAGCCAAAAACGAAATATGTTAATACCTGTTTTTATTTTATTTTTAATCAACATTTATACATATAGTATGTAACATAAGTGATTTAAGTTTAAATTCAATTTAAAAAAAAAACAATTCTTTGTTGGTATTGAGTAAGGGAGAACATTTTGTAGCTAAGTATTTATACGTAATTCACAGTAATTTTTACGTTGATAGAGCTGTATTTGTGGTTCTGACGATTTTTTTCTTTTCGTATGTTGCCATTTGGCATCAAATTTATTTTAAGGTGCAGAAAATACTAACATTTCGTTTCGTAAAACTTATGCCATACGGCATCATTTCATATTCGCGTTGGCATTGCTGTTGAACACTCTTATTTAGGATTGCCGTTGAATTTATTATCAAAATGTCGCGAAAATTAAAAGGCGATGAGATTCAAAATATTTTAGGAAATTTTGATGAATCCGATTTATCGGAAATAGATGAACCTGATATTATAGATACTCTATTAGAATATTTTGAAAATACTGATTTTAATGTTTTGGAAGACAATAATATATTGGAAGAAACTGATTTGAATCAGAGCTCAAAAGGAGTGGCTGATATTGAAGGTGATGATTTTGACGCTGATATTTTGATACAGGATGAGATGACAGCTAGTGTCCCTTCTACGTCGGTTTTTAGACAAATTGAACCTTTTCGATGGGGAAAAAGTTCTTGGGAAGCACCTCAAACTGATTTTACCGAAATTTATGAAAAAAAAAAATATTATTAACTCCAGTTCAATATTTTCTCAACTATTTTACTGAAGATTTAATTGGTACAATCATCCAATCAACAAATCAAATTTCTCTGATACGAACTGGACTCTCTATAAATATTACCCGCGATGAAATTATAAAATTAATTGCATTAGAAATTATAATTCGAATAATGGGGTATCCTCGACTGGTGATGTATTGGAGTAAAGCCACGGAAATTCCATCAATTCGGCAAAATCTCACGAGATCTAGGTTTCATGCATTACGGAACTGTCTTAAATTTTCTGTTGGTCAAAACAGTAGTGATAAGCTTCATAAAATTCGGCCCCTGATTAACACATTTTTTTAGAAAAATGCATGAATTACCTAACACTGAAAATCTTTGGGTTGATGAGATGATGGTCCCATTTAAAGGAAAAACCGGATTAAGGCAGTACATGCCCAAAAAGCCAATAAAATGGGGCATGAAAATATTTTGTTTGTGTAGTTCTCAAGGCATTATTTATGATTTTGAAATTTATCAAGGGAAAAACACAACTGTGGGTGACTTCAAACTGGGAATTTGCTTCGATATCGTGATGCACCTTGCAAAAACCATACCAGAACAAAAATAATAATAATTACTTCACCGCCATTAATTTGCTCATAAATTGTAAACAGAAAGGAATATCGGGTACAGGCACTATTAGAGGAAACAGAATCGGAAAAGCGCCTCTTATTAGTGAAAAGGGTTAAAAAAAAAAAACAGGACGAGGTAGCTTTGACTACAGGATTGAAAGAAATCATAATACAATGATTTTGAGATGGCTTGATGGCGGCATTATTCAGCTAAAATCATCAATTTATGGTGACAAAGATATGGGTACAGCTCTTCGATATTGTGCTGACCAAAAAGAAAGAAGAAGAGGAGTTGATAAAATGGACTTCTTGTTTTCATTGTACAGGATGAACAAAGAAGTGACCACTTAAAATATTTGATCATTTTATTGACATGGCGGTTTGAAATTCTTGGTTGGAATACCGCGCGGACTTTGATGCTAATAAAACTAAGGACCGAATGGATTTGTTAGCGTTTCGGAATGACATTGCTGATGGATTATTGGCTTTATCAACGCATCAAGCATCATCCCGGAAACGTCAAGACAACAACAAGAGACAGCCCCAGCAGTATCTTTGAGGTACGATGGACTCGAGCACTAGCCAGAACACACGGTTGATAAACGAAAGTGCAAGCTAAAAGAATGCTCAGGATACTCAAGATATATGTATGTGCGCAAAACATAATATACATTTGTGTATTCCCAGTGAAAATAGGAATTGACTGAAACAGAATACATAATTTAATTATACATAAGATATTTTCCAATTTTGCAAATTTTCGTTCTTTGCATATTTTTATATTTAATTTTTGTATCATTTTAAGGTTATTTAGTTATTTTGTTTTGTTTTTTGTCGTTAAATTTTTAATTTTTGCTCGAATTTTTTGTTAAATTTTTAATTTTTTTCTATTTTTTTGTTTTTTTTTTTATATTTACACAATATAATATTTTTTGTTTTTTTTTTAAATGAATGCAAGCTTTAGTACCAAAAATTTTTTATTAAAACCAAATTTTAAATTTTAAAAATTTTCTATTGTAATAAAAACCAAAAACTTTATTTTTATCTCCAAAATTGAAAAAGAAGTACCGAAAGGGTTAAAGTTCAAATAGGGTTGTTTTGCCATGGAATACTATCAACATCAGATATAAAATAATCTGCCAACTGATTTCTTGGTTCAATCGATTGGCGCTCTTGCGGGCCCTGAGGTGTTATGTTGTTATTCAATTAATCCTTCTATCGTCAATACGTCTTCGATATTAAACCCATCCCTAGCTCTTACGTAATTATGTAGTGCACAGCATGTCTTAACCAAAAGTATTGATAAATTCAAATTTGCATTGATAGGTTTATGAAAGATTTTCCATTTATTGAAATAACTCCTAACGTTATTCAAATGAATAGTATAACACACCACCTTTTTGAATTATTATGAATTGGTTTATTGAATTACTTGAATTATTTTATTTTCTTTTGCTAAATTGGCAGTACTATTCCGAATTAATTTCATATATGTATATCTGGCAATGCCAAAGAACAAACTTGTCAATGTAAAACCTTTTTTTGAGTTAATATTGTAAGCTTTCCTTTGGAAAAGCTCTTTACCGGATCTTAAAAAATCCATTTGTGTTGATTTATCACGGGCAAAAGAGATATAAAATGTGGTAGGACTAAAACAACATCCCTTATAAAAACAGTGATTGGACCGTATTCAAAAAGTGAAATATATTCAGTCTTAAAAATACAACGCTTTTCATTAATTTCAAGCGTTACTACATTCCATCAACGAGATTTTCCGCGACAGCTTACGTTACGTCATAACACCTGAATGACAGGCCCAACAACATCTTTTCCGGAAACCAGAGCTGCAGCATACAAAGATGGACACAGATGCATACTTCACCGAAATCCTTTCAATAGATATAACGCTAAGAGAAGACGAAGAATTTGATCTGAACGATTCAGAAAGAAAAGAAATAAGCAATGTTCTTCTTGAAAATTCCTCAATTTTCGAACCTCTGTCAGAACCAACACGATATGCGGATCACCGAATAAAAACAGAAAATCACTCTCCCATTGCTACAATGCCTTACCGACTCTCTCTGATACGAAAAATTTAGCTCAAACATGGGTTGGATAAAATGCTTGAATGTGGCATAATCGACGAATGCGGATCACCTTGGGCTTCTCCAGTTGTACTTGTCCCCAAAAAGGATGGCGACGACATACGGGTCTGTATGGACTATCGAGCTTTGAACAATATTACGGTTCCGAATAAATACCCACTACCCAGAATAGATGATCTACTCCACTCGACAAAGAAAACCACATGCAAATCCACACTGGACCTTCAATCCGGTTACTATCAAATTAGAGTTGCCGAAGCAGATGTGGAAAAAAAACTGCATTCATTACACCTTTTGGGATGTATTGCTTCAACCGCATGCCATTTGAATTACTTATTGCTCCAGCTACATTCCAAAGATTGATGGATAGTTTTAAAATAGGACTTCGGGATATGCTTGTTTTAGTCTATCTTGGTGATATTATTGTCTGCTCAAGTGATTTCTGCGAGCATCGTGAACACCTTCTCAAAATTTTTAAGCGCCTGGCCTTATTCAAACTCAAGGTAAACCGACAAAAATCGAGGCTCTGTTGGTAAAATACCTAGGGCACCTCATCACAAGTCATGATCTAGAAATGGATCCAGAGAAAACATCAGCAATATTAGCTAGACCAGAACCGAAAAACGTCAAAGAGGCCCTTGGTATAGACGATTTGTGGTAAATTTTGCAGAAATATCCAAGCCCCTAACTAACCTGAGAAAAAAAAATGCTACATGGAAATGGAGTGAAGAAAAACTAAACTCATTTAATAATCTTTAGACTGCATTAGTAACAGCCCCAGATTTGCAACAGTCATGTGAAGTTAAACCATTCTGTATAAAAACAGATGCCAGTAGTTACGCGATAGAAGCAGCTTTGGTCCAGAGGGAGAAAGCAGAGGAACATCCTATTGAATACGCATCAAGGCTATTGTCAAAGGCAGAACAAAACTCTTTTACAACAGAAAGAAAAACATTGGCCATCGTGTGGGCAGTCAACAACCACCAACCACTGAAATGGCTTATGACCTTAAAATCACCAACTGGTAGGCTGGCGCGATGGGCACTACAACTCCAGGCATATAATATCGACATTCAATACACCCCGGGAAAAATAAACAAAGTTGCAGACATGCTGTCAGAGCCACCCTGTTCAGATTCTGCACTTAACGAAGATCTTCGATTTTGTAATGTACAGATAGACATACCTTCAAGAAAATCACATCAAATCCGAGAAGCTCAAATTCAAGACAACGAACTCAAGTCTATAATCGAATCCTTCGAAGCAAAGGACGAAAATGTGTCTCGTTGGACTTTACGAGGCTATATAATGAACAATGTCGTACTATACAGATTTTCTAAAAAGCTTTGTTTTGAGCATTTTTTGTGTTAAAAATGCTGGCGAATGACATCGCTCCATTGAATATGGCTGACCTGAAGCTGTCACAAGTGAAAATACTTCAAATTCAACCAGAATCTCCAAACTCAGTTTTTTACAAATCTGCATACACTGAGGAGCAATTCAAGGAGGTTACAGTGATGAAACTCATTTCACATTGGCAGTACCACTTCAACCTCCGAAGCATAAGCCCCCTTTTTTACGAAAACTCCAAATCTTTATCAGCAAACTAGTGACAAACAAATATCAACCACAAAAAGAAAAGAAGAAACACAAAAACAAAAAGAACACAGCAACAGCATCTAACCCGAACGCAACCCGTTAGGAGTAAACATGCACGAACCGCCGGACATTAACAAGTACATTTCTAAATACTACAACACACAATTAGACGAAACAAAATTTATTGTAGTCAAAAGAAAAGACAACAACTCATTTGAAAAAGTATCACCTTTCATCATAAAGAAAACAATCGACTATGCCTGCGGTGGGGAAGTTGAAGCATGTAAAAAAAACAAGAGACGGCACCCTTTTCGTCAAAACAAAAAATAAAAAAATAAAATACAAGCCATGAAACTCCTAAAACTCGGAAGGTGTTATTTATTGCAACGAATTACGAAGCATAGACGAACCCATAATCCTTCAAGGACTAAAAACACGAAACGTAACTGAAGTCAAAAAAACCAGGAAAAAACAATCAAACAACATCAACCATGAAGATAACAACACTACGCTGGTGGAAATTGGACTTATCATAATAACATTCGCAACGCACAAACTACCTGAAACATTAAGAATTGGCTACGAAACTGTTCCCATGCGTCCATACATTCCACTTCCACTCTGGTGCAAAAAATGTCTTCGCTTCAGATACCCAACTCCCATCTGGAAGAGCGCAGAAATAAGTAACAATTGTTCAGAAGAAAGACACACCAATGAAGGAGAACCCAGCAAAAACAAACCAGAAATTAACCCCCAACACAGCCCCATTGACCGCAAATGCCCCACATCTCTCAAACAACAAGCAATAAAAACCGTCGAAAAAGTTAACCACAAAACTGCACTGGGTATATACTTCAATCGACATGGCCATCAAATGAGAACCTCCTATGCTAAAACGCTTACAAACGCCACATCTCAGAAAACAATGATCACCCAATCACCAAATGCACATACACCAACAAGTACATCACCCAACACCCAGCACACAACCACATACAACTCTACACTGCAACAACATTTAAACTCCCAATCTGCAACTACATCCTGTGGCCACAACTCATTCAAGACAACAATAAACACAACAACATCATCACACAAGCAATCTCATCAACAACACCCCTACCACATCGAACCAGAAGACATGGAAGCTAACTGCCGCAACCCAGCTGGTAAAATCGAGACCATATACATCACAACTCACTGACGAATTAAAAGTAAGAATCTTTCCTAAAGACAATGCAGCGTGAGAGTGACACGAGTCTAGCTGTTACAGTTGCAGGTAACACTTCCACAAAATCCGAGAATATAATATACGTAAAAGCAAAATAATCAAAATTGTAATGCAAATGCGACCGTCCGACTTCCCACCAAAACGAGCGACACACGATACCCGCGTGATCATTGAATCACAATAAAAATGATGACACAATGTCTACTAAGTATCCGCTCGTGTTGGTTCTAGGAACCACCGGACGATCACCGATGCAACCACTGCAACTTATGTTTAGTGCATAGGTTACATAAAGGTAACACATAAACCTGCAATTTAGTCTAAAGATAGATTCGAGTGAATAAAGTTTAACTAAATGAGGTCTTTTATTTTTTTCTTTTAATAAACCTAAAAAAATAAAACTGGCGCAGTCGGTAGGATACTGTCAAGCATAAAAAAAAAGTCGACCATTGCATCGTCTGTATTTTAGCTGAAAAGAAGAGAGGTAAACAAGAGGGGTTTCTTACACCGATTAATAAGGAAGATCGTCCGTTGCAGACATACTCGTACCATATTGATCATGTAGGCCCAATGCAGGCAACGAAGAAGCTTTATAACTACATTCTGGTGGTTGTAGATGCATTTGCGAAATTTCTCTGGTTATACCCCACTAAAGGAAGAGGTAGTTGACCGACTGACGAAACAATCGGCGACGTTTGGGAACCCAAGACGAATTATTTCAGATAGAGGAACGGCATTTACGTCGAACGTGTTTAAAAAATATTGCGAAGAAGAAAGCATCACTCACTTAGTTATAACGACTGGGGTGCCGCAAGGAAATGGGCAAGTGGAGCGCATCAATAGGCTTTTGATACCGTTGCTAACCAAGCTGTCGCTGGAGAATCCGCAAAGCTGGTACAAACACATAGGACGGGTGCAGCAGGTTATCAACTCCACTCCGCCGCGAAGCACGAAGTACTCACCTTTCCGGATACTCACAGGATTGCAGATGAAGTCGAGGGAGGATCAACAAGTTCGAGATTTGCTCCATCAAGAGCTGATCGAGGAATTGGAATCCGATCGAAATGAAACCCAACTAGAAGCGAGAGACAATATATTGGACCTGCAACGAGAAAACATAGCAGAGTATAATCGAAAGAGGAAGGCCCCGCGAGCCTACAAGCTTGGAGAAGTGGTAGCGGTAAAGAGGACTCAATTCGGCCCTGGCCTTAAATTGAAGGCGAAGTTTCTCGGGCCATATAAAGTGTCCAAGGTAAATAAACATGACCGCTACGAAGTAGAGAAACTAGGGGAGCACGAGGGACCGAGCAAAACAACAGCTGCTGCAGACGGTATGAAGCCCTGGAGGCGAACATCCGAGGCGGATGTTGAGTCAGAACGGCCGAATGTGGGATCGAGAACTCAGCTGCGATCCGGTCGTGCATACTAATGCATGAGTCTCCCTCTCTCTCTCTCTTTTCTCTCCCCTTACACAGAGTAGTTTAAAGGCAGTCGTAAAGAAGAAGTGGTAGAATACGCACACGGCGCGGTACGCGAATCATTTTGTAATTTTGTTTGTTTTTTTAATATTATACCCATGAAGGGTTGATTTTTATTTTGTTACTTGGATTTCTCAAATTTTGTATTTCATTTCGTAAATAAAAATTTAATTTGATGGGAGACGAATTTCCCACATTTGTGACTACTAAATCGCGAACGGAAGAATCGTCGCGTAACCAAGTGTAACATCGGTAAAACTAACCGAATAAAGAGTTAGTACACAAAATATATGTATATATAGTGAAAAAAAAAACAGAAAAAGAAAATTATTAATTATTATTAAATGAGCTCGATTGTATAATTAATATCAATCGAAATTAATAAAATATATGTGTCTACAAGTGCAGTAAAACATACTAGTGACCACTAAAACCACCAAGTTAGCAAGGAAACCCCTCATCAAAACCAGCATGAAGATAACCATCAAGACTAGAATCAAGATCAACATCAAGACTACCATCAAGACAACCATCAATAACATACCTCAAATACAAAGGCACTAATAACCTATTAGGTATTGGTAAGAATTATTTTAAGCAGTTATTAACCTTATGTCCACACCAGAGACACTAGAAGACCAGGTAGAAATTGTTAGACAACAGTCAAGACAATTAACCGACTTAGTGACAAACTTTCTATACAATACCGACAATACAAAAACGACCATGCTTACCTTAAACATCGATCCCCTCAAATACCTCTCAAAGCTACCTGAATTCAAGGGTGATTTCAGGGACTTGCAAAACTTAGACTTAATTGATAAAATACACCCTATTATGATCAAATATGATCCATTAGCTCAGAGTATCTTTTCCGATACTATAACATCTAAATTGAAAGGCAGAGCTCGCGAGGTGATTGAAATTAACAATCACACTACAAAATGGTCAGAAATTAGACAAATCTTGTACAATAATTTTGACGACCGTCTTACGCTCGAAGAACTCTTCGACGAACTAAGATCTGTCAGATTTAGAACGCATCCTATCGATTTTTATAATGATATAAAAGGTTTCTTAAGAAGACTGAACGTCAAAACCAAACAAATAATGGGAGAAAATGAAGAAACAAGACTTCCGCTTTAGCCGTATTCCGAAACAAAATCCCCGAGCCAATGAGATCTCTCCTATATTGTAGAAATCCCGACAGTCTCGAGGCAGCCGTAAATATTCTGCACGAATCAGGCTATGCATATTTCAACCCATACCCTACAAGATTGTGGACCGTCCAATAAGGTCAAACATAGCCAAAATAGTTCTAGAGAAGAAAGCAGTAGGTCTAATAATACTAACCGTAATCAGGGTAACAATAAGAATAGAAATTTTAGACATGATAAAAACAGCCAACATTCAAACCGTTTCCATCAACAATCAGGTTCACACATTATTCCTAATAACCATACAAATCCATCTACATCCCAACCACATCGTTACCAATCTAATCAAACATTTGATGGCAACCCTCAATACCAAACTTCCCCAGAACCCATGGAAGTTGAAATAGCTCAAAGAAACAGCCACAAACGCCAAACACAAAGAAAACCAGATGAAGGAAATAGAGGTAATACGTCGGTCACCAACGTCAGTGACAATGAAGAAAATTTTCCTTCAGATGCCTCGCGTCAAAACTGCCACATATAGTGGTTGAAGGCAAAATAAGACCCCTAAAATTTATAGACACCTGAGCAACGCACTTGATCATCAATCCAGGGCTGTGCTCCCCAGATAAAATAAAACCTATAAAAAACCCAATTACAGTAAAAACCCTTAACACCCACGTCAAAATATCACAGAAAGCTATTATACCTATGTTTAAAGAATTAGAAAACCCGCAAGACAAATTCGAGATGTATATCTACCCATTCCATGACCAATTTGACGGACTCATAGGTAATAATATTTTAATCCCACTAACAGCAAACATAAACTTAGGAAACAACACCTTATCTTTAGGGAAAAAGCAAGTGAAGCTGCATTTTAATGAATCATGCGCTCACTATAAAACCAACGTAACACTTCTAGGCGAAGTTACCTTACCGGTACATCAAAGGGAAGGCCTTGCCTATTTGTAACGCGACCGTCGAAGAAGGTATTTACGAGGTAGATGATCATAAAATATTAGCTCAAGTTAATTTTATTCACGGTACGAACAAACACAAAAAGACCGTTCGTTTCGAGCATATCGTAACTCAACCTGCTCATTGACGCAAAATTTCAACATAATTGAAAACCATGAAAAACCGCTATTAATGGAACAACTCAGGCTTAATCATCTAAATAGCCAAGAAAACTTGGGATTAAAGAAAATCCTGAAGGACTACAAAGATGTGTTCCATCTAGAAGAAAAGAATCTAGGTTTTACCAACGCAATAAAGCACCGAATAAGAACTACTAATGATATTCCAATTCAAACAAAAAGCTATCGGTACCCATACATCCACAAAACCGAAGTTAAAAAACAGATAAAAGACATGCTTAAAAACGGAATAATACGGCATAGGAATTCTCCGTATTCGGCACCTATCTGGATCGTCCCTAAGAAGGTCGATGCCAGCGGTAAACCTAAGTGGAGACTCGTTCTGGACTACAGCAAATTAAACGCGGTAACAATCGACGACAAGTACCCGATCCCATGTATCGATGAAATTCTTGACAAACTAGGGCGATGTCAGTACTTCACGACACTCGACTTGGCGAAAGGATTTTATCAAATAGAAATAGACAAAAGAGATATCCATAGGACGGCATTCAGTATCGAAAACGGCCACTACGAATTTCTTCGCATTCCCATTCGGACTGAAAACAGCGCCATCGACGTTCCAACGTCTCATGAATAATATCCTAAAGGATTATATCAATGTCATCTGTTTCGTATACATGGATGATATAATTGTATTTTCTACATCTTTGCAAGAGCATCTAGTATCACTAACGAAGATCTTCAAAAGGCTTAAAAAGGCTAATTTGAAAATACAATTGGATAAGTCGGAGTTTCTTAAGAAAGAAATTGAGTTCCAACAAACAACTAAACAGATAAAACAGTTTTTAGGTCTTACCGGATATTATCGAAAATTTATCCAAGATTATTCGAATGTAGCGAAACCTATGACGAAATCAATGACCCTATTTTAACCTATCCTGACTTTAATAAGAAATTCGTGTTGTCGACAGATGCAAGCCAGTATGCTTTAGGCGCTGTCCTTTCACAGGACAATCATCCGATAAGCTATGCAAGTCGCACATTAAATGAGCACGAAGTAAACTATAGCACCATAGAGAAGGAACTCCTAGCCATCATTTGGGCCACCGGTTATTTTCGTCCCTACCTCTTTGGTAGATATAGAAACAGACCATAAGCCACTCACATGGCTTTTTTCGGTAAAAGAACCGAATTCAAAATTAGTGAGGTGGCGTCTGAAACTACGAAATCAAATATAAGAAAGGCACTAAGAACATGAATGCGGATGCTCTTTCCCGTATACCTCATCCCGAAGTAAACATTTTAGAAAACGAAATAATTCCTATGAGCAAATATTCAATTAACGTTTTTAAAACCCAAATCGTAATTCGAAAATCCCAGTCCGGTTCCCTTAAGTTAAAAAGAATACATGTTTTCAACAAGAATCGAGTAATAGTATATGCCAAAACCTTTGATGAAGAAACCGCTTTAACCCTCCTTAAAAATCATTTTAACCCCAAAAATTTGAACGCAATCTTAGTAGAGGATGAAAACATTTTCAATATGATTGAAGAAACTTTCATTAAATATTTCAGAAGTAATGGTAAACTTAAAATTATTAAGTGTTTAAAATTACTAGAAGACGTAACAGACGAGGAAGAACTAGCCACAATAATCGAAAAGGAACAGGCGAGGAAGAACTAGCCACAATAATCGAAAAGGAACATTCGAGAAACAACCACAGGGGAATAGAAGAAGTCTATAAAGAGCTAACACTTAATTATTATAACCCAAAACTAAAACAAAGAATTACCAAATTTATCAATAAATGTGATGTCTGTAACACTGAAAAATATGTTAGAAATCCACCCAGACTTCTTTTTAAATTAACCGAAACTCCAACCAGACCTCTTGAAATAATACATGTCGATGTATTTTATAGCCTTGAAAAATCTCTCTTTGTTACAATAATTGATAAATTTTCGAAACATGCATGTGGTATTAGAATTTTAGGAAGAACTTGGACAGAGTTCAAGCGAGCCCTTTCCTTCTACTTTAGTCAATGTGGACCAGTGAAAAAGATAATAGTAGACAACGAGCTAGGCTTTAAAGCATTACCCCTAAAAGAATTTATATTACAACAAAACATAGAACTGCATTTTACCTCTAACAGTAATCACACATCAAACGCTGATATCGAACGATTACATAGCACAAAAAATTAACATATTAGACTCCTTAAGCATGACGAAGTCAATAATGAAGGCACTGTCGAGGACAAGATATTAAAAATAATCATATTTTATAATAATACGATCCACTCAACGACAAACAAACGGCCAGAAGACTTTGTAAATGGTAAAATTCGCGAAGAAGTATATAAAGAAATCCATAATCGTATCCTAAAAAAGAAACAAAAGGTGATAAATAAGTTAAACATCAATAGGCAGGACATTCCTTTAAAAGATGGAAAGAATTTTGTAAAAGAAATTAGAGGAGGAAAATATCATTGTAAATATAGAAAAATCCAAACTGAAAAAGTCGACGAAGTTAAAGTTAAAAGATTTAAAAAACCAAAAAATCTATTACAAAACTCAGATCAAAACACAAAAGAAACATCAAACTAATAGAGACTTAGATTAAAATATATTCTTATACCCTTTTACAGATGGTGATACACCTGGCGACATTTATTCTTGCAGTGATTGCGACAGCAACTTTGACACAAGAGATGACTCTCTATGACATGAACAACAATAACGGATACATGACATTGGACTTAGGAAAACATAATATTATTAAAGACTATATTAAAGTATTGCATATAATTAATACTACAGAATTCGAAATAGCAAAGAACCACATTAGAAACAATATCTTAGTGTTCCGAAATAAATCAAATTTAGTTGGCCATATGTACAACGCGATAAGCCAGAACCTTCTCTTGCTAGAGATTTATTAGGTTCAGGTCTTAAGGTTATCGCTGGCACAATGGACAATGAAGACGAGAAACAAATAAAGGGAAAATTAGACGAATTATTTGACGATGACAAGACGACACTAATCAAACAAAGTAATACCCAAGTACGAATTAATGAGCAAATTTCTGAGCAGATCCAAAACATAACGACTTATATAAAGAAACAACAAACGATCATAGAAACATACCTTAACTCTCAAAATAATGACATAGGGAAAGGAATCATGACCTTAGAAGACGAAGTTATACTAATGCAACATATATATCAAGTCAATAATGACATTCTTTTAGTCAAGTTTGACTGTCAACCTGTGCGGACGTGTTTTCTCTTGTATACCGAATTCTGTTACTTTTCCGCTTTCCTTCAAAGTCCCGTAAACTGCCGAATCAGTAAATTTCAGTATATTTCCCGTCTTTGTGGAAAAGTGCCGTGCTAGTGTTTTGTGCTCAATTGTTGACCCCAACGCGGAATGGGTAGCCTGCAATAGTCTCTGTGGAAAATCATTCCATGCCATATGCATCGGACTTACCCGGAGATCCATTACCTACCTCAAGGAGTATTGTAGTCTCTTCAATTTTTACTGCGACGAGTGCAAAGAGATCACCTTGGCTCACGTTATGCTGGCAATTAAATGCAATAACGAGTCTATCAATGCGATGCTAACCGAGAACAATCATATTAGCAGAACTATTCTCGACAGAATAGAGAAGATTGAAGACTCAGTAAACTGCATTGACAGTAATGTGGAAGCTTACAAGTCCATAGGAAAAATGATAGAAAAGCAACTGACAGCGATCCACAATCTGTCCAAAAATCAATCTCATCACGACAACGAGAGCGAAGTGATCAAATATCACTTGGATGGATTAAAAGCATTCCTCAAAACAAATTTTGCCAACTTCCTTAAATCTAACGTACTCACAGACATAAACGACTCTATCAATCTTCTCCGTACTGATCTCGACTTGCTTTTTCAATCCTCCTCCAAAACAATACATCCCACCCCGCATCCATCAGACTCTACGCTCGCTGACTTAACCCTAAAAATAATAGACATCAGCGAGGAACTCATAGCAACTCGGTTGACCGTTGCCGAAATCGGTAAAGAAGTGAGATTGGCTTCCCACAAAATCGATGGAATCCCCGATCAAATTCAACTCCAAACTAGTTCCCCGTACAATGTCTCAATTCATAATGAATTAGTAGACACGGAGTCTTTTTCAAATACTCCTCCCGCCGCCCTAACAACGGAAACCGAAACCGCGCTGCCTATCCCGCCCGCCCCCGCCCCACGAAAACTGTTCAAACAATTCGGAACTTCATGGACCCCCTCCGAATGGAAAAGCCGACTCGAAAAGTTGAAAGAGGGAAACCATACAGCATTCTACGTTGAAGGGGCTCCTCAACACGCTGATGTTAGTTGGGTGCGGAATTTCTTTCACCGAAATTATGCCATCACCATTAGCGAGTCCGAGATGATTTCCCCTGCTGACTCCAATAGTTCCTGCAGCTTCAAAATCAGCATCCCAACCAAATGTTCATGGTTATTCCCCACTTCCCCTGGTAAGGCCACTAAAACTGGGAAGATAAGTATCACCGAATGCTCTGAGGAACGAGAAAACCCACGTGTCGACGACAACCAAAATTTTAAAAATAAACGTAACGATAAGCTTAAAAAAAAGACCGCTCCCAAACCCCCTTCCAACTAAAAAGCACACTAACAAAAAACGAAGCTCTAATCCCGATCCCAACTGGAGCTTCAAAACGAACTCGTTCCCCGATTTTAGTCCCCCCTCCTCACTTATCCGACACAAAGCCCTTACACACCAATCCTCTAATCCGCTAATTCTCAATGTTCCACAAAAGCCCCCGCGCCAACGCGTCTCTTTCAACTTAACCCCAACCACCCATATTATCCCTTCTCAATCTTCTACGCCACCAATCCCAGCAAACAACTCATTTTCTAACCTCGACCTACAAACTGGAGCTAAGTACCCTAATTTTATTAACTCCCATACCCTAAACCCAACATCTCATCCGGCGCCCAACTCCATACTGCCCCTATTCTTGATCCTCTTTTTCCCCCCACAGTTAAACTAACCCAGCAAACCAATGGAACTACAGAAAGTCGCTATGCACTCTCTAGGCTTAGAGAGAGAAAGATATATGAAAACATTCGTCTCTTTCTCGCCTATCTACACGACAAATTGGACTCGGTCTGCTACGAAGGGAAGACCAAAACCAGCGTCATGGTATCCATCCAGCAGGAAAGCCTCCCTACCGACCCTATCAGTCTCAGGAACCTTTATGTCAGGTACCACGAGATTTTTAGCATGTCCCCTCAGAAAGTAGCAGACGACCTTGCTGCATTCGGCCACTACGTTCACTCTAAACGAGTCTCACACCTACAGCAAAGCCGAACTGACCACGATAAATTTTTCGAAAGTATTTTGTATGAAGCTCTAAGTTTCCAATGCAAATCACTTATTTCCCCTAGACAACATGGCTTAATAAAGGGTAGGTCAACCACCACAAATCTCGTTGAATTTGTATCCTTTTCCATCTCTGCCCTAGAGAACGGCAACGAAGTCGATGTAGTTGCAAACGATTTTAGCAAAGCCTTCGATAAAATCTCTCATCGATAAATATTCTTCAAATTGTCCGCTCTCGGCTTTGAACCCATACTGTTAAAATGGATATCCTCTTACCTCGAAAACCGTTTTTACAGTGTTCGTTTTAGGTCAGCCCACTCCGCTCCATTTTTGGCCACCTCTGGAGTTCCTCAAGGTAGCCATCTCGGTCCTCTTTATATTAACCATAAATGATCTCGATAGGATCATCAAATACTCGTCCGTCTCCCTTTACGCCGACGATACCAAATTTTTCAAAACCATTTCCTCTCCCCATGACTCCTTCCTTCTTCAACAAGACCTTGATAGTTTTTCGATCTGGTGCCTCAAAAATTGTTTGGAACTTAATATCACCAAATGCCAATCCATCACCTTTTCACATAAGCGGCTCAAATCTCCTCCCCGACTCTACCTTCTCCACAACCAACCTATCTCCTCCGTTGAATCTCTTCGCGACCTCGGCATTTTGTGTGATAGGGAGCTCAACTTCCGTTTGCATATGGATGGGATAATCCTTAAAGCCAACTTTGCACTAGGTTTTGTAAAACGATGGTCCAAAGAATTCACTAACCCATACGTGACCAGGTCCCTCTATATTACCTTTGTTCGTCCCCTCCTAGAGTACGCCAGTCAAGTATGGTCACAATATCATCGCGTTCATATCTCGAGAATCGAAAGCATCTAGCGCCGTTTTCTTCGATTCGCTCTTCGAGGTTTGTCCTGGGATGATTCTTTTACTCTGCCCCCTTATCAAAACCGTCTCAACCTTATTAACCTAAACACCCTTGAGGAACGCAGAGATGCAGCCGACTTTCTCTTCATTCATCGACTTCTTTCAGGTCAGGTTGAATGCACGTCCCTTCACAATTCTATTTTCCTCAACACTAACCCTCGTAATCTACGTACCCCTCGTCTCTTCTATCTCCCAACCCACCACACCACCTATGGCGCGAACGAACCAATTAATTCAAACCCTAACGTCTTTGTCTTCCACCGCTCCACTTCCTACCTCAAATCCGTTCTCCTTCACCACAATAACCAACCTTAGTTTTAAGTTTTAGTTTAAGTTTAATTTTAAGTTATACCGAAATTCTAATTGAACCTCTACCTGACTTTCAAAGCAAAGTAATTCTTATCAACGACAAAAATATTCTAAGAGACGCAAGAAATAATATTTATAAATTTCCAGTCGAAAATAATCTGAAAAGAAATTTAATTACGATAACAGATAGCTGTATTAAAAATATAATGACTTTTACTGAAGCAATTTGTCCCAAAATATTAGACACCATTAAATAAATTAAGGAAATTACTCCAGGAACTATTTATACTTAAAAATTTCAACAAAACCAAAATTATACATAATTGTAATAATGTTAATCATGAAATACATGGAAACTATTTGATTAAATTTAAAAATTGTGAAATATCAATCGATAATAAAACATTTGCAAATTTCGAGAAGAGAATATACGAAACCATCATTTTACCAAATTTAATGACTAAAACTAAAGAAAGTAAATTAGTTAATAATGTAAAATTAGATGAACTTTATGTAAAACATGTAGAAAATACTAAACTAATTGAGAAAGCATCAAATGTCAATAAGTCCTTTAACGCATCTTCCATTACCTTAAATATAATAATAATTGTAACGTTAGTATGCATTTATATTTTAAGAAAGCGAAATATGACAATTGTAAAGGTTTCGTCGGAGCCTCAAGCTAACGGTTGGGGTGTTACAGTTGCAGGTAACACTTCCACAAAATCCGAGAATATAATATAAAAGCAAAATAATCAAAATTGTAATGCAAAGGCGACCGTCCGACTTCCCACCAAAACGAGCGACACACGATACCCGCGTGATCACTAAATCACAATAAAAATGATTACACAATGTCTACTAAGTATCCGTTCGTGTCAGTTCTGGGAACCACCGGACGATCACCTATGCAACCACTGCAACTTATGTTTAGTGCATAGGTTACATAAAGGTAACACATAAAACTGCAATTTAGTCTAAAGATAGATTCGAGTGAATAAAGTCTAAAGATAGATTCGAGTGAATAAAGTTTAACTAAATGAAAAAATAAAAAAGGTCTTTTATTTTTTTCTTTTAATAAACCTAAAAAAATAAAACTTCTAGCCCGAGAAATCGCTGTCGTCATAAAATCTGTGTTAAAGTGAAACAACAACAACGGCAATATTTCTTGTTCTTTCTGACTACCATATCAGATGGCTGTCACTCTGTTGCTGTCAACCATTGTTTGCTTAACGGCATTTTATTATTTTTATTGATTATTAATTTGGGTTACAAAAATGATCGATAAAAAGAAATTAAAACGAATAATTTTGTTAACAGTAATTGGTCTTTCGGCTTATAAATATTACAAATCAAAAAAGAATATCAGAAGGTGGTGGGTCAGACCAAGCTACCAACTAAGAAGAAAGTTTGGATTCTTCGAGACAACTTTTCATAATAAACATAATAAACTTTTTAATAAACATTCTTTTTTAAAAACTAAAAAATTAATTACATAATTTAATTTATACCTGTTGAAAAATAAGAGATAAGAATCCAATGTGAATGTGTTCATGATCTATGTGTAAGAGAGCACAAGGCGCATGAGTGTTTATGTTTGCATGCTGCTCATCTTTTATTCATTTTGTTCTTGTTCTTCACTTCTTTCCATTTATCTCCCGAAGCGCACAATATTAAAGTTTTAATTCGTTTGTGAAATAATAATAATAAATCTCATGTTTATTTTATATTTTGGTTGTTTATAGTACTTAAAAACATTAGCTTTATCCTACCTTCACCTAGTCATTTTAATGCCTTCGAAGGAACGGCCTTACTTATACATAAGTCCATACAGTCAAAAGAAATACCAATCTCCAAAGAGCTCGAGGCATCCTGTGTCGAAATCGAGTCCGCTAAGGAATTAGAAGTAATATCAGCATTAGGGTCACCCTCGAAGAAAATTTTTTTTACGGGGGAACCGTATAAAATGATCAGACGGTAGAAATTCGAAATGCGCAATTAATCGAATTCAAATGTGAATATGCTTGCCTGCAGAAGAACGAGGATCTCAAAAAATCCAGTTGTATACGTAATCTAACCCCGTTTATTGGCACAGATGGTTGCTTCGAGTGGGCGGTCGTCTCTGAAATGCGCAACTTGATTTCGAGTCTAAACGTCAAATAATACTGCCTAAGAACAATGAATTAACTTCTCTAATCGTCTGCCCACGCTGCTCCTCAAGCACTTCTTGGTATAACACGACAGAAGTATTGGGCTTTAGACGACAAAAATCTTGCTAGGAAAACGTTTAGCAAATGTGTCCGATGCTTCCATATGAAGCTAAAACGAATAGAGCAGTATATGGGCAATCTTCCGAACGAACGACTACAGCCAGGAATCCCATTCCTCACTACTGGAGTGGATTTTTGTGGCCCTTTCAAACTGCGCTACCAACCCAGATCCCGAACAACGGTGAAATGATATACCGCCGTCTTTATCTGCTTCGCCACCAGGGCAATACACTTAGAAGTCGTACGTGACCTTTCAAGCACTGCGTTCATTGCAGCACTCCGACGCTTTATCGCCCGTCGTGGTGGTAGGTCGAACAATCTTTTGCGATAACGCTACCAATTTTATCGGCGCCCGAAACGAGCTGAACGAGTTAGCTAAATTATTTGAGGCAGAAAACCAGGAGCAAATTCAGGAGCTCTGTCGATCCGACAGAATTGAATGGCGTCTGATTCCTCCTAATTCGCCCCATTTTGGCGGCCTTTGGGAAGCTGCAGTTAAAGCAGCCAAGCATCATCTAGTTCGAATAGCACCACATGCAACGCTTACCTACGAGGAACTCACCACGATCACCGCTCAAATCGAAGCTATTCTGAACTCACATCCAATGACCACAATTTCAGCATCGCCCGAGGATCCGGAACCATTAACTCCAGGTTATTTCTTGATTGGACGCCAATTAACGTCTACAATAGAACCGTATCTAATTGACGAAAACACATCACGACTTACCAGGTTCAGACGTCTACAACAAATGCAACAACATTTTTGGAAACGTTGGTCTCGGGACTACCTTTTAGGCCTTCAGGAACGTAACAAATGGACAAGCAAATCTCAATCTATCAACACTGATGCAATAGTTTTGATTCAAGACGACAATCTTCCCCCCTACAAGTGGTTGATGGGTCGAATAACGCATCGTACGCGTGGCAGAAGTACAAATCAAGACTGGAAAATATAAGCGTGCAGTCAACGAACTCTACCCACTACCAATAGAATAATCGTTGAAGTTACTAGATATCTTCACGGAGGCCGGCATGTTCAGTCTTAAACGAAGATGGTGTTGGAGAGAGAGCTGCGGTAATTTTTTGTTGTTCGTAACACTTGATCTTTGGTTGCTAAAGACCAGATGTTGCGACGAATAATTATGTTGCACAGGGGGTTTCTCTAGGGCTACGTGACCATACGTCCCGTTTTTGGCGGGCCAGTCCCGTTTCTGAGGCCTCTGTCACGCGGCCTTAACTGTCCCGCTAAATGTCCCGCTTTTCATAATTTTCTAAAAATTAGCGTAGGTCTTTACAATTCTCAAAATGAAGCAATTGCAATTTTATCGTAGTACTATTTTACATCCCACAAATTGGCGCATATAAGACAAACGTAAGAAATGTTAAAGGAAGAATATGCGCCCATGTATATTCCATGTTAAATGAATTGTCAGTTTTGCTTGTCGTCTGTCATTTTTAAATCCAAAACAAAACAGTTTGCAGTGGGAGTGGAGTGAAGCTTATTCGACTGGTGGTTGTAAATAGGTAAATAATAACAACTCAAATATTAGCACAATGATTAATAATATTAACGCTTCATTTTAGATTATAATTATACGATACATAGGAGTAGAATGGCATCAACTTCAGCAGCAGCAAACAAAAAATGCAAGAGGGAGTGTAAATTCTCGGAAGCCGAACAATCGTAACACATTTGCTTATTGCAATGTTTGCGAATGCGAGTTTTCGATATCAGCAGGAGGACAAAATGATGTGATTCGCCACATCGAAAGCCAAAGACATAAGTCGAAAGTGATGGACTCTGCTGCTTCAATGAAATTGGATACATTTTTTCGGAGTAGCGGCTACACAGATCGTGAAAAGGAGTTAGCGCTTGCAGAGGCTCTTATGTGTTTCCATACCATTTGCCATAACCATAGCTTTAGGTCAATGGATTGCAACTCCAAATTGTTAAGCAAGCTGTTCGACAAAAAGTTTTCTTGTGCTAGAACCAAAACCGAATTGGTTGTGAAAAATGTACTCTCCAAGTATGCATATCAAGAGTTGCTGCAAGAATTAAGTAATATAAGTTTTGTATAAATTTTCTCCGACGCATCCAATAAACAGGATCTGAAGCTGTTCCCTACTGTTGTCAGGTATTTTACATATCAGGAAGGCGTAAAACTGAGGATGCTCGACTTAATTTCTTTGCCTGGGGAGACGTCGGTGCTTATAAGTGAGTCAATAATGACAATTATCGCCAACACTAATCTGTTATCTAGAAGTGGGAAAAATAATGTATTTAGCCGTTTAGATAGTCATTTAAAACAGTCTTTGGTTGGGGTCGGGTGTTCCGCACATATTATACACAATGCAATACAGACTGCAGTAGATTTATTGCCACTAGAAGTAGAAAGTATTATAATGAAGATATACGCACACTTCTATATATACACCGTTCGTGTTGAAAAACTTAAAGAGTTTTGCTCCGATGTTGGAGTGGAATACAATCGCATGTCAGGGTTTTGCAAAACTAGATGGCTAGCGTTATTGCCTGCTATTGAGCGTGTGCTAAAGATGTACGAGCCCCTGAAATCATACTTTCTTTCAATCGAGAAGTGTCCCATTGTTCTTCAGACCATTTTTGAAGACCCAAGTTCAGAACTATGGTTGATGTTTCTTTATAATCAGTCTTCCATGTTTCATAAGACAATTTTAGCAATTGAAGGGGATAAAAACACCATAATGGAGGTGAGCGGACAGATTTTTGATCTTATATCTAAATTGAAGGAGAGGTTGGCCGCCGATTTCATTTCCACCCCAGTCAAACAAATTTTAAATAATTTAACAGAATCTGGACAAATAGATAAGCAGACATTTATGTTGCATGTAAGAAATTTTTACAAAAACTGTCTGCAGTACCCCTGCGAAGTTTGAAAATGTGTCCCGCTTTTGCTTGAAATAAATCTTGTCACTATACTCTAGGGTCACATTTATTATGTGACACATCCCCTACTAAGAATTTTTGGTCTCCAAAAAGTGTACTCGTAGCAAAGGAAGAAATTCGTTAGAATAGCGATAGTTTTTTTTTGTACAATTTTCACATACATAGTATTATTTCCTTCCTCTTTGACTTATTACTTCTTTATTTTAATGAAGGTATCTCACTGTCAACCACTTTTGACGATAATTCGAAAGTTTTGGCAGTTTTTTAGAACCTAAAGCCTTCAAGAAAACAAAACTACTCTCGCCCTTACAACTCTAGCATTCCGAACCCTGAATACCACCATTAAAACCATACAAATGCACCGGCTCAAAGTCAACGAAAACTACTCGGGATGCACTCATCCTGATCTTGTCACCTGTCAAGACAATAATAAAAAAATGCTGGGATAAAGCTGGAAAAAGGAAAAAGGATCACAGGAAGGACTGGTAAATGAAATTATTCTTGGTGTTTATACCTTCGTTTTAGCTGTTTTTTATAGTATTTTGTATTTCTTTTTGTCGTCTTGTCTATTACGTAGTTTCCGTCCGTTCTGAACCTTCTTAGTCTTCTGTATTTCGGTTTACTCTTAACAACTGTCCTATTCTGAACTATGTTCATGCATTGATTCAAGCTAGAGTCCTTCTTCAAGTTTATACAGTGTATTTTAGCTTCTTTATGTTTTTTAAATTTATCGGTTAATGAATCAATTTCCTCCTTACTTAAGTTTTTGCTCTGGTAGTTGAATGAACAGTGTCATTATAAATGTTAACAATTTTGAACAATTTGTCGCCCAACTCGGAGTTGTCGTTGTCTGCATGCCTAATTCTTAAATGATCATTCAGCGTCCCGTGCAATCTTTCAATATCGGCATTGCCAGTTTAATGCGAAGCTGTTATTTTGTGAAACAAAATACCATTCTCTTTCAGAAATTCCTCAACTGCAGAATGTACTACTCGTATACAAGTCTCTCCGTCGGAAATAATTTTGGCTTTCTTAAGAACTGAACACTCTGCTTTATTTCACCTAAGATAGCTATCCAATTTCTATTTTCTAATTTATGAATTGTTGCATATTTTGAAAACTTGTTGATGGTGGAAAGATACATTTTATTTCTTTCAGGGAACCAGATGTCTATGTGTATTATGTCGTTGAAGTGTTTGGTGATTCTGTTATTTGCAGTGGAATTTGGAGTAGTTTTTTTTTTTTTTTTTTATAATTTACGCGCGCCTAAGGGGGTTATGATACCCTTTTACTGTTGGCAGGGCGCGGGCGGAAAGATGGAAGGAGGAGAAAGGAAAGCATTGTTGTGATGTAGTGGTTTGAAACTCAGGTGTGTTTTGGTTTCGATATTGACTCTCCAGGGGTGGGAGTCCGAATAGGACGGAGAGATTTTTCTTCTCTCGGAATGTGAGGTTGTTTTGTGCTTGAAAACCCTACAACAGCCAAATCTACATGTCAGTGTTATGCCTTCACACGCAGATTTTTCTGACTGAGTTCCAATTGCACAAATGGAAACTTGCTGTGGCAAGGGTTCGAACCTTGACTTTCCGAGTGAGAAGCGATTGCTAGTACCACTACACCACGGCCACCCCCCGGTGTAGTTTTCGGTCATGTTTCGCTAAATTACAAATGTCATAGTTATTAACGAATTTTTGTATCTCTATGTTTAAGTTTGGATAAAAATATAGAGTTTTTAACTCCGAAAACATTTCATTTATTCCCCTATGGTTTTTGTTTATGTGCTCATTCTTAATTATAGTTAACATTGGAGTTTTTTCGACAATGTCCTGAAGTCTACTCTGGATTTAATAAGTTTTAGTTTGTTGTTCATAGAAAAGTATTGGACATACAAGTCCTGCAATTTAATAAACAATGATAAATCTTCGCAGTGTATACACATAAGTCCTTTATCTAGCAATAAATTTTTCATTATACCCAGTAAATCATTGCTACTTTTGCTTAACCGAACGTGATTCTGAATTTTTTTTATGGATGATCTTCAAAGTAATTTTTTCCCTGTCTGTCATATGACAGATATATTTAATTTTTATTTAAATTTACAGGCTTTTCGGTAAGATAAATGTATCCGATCTCATCCTCCATAGCGCTGTGGACGAAATAGCACTGCTAGCTTGACTGATACCTGCAGGTGCAGATATGACTTCGTCGTCATTACCGCAACTATTGTTCAAAGCGATTTTATCGCTGAAAATGTCTGTTAAATTAACTTAATCGTTAATATCCGAGACTTTTTCTTTATTGTCCTGCTCAATATACCTACTAAGTCCATCGGCTACACAGTTTTCTTTTCCCTTTATATATTCAACATTAAAATCATACTCGTTAAGGGCAATTTTCCACCGCTGTAATTCCATATTTGGTTCTTTTATCCCGTTCAACCACACAAGGGGCTTATGGTCAATTCGAACTATGAACTTCCTTCCGTGTAAATATGTCCTAAAATATTTAACTGACCAGACAACTGCCAGGAGTTCCTTCTCTATAGCCGAATAGTTGCGCTCATGATTATTGAGCGTGCGCGAAGCGTAACATATCGGATGGTTACCCTGACTAAGGACAGCCCCTACTGCATAGTTGGATGCGTCGGTAGTCAGGACAAAAGTTCTGTTAAAGTCAGGGGTTATTAAAATAGGGTTGGAAGTAAGTACAATTTTTAGGGTTTTAAAAGTTTTAATATATTGAGGATTTGACATATTTATTTAAATACCTTATCATGGGATATGCTACCTTAGCATAATCCTTTATAAATTTACGGTAATAACCGGTTATCCCTAAAAATTGTTTAATCCCCTTTATGTTGGTAATCGCATAGATGTTATCGATTTTACTTTATTTTCGTCTGGCTTAATTCCGTTTGTTTGATAATCGTTATTATTTAATTTAAACTCATTTCACTCATTGTAAATCATTCGTTTTCATTCATTTGTTTCATTCGTTCCGATTCGTTTATATATTGTGTTAATTGTTTGTTATAAAATTATTGTTGCTACATTTGTCGAGTCACTGTTTATTTGTACGAAATTGCTGTTAGTCACTGCACCACAAAATCGGACCATTTTGAATCCTGCCAATAACCACACAGGCAAAATCGGATGATCGGCCAACAGGATGATCGTACGATTTTTTAAAACAACAACGCTGTGCAAATCGGTGGTGCGTAAACAAGTGCACTATGGGAGAAAGCAAACGATGAGGAGTTTGATCAATCACTTGCAATTGACTCGCCGCAGTGACAAGATAGTTTGTAATTGATGATAACAAATAAATACAAATTATAACGTGGATATTCGTGTGTGTGTATTATTTCTAAAATCCATTCAGGATCATTCGGTTTATTCTTTCGATAGTCCGCACGCAATAATTCCGATCGTCGAATCCAAAACACCGTTATTTACAATAGTGTGCCCTAAGTAATTTGTAGATAAACTAGCAAAACAACACTTATTTACTTGTATCTTTAGGTTATGTTCCTTTAATATTTGAAAAATTTTCTTTAGAGAATCTAAATGTTCGTCGAAACTAGTGGAAAGTATAAGGATATCATCCAAGTATACGATGCATATTTTATTTATGAATTCCTGTAAGATGTTGTTCATTGATCTTTGGAACGTCGCAAGGGCATTTTTTAGCCCAAACGGCATTCTGAGGAATTCGTAATGACCATTTCGTATTGAAAAGGCTGTTTTTGGCCTATCGTGAGATTCGACTTCGATCTGGTGAAAGCCTTTAACGAGGTCTATAGTCGAGAAGTAATTGCATTTACCGAGTTTATCGAACAGATCATCGATGTTGGGCATCGGAAACCTATCATCGATTGTCTGCTCGTTTAACTTTCGATAGTCCACTACAATTCGCCATTGTTTTATTCCGTTTCTATCATCCTTTTTTTGGGACTACCCAGATGGGCGAATTGTAAGGATTATTGCTCGGCGCTATTATTTTTTGATGCAACATCTCGCGAATTTGTCTATCAACTTCTTGTCTGTGTACTTCCGGGTACCGATAAAGCTTACTATAGATCGGAACCTCATTTTTAGTGTTAATTTGGTGCCTAATTTCGCTAGTGAATGTTAGAAAATAGATTTGAAAGAGTGCAACAGGGATCTTAATTTAGATACATCATTATTTGTCAGATGGGTTGCAAAAGCTTTATCCATTATAACTGCACAAAATAATTGTCTTTATTAAATTCACTAAATAGGGGGATGCTATATTGTACTTTTAGGAAGCATCTCCCACTTCGGATTGCATAGATTCTTCTTAACAATGCTGTATTCGGCGCCGCAATCGATAATGAATCTTAGGGGTCGTACAGATTTTAAGGATTATATAGGATAGTTGTTTCGACGAGGTCTTTGAAAATTTGAATGGTTCTGAGGTTGGAGTCCGTAATATGGTCTACGTTCGTTATGTACTATGTCCATGGGTTCGAAATTACTTCGCGGTCTGGTTTCATTTGGGTGTTGTGCTTGGCTATTTTATGTATGGTTGTAGTTTGGTCGTGAGTGACCACTACGGTGATAGTTATTAGCCTGAGTGTGATTGTAAGTTTGATTATGTCGTGAAGTGTAATTATTGTCTTGTTGCGTTGTGACTCTTGATGTGGGATAACTATTATTATTTGGCCTCAGATTAAAAAAGTTACTTTAATCTCTGTGATTACTCCTAAGCTGTTGACTTACAAAATTCAGTCCCATTGACTGATGATTAATTTCTATAATTATTTTGTAGGCTTCGTTAAGTGTTCCAGGATTTCGGCTTAATAGAATTGATCTAGTGGGTTCGGGCAAGTTATACTTAAATGCTTCAAGTGCAATTCGATTGTTCGATACTATCATTTGCTGATCGTTTTGATCATTCCCTAGTAAGAAAATACTGTTGGCTCTGCTTAATAAAGAATTTATTCTGTTGTAATAGTCGTCAATAGATGTCATAATTCTAGCTATTCTAATTTTGTCAATTATTTTATCTATAGAAAGCTTTTCTCCGAAACTGTTCCTAATAATTTCTCTAATTTCAGGCCAAGTTCTTAATCTACCGTATTTTTGAATTTCAAGACGCGCCTTTCCTAAAATCTTTTCTCTAATATAGCCGGTCAAAATTAACTGGGTGTTTTCATCAAATGATAACAAAGTGGGTTACAGCGAATCCACCCTTTCCACAAAATCTATCATACAATTTTCACTTCCGTCAAATAAAGGGATCTTACTCACTAAATCTAAAGTAATTTTAAACTTATCAACTACATTTAGGTCATCCATCTCTTATTGTTTTTCTGGTAGTAATTGTACTTGATGATTACTCACGTGGATTACTCAATAGGTTTTAATATTATAGATTATTCGTCTTTGGAATTGATCCATTATTGGAAAAAAAAATTTCCGGTGTCTTCTTCGCTTGATGTAATTTTTTCGTGCTGTTGCCAACTGCTGCTTCGGGCAGGGAGCGTTCATGTTTGGTGGTCACGTTGTTTATGAACTATATATGTATGTATGTACTGTGATCGAACTATCCTAAGTCCGTTATGCTGCTCTTTTTTTTTATTGTTTTTTTTTTTTTGTTATGTTCTTCAGCTTTACCCACTCAAACGATTTTATTTTATTATCCTACCGACTGCGCCAAAAAGATTAAAAAACCGATTTCGTTTTTTAAACAATACTTCCTTTATTGATTACAAGTTTTATTTGCGAAGGTTTTGATGTTGTTAGCTGCCGATGCTAATGCGAATTCAAAACTGACTGCTTGTTTTTAAATATAGTCTAACTCAAGCTCCAACTCCATGTCCTCACGAAGATGGTGTTGGAGAGAGAGCTGCGGTAATCTTTTGTTGTTAGCAACACTTGATCTTTGGTTGCTAAAGACCAGATATTGCACAGGGGGTTTCTCTAGGGTCACATTTATTATGTGACAATATGTATTCACTTGCATCGCTCTCAGCAGCATTATTGTAAAACGGTAGATTTAACTTTCAAAGGTTTTTCTTTTTCCTTCTCCGTTGCGCTAATAAGCATTGCATCCAATTGGCTTTGGATCAAACAACCTCTATTGCTATTTCTTCTAAATTGTCAACCTCTTCACTTCAAGGTTATGTAAAATGCAGCAGGATAAAATAATTTTAACTGCAATTATGGGCTGCCTACCGAGATGATTTAAACAAGGAAACATTTCCTTCAATATTCCTAACAAAACATTAATGTTTAAGAACGCAAAAAATATGTTAGTTCGTTTTATACCAAAACTATTTTCAATTATGCGTCTAGTTCCTTTTATAAGCCCGGTTAAATCTCTGCTCCAATGGATTGTCTAGGTTTATCTTTAGTGGTGTTGTCAACCATTCGCTTAAAGAATAAGCACTGTCTCCTAACATTACTGCATTGGGGAATGGTCGGTAACCTGCATTGAAATTTGCTGCCAAACGGGCTAGCTTACGTTAACAGCATAAAAAGATCATTCTGGCCCACGGACCATCATTGCATTCAATGAATGCTTTCCATGCCTATTAATGAATTGCTCTTCATTTTCGTTGGATGCATCGATGTTGATCACCGTACCGTCAACGCACTCAGCTACATGTGGAAATCCTTTCTGAGCGAAAAATTGGGTAGCTATTTCCGAAGAACTTTCCAAGAAATTCATCAATAATTGCATGTGAAACTCGGTGTAGTACTCTGTAGCGTTACAAATTCCATGCACAGATGCCACTCCATGGTATTGAGCTCCATTTCCCATCCAACGCACTCATAAAAGTTGTTGCAATTAGCAATTATCTCTCTGACTATTGAATTTAAGCTTATGTCCAATTTTGGACAAAACAAACTCCATTTGAGTTTTTGTCAGGCGGAAACTTTTCAATGTTGTAGCATTGCACATCGCACATTAATAACGCTTTCCTCGTTTTCAAAAAGCGCTTCGAAACGATTCATTTTCATTTTTAAATTATATTCTTGAACTTTACACGACAAATGTTTAGCTGCAAATGAAAATTTTTCTTTGAATATTATTGATAAGCTTTGAAAAATTCTTAATGCAAAGTGCAACTTTGCACTTGGCAAAAATTAACCTATCACTTTGCAAATTGGAGTTTGGTGAAACAAATTTTGCAAAGAAGAAAACTTTGCAACTTTGCTCAAAGTCCCTGAGGGAAGGTGGTCGCAGCCAATTACCACCAAGACAAGACTTGGTTGGTCAGTGCATGGTCGTAAGGAATGCGATAGAAACGGAATTGATGGTGGCTTGCTTCACCTTCACATGTGTGATTGCAATGCAAACAGGGAGCTGCACCGTCTCGTGAGTGATTTTTTCTCAATGGAGAACGTCGGTGTTCGCGTTTCCACCGAGCAGATTACTTCGGCAGAGGAAAAACGAGCAACTAAAATACTTGAAGATACTTATGTCCGCATCAACGAGCATTTCGAGGTAGGATTATTATGGAAGTTCGATGATATTTCCCTACCGGAGTTCGCTTCGATCTGACGTGGCGTTAAGACGTGTCTTTTACAGTGCGTTATCTCTTTTCCAATTACCCACTTAAAAGCGGCTCTGACCGCGAATAATTAATTCCCCTTGTGAACTTTGATAGTGGCAAATAGTGCAAATTTAAACTCAAATATTCCACCTCACACGCTGGAATATAAAAATCGTGTAAAAATCGTCAGAGCACATAGACTTGCAATATTGACTTCGACAATTCACCAACACGTGCTAGTGCAAGCATTTCTGCTGGCGCGGATTTGTTTCGCGCTCAACCTTATCTGCTTCAAAAATCTAACATCGCACAGACATATACAGAAAAACACTCAAACGAAACTTAATGTCAAGCAATGGATGAGATCGACGACTCTCCCGAGCAAACGGAGTGGACAACAGTGATAAGGAATCTTAAACGTTCTGCAAGCAATTTCCAATCTAATCCTGGGAAAAAATATAAACACTCAAAAGCTAACCCATCACCTGATTTAAATGAGTACGGACATTTATCCAACAATTCCTATGCTCCTTTATTGAACCTTGAAGCTCTACCAGAATCATCTACTAACAATAGAATTAATGAAATACCTACTAAAAAATCTCTTTACGTTACTTCAAACACATCATTGTAGTTTAAAAAATGTACAATATGATTTTGCCTGCCAATTTTTATTGTTGGTGCAAATTGTGAGCTTACAAGTCAAGTGTTAGGGCTTGCTGCTGTAGAATGTAAGATTACTGATCTCAAATATAAATTTATTAATTTAGGCTATAAAAAGACAAAAGTATATGTGAACAAGTCAAATGTCCATAAAATAATAATTCAAAAAATACGTGGAACAACAAATATGTTTTGGATTCGACGATCGAAATTATTGCGTGCGGACTATCGAAAGAATAAGCCGAATGATCCTGAATGGATTTTAGAAATAATACACACACACGAATATCCACGTTATAATTTGTATTTATTTGTTGTAATCAATTATAAACTACCTTGTCACTGCGGCGAGTCAATTGCAAGTGAAGTTCAAACTCCTCATCGTTTGCTTTCTCCTATAGTGCACTTGTTTACGCACCACCGATCTGCACAGCGTTGTTGTTTTTAAAAAATCGTACGATCATCCTGCTGGCCGATCATCCGATTTTGCCTGTGTGGTTGTTGGCAGGATTCAAAATGGTCTGATTTTGTGGTGCAGTGACTAACAGCAATTTCGTACAAATACACAGTGACTCGACAAATGTAGCAACAATAATTTTATAATAAACAATTAACACAATATATAAATGAATTAGAATGAATGAAACAAATGATTGAAAACGAATGATTTACAATAAACGAAATGAATTTAAATTAAATAATAACGATTATCAAACATCCCGCCCCCCCTGGAGCTAGTTTCAGGACAATGGTAGGATCGCAAGTTTGGTGATAGGCCTAAGAAATTGTCCACGATTGGTTCGCACTGTCGCAACTCGGGATAAATTATCTGGTCCAGGATGAACAGCTTCGATTCTGCCCAGTAACCACTTTGATGGGGGAAGATTTGGCTCCTTTATCACGACTAAGTCATTCAGCTTCAAGTCACACTGAACCTTCTTCCATTTCGGTCGCTCCTGAAGGCTTGTGACCATCGCTTCCAAAATCCTTGGACCATATTTTGAATGTATGTCCAATGAGACAAACGGCTTACAGGTACATCTAGACAGCTTGGCTCTGGTACAGCGGTGTACGGCTCACCTATAAGGAAATGAGAAGGGGTTAGTGGATTTAAATCGTCGTCGGATAAAGGACACAAAGGACGAGAATTAAGGAGGGCTTCGATTTGAGTGACCACTGTATACAGCTCCTCAAATGTTAAGATTGAACTTCCAATTACACGACGAAGGTGAAGTTTTACGGACTTCACGCCGGCCTCCCACAATCCTCCAAAGTGTGGTGCAGAGGGAGGTATGAAGTGCCATGCGGTTCCATCCATGGCAAGTGAACTGGCGATGTCATCGTTGTAAGTCTCTGATAAGACCAACCTTTGCATTTCGTTTAAGCAGCGACGAGCTCCTTGAAAATTTGTCCCATTATCTGAGTAAACGTTGGAACATTTACCCCGACGTGCAGTGAACCGTCTGAAGGCAGCGAGAAATGCATCGGTCGTCAAATCACTAACCAACTCGAGGTGAATAGCTTTGGTGCTCATGCATACAAACAGCGCAAGATACGCCTTCGACAACCTTGGATTTCGGCCACGAGAAAGCTTAATGGTAAAAGGCCCAGCATAGTCGCATCCGGAATTCAAAAATGGTCGACTACGTTGAACACGTTGAATTGGCAAATCACCCATGAGTTGCGTAGTTGTCGTCTTCCTCTGTAGAAAGCAGGGTTTACATTGATGCACGACCTTGCGAATGAGATTTCGGCTTCCCAAGATCCAGTATCTCTGGCGCACTATGACGAATGTCTCCGTTGTTCCTGGGTGAAGATAGGCTGCATGAATGTGTCTCACTATAAGTAGAGAAATGTGGTTATTGGGTAGGAGTATTGGGTGTTTAAGGCTGAATGACAAGGAAGTATTCTTCAGTCGACCCCCTACACGAAGAAGCCCCTCATGGTCAATGAACGGAGAGTACCTCAGTAGTTTTGAATTCGGATTAAGGTCGCGGCTAGTTTGTAGATTGCGAATATCAGTCCCGAACGATTCGTGCTGCACAATTTTAAAAATAATAAGTTCTGCTGAGTGCAATTCTGAGACCTTTAAACCGAGCACAGTCTTATCAAAGTGTTTAGGTCGACAATTTTTTGTAAAGCGAACACAGAACGCTACTATTCGAACTAACCGAGTCCACGAAGAAATTTTGGCGATTAATAGCTTGAAGTTATCTGCTTCTGCTGTGGTCGTGAGGGTTTGCTTTGGTTGTTTGTGTTCTTCCGCTGACACTTCATCCTGTTGTGGCACTGAGAACGTTGAAACTGGCCAATGTTCCTGTGGCAGCGATAACCATGGAGGACCGGTCCATCATAGAGGATGCGTAGGAAGAACAGATGGTAATAAGCCCCGTGACGCACAATCTGCGGGATTGGACTCCGATGCGATATGCTTCCACGCATATCGTGGAATCCGTTCTAGAATGGCAGCTGTACGATTAGCGACGAATGTAGTCCAACGACGAGGTGAGGAAGACAGCCAATGGAGCACGATTTGTGAATCGCACCATGCAAAAACTTTCAAGTTTCGGGGAATCGACGATTTAATTGAGGTTATTAGGCGACTGAGAAGAAGGGCACCACAGAGCTCTAACCGAGGAATCGAGACAGGTTTGAGAGGTGCAACCTTGGTCTTGGCGGCAACTATGACAATCTTGAATTGATTGGGAGCGATTTGACACCGAGCGTAGACCACAGCAGAGTAGGCCAATAGCGAAGCATTCGAGAATCCATGAAGTTCGATGTCATGCGAAGAGAAAATCGCTCGAGGCACTTGTATTTGTTCAAAGTAGTGCAGTTCTTCTTGGTAGCGTGTCCACCTTGCAGCTAATTCTTTGGGAAGTGGATCATCCCAGCCTAGGTTGAGTTCTGATGACCATAGCTCCTGAAACATCATTTTAAATAAGACAACTGATGGCGCCAGAAATCCTAAAGGATCAAAGATGCGTGATATCTCAGACAACAATGAACGCCTAGTAGGAAGGGTAGACAATCGAGACTCGGTCATGCGAAAAGAATATTGATCTGATCTTGGATCCCAATGCATACCCAGAACCTTTATCATTGATTTCGACCGATCAGTATCAAGCCAGGAGAATTCGCAGTCATCCTTGGGCAACTGGGTAAGTAGGGGCCAGCAGTTAGAGTTCCACTTCCGGAGCTCGAGTCTAGCATTTGACAGCAAGGATACAAGCTCAGACGCAAGATGTATAAGTTCGTTTGTTGAATTTGCTCCCGTCATTATGTCATCTACGTAAACATCGCTTAACAAAACACGCGCTGCAGCTGGATACTTATTTTGGTAGTCCATAGCTATCTGCTTGAGCACTCGAACTGACAAAAAAGGTGCAGATGCAGTTCCATACGTAACGGTGCGTAGACGAAAGTGGCTAATACCATCTGATGGGCTCTCACGCCAGACGATGCGTTGGAAGTTGGTGTGCAGATCATCAACCCATATCTGCCGAAACATTTTGACAACATCTGCGGTAAACACGAACTTATGCTGACGAAAACGTATGCAAACTCCAAATAAATCGCGCTGAATGGGTGGACCTATGTGCAACTGACTATTTAGCGATGTGCCTAAAGAATCCCTAGCCGAGCCATCAAACACTACACGCAATTTTGTTGTCGAGCTGTCTGGCTTCAAAACAGCGTGATGTGGTAAATAAAAAACCTTTCCGGATTCACCTTCCAACTCATCTGGTGATACACGAACCATGTGACCTAGATCCAAGTATTCCTGCATGAATTTAACATATAAACTATGCAATTTGGGATCCTTGGAAAACCGACGTTCCATCGAATGTAGACGATTGACAGCTTGTTTTATAGATGTACCAAAACAGGGCGAAGGGCTTTTGAATGGCAGTTGAACGACGTACCTCCCGTCGGGGGAGCGCGAGAACGTGTTCCGAAAGTGTGTTTCAGCTTCATCATCAGCAAAAGATTCATCCTTCAGTGGTGTTCCTTCATCCAACTCCCAAAACCGCTGCAGCAGAACGTCGACGTCGAGCGTAGAATGAAGCGATGAAACCGGAACTTGTTGTTGTTGTTTGGAATCTAAAAGCTCTCCAGTGACTACCCAGCCAAACGATGTATTTTGAGCAATTGGTAGACCATGTGGCCCTTGCATCTGACCCCCCTTTAGGATACACCATATTTTGTCTGCACCAAGAAGCATATCAATAGGGCCAGGTACATTGAAGTTGGGATCTGCTAATTCGAGATTCTGTATATGAGACCAGGTAGATGCGTCAAAGAAGTGCGAAGGGAGATTTGAAGTTAGGTTGTTTAGAATGAAGCTTTCGACGGTTATGTGGGTTTGATTAAGACGCGACCATAAATCAATTGTGATGCAGCCTCTGGTTTGACCTGCATCTGTTGAAGAAAGCCCGCGAACCGGAATCCTTGCATGCTTACGGGGTAGACCTAAGCGTTGTGCAAATGATTCCGCGACGAATGAGATTTGCGAACCTGAATCGATCAATATACGGCAGTTTATGAAATTGCCTATGTTGTCCTGAACCTTTGCCAGTACGGTTGGGAGAATTGTTCGCCGACATTGGCCAACATCGAGCGACGAATGGTTATTTACCGGTGGAGAAACAGGCGAAGGTGTTAATTGTCTATGGGTTTGCTGAAAGGTTTCAGCCGATGAAGTTTGGACACGATTTAAGGGTAAGACGTTTTGCGGATCGTTGTGAACCAAAGAGTGATGACGAGAATTACATATACGACAGCGAAACGATGACCGACATTTACTCGAGGTATGCCCTGTACGAAGACAATTAAAGCACAGAGAGTTGGTTTTAACGAACGCGCGGCGAGCTTCAATGTTCAAAGCTATAAACTGAGGACACTGTGACAAGATATGATTATTTTTGCATTTCGGGCATTGTGGACATGATTGCGATTGCGATGGAGACTCAGCGAAATGCGTGCGAATTTGTCCATGCGGTTTTGCACGTGCATTATTTGGCCGCGAAAGAGATTTGCACGATTCTAATGCATCGCACTTTGATTGCAAAAACGACAAAAGTTCTTCAAATTTGCAATTATCCCGAGAACCAACAGTTTCAGCCCAACTCTGCTTAGTGTCCGCATCGAGTTTGTTCACTATTAAATAGATCAACCACGGATCACGATTGTTCGAACCGAGCGCATTTAGTCCGCGTATAACCTCATCAGCACCATCCGTAATTTTCCGCAATGTCTCTACATTAACTACACTGGTTGAAGGAAGCGCTATAAATGTCTGAATGAACGACTGCACAATGAGATTCACGCGATCATACCGTTTTTCTAGCCGTTCCCAGGCTTCCAAATAATTGGCTTCAGAAATTGGAAGATGTTTTACTAAATTCGCGGCATCATCCCGAAGAAACGAATTGAGATAATAAAATTTCTGTGTTGCTGTTAAATTTGGATGATTGTCTACCGAGCCCATAAAAGTGTCTCTAAACGAAGGCCAATCCTTGTAGTTTCCCGAGAAGGATGGCACTGTTAGTTTGGGCAATTGAATTGACGACGCACGATCTGGATTCGAATTCAGCCTTTCCAGAATTTTAGATTGCTGTTGCGCGAGCTCTTCTACCGCTGAGCTTTCTTTAATAGCCGAAATTCGTTCACGTATATTTTTCTTAATTGTCGAATGTGCATCAAAGTATCTGTCTTCATACTCACCGAATTCTTGCTCAAAACTTACGACCTCTTCTTCACTTGCGTCTTGCAGTACTTTTTCATGGAGTGAACAGAATGCTGACCATGTTTCGTCCAATTTAGTGAGCCGAATCTCAAGCATTTCGAGAGTAGTGGCGGGGCTGATTGTATCGATGAACGTTGCAGCACGAGTCAGACGTCCTTTTGCGTTGCCGCGTTTAATGCGAAGAGAATTCATGATGCACTGAGATAAATTGGAGGAGTCTTAGTATAATGGTCTATTTCACTAAATCCCGAATCACTGATTCTGTTTTTCGTTTTTTGTCAATATCTGATTCACTTTTTCACTTTTATCTGGATCTGAAGGACCAACAAATATGTTTTGGATTCGACGATCGAAATTATTGCGTGCGGACTATCGAAAGAATAAACCGAATGATCCTGAATGGATTTTAGAAATAATACACACACACGAATATCCACGTTATAATTTGTATTTATTTGTTGTAATCAATTATAAACTACCTTGTCACTGCGGCGAGTCAATTGCAAGTGAAGTTCAAACTGCTCATCGTTTGCTTTCTCCTATAGTGCACTTGTTTACGCACCACCGATCTGCACAGCGTTGTTGTTTTTAAAAAATCGTACGATCATCCTGCTGGCCGATCATCCGATTTTGCCTGTGTGGTTGTTGGCAGGATTCAAAATGGTCTGATTTTGTGGTGCAGTGACTAACAATGCATTCTCGTTCTCTCCGAAAGAGAGCAAACGCACTTCAATTTTGTTGAACGGTCTTGATGGGGACACTCCTATAGAGACAATTAAACAAGCTCTAGATGCTGCTGCTCCAAATATTGAAATTTCTAAAATTGGTCCATTTTCCACGGCTAAAACTAGGGAAAATAATGTTAAACTGAACATTTTCACAGTACAGCTAGAACCAGGTGAATACGCTAAAGATTTAACAAGCATTAAGTACTTACTCTTGCAGCGTATATACTGGGAAAAAAGACACGGGAAGTCCGTTATAAGATGCTATCGGTGTCAAAGATTTGGGCATTCTGGGGAATGTTGCGCTTATGTCAGCAGATGCGTACTTTGTGGAGAGCCGCATGATTCTGAAGTCTGTATAGCAGCTCACAAAAGCCTTAAGGAAGCCAATGAAAAGATACCTTCACCTAGGTGTGTTAATTGTGACCAACCAGGCCACGCAGCTAGTTATTTGGGTTGTCCGGCGTATTTAAGGTACAAAGATAAAAAAGACTCTCTTGCGCAAAGAACCAAGAGCCTCAACCAGGAAAACAGAATGGCTGTATACAACAGTATAAAACGTTTCACAAATGCAAACATCTCCTATGCCGATATGGCCAAAACATCCCTTAGTCCCTCCAAACCCAGAGAAAAAAAAAATATTTTAAATCCGAAGAGCTCTCCATCTGTAGATCTTAATAATTTCTTAAATGAATCACAAAACCTTTTTAATATTTCATTCCAAGAGCTCTTAGCAGAAATTCGTAAATTTTGGCCTAAATACCAACAACTAAAAACCAAAGAAGAGAAAATGTTTGCATATCTCGACTTTCTTGCTTCTATAGTAGTATGATGGATCCTAGAAAAATGAAAATAATGTGGGCAATCAGCAACACTGTCACAGGATATAAAAAGGACGCATTCGAAGGATGAGGGCAGTTGTGTTCCGACTTCTCATCGTGGCAGTTCTTGCAACAGACTCTTATTTTATTGTATCAGTTAGTTTAAGTAAATGAAAATATATATATAGTAGTTTTAACCCCTAGAAAACAAAAGTGTTTATGTTACCTAAGTAAGCAATCTTACAAATTTGGGGACTCAACCAGAATATTGAAATAGTGTTTTTGTGTTTTTTTTTTTAATAATACGAAATGACGTGCTTGGAAGACATAAATGAGATAAAAAGGTTTCTAAAATACGGCAAAAAAAAAAACATTGTGATGACTCTACACAAATATGTATTTGAAAACGAAGGCGACAGATCCAACAGAAGAAGACTCAGATTGTTTCAAGGTTTCGACTTCGATAATAACGACGAGAGGTATAAACAGGAGCAAAAGTACGTCGATGAACATCTGTGTGCAGCTGACCTGATTACGATTTGCAACGCGTTAGGGATCAATTACGACATAAAGGATGTGAGCCAACACATATGTGATAACTTAAGAAAGGGTTGTTTACTTAGTTCATGCAATGCCGATGACGACGACGACGATGCCAACAAAAATGCCGACGATACCAACAACAACGATGACGGCGATGGGAAAAAGGAAAAAACCCAGAACGGAAACAACAACGGGGACCAACTCAACCAACAGAAAAAGCGTATACAGATGGTGGAAGAAATTAGACAAAACAGTAATAAAAACATCATTAAAAAGGAGCAAAAAGGAATGCAAGCAGCTGTTAAAAGTAATATACCGCCGATTTCCAGATTTGCGATCAACTTCAGGGACATAGAGGACTCTATAAGATCATTCGATGGAAACGGGAAAATATCCGTGGAAATGTGGGTAAGTGAATTTGAAGAAATCGCTTCAATTATGTATTGGGATGACTTCCAAAAATTTGTGTTTGCGAAAAAATCATTAAGAGGGTTAGCAAAACTCTTTATATCAAGCGAAAGGGATATAACATCATACGAAAAATTGAAATATGCTCTATTCGACGAATTTAGAAAAACAGCAAATAGCGCGCAACTGCATAAATTGCTTCGCGAAAGAAAAAAGCAAAAAGATGAAAATGTCCAAGAGTATTTCTTGCATACGAAAGAAGCCTCTCAGGGAAATGTCGAAGAAGATGCTCTTATACAGTACGTTATTGACGGAATAACAGATTCGAATATAAATAAAGTTATTTTGTACGGCTCTAAAAATATTAGAGATTTTAAAGACAAACTAAGATGTTACGAAACTATTCAAGAAAAAGCTAAACCAAAAAAATGAAATAAGAAAGCCTGAAAAAGATTTTGCTAAAAGTGAAAAGAAATTCGAAATACAGTGTTTTAATTGTGGCGTAAAAGGGCATAAATCCATAAACTGCAGAGATAAAGAAAAGGGTGTCAAATGCTTCGAATGCAATAAGTTTTGGCCATATTGCGAGAGATTGCATATCAAAAAAAGTTGACAATACCAAAAGCAACATGCGGATTCTACATTCTAACGATGACATAATGAACAAGGAAGTAAAAATTGGAGATAGGAAGTGGTTAGCTCTATTTGACACAGGCAGCAAATTCAATATAATAACCGAAAAAATCTATAAATATTTGAATATGCCAAAGCTTTCACAATCCAATTTTTATCTTGTCGGGTTGGGCGGAATAAAAATGAGAATAAAATAAAACCTGATGAATGATTCCGAAAAATTTAATTTAATATTGCATGTCATACCATCCGATGTCAATGATGAGATCCACGCGATAATGAAGATAGATGCCTTATCAGAACTCGAAGAAATTGACATTGGAGAAACTGCTAGTATTTACGCCAAACAACATGTGACTGAATTGATGCAAAACTATCGCCCAAATAAGATCAAAACAATGTCGTAATGCATTTAATATTGAAAGATGAAACTGCCATCCACGAAGGGTACCAATCAAAGAAAGACATGTGGTCGACGATCAAGTAGAAGAGTGGTTAAAAGACGGTATAATCGAAGAGTCAGATTCTGAGTTCTGTAGTCCAGTCGTACTAGTAAAAAAAACGAGATGGGTACATCAAGGCTTTGTGTCGATTACAGAAAAATTAACCGAGTAATAGTAAGGGATCCTTTCCCTCTTCCTTTGATTGAAGACCGGCTCGATCGTTTACAAAACGCCAAGATTTTTAGTACCTTAGATTTAAAAAATGTTTTTTTCCATGTGCCTGTTAGCAAAGCAAGTCGAAAATACACCGCTTTTGTAACACATAATGGACAGTATCAGTTTTTAAAAGTGCCTTTCGGACTTTCGAATTCTCCAGGGACTTTCCAAAGACATGTCAATTCAGTATTCCGTAATTTAACTAGAAGAGGTATTACCGTATATTGACGATATAATTTTACTCGCCAAAAATGAAGAAGAAGCGCTATCAAACTTAGAAGAAGTTGTAACACTTTGCAGAGACTATGGGCTAGATATTAATTTAAAGAAATGCAGCTTCCTGCCACGAGGCATGCAGATGGAAATAATAAGACGCGCACACGAAAAAGGACACTTCGCCGTTAAGAAAACGATAGAGTTAATTAATAAAGAATATTTTATACCCAAACTGGAGGAAAAAGTACGAAGACTCATTGCTAACTGTATACCATGCATCATAATAAGTAGAAAGCAAGGCAAACAAGAAGGAGAACTACATCCAATACATAAAGAAGAAGAGCCACTCCACACATACCACGTCGATCATCTTGGTCCCTTGGAATCAACAAGCAAAATGTATCGCCATATCTTTGTCGTTATCGACTCCTTCACGAAGTTCTGTTGGTTGTATCCCACGAAGTCTACATCAGCTAAAGAAGTAATAGCCAAATTACGGACGCAAAGCATGACATTTGGCAATCCGGTTCAAATCATCTCAGATCGAGGATCCCCTTTTACTTCGGATGATTTTCGAGAATACTGTAAACTGGAGAACATCAAACACATCAAAATCACTACCGGTTTACCACGCGCAAATGGGCAGGTCGAACGCCTCAATAGCATCATCATATCCGTGTTGTCTAAGCTGAGTATCGAAGATCCAACTAAGTGGTACAAGTTTGTCGAACCCGTTCAGAAAACCATAAACTCAACCTTTAACCGAAGTACCAGTTTGGCACCATTTGAGGTACTTGTCGGAATAAGAATGCGCACCAAAGAAGACCTTCACATAAAAGAGCTGATAGAGGAGGAAATAATCGCGAGTTATAACGATAAAAGGGACGAGCTAAGAGAAAGTGCTAAGGAACAAATAATAAAGGCTCAAAACGAGAACAGGAAAAGTTATAATCTTCGACGAAAGCCAGCCACAAAATATAAGGAAGGTGATGTAGTAGCCATCAAAAGGACTCAGCTTTGAGGTGGATTGAAAGTAAGGCCAAAGTACTTAGGGCCGTATGAAGTTACGAAAGTTAAGCCGAATAACACTTACGATGTCACAAAAAAAAAGTTACAACGAAGGTCCGAAACATACACGTGTGCTGAATTTATGAAGCCATGGCCGACCAGGCTTGACGACGACAACCTTTTGGAGGATTTGATAGCGCTATAATTGGTGGTGACTTCAACGCACGCCACGTAGTATGGGGCGATTCTAAGAATAACTGCAATGGGAAGATGCTCCACGATTGGTTTTTCGATGGTCCATTCCTAAATTTAGATCTAATATCCCCATTCAGCCCCACTTTTCCAAGATCGTCCAGCCATAGATTATTTTCTGGTCTCTACAAGCCTAGCGTGCGCACATCCTTCCGCATGCTCCACTTTCCCTACTATTTCCGATCATTTTGGAATTTCACTTGAATTTAACTTTAGGGATTTCGCACTGCTCGTACAACCCCCTCCAACATATAGAAGTTTTAGAAATACAAACTGGGAAAGATTCCGATTTGATCTTCGTAACGCTGTGTCTAATGTTAATACTCTTAATGAAAGAAATATCTCTAATTCCGAAATAGATTCACTGATATGCCAGGTTAACGAAACAATTTCCGAATGCATCGAAAGAAACTCTGAAATTTGCCAGACCAAAAATATTCGATATCATAACATATCTGATTATACAAAACAACTTAAACTAGGAAACATATGGTTAAGGCAATTAAAGAGACTGTTTCATCGATATTGTAATAGAGTCAGTTCGGAATATCAACAATTGCACTCTAGGATAAATTGTTTAAATAAAATCATAAAAGATAGGGTAAGGATAGAACTTAATGAACACATAAAAAAAAAGGGACTGGAAAATATTAAACCATCTTCCCAAGCATTTAGAAAGATCGATAGTATTACTGGCAGGAAGTGCTTCGGCACAGACATTCGAAAAGATGTTATTAGTAACAACGGTATCGCTTTGGAAACTATTGACCAAAAATTAGAAGCATTTAAAAACTTCTATTCAGAGTTATATTTACTAAAAACACCTACGGCTGACTTAAGTCTTACAAATGAAGTCAGAGTTAAGATATCTGAATTTGACCAAACACAAACAGAGCAACTTTTAACAACCTTCACCCCACAATAACCAATTTGGATTCAAAAAAGGTCACTCCACAGAACACGCCCTTTATGTTTTACACAAGAAAATAATTCAGAACTTCAGAATGAAAAAAGTTACGAGTACACTCTGCTTAGATATAGACCTCGAAAAGGCATTTGATAACGTTTGGCACGAGGGTTTATTATTCAAACTTATCTCCTTACATTTTCCAAATTGGTTAACCAGAATTATCCAAAGTTTCTTAACAGACAGATTCACCTCTGTTTATATAGGATCGGATTCTTCTTCCCAGTTCTTCCGGGCGTAGCCCAAGGGTCGATTCTGGGTCCATTATTATTTAATATTTTTCTGCACGATCTTTCGCAAATTTAACGACGCAAAAACCATCTGTTCTGCTATATGCTGATAATACCACTCTCCTTGCCAGTGACAAAAGGCCAGGTATTGCGCTGTCTAAAATAAAAGATAACATTCCCACATTAGAAGAAAGATATTTTGGAAGATGGGGTTTAAAAATAAATTCAGAAAAGTGTAGCTTAACCTGTTTCAGAAATTCAAGCGGGATAGGTCATTATCTTGCTGTGAAAGAAAGTAAAGTTTTGTCACTGCGAATTAATGGCCATAACGTGTCTTTAAAAACTGAACCCAAGATATTGGCCATTCATTTTCATAACAGATTAATTTTCAACAAACACGCTAGAAAGTCTTTAATAAAAGCAAAAATGGTCACAGCAAATTTAAAACCTCTGATAAATTCCAAGCATTTGCCCGGGAGTACAAAAGTATTAATGTATAAAACACTTATACGACCCGTACTGAACTACGGTTTTGGTGTTTGGTTTTCTATTTCGCCAACTGTTACCAAAGAGTTAGAGAACTTTAAAAGAAAAATTTTAAGATTCTGCAGTGGAGAGTTTCGAAGACCTGACAAAAAATGGTTCTCAAACAAAATTTTATATGATGCAACAAATTTATCACCCTTAATGCTGTACCAAATTCAATTGTTATTGAAAAGATTACAACGTTGTAGTTTGCATTCATTCTAACCCTCTAGTGAAAGCCGTTTTCGATTCAAACATTAGGGAGAGTATAAATGACGTCTATTACCTTTTCCCATTTAATCTTTTGAATAACGCGTCTGAGCCGCATCTAAGACCAGAAACAAATACAAACCTTACCGTCCCTTTTTACGACAGGGCAACGCCCTGTCAGAGACAAATAAAAGTCAGTTATAAGATTTCATTTGGAATACATCACATAAATTGGCGACGAGGATACGAACTTAGCAACAGCACGTGGAGTGGCATTCTACGTGTTTTTTTTAAAAAAAAAAACAAAAATAAATTCGGTAAATTTTGTTTTTTTTATTAGTTTTGTTTTTAACAAAAAAAAAGCTTTGGTTCAAAACAATTGTGTGATCGCTAGTTAAACAAAAAAGAAACCACGATGAATACCACAGTTGCATAACAGTTGCAGCTGGAGCGAATGAAAGCATCATAACCTCGACGACATCATATAACATACGGGAGTTCCGACCGCATGTCGACAATTGGGAGAATTGGTGCGAACTTTTGAATTCACATTTTCTGGAAATTGCATGCACAGAAGAAAATATTAAACTGGCCATCTTAATTAAAGCAATTGGATTGGAAGCGTACGGCTCACTAAAAGATCTATGCGATCCAGTTTTGCCTTCCAACAAAAAGTTCAGTGAGTTGAAAGATTTGTTGGACACACAGTATTCAATACCAATGATTGTGTTCCGTGGAAGACGAAATTTCTTAGAAGCAAAAAAAATTGAAGCAGGAACAGCTTGGTTCGCTCGTCTTAAAAAATTAGCTTAGGGCTGCAAATTTGGACAGCTTTTAGACGATTTAGTTCTTAATAAGTTTGTGGCTGGTTTTGAAGGAAAAGTCTTCGAACGTTTATGCGAAGAAAATGAGACATTAAAATTGAGTGTAGCACTGAGAACGGCTATGGTAACAGAAATAAAATTAACCACGCAACGTGCAAAAAGAGATTAATAGTTACAATCTCAAAAGTTCCCACACTCAAAACAAACATAATCTAGGTTCACTTGCATAGCTGACTCAACGATTCACAAACTTTAATAAAGCACTAAAGTGCACTATCAGCGCCTGAGTGTGCGCCCGGCACTCTTGTGCCAATTCTTGGAATCGTTGCTAAATACCTGAATAGCTACAGTTTAGTTGGTAAGATATTAAATTTGTAAAGAGCAGTCTTAAGTTAGATTCAATACAGAGTGGTTTGAAAGATTAAAATTTGATTTTTTTTTTAACCCTCTACTGCACAAGCAGCCATATATGGCTTTTCATATTTGAACGCCGACTACTATGATTTCCCAACTGCCACGGGAAAAGAACCGTTTTGACAGTTTTGAAACATTTTTTGTGTATGTGTTTTTATGTATTTTGTTTTCTTTTTCTTTGTGATATCGCGAAAAATCGTAGTTGAATTTCACAAGTGCGTGCGTCCAGAGTGCAGTGCAAAAACAAGAAAAAAAAGTTTATTTATTGTATTATTTGGCTAAAAACGAAATAAAGCCGTGTTATATTTTTTTGTATTAAAATTCGATATTGGTAAGTAATATTTAAGTGTTAAATGTTCAATTATGGTCGTGGACTCCAAGACACGGCGCGTTTTTTGTAACGTCCATATATGGCTCTTTATCCATTCACAAAAATATGAATATTCCAACTTTTCGCTTTTTTTGCAGTCAGAAAACAATGATCTCAAGTAGTTCGTTTTACGGAAGAAGAAACCGTGGTATTCCTGGTGATGGTTTTCAAAGTGAGGATGAAATCCTAGAATCGGAGGATGAGCAGAGTATGGAGATGGGAAGTATAGAACTCCTGGAGGTGCCTGAAACCGATGAAAGTGAGTACGATTCAGAAGAAGAAAAACCATTGCTCACTTTGAAATCGAAGTATGAGAAGGATAAAAACATAGCATGGAAAAACAAGTCCCGTAAATCATACAAGGATGGCGACTACACCTTCTTAGGGACTAAAGATTTTCCGGAGGAAATGTCCTCTCCTGAGACCCCCGCTGACTTCTTTTCATTTCTTTTCACAGGGGAACTGTTCGACATGATCGTTGAGGAATCCAATAGAAAAGCACTGCAGGATAACATAAATTAGCCAGTCAACATTACTCGCAATGAAATGGAACAATTTGTCGGTATAACATTATTCACGTCTCTTATCAAGTTGCCTTCTACTAGACGTTACTGGAACTCACAAATATGGCAACCTTTTGTTTATGAGACCATGCCATGTAGGCGTTAGGAGGAAATAAAAAGATATCTCCATTTTGCTGATAATGAGCAAATAATCCCTACTAAGTGTCGACATCACCTAAAGCAGTATAACCCCAAAAAACCACATAAATGGGGTTACAAAAACTTTGTTTTAAGCGGAATATCTGGGTTCAGTTATGACTTTGATATATTCGCAGGGGAGCAGAGTAATTTTATTCCTGACAATTTCCCAGATTTGGGTGTTAGTGGAAAAGCGGTGTCCAAGTTAGTATCGACGGTGCCAAGACATATGAATCACAAAATTTATTTTGACAACTGGTTCAACAGCCCCAAACTGCAAGTGCAACTAACCAAAATGGGTCTTCTTCCATGAAAAGATGACAAAAATTGAAAGCGTCGACGTTTCTTTTGTGTCCTGGTTTGATAATAAAAATGTAAATATGCTTTCTACATTTGTGGGGGACAATCCCACAACAAAAAAAAAAAAAGGAGGTATTCAAGAAACGAGAAAAAGTACATTGAGATTGACTGCCCAAAAATAATAGACGAGTATAATAAATACATGGGTGGTGTTGACCTCTTAAATTCGATCCAAAAAATGGTACCTAAAAATTTGTTTCCACTTTCTGGACTTATGTGTTGCCAATGCGTGGATTTTGTGGCGGAAACAGAATGACATATATATGACTCTTTTCGATTTTAAACTGGCTGTTGCAGAACATCTATGTAAGAGTAATAAATATCTAAAAAGCGGGCGACCTGCTTCAAAGTCAAGCACTCCAACTTCAAATCCGGCAAGCCCCGTTTCCTCACTTCGTAATATAAAAAAAATTGGAAGGCATACTGTTAACTCTGAATTATAAATTTTAATAATTAATTAAAGCACACACACTTTCTTCAAAGGTTAACAAAAGAGTGTTCATTTTATTTTTCTTGACTTTAACACATTAGTTTACATTTTGACATTTGTAACAATTGGGGAAATTACGTGGAGAGTTGGAGACTTTTCCGAGTATGTAGATGGGCTCCAACATTCTCCCCCCGGCATAAAAATGATCAATTTATTGAATTTTACGTTAATAACAATACAAATTTAGCAAAAATATAAAAATTATTTCAAACGTTTGAGTGCCAGTGGTAAAAAAAGTTTGATCTCCACTGATGTACCCATGATCGCAAAGTTGGTACTTTTGCTTCGCAAGCGGCCATTTGCATTTATGCTGACTGTTTGTTTTCATTGAGTGATGAGTGGTTTGCTTCGTTGGTTTTGTTGTGTTGTTTTGTGAAAAAAAAGAAGTAAAAAAGTGAATAAAGATGCCCAGCGGTGGACCAAATGAGTACCTGGTGAGTAGACTTAAATTCTATTAATATTATTTCATTAATTGTATTAATAGTTGTTGAATAAATTCAAAATTTTTTTTTTTATTAATGTGAGAAAAAGGAAGTGCATGTAGTTACGAAACGTATGTGTGTGTGAGTGAGTGTTTAAATTACCGATTCGCGGCGGTATGAATGAGTTGTGTGACGTCTGTATACAACATGTGTGCGATGTCAACATACACTGGAAGTACTCGTATGTTGCTTGAGCATGTTGAAGCATGTTGATTCAAAGTACATATGTTGCTTAGCATTATGTTGACAAGCAATATGTAGGTCAGCAACTATTGTCAGCTGTAACCTTGTTGTAAATTAATTTTTTTTTTTGGGGAATGTATGTATTTATAACGATTTGTAAAAATAATAAAAATTATGTGTGTTCTATCTGTAAGTTATGGATGATAGTGTGAATGTTATGAATTTGTAATGTGAATTTGAATTATTTGATTTTTATTTAAATTATTGTGTCTTCTGAATGTGTTGTGTTAGAGGGCAGGGGGCATAATTTGGATATTGGTCGTTTGAATTCTGAGTGCTGTGTCTTCAATGTAACTACGCGAGTGAGTTCGTCTGGTCCTGGATGTTTATCGATAATGCGCGCTAATATCCACTTAAGTGGTGGAAGGCGTTCATCCTTGACCAGTACTTAGTCTCCTATTTGAGGCTGTGGCTCGATTTTATGCCATTTTGGTCGGTTTTTGTAGGCGCGATAAGTAATCGGAACTCCACTGCTTCCAGAATACTTGATATAGTCGTTGGATCCGTTGCCATCTATCCAAGTGATTAGTTTTGATGTCGCTGATATTCGGCTGTGGTATGCTTGTTAGTGGTTGTCCAACAAGAAAGTGCGCAGGTGTCAGTGCGATGAAGTCGTCAGGATCTGTTGTCATGGGGCAGAGAGGTCGGGAATTCAGGCACGCTTCTATCTGACAGAGAAGCGTGGCGAGCTCTTCAAATGTGAAGACCTCTTGTCCAATGATGCGTTTGAGGTGGTACTTGATGGACTTAACGCCTGCTTCCCATAATCCACCGAAGTGAGGAGATGCAGGTGGAATAAATTTCCATTCTGTGCCATCATTCGCTAATTTTTCTACGATCTCCTTCCAATCTATCGCTGCTTCTCGTAAGAGTTTCTGTAGTTCTTTGTTGGCTCCCACAAAATTGATACCACAGTCGCTAAACATTTGTGAGCACAGGCCTCTTCGTGCTGTAAACCTCCTTAATGCTGCAATGAAGGCTTGGGTAGTCATATCGCTTACCAACTCGATATGTATCGCCTTCGTGGCCAAACATATGAAGACAGCAAAGTACGCCTTGAATGTTTTGGAACATCGGCCCTTCCACGCCTTTACATCGATGGGGTCAGCATAATCGACTCCCGTGTTTGTAAATGCTGGCGCAATGCGGACTCTTGCTGCTGGCAGATTACCCATTTTCTGTTGGAATGGTTTAGCTCTGAATCGATAACATATCGTGCAGGAATGAATGTGCTTCTTAACACTACTTTTGAATTTTAGAATCCAGTATTTGTTACGCAATTGAGATATGGTTTGCTGGATTCCTCCATGTAGCGTCTTCACATGAGCGTCACATATCAAGAGGTTGGTTAGATGATGGTTGCTGTGGAGGATAATTGGATGCTGCTGTCCGAATGTGAGCGTGGAATTTTGCAACCTGCCTCCAACCCTTAGCAGGCCTTCAGAATCTATAAATGGGTTTAAGGATTTCAATGTTTTTGGCGTTGCTCTGGTCTTAATTGCTGTGAATTCTTCAGAGAACGTCTCGTGTTGGGATATCCTTATCGCTAAGGACATGGCTGTATCCAATTCTTCCGGAGAAAGTGTTGAAAAGTTTCTGTAAACAGGTAATTTTTTCGAATTTGATACATATCTTAAACAAAATGCTATGATTTTTAATATTTTCCCTAATTTAGAGATGGAATGAATAAGAGTGCTTAAACGATTTTCTTGTACTTGGGAACAGTGTGTTCTAATGGACTTTTCTTCCTCATCAGTCGTGAGCTGTAATGGTTGAAGTGGGCGGGTATAGTCCCATCCACTTCGTAGAAACTCTGGTCCATTCCACCAAAGCTTATTTGCTTCCAGCGCTGACGGCATCAAGCCCCGTGAAGCGAGATCAGCTGGGTTGAATTGGGTTGGAATGTGTTTCCAAATACTACGGTGAGTCAACCTCTGAATCTCGGCAACACGGTTGCAGACAAAAGTTGTCCATTTTGATGGGGGTGCAGAAATGATCGTCGAGTTGAAGCTGAGTGCCTTGCATGTATAGTCGATCAGTTTAGCTAAAAGGACTGCTCCACATAACTCGAGTCGTGGCAGAGATATTGTTTTCAAAGGGGCCACTTTGGTCTTGGAAATCAATAGGTGCATGTGAGTGTTGCCTTGGCCATCTAACACGCGTAAGTATAAAACCGCTCCGTATGCTCTTTGAGACGCGTCGCTAAAGCCATGTATTTCCAGATCCTTGTTGCGTGATGAGGGGAAGCTCATGGCGAAAGATGTCCCAGACCTTCTTGTGCTCCAGTGGTATTGGATGCCAAGCTTCCATAAATGTTGCATCATAATCTTCGCTTTGACGATGCAAGGGGCAATCCAACCTAAGGGATCGAACAGTTTAGCAGTTGTCGATAAAACTGTTCTTTTTGTGATTGTCGACTCGTCGAGCTGAACATTTTGAAATGAAAACGAATCCTTCAACGGGTACCATTTCATACCTAAGGCCTTGATATGTTCGGATGATCCTAAGGGCAATTCGAAATCAACTTCCCGCTGGTTTTGTGGTATTCGGTCTAGAACCTGCTCCGAGTTGCTTATCCATTTTCGTAAGTGAAAACCTGCTGACAATAAAAGATTTCTTACCTCATCTCTTTTCAGTAAAGCTGCCTCAACCGAATCTGCTCCCGATATTAGGTCGTCGACGTACATGTCGTCTCGAATCATCTTGGAAGCTAGGGGATACTTGTGATGTTCATCTTCAGCTAACTTATTTAATGTCCTTATGGCAAGGTACGGTGCTGAACTTGTGCCAAATGTGACTGTTTTGAGCCGAAATACCTTAAGTTGGTCCTCCTTCCTGTCGCGCCAATATATAAGCTGGTAGTAAGAGTCTCTGTGATTCATGCGGATCTGTCTGTACATTTTTTCTATATCAGCGACAAAGGTAAATTTGTGTGTTCTCCATCTCAGAATAATGTCTACTATGTTCTTTTGTATTTTAGGTCCTGTTAGCAGATGTTCATTCAAGGATGTTCCATCCGAAGTTTTTGCCGCTGCATCAAAGACTACTCTAAGCTTGGTAGTCGAACTGGACTCCTTGAAGACCGCATGATGGGGAACAAAGTAGTGAAATGATGTCTTCAAGACTTCGTCCGAGAAAACATCGACTTCCTCCATGTGATCGAGCAGTGAGTACTCTTTGACGCATTTTACATATTCGGCTTGTAGTTTGGGGTTGTGTTGAAGTCGTCTCTCCAGTTGCAAAAACCTACGCAAGGCGCCTCCTTTCGAGGATCCTAGCCCAGGGCAACTAACTTCCTTAAACGGGAGTGCTACTTCGTAGCGTCCGTCCCGCATGCGTTTGGTTTTTCTGCTGAACTGTTGTTCGCAGGCTTCATCTTCATCTGTTTGGAGTGTATGAAATGGAGTTTCTTCGATTTCCCAGAATCGTTTGAGCTGATTGTCGAGGTCGAGTTTCGAAACAAAGCTCCTAACACTTCCTGTTGTATTTGAAGGGACTCTACCTAGTAATATCCAGCCGAGCTGGGTCTTTTGTGCAATTGGTAACGTTGCACTATCCCCTCGACGCATCTCCGGCATTACGAGATCAGCGAATACATCGCTGCCTAAAAGTAAATCGACTCTTGATGGTTTGTGGAACTCCGGGTCTGCCAAGAGTAAGTCCTTAATGTGGTTCCACTTGTTGAGTGCCAAGTCGTTGGCCGGAATAATACCTGTTAATGATTTAAGAACGAATGCACGAGTGTCCGTTTCAAATGTTGAGTATAATGAACCGATTGTAATGTTTACATAATTGTGACAAGTTCCATTTTTAATTTTACCTAGCCCTGACGCTTCAACAAACGTGCGGTGGTATTTCGAATGGAGCAGCTGTGCGGCAGATTCGGTGATAAACGATGCCTCGGAACCAGGATCTATTAATGCTCGGAATTCGCAGGATCGTCCCGATGCTGTCCTAATCTTAACGATTGCTGTAGCTAAAAGAACCTGTGTATTATGGTGAGTTGCATGGAAATTGTTAACTAATGCATTTGGTTTACTTTGGTTTTCCCCCCCGAGTGAGCTGGGATGAAAAACTGGAGCATCAGTAGATATTTGAAAAGAATTTGTTAGGTTACTTGTAGATGGAGATGATTGTATGTGTCTGATGTTATTGTTAGAGTGTGGGGTGGTTGATTTATATGGAGGGTGAGTGGACTGTATGCTATTGTGTGTGTGTTGATTAGAATAGTGTGGAGTGAAAGGTGTGTGTGTTTGATAGGGGTTCTGATTTGTGTGTGGCAGATTAGTTAATTGATTCGAATGCAGAAGTGAGTGATGTGGTAGCTGACAGAAGTGACACCGCACTCTGCTAGGGCACTGATGTGTAGGGTGGCTGTAAGCTAAACAGTTAAGACATACTCCTACCTTGCCTACAATTACTATTCGCGTACCTACATCCATTTTTAGAAACTTACTGCACTTGCGTAGACTATGAGGACCCTTGCTGCAGATCTTGCACGCGAATGGTTCATTTTTCATATATTTAAGATGAAACGAATTTGTTTTATTTATTCCTGAAGATCGTTTTGTTATTTTTTTGTCAAAGGAAACGCTTCCCTGAGGTTCTTGTTGATCAACTACTTCTAGTGTCCTAAATCTAGATTCTAGGAACTCAGAGAACTCTTTGAACGAAGGTAAATCTTTCCTATTGCCTAATTTTTCCTCCCAGAGTTGTTGTGTGGATGATGGAGCCTTCTGCAACATACAGTAAATCAGGATTGAATCCCAATACTGCACTGGCAGTTCCAAATTCTGTAAGGAATGACGGCATTCAGTGGACACATCAAGGAGTTTCTTAAGTCCCGTTGAGTCTTCTTGTTGAAGAGCTGACTGACCGAAAAAGAGCTTAAATTGGGTGTTAACTAGTATTCGCTTATGGTCGTACCGGGATGTGAGAATTTCCCATGCCTTTTCGTAGTTTCCCTTATCAATGTTGAGATGTTGAAGTAGCCGTTCTGCTTCGTCTGTCAAACTCGACTTCAGATAATGAAGCTTCTCAATTTCTGATAAGGATTTGTTTTTGTGAATCAAGGAGACGAAAAGGTCATGGAATGTCCTCCAGCTTTGGTAGTTCCCGGAAAAAACTAGGATATTAATTTTCGGCAACCTGAGTTCTTGTTTTCCTGATTGAGATATATTTTGCACAGAACTTACCGGTACTCCCGTTGTTGCGGTTAGTTTGTCCATTGCATCTAAAAGTTCAGCTCTGTATTCCAGATAAATCTCTTTTATTTTTTCATAGATGGCTTCCAGTTCTTCTACCTTGACGGTCTCTGTTGAAATAATTCCTTCAGCGTTGTATCCGGAACTTGCCTTGTAATTGCTTTCAAGAATTGTGATCCGTCCTGACAAATAATTTTTTGTCCTCTGATGCTCCGACCGCTTACAAAAGTTGCTGTGATCTCTTGTGATCTGTGCAAGAATGTTCTTCTGCAGCTTCTCAAACGAACCCATGATGTGCAATAACTCGCAGACGTAAGAACAAAAAATTTTTTTTTTTTTTAAATTTAAAAAAAAAATATATTAATTGTGACTGTACTTACAGATACTCCCAGCGAGGCAAAGAAAAATTAGGAGTCAGATAAAAAAGAAAAAAAAATCACAAAATTCCGGTGAAGCGGTATGACGGTGATGCACCGTTGGCAAAGTGGTACAGGAGCGGTTAGCCGTTAAAAGCGGTATCCTTCAGGTGCACCGTTGATGAAGCAGCCGTAGTTTTTACAGCAACGTACTCCCAACGGGGCCGTTGATACCGGTTTTGCGGTAATGCTGGACGATGATGTTCAACGGTGGATGATTGCTTTACATTTTTTTTTTTTCGAACGAATTTTAATTAAATATTTTCAAAAATTAAATAACTTTTTAGGATATTGTCACTCAATTTCTTATTTGTGAAATAATTTCATTTATATTAACCGGCGCGGGAAACCGTTTGGCACTTAATATGAAAAAAAAAAACTCACTGTCTCTTGTTTAATTGATTAGCTTAATAAATTGTAAAAGTCTAAAAGGCTCGATGGACCAATGTTAACTCTGAATTATAAATTTTAATAATTAATTAAAGCACACACACTTTCTTCAAAGGTTAACAAAAGAGTGTTCATTTTATTTTTCTTGACTTTAACACATTAGTTTACATTTTGACATTTGTAACAATTGGGGAAATTACGTGGAGAGTTGGAGACTTTTCCGAGTATGTAGATGGGCTCCAACACATACCGATTTTCCACTGAACTCCGTTCGCTTGGACTCCATGGGCCACATTCCGGAATGGAAAGATACAAGGCAGCAATGCAAAAACGACTGTCAGTACAGCTCATTCGTTATATGCCAAAAATACAAAATAAATTTGTGTCTAAACAAGGATCGGAATTGTTTCGCATCATTTCATAATTGATTAATTTAGTAGTAGTGAATATTGAAAAAAATGTTTTGTTTTGTTAAATATTAAACTATTTTTTGTAATACGCGTTAAACTGAGTTCTATATTTATTTATTTTGTGTGCCATGCAGCCGTATGTAACTTTTAATAAAATTTTTGAACAATTTTTTTTTTTCATTTAGTCTCTTAATTAATTAAAATGTGAGACAAAAACGATATTTATTTTTTTTTTTTTATGGATCATGGTGTGTGCAGTAGAGGGGTACATAAAATTTATACCACTCAAAACTATTACTCAGATCCGAACAAGGACAGTTGGCAGCCAGCTAGAGTAGAAAAACGTATCGGTCCACGATCGTACAGCTGTGTTCTAACTCACAATAATAGAAGAATTAAGAGGCATTTAAATCAAATGATATCGGGCACATCAAATGAAGCACCCAAATCTATCGATTGTGGTAACGAATGCTCTTTAAAATAAACAGCCAGTGTGACAGCGGAGCCGGTATTCAGGGCAGATTCGAAAGATGTTACTGTAAGCAAGAATGCTGAGCCACCGATTCCCATACTACGTTCTAGCAGGGGCTTACGACTAATTATAACGTACTTTCGAATGTTGTACAATGTAAGCGTTATCATGTTTTCATGTTTTCGAAAACGACATTTGCAACAAATTGCTTTGGCAAAATGTTCTTAAACGCAAGCTGCGAAAGTCATTTGTTCGAAAACAACATCATAAATTACACTACATTTGCAGCATGTTCGATAAGGCAGTGTTTGCAGGGCAGATGTTCATAAACGTCAACGTGCATTAAAAAAATTTGTGAATCCGAATATTCAGGGGAATCCCAGTCTCGTGAACAGTAAGTACATAAAATCGGCTAAATATTATGAACCTCATCCCCTACTCCTACCCAGGTATGCGACGATTCTATGGAACGATGGACGCGAGGAAACATAAAATTACTTATAAAAGCAAGATTAGGATGTGAATCCTCGTTCCAAAGAGGTAAAAAATCCAAGAGGACGTTATGGAGCAATGTCCACAGAGACATCCTAACGCAGGACCAAGGATTCCCCTTCATTTGCGAAAATGTTATAAAAAAAATTCACAAATTTATTTACTACGTATAAAAGAATAAAAAAAAAGGAATTCGCAAACTGGAAGAGGGGTCACGAACTGGGAGCACTTCGAAGAATTTGACTCCATTTATGGATGCAAACATTTCGTTGGTGCGCCTCTGTCAAACCTTGGAGATTCCTTTGTGGACAGTGAAAATATTACTTCTATACTGTTATGGTGATCTGCAGTGATCTTTGTTGCAAGTCGTTCCACGCCCTATGCATCGGCTTGAGTAAGAGATCCATCGCGTATTTAAGGGACGTCCCACATCTTGCTTGCTATTAAGTGTTTCAGTGATTCGGTCAACAATTTTGCAGCGGAAAACAACCATGCATTGAAATCGATTCAAAATCAATTCACCAAATATGATGACATTTTAAAAACAGTTGAAGACTTATCAATTTCCCTCGAACAATCTGCAAGCTATAATTAGAGTCAATTTAGAAACTTATCTATGCAGTTGGCTCAAAATAGTGATTTAATTAAACGAAACGATAATTAGTGAAGATTTAAAAAATTGTATATCCTATAGTGTTAAATAAATAATTAAATCGTATATCCCACAATAACAGACGCTTTAAGTTCTCTACGGTCTTCCCTCGATTTTCATCTCCAAAGTACGTCCCGAAGCAGCGTTCCCTCTCCGCCAAATAATGATCAGTTGCTCATAAACATAATGTGCCAAATGAGTGATTTAAGCAACGAGATAACCGAATCACGCGCGCTTTTAAACAAAATTGCTGATCACATCCGGATAGCTTCCAGTAAAATCGACGATACACCGGTGCAATCCCAGGCTCTACCGACTGCATCATACAACACCTCGATTCTGACTGAGATGCTTGAATCTGCAATAATGGAACCACCAATAACTCCTGCGTCATCATCTCCTCCACCACAACCCGCTCCGGAAATTGATCCAAATACATCAACTCCTGAACCCACAATCTCACGTTTTGGCACCTTATGGACACTTTCGGAGTGGAACAAGAGAATCAAAAAGTTAAACAGTTCCAACAAAGCCGAATCGGTTGCCTTTTTAATAAGAGGTACACATCTCGATCGAGCCAGGCTAACTAGTCTCTTCAAATCTAAATTTAAAATTGATGTCATCAACTGCCGTAAGATCTCCACCAACACCCTCAAGGTAAGCATCCCATTAAAATATGAATGGATGTTCATCAACTCTGCTTCCGACGTCATCAATCTGGGTGGAATAACCATGGAAAGATTAAAACCAAACAGAGGAAACAACAAACATCGCAAGGATACTACCTTTAAGTCCAGTAATTCAAATCCCACTAAATCTAGAAAACAGCAGTCTAACCCTTTACCGAAGCCCAACTCTCAAAAAAAATCCAAGGCCTAACAAACAAGCTCCTGATCCAAACTGGAGTTTTAAAGTTGGGACATTCCCTTTCTTTACTTCACACTGCTAATCGCGTATACACAAAACGTTCCTCCACACCGTCCAACCCAATTCGCAAACGTGTATCTTTTAATCTTGATCCTCCTCTCAGTCATTTAAAAAACCCAACATCATTTCCTCATCCCACTCAAACAAAAACGACATACCCTAACTTTATTCGCTCCCATATTTTAAATCCCTCCCCATCTTCTAAGCTAGAGTCCCAACCTAATACCACACCACCTTCTTTTTTAGACCCCATACTTCCTCCAAAGGCAAAGTTAACCAAGCACCTTATCGATTCAGGGGAAGATGGCCGGTATGTTCTCTCTCGACTACGAGACCGCAGACTATACGATAATGTTCGTTTATATCTCGCATACCTACATGATAAGCCAGACTCTGTCTGTATAGACGGTATAACGAAAACCAATGCAATGGTTTCCATTCTGCAAGAAGGCCTTCCCACCAATCGCAATGATCTGCGGCAACTTTTTATACGTTTTCATGAGCAATTAGATATGACTACTGATGATGTGGCTAATGATCTCTCTTCTTTTGCGTCTCACGTAAGTTCTAAACGCATACTACACCTCCAGCGAACACGGTCTAGTTTCAAAAACTACCATCGCTCCTAACCCACCACTCAATTCTTTGCCAAAGCCTCCCAAATATCTGTTCCTGTATTATCAAAATGTAAGAGAGTTACGAACTAAGATTTCTGCTATATATCTTAATTCGCAGATACTGCCCTACGACATTTTTGCACTCACAGAAACCAATCTCACCCCTAATATTAACAATAATGAATTATTTTCCCAAGACTTTGATTTACACCGTGACGACGGTCTAGATAAAGAGGAAAATTTATATGGCCGTGGGGTACTTCTAGCTATACACTCTCGTCTTGAGTCTAAACCCTTTAAAAAATCGTCCACTGCATTCTTTGAATTTGTTTGCGCTAGAATTCCTATTTGCAAGCGCAACCTACATATTTGCTGCTGCTATATTCGTCCCTCTCAACCAATTCAAGATTACCAGCTAGCTGTTGATGCAATCGACAGCATTTTTAATGTTGCTGATCCCAACGACGTAGTTATTTTTTTAGGTGATTTCAATCTACCTAAGCTTGTATGGGCTCAGACTGACCAGTCCTACTTTATTGCAACAAATCCCACCTCTGATAAAGAAAATCTTTTCATCGACTGCCTTACTAACTCTGGTCTGTATCAATTAAGTGGTGTCACCAATAACATTGGCAGATAACTCGACCTAGTCTTCGCCACTGATACAGATAACTGCATCGTTTTAGAAAGCAGACATCTTCTTTCTAAGTTGGATAGTTACCACCCTCCCCTTTCTCTTACGTTGGCGTATGACAATGGTCTTAATCGCGTTTCTTATGAGCATTCTTACAGTTTTAGTTTTCATAGGGCTAACTACGCCAAACTGAATAACCTCCTCAGTATGGCCAATTTTGAATTTCTTTACTCTAATCCCAACCTCACGGTTAACGATGCTCTCGTATCCTTTTATACCGAAATTTTCAAATGTCTCTCCCAATCTGTACCTTTTTTACCCAAAAAGAATCCCTCATCATCACCACCCTGGCATAATAATGCGATCTCTTCGTAATAAGAGAAATAAGCGCTGGCGTACTTACTTAATATCGCGTTCCGACATCGATTTCTTTTACTACCAGTCTGCCCTAATAAATTTCTCTGTACTTTGTCAAACTCTATATGACAACTATTTAAACCAAATGGACCGCACATTCATTTCCGACCCCAAGCGATTCTTTCAGTTCATCAAAACTAAAAGTAAATCGGATAACTATCCATCATCTCTGAATTTTCTAGATAAGTCCTCGGGGGATCCCCAAATTATAGCAATCTCTTCGCAACTTTTTTTAGCCAAGCTTTCGCCACCCATTCCCAAGAGCCAGACCACTCTTACTTTTCCTACTTAAATAGCTGCCCACAAACAACTTTGGAATATGTGTCTATAACTTTAGAGCAAGTCAAAGATAAAATAATAAACCTCAAAGATGATTATTCCGCCGGCCCTGATGATCTTCCCCCTATATTTTTAAAGAAATGTGAAATGCACCTAGCCCAACCTCTTACAGCTCTCTTTCAGCTTTCTATCACCCAGGCATTATTTCCCTCGACCTGGAAAAGTTCATTTATTATTCCCCTACATAAAAAAGGCCGAAAAGACGATATTTCCACCTATCGACCAATTGCTAAGCTGTCCTGCATACCTAAGCTTTTCGAGAGCATTATTTATGACATATTGCTTTTCCTATTGTTTCCCAAAACCAGCACGGATTTCTCAAAGGTAAGGAATTCGTATCAAACACTTTATGTGTACTGGAATCTGGAAATGAAGTTGATGTGATTGCCACCGATTTCAGCAAAGCCTTTGATAGGATTTCACATGATATAATCCTTCTGAAATTAAAAGCTCTTGGTTTCCAAACAAACTTTATAACATGGGTTCAATCATATTTAAATGAAAGACAGTACTATGTTTTATTTAGATCCATGATTTCTGACCCAATTAAAGCCTCCTCTGGTGTCCCTTAAGGCAGCCACCTTGGCCCCTTACTATTTATTCTGGCCATTAATGATGTTGATTGCATCATTAAAAATTCATACATATCTGTTTACGCAGACGATGTGAAAATCTTTAAATATACTCGTATATCTTCTTCCTCAGACAGCCTACCACTGCAGGAAGATCTTGACAGATTTTGTACTTGGTGTCAGAAGAATTTTTTTGAGCTTAACGTCAATAAGTGTCAGGCTGTAGGGTATCTCCGCAAGCGGTCCCCTACTTCACCCCGCCGCTATTTAATCTTTGATCTGCCTGTTCCCTTAGTGAATGAGTTGCGTAATTTAGGTGTTATCTGTGATAAGGAACTCCGTTCCGTTCTCACATTGATAATATAATAAAGAAAGCCAACTCTGCCCTTGGCTTCATCAAGCGCTGGTCTAAGGAATTTTCCAATCCTTATGTTACCAAATCTCTTTACATAACCTTTGTTAGGCCTCTTCTTGAATATGAAAGCCAAGTTTGGTCACCCTACTACAGAACACACATCCTCCGGATAGAAGCTGTTCAACGCAGGTTTTTACGATTCGCTTTACGTGGTCTTCCCTGGGATGATAGCCAAAACTTACCAGCTTATACTGACCGGCTGAAACTTATAAATTTACAACCCGTTTCTATACGTCGAAAAGTTGCCGACATTCTCTTTATTCATCAAATTTTAGTTGGTAATATCGATTGTCCTTCTTTACTTCGACTTATTTCTTTTAATACCAACACTCGCAATCTTAGGTCTGTGCCACTTTTCCGGCTCAGTCTTCACCGAATGAATTACGGACACTTGGAGCCAATGCCTAGAATGCTTCATGAAGTTAACGATATTCTGCCTCTCTTCGACTACCATCTCACCAAACTCTCTCTTAAAAACACTCTTATTTCCACCTATGCCTCACATCCTAACTTTTTTTAACCGCTCCCACCCTTTAGTTTTTATCTTTAGTTTTAAGTGAAAATTGTTAGTTCTAAGAATAAGCTTGCAATAAGCATTAATAAATCTGTCCGGGGTTGACCCGGGCCGCAAATCAAATCAAAATCAAATCTATCAGTCCAGCAAAGACATCGGGAGCAGGACGCAAAAGGAAAATAAATGAAGTCTTGGACTATTTAAAGAGACAGGGAGAAATTGAAGCTAAGCGCGACGAAGATTACATGGATCTTGAGAGGGATAAATTGAAAATTGAGAAAGAAAAAGTTGCTGTTCTTAAAGAGTTGCAATTGCTTTTGCACAAAAATGTGTAATTTAAAAGACTTGATAGATTTTACGTGAAATGTACAGAATTTAAACTTTTTTTTTTAGTCCAACGTGCAACGGATATTTCTTGAGTTTGGGATGAATGATGAGCCAGTATTCTGGCGAATATTTTGCGAGTTCATTTCACCTTGCAGTATAATGAAATTATGCAGCATGACAAAACAACATGACAAAACAACAAATTTAATGTTTGCCAATTTTTTGAAATTCAGGTTGTCGAGTATTCTGAATCTAGCTTTAAGAATACCAAAAGCTTGCTCAGTTATAACCCTTGATGAACTTAGAAGATAATTGAATCGTTTTTGGAGTTTGGAGAGATTGCCATTGTCTCTATAAGGCACTAACAAATATGTAGATAATGGGTACGCAGAGTCCCCGATTAAGTGGATATCTGGTGGTAGTTTCAATGTCCCGTTTTCCAGTCTTTTCCCGAGCTCACTTTCTTTAAACACGTTTGCATCGTGTGATTTACCGGGCTATCCGGTGTTTTTTCATTTGTGAAACCTCCATCACTATCGCATGTCGCCTAAAATGTAAAGAAAGCGATTATGTACATATGTATGTATTTAAACAAGACTACTGACTAAAAATGTGTATGGTACCTGTAGGATCATGGAATTATATCCCTTCCGATTGTAGTAGCTCGATCTATCTTCCTTTGGGTTCAAGATTTTTAAATGCGTGCAGTCAATGGAGCCTACCACGTTCGCAAAACTATTAGCCCCACGCAAATAGTTAAACTTGGCGACTATAGAATCAATTTCTTCATTAGAGGCAGGTCATTTCACAACTTTTGTCAATAATTTAACAATACTCCTGCAAGTTTTCACGACAGTTTTAAATACACTGCTGATAGATTTATTAAACCGGTCTCCAATTTGACTGTATGAATTTTTATATGCTAGCGTCCAGAGAGTTATGTATAGACATTCTTCCAAATAACACGGCCGTCCTGTCTTTGCATTTGTCCACAAAGGCTGTAATTCTTCTTTAAGTTTCTACAATTATGTATATATACAATACTTTTCATTACATGATAAGTTGGAGGAACCACAAATAACTTACAGAAAAAATGCCTTTGGACATCCTGAAGTGATCGTAGAAATTCTCGTCGGAAAATTTTTTAATCGTATTCAGATAATTCCGAACTTTTGGAATTGTTCGTCGTGCATTTAGCAGTTTTAGCAATAACTTATTTTTGTTTAATAGTCTGTTTCTTACACGTAAATTATTATAATTGTTCTTACTTGTACTCTCATTAAGATTTTCCAACACAATTTTCTCAATAAATTTTGTTAAGGGTTCCATTTTGCTCTGTTCGAAAACGTCAAATGCTCTTGCAAGAATAAAATCATGTAGATGACACAGATCAACGATACCAAATGACGTTTGCAGTTTGATGTTCGCAACCATTAAGCATTGCAAATGACGATCAAATGACGTTTTCGAAAACGGCCGTAAACTAAATTTGGAGTCATGTGAGATTATTTTTTTTTTATTTTGTTTATAATTTCATAAAGCATTTTCATTGAATTTTTCTTGCCTTATTTTTTTTTAACTTAAGATCGGAGGTGTCAGATACCAAGTGTAAACTCCACCTTTCAAATCAGTACAGTAGTTTTAATGGTAGTAGTTTAGTTATAGTGGGTCTAGTATCTAAATTGTAATAGTTTTAAAAAAGAGACAAAAAAAGTCAGATCATTACAAGATTTCATTTGGAATACATCACAATAACAAAAGGCTATGCCATAAAGTTGTATCCAGATGAGACGAATATCGGACAAAAGCGGATTTGGTATCTGTCAATCTTTATTGTAAGAAATCCCAAGGGTCAGGCTCGTTTGGGATGCAGCAGCAAAATGCAATGCGACTTCTCTAAACGGTTTTCTTCTTAAGAGCCCTGATCAACTGGTACCTTTGGTGACAGTTCTATATGGTTTTCGATGCGGGAAGATTGGTGTGTGTGGAGACATTGCTGAAATGTTCCACCAAGTACGAGTTCGAGAGGAGGACCGACATGTGCAAAGACTTTTGTGGAACGACACTCACGATGTGCAGGGCACCAGCGTCTACCAGATGAACGTCATGACCTTTGGCGCTAAGTGTTCACCATGTATTGCCCACCACGTCAAAAATAAAAATGTTATGCTGTTCATGGGTAGTATGCCAAGGGCTGTTGAAGGTATACTTGACTACCACTATGTAGATGATTTCATCGACAACGTCCATACCGAAGCTGAAGCAATCAAACTACCCAAAGACGTGAAGTTGATTCACCAAAATACTGGATTCCTTAAGTTCAACCGATTGAAACGAGATGTTATTATGGTTTAATTTGTAAATGATTTTCGTCCAGGTTGGTGTGAGAATTCGCGTCATGGTCAGTGGGAGCATCATCTCCATATGTGGGGCTTGGCGCGAAGGTAGCGCGCACAGCTTCCGACTGAGGCGTCGTAGGTTCAATTCCCTCTGGAACCTTGTTTTCTTTTATTCATTTTTATAGTCCATTTTCGCCGCGGTTCTCACTATGTACATCTGATTCAGCGGGTGGAGATATATGTACATGGTGAGCGCAGCGGGAAAATGGCCTGATCCGCGGAATAGGCTAAGACAACCAAGCCATATAATCTAATCCACGGCGAGGGAGGCTGTAGCTAGCTGAGGGAGATTTGAGAGGGTGAGATGGCTCGAAACAGGCAGCGAGTCAAGTGTTAAGAACGCAGTGTCAAGTATTTGTTTAGTAGTGCAGTGTAGAGAGCAGCAAAAAAGTACAATCGTATAAACTTAATTAAAACCAGTTCGAGCAAACGTAAGGTGGGTTTTGTTTTTTTGTTTTCTGACGAACTTTACCCTGAAGTGCGTTAATTTTATTGGTTAGGATACTAAAGACAAAATCGTGATTGGAGGTTTTTTTTTTGGCTGCGTGAAACCCTGGACAAGCTTGGTCTTGGGTCACATCTCATATTAAAACAGAGAAAAATCATTATTACCAAGAACATACATACTTATAATTTATTTATCTAAAATTTCATTCATTAATATTAAATTATCTAACATTTGTACTTTCAAAATTTACTTCACATTGAATTGCTTACGTATATAAAAAACGACACATCAAACTTTGAATTAAATAAAAATTTAAACTTCGCGCCCAAAAAACCAATGTTCGCCGTATTTAATAAACATTATTGTACTAAATCGGAAAAATGTATGAACAAATTTGTACTAAAATAGGTTTCTTTTAAAATTGAATTGTAATAAAGCCTTGTTCTTGTGTCAACACTCAACAGCAACAGATCGGTTTCATTTTTCCCTCGTTTTTTTCAAAATCGTTTTTCGCCAGTCGTAGTCGATTTCGCTCCGCGTTTGTTTTTTACTTTGTGACAATTTTCCAATTTTTTGTGAACAATACCTCTTCAGGAAAATATTGGCAGAAACATTTGTACCAATTTTCCATGAAGAGCAGTCAAAAAACCTTCTGACTGTACACTTGGTGCTGTTGGGCGATCCATTCTTCCCCAAGCGTTCGTTCGTTTATGACAAAATTTCCAACGCACTCGTATGTATGCAAAAGCAAAACCTTATTTAGAACTAAAAGCGTATTACCAAAACAGAAACGTTCGGAAAAGAATTAATGCTGGGTGCAAAAACTGTTATACGCCGCGTATAGTTAAACGTTTTAGATCACAAAAATATATATGGTCCGTGGGCGTCAGTCGTTCATTGATCGCCGTGGAGTATAGACGTGTTTCGGCTTGTAATTTGTTAAGCAAGACATTTGCACAATTCTATATAGGCTCCAATTAGCACAGATGTAGTGTGTTCGCTTGAGACGCGAAAGGTTTGCGGGTTCGACTCCGAGTCGAGCAGTCACTTGTTTTTTTTAATTTACATTGTTATTTAATTTGAAACTAAGTGCAGTGATTGAAAGCATTACTAGTATTGTAATAAATATCACGGGATGGATTGTGGAGAGCAGTCCGCTATGCCAATAGCGTGAGGCTTCTTCAAGTGGTTCAAGCCAAACTCTCTAAGTAACAGCATCAAAATGCTACAACAATAAAAGGCAGCAATAAAAGACATGCAAATGGCAAGAAGGAAGAGGGAAGAGCAAGAGCAATCCCAACAGCAACAGCAGACGCAGCTGGCTCAAAAGTAAACCCAACAACAACACCAAACTAACACAATATCACAAGTGCTAAAGCAACACGAACAAAAACTGAATAAACACCAGCAACAACAAAATGAGCCGCCACAACAACGGCAACAGCATAAACAGCAGCTGTCACAACAATAGCAGCAGCCACAACAACGGCAGCAGCAAACAAATTTCAAAGCAAAGGATTCCACCTATAAACACATTTAAGATGGAGCTAAAGAAACAAAAGAACTATGTAAGTCGGCTATAGGCAACAATTTTTTTATAAAAAGATTATCGTTAGATAGGCATGCGATCCATTGTAACACAGTGGAGCGCTATCATAAAATAAAAAATTTATTGAAGGATTCGACGACGGAGTTCTTCTCCTACACCCCGAAGGGTGAAAAACTGCAAACCATGCTGCTGAGGGGGTTAGAACCGTCGACTGATCCGGAGGAGCTCCTTGCACTGCTGAAAGAGAAGAAGTGCGAAGGGCTCCAATTCGTGAGGGTCAAGCCTTTCACCATAGCCAGAGCCAAAAGGGAGAAGCGGCAACTGCCCATTTTCCTGGTTCAGCTAAGTCCCGACAGCAAACTGGATGGTCTGAGTCCTAAACTACCAGGTTGTACATTGGGAGAAATTAATGAGGAGCGAAAACATTTTACAATGTGTTCACTGCCAAAGGTTCGGGCGTGGGTTCAGTGGTTATTTCTCTCCATGGGTGGCATCCAACATTTAATGGGGAGACTAAATTCTTAGTGGAAGCTGGCTTGATGTTGATTTCTAGTCAACTGCTCGTCTTACTTGATTTTCGTTAACTGAAAAAATGGATGATATGTCTTTCGGGCGAGGCTGAGATTCGAACACCGAACCTTCCGATTTGGAAGCCAGTCCACTACCACCCACTGCCACAGCAAGCGAAGGTTGCTTCTCAGTCCCCAACGCCTAGAGCACCGGAACCAGTACCTGACATGCTAGTTATCTTGATCTCTATCCAGGGGCAGATGGCTCAGCTACAACGTCATTTAACTGAACAGACCGCGCGGGTGGATCAAGTATACACGCTGCTGCCTGGCCTAACGCACCTTTTGTCGTAATGGGTACGTACGTGGCGGAGCAGACCCTGAAGGTCCTTGCAGTGAATGTGAATTCACTGACTAGGTTCGAACGACGAGCCGTACTATTTAAGTTTCTTAAAGACCAAGCTCCTGATGTGCTTTTGGTTAGCGAAACTAAGCTTACCAAAACACACAAAATGAGGCACAGAAGATACAAAATAGTACGAAGAAACCGACCCAACTCCATTCAGGGAGGGGGTGTTGCGATTTTCGTAAGAAAAGGTATACGTTTTAAAAGAGCATACAGTCGTGTAGTACGTAGGTTCCAGGTGCTGGAAGCATGCATCGTGTATATCCCCCTCCGTAGTGGAAAGCGGCTGTACATTGTGTCTGTTTATGCACCTAAGGCTGCTCAATCCATCTTATTCATCTCAGAGTTCGAAACACTTTTGAGGCTGGAATTGGAAGACAACTATTTTATTATCAGCGGAGATTTCAACGCCAAACATAGTGCTTGGGGGAATATAGTAATACACCAAATACTAGAGGGAACCTACTATTCAATTGGTGGGGTCAGCACAGTATAATGTATCGACTCGGGCTTAAGGCGACGGATAGTCCGTCGTTTCCCAGACACGGGTTCTATTTGGATCTTCTGCTGTTCGACTCACGAATACAACTGACATGCACTAACCACTTTCGTGTATGACAGTGACCATTGCGGTCTCAGCACCGAAATAACTGTTCCCAAGGAAATTGCGGAATTGGATGAGTTTGTGCAAAGGCATTCCTACAATTGTATAGTCACCAGAACACTGACGAGGGCACTCTCCTCGAATTCGCTCTACCCACCGTCCAACAGAAATCTGCAAACGAGGAGATTGACAGGTATCTAAGACTAATGGGCGAGACAATCAAACGAACAATGGACAAAACGATACCTCGGTACCAACACACTGATGAAGAAGACTTATTCCGCAACGCAACTGTTGACGCACTGCACCGATATAAAAGTAGACTGCTGTCAAGACTAAAAACCTTGTATAGACAGTTTACTGACAGACATAACCCGGAGATCATGACACTAAAGTCATCGATTAAAAACCTCCAAACATTAATAAAGGAAAATTACAGAAACTCTGTAAGTTTCTATTGGAACAATAGAATTCGGGCTGTAAAAACCAGCATCCCGAATATGTTCCCGCAAATAAATAAAATATTTCGGAGAAATAATCAGAACGACTTTCCATGTCTTAAAATCGCCCGAACGACGAACGACGAACAAATACTTGTAGCAGCAGGCATACTATAGATCCAAATGAGGCTGTTGATGATGACAACTTCTTTATGATCGAGGATCCGTAGGAGCACGTAGAGGTTATAGGAGCGACTTTCCAAGAAGTGTACAAAGCGAATGTTATCATTTGCGCGAACCACGATCTGGACAATCGAGTCCTTGTGCACAATTTTTACCTTCGAAACTACGCGAAGAACTAGCAAAACTGGACTTGGACAAAGTGGCTACGCAATTCACGACGGCTGAGACGACCTGGAACTTCAACCCACCATCTGCACCTCACATGGGTGGCGACTTGTACGATCGGTTAAGCAAGGTTTATACAGCATTCTTCCATGCAATAAAGTTGGCGAAGAAACTTTACGAGCCACTCTTGCTGAAGTTGACAGCACGATCAATTCGAGACCCCTCACCTTTGTATCGCTGGAAGCAGCTGCTGACGAAGCCCTGACGCCCAATCACTTCCTTCTTGGAGCCTCGAATGGAGCCAAGCCCTCATACAATCTGGAGGCTTCCGACCTGAGAAAAAACTGGAAGTGCTCGCAGAGGAAGGCCGACCTTTTCTGGAAGAAATGGGTGAAAGTATACTTGCCGAATATTAACAGATGGTCGAAGTGGTTCGCAAAGGTAAAACCGTTGAAAAGGGGGATCTAGTAATAATAGTGGATGAACATCTGCCAAGAAACTGCTGGCCAAGAGGAATTGTGATTCACATTGTGGTAGCCGCGGACGGTCAGGTGAGAAGAGCGACAATACAAACGTCGGGAGGAGTCTTCGAGCGCCCTACAGCTAAACTTGCTGTTCTAGACATAAAATCGGGTGGCGACCAAGAAAGTAATGCCGAGATGATGATGACTTCAGCGCCAGCAGTATGTTGCAGCCACCATGCACCATTTAATGATAGCAGCGACACCAAGTAGCGAAATTCTCACTTTATGAACATACGCCATGTGAAAATAAAAACCACCGCCATTTTTGGTAAAGCTAGTAGTCAGGAATAAATTTATTTTTTTAAAGCATCGTGCTATTAAAATAAATTTTGTTGTTTTTTTTTTTCTTTGGTTTAAAAGTTACAGAAGTAACAGGTAATATTTATCCAACATTCAGTGTGTGTAGTCGCCACTAAGCACTTTAAGAAAATAATTAATAAACATATTGTAACGATTTGAAAGTTTTGTTTTTATTTCATCGGAATTTTCGGAATTAATCCTACATACGTATATGTATTCAAAAGTTTGCAAAAAGCAGGTGATTTCAAGTGTTGTGTTTTAATTTGAATTATTTTTCTAATGCATATCGTAATATTAGGAAGCCCGATTGGAGATATTTTAAATATTGTGAAGGGGATTGATGAGCTATTGCAAAAAGCAAAAGGACCAGTTCCTGAAGCTGTGGTGAAAAAGTTTAAGGTCGTCTTTTCTGGAAATGAGGGACTCAATACCATCAGAGAAATAAATAATGTTGTAAATGGCGCTGAAAACTTCAAATTGCCCGCAAATATTGCAGTCGACGACGTGACGTCTTTTAACTGGGCTCCACTCAGATCTTTCAAAGCTTTCCTGAGGGACAATCGCAGGTGTTTGTTGCCAGAAAATTTTAAAATGTTTATGGTTGCACAGTGTTATTATAATGCTTAAAACTTTTTTTCTTTTTAATGAATGGCATTTATGCCTTTTTTACAGTTTAGTTTTGCATTTTTTTTTTTAATTTTTACGCCAACAAAATCCGTTGCCTGCTTATGACGAACGAATTAGAATCTGGATTAGAGACATTGAGAAACCAATCATAGACTATATGTCAAATTGTTAGTAGTTTAGTGTCAGAGTCAAGAGAATACGAAAGTAACAATACAATGCAGTCAACAGTAGCGATCGAAGCTTTCTTCGTAGCAGACGTAATTTCCCTCAGTGATCCGTACAGATTTCAAAATTACCAAAAGAACCCGGTCGGTTAATGTTGAAGATTTTTTGTCTTCAAGCATTAATTTAAATAAAATGGCAAAAAGAGACAGTGACTCTAGACATAACCGCTTTCTACCACTTTTACAACATCAAACTCTGCCAAATTGTGATAGTGATGTGGAATTTAATGAAATTGTTAGCAAGAGTGAAGAGAAACGTGTTAAAATCCCATCCGTGATTGTACTCCTTCAATCTAATGAAAATGTGCATAAGCTTTTCAAAGAGAAACATATATCGAATTATTTCACAAAAAAAGTGTCAATTGGCATCAAAGTGATCTATGAAGACATTAATACCCACAGTAAAGTGTGCGATCTTCTCAAAAGTGTGCAGTGGCAACATTTTACGCATGATCTCCCATCTTCCAAATCTTTCAAGGTCATACTGTATGGCCTGGATGAGATGCCCATAGCTACTCTTAAGAAAGAACTCATTACACTCGGGTTGAAATGCTAAAATATAAAAATGATAAAGAAAAACCTTGATCATTATGTCAACGTCTTTTACATAATTTTCCTAGAGTTAGGTTCAGTTAAATTGCATGAACTTAAGAAAAACGTACGCTCCTTATTCAAGACCCAAGTTAAGTTGGATTATGCTAAAAATCAAAAAAATAAATTAATGTTGTGCTACAACTGCCAAATGTTTGATCATGGAGAGAGAAATTGCAATGTTAGAACATACTGTGCAATTTGCTCTCAAAATCATAAAACTGATAACTGTGTGTTTCAAGACAATCATTTATTCAAATAAGAGAAAAGCTCGCCAACAGCAACAACAACAAACGCACAGCCCATCTTGTTAAGAGAACCAATCAGCCTTTCATGCTTGACTGTGAAGCCTTCCTAATAGAGGCCTGCATGAATGCATTCATTTGCTCTCTCTTAATGGGTACACTAGTTCAGTGTACTCTATTCATTGCAATAATAGACAGAAGTGTACAGCAAAATTGAGTACCACATCGCGAGAGACAGTTACTGTGCAATACCCGATCGCCTGATAGCAAATGAGTGCACTGTTTTTTTTTGCTCCCACGACTGGGTGCTTGAATTGGCTTGTTGTGGTCAAAACAAGTGCAATGATAGCTGTAAAAAATACACTGGGTATACTGGGTACACTGAGTGAAGTGAGTGCAGTATATAAACCAATTGCATGCACAGTCTGTTTGGTTTCTAGCTTTGGTGATAAAGGTTGGTTAGGTACAGGTACTATCAATTGTAGTGAAAATAAATCTGATATAAAAGCAGCTATCAAATTTAAAGTAAAAATAGAAAATGGAAACTAATGAAGTAAGTTTATTTATTTGTTTTAGGAATATGGTTTGTTTATGTTAACGTTTAATGTTTGTAGGATTCAACCAATGCATCCGATGTATCAATGGCCAGTGTAAGCGGCATGTTGAATAATTCATCTATCAAGGCAAAAATTATCAGCGGCGAATTCAAAATCAATAATAAAATGGGCCGTAGCAAGGTTTGGGATGTTTTTGGAACTATAAAAAATGAAAACGGTGATGAAATTCAGAATTTGGTGGCATGTAAAAATTGTGTTTCGGTATACAAATTTAATTGTAAAAGTACGTCAAACTTAGTAAAACACAAATGTTACTTTTTAAAAAAAATCAATACAGTTAAGACAACGGAAAAAACGGTAGTGGACTATGAAGACAAGAAAAAAAGTGTATTGTTGGTAACAGAATGGACAATAAAAAACTGTAGACCGTTTAATATTGTAAGTGATTGTGGTTTGAAAAATTTTGCTGACTTTTTATTGTCCATTGGTGCAAAATACGGCCAAAATGTTGATATTGACCAATTGTTACCCCACCCGACAACAGTTTCGCGCAACATTCAAAATTTATACAATAAGCATTTCAAAATTATAAAATCTGAGTTAATTAGTATTCAAAATGTTGGATATGGCTTAACTTCGGATATTTGGACAGACAATTTTTTAAGAACCGCATACATATTGTTAACGATTCATTACGTTAAAGAAGGCAAACTATTTTCCAGACTTCTGGGTTTGAAATCTATGAAGGGTGAATCATGCACAGGTGATCATTTTTAAAATTGTTTAATATGCAACCAAATTATTCATTGATATTTCAGGCCAAAATATACATTCAAAGATTACAACACTTTTAAGTGAATTCGGATGTAATTTGAATGATAAAGCCATTATGGTAACGGACAGGGGTTCAAATATGATTGCTGCCTTCCGTTCTTCTCAACATATTTATTGTATTATTCACTTATTACATAATGTTTTAGAAAAAAGTATCAAGGAAATACCTGAAATAAGTGAAATTTGTAATGTGTGTACTAGACTTGTTAAATATTTTAAAAAATCAGGTATTAATTGTTCTCTTCAAGCCACTTTAAAAAGTTATGTCTGTACCAGATTTAACACTATTTATTATTTATTATTTTCTATAGAAAAAAACTGGGTCGAGATCACAAATATTTTAAGAGAAAAAAATGAATTACAAAAAATAAATAACATTAATTTAAGTTATATTGGTGAAGAATCTTCAAAGATGTTAGAGGGCCAAAAGTATCCAACTCTTCATTTAACAATCGTTCACATTCATCGATTAAAAAAAGTATGTACTGTCAATTTAGAAGATTTAAATATAATTACAAGTTTCAAAACCAAATTAAGTTCCTTTTTAGATTCCATTGTTTTACAAAATTTAACAAGTAATCATAAAATTGCTTTATTTCTTTTCCCCCCGACAAATAAGTTAATCCAATTTAATGAAGCCGAAAAAAATACTATTAAGGAAGAATGTAAGAATTTGATGCAAGGTTATGCAAATGATATTTCTGAAAACGAAGCTCAAGTCTTTGAACGGTTGTTAAATGAAGATCTGGAAATCATTATACCAGATGGTAACTCTTTGTTTGCAGACTTTGTTCAACCAATTGAAATCGTCAATTCTAATGACAAAGTCAATAACGAACTACTTGCTTATGAAAAAGTAAATGTTATTTTTTACGAAGAATTTAATGTTTTACAGTGGTGGCAATTGCACCAAGTTGAATTTCCCCTTTTGTATAAAGTCAGTTGTAAAGTATTAGCTACGCCTTCAAGTAGTGCTCCTTCTGAACGTATATTTTCTTCCGCTAGAAATCTAATTTCTGAAAAACGTTCTCTTCTTGGATCTGACCCAGTTTTGGTTAACCAAATTATGTTTTTAAACTCTAATTTAAATCAAATTGAAATTTGTAAAAGTCTAGAAGAACAGGTTTAAATAAAATTATTAAAATCGAGTGCATGAGTTTGGAATCGCTTAACAAGCTCGCCGTTGACGTGCTTTGCAACAGAAGTATATAGTCTCGACATTGGGTACACTGAGTATTTGGTGTACTCAGTGCACCCAGTTCAGTGTACACTATTTTTATGAATACCCGTTAATGAATACCCATTCTGTATGAGTACAGTGCACTGAGAGTTTTGTTGAAAATGGGTGCAAAACTCATACAGCAATTAAACATCAAGTGATTCATTCATTTTATTTTTCAAGATGTGGGTACAACGTATAGAGTACACGGAAAAATATTGAATGTCTTGAAGCTGGTTTCAAGACATTCATTGCAGATGTTTACTTCCTAATCGCAAACTACATTCTCTTTCACGTACTCCTCCTCCAGTGCAGCAACAACAACAACCCTCGAATAGCAACAACCCATGAAAGAACACAGCTAACGACCATGTAAGTGACAGTGATGGGAAGCAAGTCACCAATAATCTCTTCTCTCGAAGAAGAAATAAATTCCCTTACTCTTGAGATGACAACATCGTTAGGTAAATGCAGTAGCAAATCTGAACAATTTAATGTCATAGCGCAATTAGCTATTAAGTATTTATATAATGTTAAGTAATATGAATGCGAGCCTTAATACTCGTATAATTACTTGGAATGCAAAAAATCTAGAATTTTCTGCATTTATGTGCAAACATAATTGTTGAAATATGTAAATTATGTAAATTAACAGTTTGTACCTATATTTAAAGTAATACACATACAAATGTATGTAATGCCATCTGTGCGTAAGGTGTAAACCTATATTGCTAGGATGATCACGGTTACACTCAACTATTAATTAAGAGTTGTTGCTCAGCGTCTCTTTTGTAAAGACCAAATAAAATATATCAAGCTAATGTTACACATACACAAATACACTCACAACTTAATTACATCTTGCCAACTTTATTTAATATATATACTAATTCTAACAATAATATTGATATTGGTTTATTGTCTGAAACGTGGTAATCTGATAATGTTAATCTATCTAACAAAAACTATAAATATTACCGGTATGATCGAAACGACAGAATTGGCGGTGGTGTCGCGGTGATAGTGAAACGATCAATTCAGCACAAATGTAGTAGCATGAAAGTCTTTGCAGTGTATTTTCCTGGAGGTTCTAGAAACTCAATTTTTAAACGGGAAGCCTTAAAAAACGATATGATGAAACTAATAAATATTAACGGGCAGCTCCTTATCGGTGGCGATCTTAACTGCCGTCATCGAGATTGGAACTGGAAAAATAAAACAGGTATCTACATTTTATTTCGTAGAAAATAAACGAAAGAAAAAATATAACACAAAAAAGGTCTGGTGCTTGGCGGATGAGGAGTACCTGATGGAGCTACGGGCAGAAAAACTGCTAGAGCTACGAGGAAGCCGAACAAACAGTCATATTTTTAAGGAAATGGCAGCGGCATTCGGAGGTAGAATATACAGCGAAGGAAATAAAGGCCAAGATTCATAATCTCACCAATAAGTATTCAGTAAGTCTACCACTAGACCAATTCCACAAATTGCTTTTAACTTTCACTTCCTTTTCCTCGTCAAAGTATTTTTTTTCTGGTTCAATTTACTTAATTAAATTAGTTATTAATTTCGTATATTGTTATTCTGCAGGAGAGAAAAAAATATTGTTGGACCATCAGGAGGTTCTCCCTCGGAATGGCGTATGTACACCAAAATACATGCCATTCTGGGCAAGGTGCATAACCTTAGTTTTATACAGGAAGACAGTCGTCCTACAGGTAATAAAATATTTATTTTTGTAAACCAAATGAACGTTCTTAGTTAATACAAATTTTTTTTCGTAAACATTTCTTTCCCGTCACCGGCAAGTTCCTCCGAAATTGAAAATTCGCTCCCACCTTCCTTGCCGGATGCCTGTACCCCACCAGGTGTGTTTTCGTTTTCTTCGAATGATGAACTCCCGTCAACATCCAAGCAAAGCCAAACTAAAAAGAGAAGATATAATCTAAGCCAGGAAGTCAACGTAGTGGCCGAACGCTTAATATCTAAGCTGGTTGAAACAAGCGCAAATTCTATTCAGCTGGCAAAGGATTTGTGTCTGATTCAAAAGAATTTCAGAGAAGTATACTAAGCTTATTAAACAAGTGTAAAGGATAATTACAAAATAAGTAAAAATAAATAATGAAAAGGTCAACGGCCTCGCCACACTGAAAGCATCGGTTCCCGCTAGATCACCGAAATTAAGCAGTGTTGGGCGCGGTAAGTACGTAGGTACGTGACCACACGGGACTCAGTACTCCGCGTGCTGCTGACAAAACGCGCCACATGGGCATAGTACCCCGGCGTTAAATCCCGGACCCTACAAATTCATTTGTATCGTTCCCTTGATAATGATAATAATAATAATAATAATAAATAATGAAAACTGATTTAAAAAATTTGCTTATTTTCTTGGTAATGTTTTTTCTTTTAGTGATGTCTTTAATGGTTTTGGAGCAATTCCAGATACATTATTAAGAATTACATTTTTATTAATAGGTAATATATGGTATATAATCTAGACTGTAGTTCTTACCTAAATATGCGCTTATGGCATCTCTTATAGTTGTACATGCGCTGTTGCGATCATCGATGTGGCTTATAAGTTCCGGTTGCTCTCTAGGAGGATTATAAACTGAATTTTGCAGCGACGCAACATGCCTTGATGATCAAAGAAGTATATTCAATACTTTTATAAAGTTGATAGAGTATTCATTTTAATCTGAAGACTTATTTGGTACAATGAAATTAATTTTACAATTTCAGAATTCATTTTATAACTAGCAAATCGATTTTTAAAAATAAAGTTTACATTTTTCCACACAAATTTCGCCGATAATATCGCAACTGATTGAAACGTCAAACAAAAACGTGTGAATGCTTTGATGGGGTTTCGACATCTTTTTGTGGAAACCTCAGATTTCAGTGCGGTACGAATAGGGTATTATCGTGGAATCCGCCGGGTGGAATTATTCACCGAAAAAAATATTTTGGCATCGTTAAATCCTCAAAGTGAACAGTTCCCCGTATCGGTAATGTGAATTAATTCCACTGTATCGTAGAAAACTATCGAATCGGATTTTTCCCGGACAAAATGACATTTCTCATTGGAATCAAAATCATTGCGGATTTCATATGCATGGCTTGGCTGCTGACCGGCGTGAGAATTTGTTACTTGTTTACATATTACAGGAAAAAAACTGCAAACAGAATACAGTTTAGGGCAATGGTGAATTCTATGATGTACAATGTCCCATCTCAAGCATAATAATAACTATCATTAACCTTTACATACTAATCTCTATGAATTATCATTACCGCTTATATTATACATAATCACACATTCATACTATGTACATACACAGTCAACTAGCGTGGTGGGTTTCACTCTTTGACAGTTTCTTAGAAGCAGTCCAATTTGTACTCTTGAATAAAGAACATAAAACATTGAATTGATAACAAGTGTTTGGGACTCAAACAACCATTATTTTTTTTCCTTTAAAAATTGTTAACTAATTCAGAGAGTAACATATGTACATATCTAGATATTTGTTAATCTTCTGTAAGATGTAATTTTCTTTCGACATTCAAATTGTTCTTATAATTCTTATCATTCTTATCAATAACTTTGATCTTTGATGTAGATCAATCGTGTTGCGTGTGCTTGCATTTTTGCAGTCTTTCTTTTTTACGCTCATTCGTCGTGAACGCAGGTTGTACAACAACAACTTTAATGCTTGTGCGAAATACTGGGGAGAAAAGAGTGCAACAATTGTGCTCAAATTTATCCATTACGTGATTACTTCTTTCACTTTGGATTTGATCGCAGCACACACCACACGATAAGTGTTAACCTTTGAATTAACAAAATTAATATATATTGAAAATAAAATATTCCTAAACATTTTGTATTTGCACATAACCAAAATTAGTTTAAAATCATTTCGGTGCAAATGCAAACAATTGCTCCTTTTATTCTTCAACAACAAGTATTTTAATGAAACACAACAGGAATCACCAGACTTAGATAGATAGATAGATTTTTATTTCGTACTCAAATATATTACAGAAATATTGTTATTGCATAATATAATAATATAATATGCACATAACCAAAATTAGTTTAAAATCATTTCGGTGCAAATGCAAACAATTGCTCCTTTTATTCTTCAACAACAAGTATTTTAATGAAACACAACAGGAATCACCAGACTTAGATAGATAGATAGATTTTTATTTCGTACTCAAATATATTACAGAAATATTGTTATTGCATATTTTACAGAGATTTGACGATTTGACATTTTATCTTTCTACTGAAACATTATTTTAGTTCTATTAAGGATGCGTGGAGAAAAAACAGTCAAAAAAAAATTGAAGGAAAAACGAAAACAAAACCTTCAATATAGAATCACCAGACATTGTTAAAAATATAAGTAAAAGACCAGCAGAACAGGTGAAAAAGTTTTGGGAAGATCTTCGGCTAGAGCTGAATAAATATGGGCCACCAGTAAAAGAAGTAAGCGAATGGAAGAAGGTAAGAAATTCTAACACCACATAACACACGGTACTAACTGTTTTGTAAAATATTTCAAGTTTGGAGAGACTATAAATCGTATCTGAAAAAGAAACTCGTATACAACAACAAGGCGATATCAGCAACTGGTGGTGGTCCATATAAAATTCAACAGTTCACAGCTGATGAGGAGGAAGTAATTGCTCTCATTCAACTGAGAGAGCTTCGTATTTTGGCCCGCCACATGAAACACAAACGGTCAACGCTCCTTCTTCAGTTTGCTTCATCAACAAAGACGACACATTTAGACACTGATGACTTAATTTCATAAGCTCCCAAACATTGTTCATCCAAATTCCAGGATAAAAAGAAACCATCAATGCTTCTTCTGGAAAAACAATTAATTATTCAAGAGAAACTGTATATTAACGTAACGCGCTCTATATGTAGATACGAGTTAACGTCAGCAAAATTTCCTATATCACTCCCAACAACATTCACACAATTGCTCGCATCTGCTGACACCGTGTCTGGGTCCACATGACACCTTTTGGATTCCGTCACATACGAAATGAAATGCGACGACCAACATAGTGTGGGAACATCTCGCCAACCACCTGTGGGAACACACAGCCAACGGATGTCCGCAGCTAGCTGTAATTAGGTATTTAAGCTTTAGGAAATAAGTAGTTATCGGTTCATTTGTTAAGTATCTCTTTGAAGGCAGTCACGCTGACTGCGAAATAAATATTTTTTTAAAAATAAAACTTTATGTTTTTATAATTGGCGCCCGAGCAGGGACCACAGGTTCGTGATTAAGTGTCCTCAAGTAGTTCCAAACGCGAAAAATTTAATCGAGAATTAATGTCCTAAAATAGTACAACCTACAGAAGCCCTAAAGTAGTGCATCGTGTATTCTCTCGTTATATAAAAAATACCTGTGGTTTTCCCCTTAGATACGCGAAGAAACAGTGTGGTGAAAAAATTAATAGACATTATTAATTAATTAATAGACAAAAAATAGTGACACAAACCAGCCCTAGTAACCAGCAAGTGGAAGAAGAGGAAGGAAGTAGCCGCAACTTTAAACGCAGCAATGAACCAAGTTTTATTATTGTAAGTTTAGAAATAAGAAGTGAAAACCAAAGTTAAGAAAAAAATTAATTTGTACAAGTAAAAAGAGATAAAACACATTACCCCAAAGGGAAATAAGAAAGAAGAATTATATTTAAGAATTTTATTTTTTATAAAGAAAACAATCAATTTGTGAATCGATTATAATTTTTTTTTTTAAACGTACAAACGTACACAGGCACCGGCCTGTACAATTATAAATAACTATTTCATCAGTGAATTTACTTCATTATTACTTTCATACGCAACTAAATTAATATAACTAAAATGCCACTTCTAAGATCACAAAATAGAGGTAGTGCTCAACCTGATGGTAACCAATCTGGTACCACAGCTGACAATAATTTTGGTACATCGAACACAGCCGAAGCCCAAAACACTTCTTTTCAATCTAGCTCATCCCACTCTCATACTCAACAAGCCGTTAATTCTACCCCTGAGCTAAACGCTCTCATAACCTCAATAGTTCATCAAGTTTTCGAAAGGCAAGGTCAAAACATTGTACAAAGTGTGCTTAACCAAAACCATGATCAATTTCATGCTACAGATCAAACAATTGAAACAGAACATCGAAACAAATTGGAAGACTTAGACAAAATACCCGATGTGGTACGTAGTCTAAGGACTTTCTCTGGGGACCCAGGAGAATTCAACTCCTGGAGGAAAAGTGTAGAAAGAATTCTACAAGTCTATGAGCCGATCAAGGGCAGTACAAGATACTACGGTATCTTGAGCGTTATCCGGAATAAAATCATTGGAAACGCCGACATCGCATTGGAGTCATACAATACTCCACTTAATTGGCCCAGTATTTCACGTTGCCTTGTAATGCACTACGCAGACAAGCGCGACGTAGGTACACTCGAGTACCAAATGTCTTCACTCATTCAGGGTGCGAAAACTATTCAAGAATTCTACCAAAACATATATACACATCTATCGCTCATTTTAAATAAATTAGCCTGTATGGACGTAAGCGATGAGTCCATGAACCTCCTCACACAAACGTACAGGGATAAGGCACTCGACACGTTCGTCAGGGGCCTTAATGGTGATTTGCCACGGTTGCTCGGTATAAGAGAACCTGTGGATTTGCCTCAAGCCCTACACTTGTGTTTAAAATTGGAAAATCAAAATTTCCGAAGAAACTACGCACAAAATAACCAGGGCGTCGCAAGAAAAACACAAGCTCCATCTCCCTCATTTCCAATAAGAAGGCAAATAACCCCAACACAAGCCTCCTATCCTTCCCAAGGCTACCCGAACTCTGGCTACCCCCCTCGAGGCTATTCAAACCCCGGATATCCTCCTCAAAGATACCCAAACTCTGGATACGCTCCCAGACCGACACAACCACAATATGTGCCAAGACCAAACCCTCCATACCAGAATCAAAATCCTAACTATATACAGGCACACCACTCAAGATATCGCACACAAAGTCCACATATAAAAACTGAACCTGTAGACAACGGTCAACCACAACAGGCAAGAACATTCAATTATCAGAATAAATACCAAGATAGATCAGCTAGAAGACCCACGCCTGAGAATAACCAGGTATCAACACAAGACAAGTTCCATAATAACTTCCACGTTGACACTGCCCAGACAGAAATAGACCATTACATGCAAGAAATCGAAAACACTGATGTCCATAATGACGAAACTCTCAACGAATACATGCAAACCCAACTTGAAGAACAACCAATTGAGTACGAGGAATGCACCGACTTAGCGGATATCCATTTTTTAGATTAACCAGCTCTTCGTTACCCTATTTCGAATGTAAAACGAAGAGCGGGGACATCCTAAAAATCTTAGTCGACACTGGATCAAATAAAAACTACATTCAGTCGTCCCTCATAGCCAATCCTACTCCAAATGAAAAACCATTTTTTGCAAAATCTATAGGAGGGAACATAAAAGTGAGCCATCATACTTTTATAAACCTTTTTGGTCTGGATGACAAAATTAAATTTTTCCTGATGCCTAATTTAAAATCATTCCATGCCATTCTCGGTAATGATAGCCTTAAAGCGTTATCTGCCATTATCTATACAGACCATAACTACATGATCATCAGAGGCCAGAAAAAAATCAGAATCAAGCAACTTACTTCAGAATCAGTTAACACAATTAATATTCGCAAGACCCACATGTCAACACAACAAAAATCTGATATTGACCATTTAGTGAAAAATTTCCCAAATTTATTCGAAGACCCGGATGAGAAACTAACTTATACAACTGCTATCAAAGGTGAAATTCGAACCACCTCAGACTCTCCCATATACTCCAAGTATTATCCTTATCCCATGTCCCTTAAAAATGAGGTCGAAAGGCAAATTACTCAACTCCTTAATGACGGCATCATAAGACCCTCGAAATCTCCATACAACTCACCGGTGTGGATTGTCCCTAAAAAGGTTGACGCCTCCGGCGAAAAAAAATATAGAGTTGTTATAGACTATCGGAAATTGAATTCTATCACAATACCCGATAGGTATCCTATTCCAGAAATCAATGAAGTCCTCTCACAACTTGGACAGAATAGTTGGTTCACAGTTTTGGATTTGAAAAGCGGATTTCATCAAATCCAACTAAAAGAGACAGATATTGAAAAAACGGCATTCTCAGTGAATAACGGATAATACGAATTCACTAGATTGCCTTTCGGGCTGAAAAACGCCCCCTCTATCTTCCAGAGAGCCCTAGACGACATACTGCGAGAGCATATAGGCAAGATATGCTACGTCTATATAGATGACATAATCATCTTTAGTCAAGACGAAACAACTCACGTCGAGAATATCAAAAAGGTATTCCAAACTCTGCATGCCGCTAACATGAAAGTGCAGCTCGACAAATGTGAGTTCTTCAAGCAGGAAGTCGAATTTCTGGGTTTTACCATTTCTTCCGAAGGTATAAAAACAAACCCAGAGAAGGTGAAGGCAATATTAAACTTTCCACCACCTAAAACCCTGAAAGATTTACGTTCATTTCCTGGACTGTCAGGGTATTATCACCGCTTCATTAGGGATTACGCTAAAGTGGCGAAACCCCTAACAGCCCTTTTAAGGGGGGAGGAAGGACGCTTGTCCAAACACCTCTCAAGCAAAAAACTAATACACCTCAACAAGGAAGCATTGGAAGCCTTCCGAAAAATAAAAAGTTCTTTAGTATCAGAGGATACAATGCTGGTTTATCCGGATTTCACAAAGGTCTTCGAACTCACCACAGACGCTTCGAACTACGCATTAGGCGCTGTTCTGTGTCAAGATGATAAACCAATCACGTTCATATCTCGAACGTTGAATAAGACCGAAGAACAATACGCGGCAAATGAGAAAGAAATGCTGGCCATTATATGGGCCTTGAATTCACTCAGAAACTACCTGTACGGTTCCGCAAAGGTTATAATCTACACCGATCACCAGCCTTTGACTTACGCTCTTAGCAGTAAGAATAGTAATGTCAAACTCAAAAGATGGAAAGCAAGACTCGAAGAATATAACTACGAGTTAAGATACAAACCGGGAAAAACCAATATTGTCGCCGACGCTCTTTCGAGACCACCTCTTCACACAAATATCAACTCTCTGACTCCAACAATAGACAATAATGAAAGCTCAACAAACAGTAACATACCGACTATAGAAGTGCCGGTTAATGCTTTCAAAAATCAAATTTTTCTGAATATTGGCACCAGATCTGATTATAAATTTGAATTAGTTTTTCCAACCTATCACCGACATACCTTCTTATAACCAAACCAATTCAACTCAAATACTCAAAGCACGCCTAAATCCTTCAGTCACAAATTGCATTCTTACAGAGGAAGGAATTATGGGCATAATTCAGGAACTGTATCCGACACATTTTAGAAATTATAGAATTAGATTCACACAAATTCAAGTAACAGACATTATCAACGATCAGGAACAAGAAGACATTATACTTCAAACACATAGACGAGCACACAGGAATGCTCGCGAAAATAAATCCCAAATTCTGCAAAATTACTATTTTCCTGCTATGGCATCCAAAATCAAAAAGATCACTCAAAAATGTTCTGTTTGCAAGAAAAGCAAATATGACCGCCACCCACATAAGCCATTGATACAACCAACTCCGATTCCGAAACACCCTGGAAGCATCGTCCATATCGACATCTTTCTAACAGAAGGAAAAATCGTTCTCACCGCAATAGATAAGTTCTCTAAGTATGCGAACGCGAAAATAGTACAATCCAAAGCAACTGAACACATAAGGCAACCGCTAAGAGAAATACTAATCTCATACGGTATACCAGAAATGGTAGTGTTTGATAATGAGAAATCATTTAGTTCAATGTCTATATCTTTTATGCTGGAAGACGAACTAGGCATCAAAACACATACAACTCCCCCATATACCAGCAGTGCTAATGGTCAAGTGGAACGTTTCCACTCCACTCTTATTGAGATAATGCGTTGTTTAAAGACCGAAAACATCCACAGATCCTTCACGGAACTTTTAGAAAACGCTGTCATTGCCTATAATTATTCAATTCATTCTGTTACCGGCAGGAAGCCAGTAGAACTATTCTTTGGCAGAAATATTAGTACAGACCCCACTTTAATTGAAAAAGCCCGACAAGATAATGTAGAAAAAATAAAAGAAAAACAAAACACTGACTTGGCATACCATAACAAAAATAGAAATCCTATCAAAAACTATTCACCAGGAGATATCGTTTATGTAAAGATAAATAAAAGACTAGGATCAAAATTAACCCCAAAATACAAAAGGGAGATCGTAGCAGAAAACAAAAATACAACCATTCTGACAGAATCTGGGAAAACTGTCCATAAGTCTCGTATCAAAACCTAATTCGTTACCTTTATCTCCCCTTTCAGGTCATTTCTTACAGCCTGCATGGCCAGTGTTCAAATACTAGAATACACAAATTCTCAACTGGTCACTCTGCACACTGGAACAACTAACGTGCAGACAGGGACCTTCAAAATTATACATGTTATCGACCTGGAAAAATATCTGGACGCAGCCAACAAACTAGAAGCAAACATCAAACAATATTTAAATACTAACCACCCTAACTTTTATCTACTTTCAATTGAACTTTCCATAATTAAAACCCATATCTACCGGCTACTACCAAAATCAACAATCAGAAATAAAAGATCCCTAGATTTTATTGGAAGTGCGTGGAAGTGGATTTCTGGTAATCCGGACCACCACGACTTTGAAATTCTAAAAGAGAAAACTAACAACGTATTAGACAATAGTAATAGACAAGTTGTTATTAACAAATTGATAATAGATAAAATGAATGAAATAACGAACGCCACTAATGAAATAGAAAAACATTTAAAATCAAGTGAAACTGTAAAAGAAGAATTTTTTATTAATTTTAAGTATAGAATAGACTTACTAAAGGAAGAAATAATAAATATAGGCTATGCCTTGCACTGGGCAAAGGCTAATATTGTTAATACGTATATACTATCCAACACTGAAATAAATGTAATTGAGAAAATAATAAACGAAGAAAATATACCATTTAATAACATTGAAGAAGCAATTGAATTCTCAGAAGTCAAAATAGCATCCAATAGTTCTGTAATTATATATATTATTAGCTTACCTACTACTAAGAAAGACCCTTGCGACACAATTTTAATTAGAGCCGTCAAAAAGGCCAAAGTTATTAATAAAATATTATATGAAGAAATTCTGCAATGTCATAATGAAATATATGGAATTATTAAACCTTGTAAAACATTTAACAAACTTTCCATTTATCCTAGAGCTAACATTATAGAAATAAGTAATACCACATGTATCCCTTATCTTTTAAAAAGTCGTCAGCCCATATGCTCAACAGTAAACAACTACCACATCCCAGATTTTGAAGAAATTACACCTGGCATCCTCTTCCTTAACCAATACGCTGGACCAATTTTAATAAATGCAGATCAAATGATGCTCAATGGAACCTTTATAATTAAGTACCAAAATGCAACCATCGAATTGAGACAGACCACATTTAAATCATCAGAAACAATCCAATACAAACCTCTTCCCGCCATTCTACAACCCGAGTCAAAGCAAAACAGTATTGAAGAATATTTGTCTTTGGAAATGATAAAGGACCTTCATCTGAACAATACACAGTATATCAAACTTTTAAAAGATAACTTTAAGTTCAGCACCACAATTGGTCTGGGCATATCAGTTTTTCTCGTTACAGTTATAATAGTCATTCTCCTGAGAAGCATCAAAAACCAAAAATCTCCCGAAAAGCCCACAGTAAGAAACGACCTGGTAGAAAAAACAACAACAAACCAACAATCACCACCTGAACCATCAGCAAGGGCATCGACCTCGAGCATTCGAAACATACCATTATTTTAATCAACCTAGCAAACGAGAGCGTTCGCATTTTAAAGGCGGAGGAGTTAACGTCAGCAAAATTTCCAATATCACTCCCAACAACATTCACACAATTGCTCGCATCTGCTGACACCGTGTCTGGGTCCACATGACACCTTTTGGATTCCGTCACATACGAAATGAAATGCGACGACCAACATATTGTGGGAACATCTCGCCAACCACCTGTGGGAACACACAGCCAACGGATGTCCGCAGCTAGTTGTAATTAGGTATTTAAGCTTTAGGAAATAAGTAGTTATCGGTTCATTTGTTAAGTATCTCTTTGAAGGCAGTCACGCTGACTGCGAAATAAATATTTTTTTAAAAATAAAACTTTATGTTTTTATAATTTACGTGTTCCAACACGTATAAAAAGGCTGCTTTATTAAGCCGAACATTTTTAATAAACCTGTGCAATATTGAACTTTATTAAAATCAAAAATTATAAAAAAGTTTCTAAAAACATACATTTCATCCGGGAGTTCTATGAAATGATCCGCTCCTCCTCTTAACCTCTCTCGTACTCTTCTCTGGGAAGACCGCTCATCTCCTTCTTCCTCTTCTGCTTCCAAAAACAGAGCTATCGTATCCATTATTATTTTGCGTGCTTTATTTTTTAATTAAATCACTTTTTAAAGAAACTTTCCTTTTTTGCCTCGAACAAATTTTTATTGACAAATAAAAGACAGTTGTTTGATAGTGAAACTACCTTTCCCAAAAACCTGTCGATAAGGAGACGATCTCGGCGGATTCCACGATAGCAGTAGAAAGTGAAAGGGAATCGAATAGGTGATGTGAAACTCAATTCCGACGGACTCCACGATAGGTGTGAATTAGATGGGGGACGTGGCAAATTTGCTATTTGGCATTCTAGACTCCGATTATGCCAAGCGCATGTCACACATAATTACCGAAATACGGTGTGGGGAAGACTACCTATTGCGGCTCATAAAAAATCAAACGTCAATAATCAATTCAACAGCCAATGTAATACGGACCGATCAAGGCAGAATCGAAAGGCAATTTCGGAATCTGGATGTTGAAATAAACAGAATAATTTCTCAAGTAAATAACTCATCGAACCAAATTCACCACCAACAACTATCGTTTAAAAGTTTTTCTCATCACCACAGAGCTTCAGAGAATTCAATCGTCAATTCTGGATGTGCTGACTGAAATTCCTCATGGTAAGGTAAGCCCGGCACTAATCTCGGTGCGTCAGTTGTAACAGGAATTAACAACAATCAAGGCCCATCTACCAGCATCTCTCTATCTTCCACTTTCATATGATAATGAAGCACAACTCTACAAGCTAATGTCCGTGGAAGTCAGGATCATTGAAGACACCATTATCTTCCGGTTAAAAATGCCATTGCTGTCATCGGACGCATACGAGCTATACCGTATCATCAACGTGACCGTACTCGTCAACGGCTTATTCGTATCAATCACACTTCCACCGACTACGTCATTATAAGTCTACATCGAGACCGGTACTATCAGCTAACTGCACTTGAATTGATGTCGTGAACGACAATTATGGAAGGTGACACTCTGTGCCAATCAAAACATCCGATTCATCAGGAGGGTTCAAATGTCAATAAGTGTGAAATTAATCTTTTGAACCAAATCCCGGATCTCTCCTCGTGCCAACTCAATAATTTCGCAAATAACCAATACTGGGTCCATCTACGACATTCAAACCAGTGGATATTCGCCCTGCGAAATAAAATATTGCTGAACATTGTTTGCCAGAGGAAGCCCCCCAGTTAAGTTTGCAAGGGTCGAGCTCCCTGACGGTTCCTGCTGGCTGCACAGCAAAGCATGACTTGCTTACCATACAGGGCCACAACATGTTTTCGAGTTTGTTAAGAAGATTATTCACACCAGTAGAAAACTTGTCGGACTTCATTGAGATCCAAACCCATGAGCATCTCGAACGGCAATCGGTAGAGTATTCGAGGCAGTCAGACGAAATGTCTAAAATCCAAGAGCTCATAACACAGTAACAACTAAATGAGCCTCTGCAGCAAACACAGACCAATAACGTCCACCAATTTGCCATTAGCTACCTCGCTGTCTTCGTTTGCATCATCGTCATTGGGTACAAATTCTGGAGAAGCATACAACACCGTCGCCGCCAAGGGATAGTCAGCACCCCCACGCCACGCCAGGTCCTCGATCTGATCCCGGAGAAAATTTCACGATTCATCTTGAACAGTAGTTCAAGGCGGGGAGAATGTTTAGGCAGCAACAATTCACTGCCCTTTGCACTGCTGGCGTCATACAAAGTTTTTTTTTTATATTTTTTTGGTTTGTTGTTTTTACTTACACTGACTGTAAACATCCGCACGAGCGGATGATCATTTGTTGAGTAAGCACTACACATGCCTGGTAGACATCCGCTCGAATAATCGAGGTATCGATTTTCCATTGCTCGTGTGGTATGCTTACCAGGCAAAATCAATTATTGTAATTAGTATTTAAGAAAAACCCAAAAATAAAGCGAGAGAGTTCTTGTTGAAAACTCAACGTTCTCGCGACACGATCAAGCTAATCTCATCGTTGGCCATCGTTGGTCTGGTATTCTGGCACCAGTATTATCAGCAGTTGTCAAGGTACATGCACCTTGGGCAACATTACAAAACGTACAGGCCCGTGAGTTTGTATTTCAGAATTTCCAATAGAGAATATTGCTTTGCATCTCATTGGTGTCAAATTTCTGTTTAAACCTCTTAACAACTATACCAAAAGATATTGTTAAAAAAATATTTCGCACTGAATTTATGAATAAGCTTTTTTTTTTATTACGAATTTGTGCTCCGCCTAGACAAGCAAAATGGAAGGATATTCATCAGAAGAAGATGAAGTAGCTCCGAACGCCATTGACCGCAGGGAACTCGAGTTAATAGAGCTGGGTTGAGCCGTATGTTATTACAATTTTCGGAAGCAGAACACCATTGTACGGAATACATTGTTATACGTTTTCTTTCAGGATAGTTCAAGTTAAGTTTTTAAAAGAATCCTTCTTAAAATCCATACATGATATGTATTCTACCTGCGCCACCTGAAGTAGCGTTCTTTTCTGCTGCAATGTATCTACGGATTTGGTACGTTGCCTGGCTGGTTCGTTGGTCTTTAAATTCATATACAGTCAACTTCCCCTAACTCTAAGTCCCTCTAACTCGAATTTTTCTCTTACTCGAATTTCCGAAAGCACTGTGGCATGACCAAACAAAATACATGCAAAATATGTTCTCTAAGTCGAAATCCCCTTTACTCGAACTCATTTCTGCGCTTTCAGATACAAATTCGTGTGTATTTTCCATTCTCTTACTCGATTTTTTTTTTTAACTTCTCATTGAATTTTATATTTCTATGCTCTATGACACTTAATTTATTGTGCTTAATACATGGCAACACTACAGAATAGAGCCATCATCTGTAATATCCCACTGGGTACCTATACAAGTTAAGGCTAATCATATTGCATCAGCAAGTGGAAGAACATACTCTCACGATCAACAAGAAGCAATGCAAATGTACGTGATGGAATGTGCCGACGCTGCGTCTGGGTGATCATCTAACGCTCATTGAAGGAATGCAAGTGTCACTTGAGATCGGTGCACGCGAAGCCATCGTGTTGTTCACTGCTGCTGGTGGCGGATGTAATTTAAGCAGGTGCGCTCGTTATGCCAATCGGCAGTCTATCGTCCGAAGTCAACTCGCGGGGTCGCATCATATTTTGTATTAATTGTAACTTAATTAATTGTAATTGAAAAATAAAGAAATGAATTTTATTTTTTTTTAACTAACCAAACTTATTAAAATTTAATTTACATATGCATTAGTTCACTATTGGGGGATTCCCCAGTTACGTTTGACATTTCGTTGAAACCATTTTTGAAGAAACCATTTCACATCTCTTTTGTTAATCTACATAGTCTCCTTGTACGAGTAACTCTATACATTTCTCCCAGCGATGCTCCCATCTCTCTAACCCGTCCAAATAGTTTGTTACTTGGCGTTTTTCTCTGCAAAATATTTGTTCACGAAGGTGATTGCCTCCTTATTTGACGAAAATCTCTGTCCTCCGAGCGCAGTTTTTAGATGAGGGAACAAAAAAAAGTCGCTTGGGGCTAGATCTAGTGAATAAGGCGGATGGTTAAGCAGTTTAAACCGTAATTTGTGGATTTTCGCCATGGCAACCGCTGAGGTGTGAAACGCGTGTTGTCTTGGTGAAACAGGATTTTCTTTTTCTGCATATGTGGCCGTTTTTCCGCAATTTCTGCCTTTAGCTTGGCAAATAATGATGCGTACTCGTAGTATGCTCCTGTAATGGTTTTTCCTTTTTGAAGATAATCGATTAAGATAACTTCTTTACTATCCCAAAAAACAGTCGCCATCACTTTCCCAGCCAAAAAACAGTTCTTGATTTTTTTGGAGCCGGCTCGCCATTTGCAGTCCATTGTTTTGATTAAATTTTTGTTTCGGGCGTATGGTGTATCCAAGTTTCACAGTAATTAATCGGCGCCAAAACTCGGATTTACGGCGCCTAAACTGCACCAACAGAGCGTTGGAAATGTTCATTCGAACACGTTTTTGATCTAACGTAAGCAAACGCGGCACGCAATGCGCGGACAGCTTTCTCAAGCCTAAATCTTGATTTAATATGTAACAAACACGTTCTTTGGACATTTTCATAACCTCTACTATCTCTCTCACTTTAATTCGGCGGTCGTCTAACACCATTTGGTGAACTTTAGCATTGTTATCGTCAGTGGTTACAGTTTTTAAACGTTCCGAACGTTCATCATCTCCCAAGCTCTTACGGTCAAGTTTAAATTCAGCTTCCCAAAATTTCACTGTGGTAAATGATGGTGCAGAGTCCCCATACACAGAGTCCAACTCATTTTTCATTTGCGTAGGCGTATTGCCTTTCAAAAACAAGAATTTAATAACAGCTCGATACTCAATTTTTTCCATTTTCGCAAAAAACACTCACATCGGCTCACTGAAACGACTGTCAACTAAAAACTGCGCGTCCAAAATGACTGAAACTTCGCTAAGTAACTTCACTAACTTTTATTGACAAGTGCCGCTATCTTTACGTTGCGGTCGGAAACTTTTCAGACAACCCTCGTACATACTATTTTCTACAAAAAATTTTGTAAATTTTTTTTCTATTACTATTTTTTACTCTGTTTTGTAAATTTTTTTTCTATTACTATTTTTTACTCTGTTTTATTATCTTTTTTGTGCATAGATCGTATAACATGACAGCGCGTAAATGTGAAACTCTAACTTTAGAGTAAAAGGTAAAACTTATTGAAGCAATTGAAAAAGGTGGTAAGAAAAAAGATATTGCGCCGATATCCAGAGAAAAGTTAGCTTAAATAACCATTGAAAATTAAGGAGGTCACGCGTTTGCATTTAAAATATACTCATAAACGGTCCCATAATAAAACGTAAAGCAATTCAATTTGCGCAGAGGTTGGGACATACTAATTTCTTGGCTAGTGAAGGATGCTGAATAAATTTAAGACCAGACATAATATTGTGGGAAAAGTTTTGTGTGGAGAAGGTGCCACCATAAATCCTGAGGAGACAATAAATTGGAAGCAAAATTTATCAAAACTGATCACAGGCTATGAACCAAGAAAGATTTTTAATGCCGACGAAACAGGACTATTTTTCAAGTGTTTGCCTAATAAAACATTGGCATTCAAAGGTGAAAGGTGTTTCGATGGAAAACACAGTAAGGAGCGTGTAACGTGTATGATCGGCTCAAATCTTACGGGCACAAAAAAATTTAAAGTTTTGGTAATTGGTAAAATTGTCAATCCGCGATGTTTCAGGGGGATCAAGTCATTTGGAGTAGATTATGTCGCAAACCGTAGGACTTGGATGACTGCAGAGTTGTTCACGAGCTGGGTTAAAAAATTGGAAAAAAATTTGGTATAGAAAAGCATAAAATACTTTTGTTCTTAGACAACTGTCCAGCCCACACGAAGGAGGTTCAGTCGGTATTAACATGGATTCAATTGAAGTTTTTTCTGCTAAATATGATGGCATCAATTCAACCTATGCACCTCGGTATTATAAACAGCTTTAAGATGAATTACAGAAGGCGAATGTTAATGAAATTATTCAATGATACGGATTCCGATGTTTTCCCAAAAATTTCGTTACTTGATTGCGTGCGAGACATAGCAAAATCGTGGTGATAGATATTCATTTAAGTTTTAAAAAAATTGAGAAGTTCTTGAATTCAAAAGAATATATTCAAACCGAAATAACGGATTTGTTTAAATAATACCAAAGTGTATGTAATTTCTTTTCATGTAAATTGTTTACTTTTTTTTTTATTTTTTAAATATATTCAATTAATAAAACTGAATGTTATGAATAAAACTAAATTTGTATTAAAAAACTGCATTATTGTTTTTAATCCCCTTACTCGAAGACATTTTTGTGGCTTATGGCGATTCGACTTAGGGGAAGTTGACTGTATATAATTCGTAATTAGACATACACTGAAGAGAAAAAGTTTAACAATGTTACAGCATTAAAATAAAGAACACCACATACCACGCATAAATCTTGGAAGAAAATCTTTTTTTTTGTTTTCTAAGAACAAAGTTTGAGGAATTCTCTACATATTCCGATTGTTTTTTTATACAATGGTACAAAAATGACACAAATAAAAGTACAACATCTGCTTTGTTACAGTTTTGTACCGTTGCAGCGGGTACAAAAATTAACTTTTAATTTCGTGTTTGCTTATCGTGTATTGATCATTTGGTGGCATCATTTAGAAGTGATCGGTAGTGTCGATAAAGAGATTTTATAAAAGGAGAAGTTTAAGCGAAGAAATAAAAAAACAAACTTTCGATTTGTTGAAAGAAGGGAACAAGGAACCCCAAAAAAAATTGAGGATAGAGAAGCGAGACACATTGGGAGGCTTTCAATGGCAGGTAAAATGGATGTGTCAAGCAACGGCCTCCCGTTACTGGAGAAAAAGGCAAGTGTTTGGACTCTTCGTCGAGCCTTAAATAGAGACCAAAATTAACCGATTCCAGTCAGATGGCCGTTCTTGGTTCTGGACAAGCTCCTCAAGTCCTCTAAAACCACAGCAAGTCATACAAACGGTTAAAGATAGAGGAGGTTGTTTGATGTTTTGGCGGTGTATTACGCCTAACGGTATCGACCCCGTGGTCAAGATTGATGGCGTAGTGAGGAAAGACCGGTACCTCAGTATTTTGGAGGACAAAATAACAGGACAGTGATCCAAAACATTCCTCAAAATTCGTGAAAAATTGGCTAAATTGTCAAAAATTTCACACGATGGAATGGCCTGCCCAGAGTCCGGATATGAATCCCATTGAAAACTTATGGGCTTATTTAAAAAGGCAGCTGGCGAGTTACCAAGACGTGTCCAAAGGAATGACGGAATTATGGGACCGGGTGCAGGAAGAATGGTACGCAATTCCGCCGAAAACCGTACGTAAACTCTACGAAAGCATGCCGCAACGGCTTGATTCTTTAAAAAAGGCAAAATACTGTGGACAGATTATTAAAAACCAATTTTTTTTATTTTTTTTTTATGTGGTGCAAAACTGTAACAATGGACTTGTCTTGTTTTTTGTTTTTTCTATTTTGTTTTTCATTGAAATTTTAAATTTGTTAAATTATTTTGTTTATCAATAAATGTTAAAAAGGTTAGAATAAGTTTTTACGCGCGATTTAAAATAAATTTAGTAAAAATTCTTTAAGTTTTGTTTAATTTAGAGATCATTGTTACACCTTTGCTCTCTAGTGAACCTATTAGCAAAAAATAATTTTATTTGTCCCGCAACATCCGCATAGCACCCCGGCGTAAGATCCCGGACTTTACAAAATTATTTGTATGTATTGTATCCTTCGAAAAAAAAAAAATTAAATTAATAAAATTTTTTTTTAATATTTTTTTTTTAGCGTAGGATGTAAACAGACCATACGAACGCACCCTTGCCATTAACCTTAGAACGGTAAGCATCGCCTGTGAGGCGAAACAATTTTTTTTTTGCGATATTTCCCAATCGGTTACTCGTATTAAAGTATGCGCTCGTGCCAACTCAGTTGAGTGTTGTATGTGCTTGTGCGCAAACGTGCTTTGTTTTTCTCCATTGCATACACATATGTGTCGCCTGTGATCCAAAGTTTACCAATAGGGGTAATTTTCTTGAACATATTTATTTGTGCATTTTTTTTTGCTTTTTTGCTAAAAAATAGTGTTTGCATAAACGTTTTATAGTTTTTTGAGATGACTACTTCTGAAGCGCTTCTGGAAAAATGGCTGGGGAAGATATCACTAGATGGAAGTGAACTTGAAGACGATTTGGGATTAGATTGCGATTCAGATGATAGCAAGGCTGACCCCACTTACGTCGCCGATTTAGACGATGACATGCAGAATATTGATGCATCTAATCAAGATTATGTCAATGAACAATCCACACCTACTTATGTTCATGAAGCTGTAGGAACGTCGAAACGAGCTTGTGAGAATTTGGTAATTACACCACCGGCATCGACCAAATATAATAAATATATTCCGAATCGTCTTCGCCAAAAAAAGTATCGAGAAGAACTCCTTCGAGAAACATAGTCCATATTATGTCAGGGCCAAAAGAAGGAGCCAAGGGCATTTTAGATCCTTTGAAGTGTTTTGAACTGTTTTTTACTTCAAAATTGATGGATGAAGTACTTCTGCGCACTAATGAATATATTGACGTAGCAGCTACTAAGTATAAAATTCAGAATACCACTACATCACAGATAACAATAGAAGAACTTCGTGCTCTCCTTGGCATATTTATCTTGAGCGGTGCATTAAAAAATAATCACTTCTCAACTGATGAACTGTTTGAACCTAGTATTTGTGGATCCCAAAATATAGCTGCAATGAGCTGTAAACGTTTTGAATTCCTTGTCAGGTGATCGCAATACTCGAGACGACAGGAAAAAGTCTGATAAATATGCGCCTATCCGATATATTTGGGAAATGTTTATCAAACAGTGTAGAGATCTTTTTAAACCAGGCTCGTACGTAACAATAGATGAACAACTTTTGGCGTTCAGGGGATGTTGTCCATTCCGTATGTATATTCCCAATAAACCGGTCAAATACGGAACAAAGATTGTTTTAGTATGCGATGTAAGATCGAAATATATGATTGATGCTTCACCCTATTTAGGAAAAAATGCCGATTCAACTATAAAGGAACCATTGGGTTCTTATTATTGTAAGCTGCTTACAAAGACTATACATGGAACCAATCGCAATTTAACTTGCGATAACTGGTTTACTTCGATACCGCTAGCTGAGCAATTGCTTCAATCACCGTACAACCTCACTCTTATTGGAACAATTCGCAATAATTAGCCAGAAATTCCAGAAGAGTTCAAGCATAATTCATCACGACCTGTTGGGACATCTCTTTTTGGATTCAATTATAAGCTCACTCTTGTTAGCTACAAGCCAAAGCCTCAAAAGACTGTTCTTTTGCTATCGACGATGTACGACCAGGCTTCCATTGAACCCATTTCCGGTAAGCCAATAATAGTTCAATCATATAATGAAACAAAAGGTGATGTAGATACTTTTGACCAGATGTGTGGTCACTCAAGCTGTAACCGTAAAACCAAGCGTTGGCCACTTTGCTTATTCTATGGAATGTTGAATATGGCTCTACTAAACAGCTATGTAATTTACGTATCCAATTGTGAAGTTTTAAAAGTAAAGCCAATGTCAAGAAGAGAATTCCTCAAAAAATTGAGCAAGGAACTTTGTAGCGACTGGAGCTCCATCCGTTTGCACGAAAGGCCTCGCATGCAGAAAAAAGTACGTGCAGCAATTAGTAACGCGATTGATCATAATATTGAGACTGACGATGATGCAGACCAGCCAGGTATAAAAAAGAGCAAAAGATCAATATGCGATTTCTGTCCTCCGAAATTGAGGCGAATGAGCGTTTATTTCTGCGCAAAATGTAAGAAAACTTACTGTTTAGAACATAGATCACCCAACTGTTGGAAATGTGACGTAAAAAAGTAGGTGGAAAATCCACATAATTTATTTTGCTCTGCACAAGTTTTTTCAAGTTATACGGCTGTAAGAAACAGACTTTTTTTTATTTCGAACTGATTTTTATTTATTTTTTTAATTTTTTTGTAAAAGATTTTTGTAATCGATTAAAATATGTGATCTCCAACTATTTCTATAATATTTTTAACATATTTAATATCGAATTGTTTTTTGTCAATTCTTGTAACCAAATATGTAATAAATTTATTTTTCTTTCAGTTTTAATATTTTTTTTGTTTTTTAACGGCGAAATGTGCGTTTTTTTTATAAAAGTCGCCTCACAGGCGAAGTTTACCAGTGAAGAGTTAAAAAATATGTTTACCATTCTAGGGTTAAGCATAGACGAATTAACGAAAGAACGAACAAAAAGGACGAAAGATAAGAGAATGACAAGTATAGTGAAATACAGAGAGTAGTTAGGGAGACGCAACCAAACTGTCGAAGAGGAAAGTAAAGTTTTTCTTGTGTTTGATTCCAAACATTTATAATTTCAAATTCATCAATAACTTTTAAATAAATTGAATTCTTTAAAATTCGCGTGTTTTTATATTTTTTCTCAACGATAAAAATTATAATCCTACATTAGTTTGCTCTTAATTTGATCAAGAATATAAATAAATAGATCAGTGGAAAATATCCTATGACCTTCATAGTTCTACGAATAAAACCCAAGACCCGGCATTTCTTTATACTGCCTCCTACCAATTTGAAATCACACTTAACTAATTATTGAATAAAGAAGTATTCGATTTTGCAAAAAAAAAAATAAATTGTTTATCATATCTCTTGTGTTACATCTTAAGTATGTATATTATATTTTTATACTCACATTTTCATGGATTTAATACAGAATAACTTAAACCTAACTATTATCTACTGAAATAATAAATTGTTGATGTTAAATTCAATTCCAGATATATAGTACAGTATGTCGTTTTTCATCATTATCACTATTTCATGTTGTTTTGTTTCTTTTTTTGTTACTAGCGAGCATCATATTGCATGCGGAAGCTTTGTTTTCTTTTATTGTAATCTCTACGGTTAGATAGCTTAAGCCTAGCACTTACGATCTGTACCATGACTTGGATTAAATGGTCTGCAAAAATCAGGTGCAGCCGTACGACTGCTCATTGATGACATGATGAGGCAATAAATTTGATATGTCTTCAACCTGAAAACGTAAAAGAAAATCAGATGAAAAGAATTATAAGCTGCTTTTGAATCATTGTTTTTGTATGTTAAAGAAACTACTACTACTTGTTTGGAAACCTTGAGATTTTCCAACATTTGTAGATAAAATAAGTAATGGAACTCTCATATTGTCTGCAAATTTTTTAAAAATTAAAACAAATCATTGCACATCCCGCCTTAGGACGCAATTTACTTGAATAAAATTTATTGGTTGTAAAACATTAGCACAATTATTAGTATTACTGGGCGAGGTCTACCCCGCCTAACTAACAAAGTTCATTTAATAAAGCCAAGTGCAGAGCTAACTTTGTTTATAATGCTGTCAATATGAGTGAAAATTAAGTTCGCTGTCACATACCTAGATCTCTTGCTTCGATAGTCGAAGGATAGCTCATCGCAGATGAAGTACTTTCGTGGAGGGGTGGTAGACGTTTGCGCGAATAGGTTATTGCTTGGCATTTGTTGGCATAAAGATTCAAAAAGTTTTGCTTGCACCATATTGAAAACTTGTCTGCAAATTTTGGAGTCAGAGGGCAATGAAACAACTTTGGAAATTCTAAGCGAAAGTATAAATATTAGAGTTCGTTAAAATGAAATTAATATCATTTATCGTTAGGGTAAAGATGATTGCTCTAAGATGACTATCCTGAGGGACACCAAATGTTGCTTTCATGTGGTCGGATATTGAGAATCTGAAGAAGACTGTACCGTCCTTCCTCTTAATAGGATTTAATAAAGCCAAGTGTTTATGAAATTTTGTAGAATACCATGTCGGCTTTGTTTCCTCTTTTAAAGCACAAGGCGTCCTAGAGGTTGGAAGCAATTCTGAATAGACTATGCTTTCGAATAGCTTGGGTATACAAGAGAGTTTTCCTATGGGCCTGTAATTATTAACTTCTGCCTTACTTCTTTCCAGAGGAAAGGTAAAGTTGTTTTTTTTAAACAGACAGGTGAATAAGATTTTCTAAAATGATATGCAAAGAAATTTGCAATAATTTTTGGGCCTGCAGAAGATTCACTGAGAAAGTTAAGAGTTGAAATGTAGCCATCCGACTTTCTTTTGGTATTAGCAAATTGGTAGAAGGGCTTAGCATTCGAGATCAATTGATTTAATTTTGGTGAGGGCAAAGGCCTAATACAAGCTATAACTTCAAATTAAACTTAACCTTAAACTTAAACTTGAGTATCTCTGTATACGGAAGAGATACTCAGTGTAAGGATACTCACATAGTTCTAAAAAACTATTGTATAAAAATCGATAGTTACTGTAGCCGGAATCAGATGGTCAAGATTTTATGCCATAACTTGTTTCTCTTGTTACGGAGAAAGTACAACTCCTTTGTTGTACCAAGGAGGAAATGACGAGCAGTACTTTTAAAAAGAATATAGAACAGATTAGACAATGCAGAAAAAAATAACGAAAAAGAATTTGCTAATGCAAAACCAATGTTTATTGTCTCAGGGATAAAGTCAAAGTCGAAGGAAAGCGAAAAATAAAAGGCCATTATCTGTTAAAAATAAAAAAATAAAATTGAAAACAATTTTACTGTTGAAATCATTTGAAGAAATTCGAAATACCGAAAGCCAAGAAAATAGACGAAAGATGAGAAGAACATGTGGACAAATCCATTTTTACTAACCCAACAATCATCTGACCAGTCTGCTATAGGGTGTTGGCAATCTTCAGTTCGAAAATCGTCTGTGCAATATACGAGTACTCGTCTTTAAAAGATTGAAAAATAAAATCAAAATGCCCAAGTGATTCCATCATTAAACAAGTATTTCAAAATTTGCTACCGAAAAGTGAAACAAAAGTCACCTGTGTAATATACATATAATGCCTACTAATTGAAAAAAAAAAAGAGAATCCTAAAATGAGACAGAACTACATATATCTTTAGTAGCAAAAAGGTGGAAGGTGGAATCGGCAAACTACTAGCAGGTCAACTAACAGCCTAACCCGCAGGCGGGTTTGAGCAAGTCACTCCTCCAGTCTTTCGGATATTCGAACATTCCGAGCAGCTAACATCAACTCGGACCATTATTTCGTTGTAGCCAATATACGGATACGGATATCCGTAAAAGTCCAAAGGCAGCGAACCATTGTGAAGAAGTTCAACGTCAAAGGGCTACAATCACAAGTGATCGCCAGTGGCTTTTCCGTTCGACTTTCCCTTAACCTCTCGACTAGTCTGATGTGACCAGAATCTAACGTATCAGGTAGACCACGTCTAAAGTCCTGAGTCTAAACACGCACCAAAAATGAAAACCCTGGATCGATGACGAAGCCAGAGGCAAATTTATAAAAACAGCGGATGTACAGAGCGGACTTTCAGAACAGAACAAGAACGGCTCGGGAGTTCTACGATGGCCGTTCAACATATTCTCGGTATCGGGGTGAAGTTGTGGTTGTATATATAAATTGACTTATTTATCAAGTAATACTATTATTTTAGTGCATTCATGTAAAATTTCATATAAATGTGGTTATTAATTCGCGTTTTATCTCTAGTTAAACAGAATCATAATGGCAACTGAGACGATGATGGTGAAAATTGAGCATCGCGCTGTAATTAAATTTCTCACTAAGCAAGGAAAAAATCGAAAAACTATTCATGAAGAGATGATGGCTGTTTATCAGGGTTCCGCACCTTCATTATCAACTGTGCAAAAGTGGTCAAGTGAGTTCAAGAAAGGCAGAGAGAGCATTGAAGACGACCCCCGCTCCGGCGCCCCGGCTACTGCTTGTACGGGAGAAAGCATCAAAGAAGTCGAAAAACTTGTTCTTGAGGATGCCCGAATAAAGGTGAAAATGATGGCAGAGATCACCAAGCTTTCAATTGGTACCATTCACACCATTCTTCATGACCATCTTAACCTTTCAAAGGTCAGTGCAAGGTGGGTGCCACGAATGCTCACAGCGCCTCAGAAAAAAGTGAGAATCGCATGCTGTAGAGAGCTTTTGGAGATGTGTAGTGAGAACGCGGACGGTGTTATGGATCGAATTGTTACTGGGGACGAAACATGGGTCCACCACTATGACCCTGAAAGCAAACAAGAGTCCATGCAGTGGCATAAAAAAGGAACAGACCCCCCGAAGAAGTTCAAAGTCACTCCGTCTGCCGGGAAGCTCATGGCCACAGTTTTTTGGGACTCAAAGGGAATCTTGCTCATTGAGTACAAAAAAAAGGTGAAACCATCAACGCCACATCCTACGCTTCCACTTTGCATAATTTGCGGGAGGAAATTAAAAAGAAAAGACGGGGTAAACTCGCAGCGGGTGTGTTGCTTCTTCATGACAACGCTCCTGTTCACACGGCGCGAGATTGTGGTTTCGAAGAAATCCAACACCCACCCTATAGTCCAGACCTTGCCCCTAGTGATTATTTCCTGTTTCCAGATTTGAAAAAATGTCTTCGTAGAAAAAGATTTTCGGATGATGAAGAACTCAAGTCGGTATTTTGCAGAGAAAGAGAAAATTTATTTTTTTGAGGTTTTAAAAAAGCTTATCTCAAGATGTAACAAATGCATTGATGTTAGGGGAGATTATATTGAAAAATAAAAACAATTTAAATTGAATTCGCATTTTCCTTCATATCGATACCGAGAATATATTGAACGCCCCTCGTACAAGCAAAGAAGAAGAGAAGAACATAGGCTTCTCTGAATAAAAAAGAAAGGGCACGAGAAGCGCTCGATCGAGGCCTTAAAGCCGAGTTCCCAGAAAAAGGAAGTTCGGAAGTTTTACCAAAACAATAAAACGCACATGCCGTAGTTGTAAAGCTTTAACACAAATCTGCAAGGATGGAGAAGAAAACCTCATAGTAGAGCCACAGTCGGTGCTGACAATTTGGAAAGATTATTTCTACAGACTGTTCAACGGTGTTGACGAACAAAGTTCCACCGTCAGGCATAATGTACCATTTTCATGCAGACGACCAAGTTAAAGTCAGGCTACCAATTTCCAGTTTAAGTTTAAAAAAAACTCCTGAGTCCCATGGCTTAACTGTTGAACTCTTTAAAGCAGCAGGTAATGATTAGATCAGAAGCATACGTCAACTCAACTCTAAAATCTTGGTCCGACGAAAGTCTGCACGATGATTAAAGCCTCAGCATTGTTTGTCCGATCCTAAAGAAGGGAGATCCACTGAACTACGCCAACTGCAGGGGAATAAGTCTCTTCAAAATCGCGGTATTATCAACAGTCTGGCTGGCCCCTATCAGTGTGCTTTTAGATCTTGGCAGATCATGGAAAAACAATCAAGAAGCCTAAATCGTACACACCACCTCTTCATCAATTTCAAAGCCGAATATGACAATGCCCAGTTTTGCCCTGCCAAGCTCATGCAGGATGACGATGGAAACAAAACCAAAAGGTTCAATGTAAAAAAAAATCGTAAATAGAGCTATGCCTTGTTATTTGATTTTTTTCAACATTCAGTTCAGTTTCTCCCATATTCAGATCAGATTGACATAATGAGAAGAACTCCAATGCAGTAGAGTACCACCTCATCTTAGATGCCGCACATAATGGAGAGACCTCAGCCAATTTTATTAGCGCAACTGCACTCAGCTGGCAAAAGGTCGCGCTATCTGGAGATAGTGGCGCCATCTACGTAAGTAAATGCCTTCTCAAAGCGTGTTTACTACTAAATCCATTAACAGCAAACGATAAAAACAGAATCAGAGCATAGATAATCACTGGAAGTCACTTCAAAATACTTTTCCAAACAGGCAGACACGAAACAGCGCAGAAACACGAGCTAAAACACTAGTACGGCACTGAGAAGTGCAGGAACATGACGGGGGAAACGAGCCAAAATACGAAGTTCAAAAAGCAGCAAAAGCAGAATCTAAATCGAAAGCATCGCTTACGAACTACCTGGGGGTCGAAGTTCCAAACAATAAATCAGTGAAAGAATTAGAAGACTGCCTGCTGACTTTTGACGAAGAGGAAATCAAAAGTCGGTGACAGCGTCTGACCCACCACTTCCCAGTGTGATGTAAGTTTTTTTTTTCAATTAACGATTATCTGATTAATTGTAACAACTTAAGATGCCGTAGCAAGTTAAGAGCAGTTGTGAAGATGTGGAGATAGACGACACCTATGTAGACTCAGCAATCAACATTGTACATAGTTTTCTGTGCCAAATGCCAAAACGCCTTGGATAAAATCACTGCTCCATCAGCCAGCACTGATGGGTGGTTGGCTGCTGTAGGAATGGGATAGACATTATTATGGACTTGCATAAATTATACTTATTTTAACTCTTAATTGGTTACCGTCGAATACTCGTTACTATCCATCCAGGCCCAATTACTAAATTTACAAACGCGAGTGCTAAGAGACACCTTTCTTCAACATACTATTCCAGAACTTCCGGCCCAGGAGATCAAGAAAACAAAATTCCTTCGGTATATGATATGCTTATTCCCGTATGGTAGGAGGGCAAATACAGGAAAATATTGTGAATGTAATCTCGTAGCCATAAAAACAAACGATAGTCTGATAAGTTAACTGGAAACGTAATGTGTTTTATCACAATAAGATGAATTTCATATAAAGCGGATAGAAGTAGTAGGCCTCTTCAATGGATGTTATTACTAACGAAACAGAAGCACTACGCTTGGAACAACTTTAGGCTGAATCGCAGTACACAAGCAGTCGTATCACTAATTTTTGGATCCACAATCGCGTATAACTAGGAATTAATAGCTTCACTGTTAGATATTGTACTTATGAAAAAGATAAATTGTGTGTATGCAAGAAAACCTTACCAAATTCCCACCTAAACTGTTGGAGTGATCGGCCCTTCTGCACTATATTCAACTGTTCCAACAAACTTCTTGCATATACTCGTACATATGTATGGATCTGCGGATATACAATATGCTCCTGGACACAACTTTCTTCTTTTTTGAACAATAGGTATCTCCGCATCTTAACTATTAACTTTCTCACAATGTTTATTTGGCTTTTGTTGTATATTAGTTTACGTCGTGAATGATTATTCATTGACCTAAGGTTTCAAATTGTTTTTAGTTTCCACAATTCTAAGGATTATGATAGCAAGTAGTAATGTTGAAATGTATTAACAGTCTAAAATTAAAACTGATCACTTCAGCTGCACCAATAAGCGAACTAAACCAGATGGAATCTGATAGAACTTTTCCGATTTCTTGCTTTCAAAAGCCGGCTTTTGTGAGAATTGTCAACAACGACAATTTCAATCTCAATTTAGAATGGATGCCATCCGTATAAAAACGGGGAGCTGAATATGTTTTAAATAAAACGCAAAACCATTATTTAAAATTCACTTCTTTAATAATTTAAAATTACTACATTACAAATAAACGTAGTACTGGGCAAGCACATTCCTGCAAAGGACAATCTAGATTCTTGAATGAAGCAGTTGTCACGGAACAGTTGTGACTTGTGCGGCAACCTTTGAAAAACCCGTCTAGTGCCATGTGCGACATCTCTTGGTGGTATCTTGAATTTTTTTTTTGACATTTCAGATGTCTGCAACCGTCGATTCACGTAGATTTATAAATTGTTTTGACTAATACATTAATTTTCTTCATTTTATTTTCTGGGTCCATAAGAGAATCTGGAGAAATAACAAATCATTTTCAACAGATTATTTTTATGTGGATGTGGAAAAAACAGTTCAAATGTTTGTTTACACTTTCTTGTGAATATAAATAACAATTTTATGATAGTTAAAAAATAAAAACTCGGAGTTCTAAGTCGCCCGTATAGTGCTTATGTATGGGCATTTGTTAAAATTTGTGTTTGCGTTTTTATTTGATAAATGAAATACATATATTATTAAAATGTTGCTCTTCTTTTCTTGGATTACGTATTTCCACGCCACCTTCGAGGTATATTGTTATGCTGATGCAGTAAAACGTTGTCTGGCACGTGTCATTCAGGTAAAATGATGATGAAGTAAAACGCGCCCAACGGAGAATACTTTCCCACAAAAATTGAGGGGTAATATTTCATCGACGACGATAATGCCACCGATGCCCATCGCCAGCACAAATTAGTTTATAAGTAGATGTAAGTGACAGAAAATTGTTAGAGTTTAGTAGTGACCTCTACGAATAAAGTTACTAAAACTTAATCTGCTTTTTTCATTTTTTCCTCTCTTCGTCGGTTGTTTCGCCAGTTTTGCATATACAACATCCAATTGTTGTCTCGCCGGTTCAGAGGTACACAACGGTAATACTGGAGGTAAAGCCCCAACCAGAATCTAGCCCGCGTGTGTGAGTTTTTTTTAATTTATTGTACAATTTTATGTCCCAGGCATAACAATATACTTAGCGGTGCGTAACCATTTTTTTTTTTTAGCTGGATGTTCGGTTTTAACTGATGGCCCTAAGTTTCGTATGTCCGATTAAGACCGTCTATTTTGAAATTTGAAAAAAAACCGAGTGTTTATTTGAAAAGTTCTGATGTTTTTATCGTAGATATGAAGGTTATGTATGGAACACAATATGCGATAATTGGCCGCTTCGTGAGTGATGGCACACGTTTGTCCTTTTGACGAAATTTTCGATGACATTCTGGCATAGTGTCGGCTCAATTTTATCAATGTGGGTTTTCAGAATTTCTATGCGTTGTGCATCTGGAGAATTCTCCATAACTACACCTTAATGCTCACACATAACAGCTGTCCAACAACAACGCCGTACGATTGACATAAGAAAATAGCTCAAAATTCAAAATATGCTGTCTTAATGGTACAGTGTTTACTAGTTCTAAAAACAAAAAGAATAATAGAAAAGCCAAAGTTAACAATACTTTTTTTTCACAAATGCCCAATAGTAAACAATTTCTTTTTAACAACCTTAAAGGCTGCAGTTCCAGTGACAACGCGGTTACACCTCTTAACAAAAGCAAAATCGGGGGTGCCTTACCCGCACATGATGCCCTAATGAACCCAGCGCTGAGACCAGGAAAGGTAGTTTGGTAGACAGAAGTCAGTGAATAAAATCCTCAATGGTGGTCCCGCCTTTCTTTCCCTGTTCACAAGGTCTGGTTGAAACCGGTGCTGTCAACTTCAGAGGCTCCACTTTGGGTGGACCAAATTTGAACGTTCGTAGGTAAATCCGCCTTTATGAAGACTATGAAACGCCTAAAAGAAAGACGTCCAAAATAGGGTACATGCTGAAGTTTACGTGTTCTCTCATCAGCAGTATAAATTTAACTGAATAATTATATTTTTCAGGTAATCGTTTGATTCAATGGATTCTAGTTTACAATACGATCATGTAACATTAAACAGTAGGCTGGCGTGTTGTTGGGAATTGATTTTGAGGTTTTGATTTCAATGTGAATATCAACTGGACCATTTAAAGGTCCATTCACAGCTCAGCGAATTGCAAGTGAGCTGACTGCCAAAAAAAATTATTTTTAGTATATTTAAAGGCAGGTAAGTGAAAATTTTACTATTCCAAAAGCACAGGGCTTAATTTATCTGTGGATTAAAAGAAAAACTCAATGTTCTTTACGAACTGTCAAATTTTACTCGCATTCCACAGAAATGGAACGCAATCATATGTATGTACATTCGCACGACCAAAAGATTTGAATGGATAACCACCAGAGTTTAAATAAGCATTCACATTTGTAACGTTACAATTATGAAAACGGATTGAATTTTATTTTAGTAAATTGCGTCTTCCAATAGAAAACGCAAAAACAATATATTGCAAAATGGGTCCACCTGCAATTAGGGACAGTGTTGAATGTCCTGTGGCGACTTCACTCTGAGAATTTAGCTTTACAACATCTAAAAGTAAAGTCGATTTCATCATATGCCCCGTTCAACTTGCATAAGGAGATCAGAAGGCGTTGTTTTATTTGATACAAGTGATAGAAGGTAATTCTCAAGATGGAGACAATAAATAAGAGAGAATAATTGTCCATCAAAAATCTGGAATAGCCCAGATTTAGCAACAATGCTAAATATACATATAAACTTATTCGAAGAAATCTAGTCGGAGCAAACAAACAGCCTAATGTTTGTGGCTGGAATTGAAGAACAGTTGACATCTCGTGCCAAATGTCAAACTGATTGCCTCTAATATAAATAGCAACGCCCACACTCTACGATTTGTCTATACGATTTTTTTGATGACCGTGCTTTACAGGCCAAATCGTAGAGTATGAACGCTCTTACAACATGTCGTCAGATTTGTCGCATGGAAATTCACTCTTTTCAACTTTTTGACTTGCTTGATCGACTTATCGTAAGGTGTGAACAGTTGTCGTACAACTTCAAAGCATTTTTTCACCTTTGCTTGTAACTTCAGAGAATGAACACCAATTTTGAGCGGAATGAACGATATGACGTCAAACAAATAAAAGGATTTTGGATTGATTTTTTTGAGGTGTACCGGCAGTTTCCATAAGTATGGAAAATTAAAAGTACTGAAATAATAAAAGCGTACTAGGTATTATTAGATAAATATAAGCAAATTGATAAAAATGCGACAGAGGAAATTTTAAAAAGAAAAATTAACAATTTTCGCAAATGTTACCGACGGAAATTAAAAAAAGTTAATAACAATTATCGGTTGGCCTTTGGGGTCGAAGACATATTATACGTGCCAAGTTTGTGGTACTATGACGCATTGAACTTTTTAAAAGACCAAGAGACTCAATTGTAGGGAGTTTCTTCAATAGATGTAGAAGTGGAAAATGACTATGCTGTGTTTGAAGAAGTAAAATATTTTATTTTTCTTAATTTTTTTTTTTAATGTGAAAAGGCAATATTACAAGGTTCTTGGAAGGACTCCAGTGGTATTAAAATATTCCGTGAAATTTGCTTGGCATTATTTGTCTACTTATCGCATTTTGCAGCTTCCAAATCGTTTGAATTAGGAGCGTTGGTCCGAGCGTATGTCCGAGCTTCGGATATATATACCTGGATTTCTGTTTTTTTTTTTTAAAAAAATCTGTAGGTAGCAAATTTCTTGCGGGCTTAGATTAATTGTTGTGTGCAAAAAACGAAATCTTGTGGTAATAATGCCAAAAGTATTTTCCACAACGCGTCTAGCTCTTAAAAGACTATAATTATCTTCAACTGATAACCCTTGGTGACTATAAGGCTTCATAAAATTCTTGTTAAGTGGAAATGCAATGTCTGCCACAGACACAAATGGAAGATCTTTTTCAAAATTTTCGATCTTTCTTGGCCCTGGAATATTTAATTTGCCGTCTTCATAAGATTGACAAAATGTCGTATTAGCGAAAACTCCACCATCAAATATTCTTCCATTTGCACCTGCCTCTACCATCAAGAATTCGTATTTTGCATTTATTTACTAATGCCATTAAAACGATGCTATATGTTTTTTTATAATTAAAATAATAAGTTCCGGATCCCGGTAATTTTGTAATAAAAATGTGTTTTCCGTCTATTGTTCCGATACAGTTGGAGGAACTTTTTCCCACTGTTCTTTATGTTTTGGTGTCTGAAAAACAAATAAAAAAAATATATTACTATATTTTTAGAGCGCAGCATCATCATCATAACAAGTGCAGCCCTCCTGTCCGCAGTAGAAAAAAAAGTAGATTGGACAGGAATCAGGTATTACTAAAAGCAGTGGAAAATTTGGTCAGCCAATTTGAAAAAAAAAAGATGACGCTGACTTTTTTGCTGCAATAATGAAGTCCTGTTCCAAGCAGCTTTGGGCAAACTAACAGTACACAGTCGTAAACTGTCTGAATCCCAAACAGAAATACAGTCGAGGCTATCAACTTCATCACTTAGCTGTATAAATATAAATCCGCCAGATACAAATTATATGTCCTCAACATCATTTTCAGAAGACCTTCCAAGAGGTGCTGTCCATACACGATTGTACGGACAGGTTCACAAAATTACAAATGCACAAGTCAGCAAAAGAACAATGCAAGAAGAACACAATAGCCAGGAAACTACACAATGTTCATACTTCACAGATTTCCAATAAAATAATCAAGTTATTACTATGACGGCTATTACACAGCGCATGTTTAGAACGATTCATATAAGTGCAAAAGAAATGGATAAGAGGCGAAATGAAGAAAAAAAAAATATCCCCGATACATGGCGTGCATGTTTTTGACATTTCTTTTCCTCCTTCTTCTTTCTTTTCCGCATTACTACTTTGGCTATTGTTACTTGTTACGAGTACAACATTTCAGTATGGCGGATGAATTTAAATGGACCAACAAATTAACAAGCGAGCTCATTGTATGTACCCGTCCGAACTGCAGTTGGTATCCATGCAGTTAATAATCATTTCCGCAGAGTCCAATAAACTGTTTAGCCCTGCAAATGCCATTTTTGCTTTCACTTTCAACAAAGGTGAAATGAAAGGGAGCTGTCCAATATGAAAAACCAAGGAATGAGAAAAAGGCTTCGTGTAAAAAATCCGCGCATCACAGAAGGACAGTTCAAAATGAAATAACCAAAACATTCGCATCAAACTCATGCGCTGTGTAAAAGTCGTCTATATATGTAAATATAAATTTTTATACTTACTGAAATAAATTCTTTAGAACTCTAATTAAAGCTTTACATGTTTCTTATATAATACCACTTAAGGTTGATTTGGCTACGCAGGTGCTGAATTTCAGGTCTGAAAAATTAAAAATCTCAAACGTTCGTGAGGAGATATTGCATCTCTCAATATTGTATTTACTTTTCTTATATGAGGACTTATTTTTCTCAGTAGCTCCTCATACGTTACTGCATCCATTCGCAAATAATTACGAAAATCCTCTGGCGCATTTTCATTCAATTCTCTTAGCAATGTTACCGATGAGAGTTTATTACGTTTTCCGACTCATGGTTTAACCCACTGTCGCTTTTTTCTTAATCTTTTTCCTCATTTTCGAGTACTCCATCATCAATAATCATCACGGCACGCGCCGCCATGTTTATATTTCGAAATTTCTATCGCAAATGAAGTCTATCAAGCAAGTTGTATGGTGTGAACGCTAGACATTATTTGGTCGTCAAGCAAATCGTATAGACAAATCGTAGAGTGTGAACGCCGCTGATAAACTAACTTCGATGGGAAACTTTCCAGTTATTGGAAAATCAAAACCGATTTTCTACTGATCGCCACTGACCCTGTCTGTGAATACGCGTGAATTGTCATCAATGGCAATTTCTCTTCCCTTTTACGCAAAACACGACCATTTTACCCAAAAAACGTCATCAACTTTACACACACGCATGCAAATCGCTCTCATTCTAGCAACTTTACTTGGAAATTGCTCGCATTTTAGCAAATTTTGACAATTTATAGAAATGGTAAAAATGTTAGTAATTCACTTACAGTGTGTCTGTGGGAAAGTTAAGGATTTGCAAAAGTATTAGTAGAGTTTGCCATCTGGAATTAGTTTATCTATGGCCTCTAACATGTGACCCTTTGTGTGAATACGAGTGAATTGTCATCATGCAATTTCCCTCCCATTTTACTTAAAAAACGTTATCCACGTTATATGGTGTAGGTACATCCATGCATAGTGAGTTTTACGTGCAAATTGCTCTCATTCTAACAAATTCTAACAGTTTATTGCCTTGTACAAGTGTTGGAAATTCACCCTCAGTCCGTCAGCGCAAAGGTTGAGGGTTTGCAAAGTATTAGTAGAGTTTGACATCTATGTAAGTTAGCTCATCTATAGTCATCACGCAAGTCGCCTAATGTTGCCGAAATATAAGTTCATTTTACTGCCCAAATTCTATTACAGTGAATAAACTTCATAGAATAAAACTCAGTCGTTTTCTTCTGGCAACAAAAGAAATCCGGATTAGTAACAAAGAGATTGAAAAACATATACAAAAAATTAAAGAACAATTTGAAGTTAGCTCAAGTAAGTGCTTAACCTAAACAAATGCGTTTGTGTAGCGTTACTGTCAAAATTTGATCATAGCTATGTAATTTGTATCACCGCTTCTCCACGAGAGACAAATATGTCAGACTAAATTTCAGACATTTCGTCGGACATTTTTTGTTTTAACTTAGGTGGGCAAATTACTACATGACATTTCATTCTGTGTGGTAGTTGGCTGAGTAGGAGTGAACTTCGTTCTACGGCATACGTCACTTAGTCATTTATGTTTCTTTAGGTATGTTTGTTAACTTGAAATATCGTGCAAATTCGTACAACTTTTTACAAATTTCTGTTTGTTTACTCCAAAAAGTTGCAACAAAGAGAGCCGATGAGAGAGATAAACATTTCCCCTCCATTGAAACAGTAATAGTACACAGGTAAGCTGTGTAACAACTGTCAAAGCAAACAGCTATTCTGCGAAAGAATTCATTTGATTTGTTGTTATTTCTGGTGATTGGTGTTTTGACTTGACTTTTGACGTTTTATACACAAATATGGTTTACTGCGTTTGTTTACTTTCTTGCAAGTTTCTCTCTCTCTCTGAGCGAATTTTCTGCTATCTTTGAATTTTGACAGCTTTTACCCATTTCACCACAAAAAGTAACCAAACAGACCTTTTGTTTATTTTTTTCCCCCATTCCGAAGTCAAACTGACAGGCGCTGTCAAAAAAATTTCAGGGTTGATGTCTACAGAGATGTTTTGAATAAAAACCTGACATTTATGTCTTGAAATATTTCTTAACACCAGTGATGTCTCGTAGAGACGCGGTGTATAGAAGCTACCGAAAAACGCAACCCAAAAGCGCAAACCAAATTCAGTTTTGAAGTGCGCAACGAAGAGAAGTTGGGTACAGTAAAGAAGAAAAAGATGAATTTTAATATTTTGTGTCGCGAAAATTCCAGTTAGAGGTTTGAATTAAGCCGATAGGGTCTGATTAGCTGTGATTATAGCAAAGCAAATTCCGAAACACCATTCTTCGGAAAGAAGTACATTCGGACTTGAGTGGTTCTATGGAAAATAAATGGATTGGTGGAGCAAGGCATTTTTTTTTTACTTTTTTTGACTATTTTTCACGGAAGGCTTTTGTAAATTTCTTGGGGTAGAAAGCTCCGGAAAGTGTCTGAGGTATTCAAAAAGTTTAAACAGTTGCTGGAAAATCTAGTCGGACGTAAGATCAAGGTCATTCGGCAATGGGATTAAGTACATACGTCAGGTCTTTAAAACGTTTCGTAGAAAGGCTGGTATAGTACAGCAAACTAACAATACGTATATGTTTACATACACTGTCGAGCGGGCTAAGTGTATCCTTTTTGATGCAAAGTTGGATAAATCATATTGGGCTGATGCTGCATGCACACATGCCGATGTAATCAATCGATCAATCAGTTCGTCATTAATTGACAAAATCCCAGTAGAGATCTGTACTGGATCAAAAGTAAACCAGAGAGACATGTGAGTTTTTGGGCCACATGTCATGGTTCACGTGCCAAAGCCTAAGCAACACAAGTGAGATTCGAGATCGCGAAAAATGTTGTTTTTTAGATATAGCGAAATAACAAAGGGGAAGCGGTGCATCGATCCAGTGACTAAGAAAATAATCACCAGTCGTGATGTCGGCAGGTTTCATGGAATCTAATGTGAAGGTGATCGAATGTATACGAATACCAACTGATATTAAGAAAACATCACCGGGATTTTCGGTGATTTCACTAGTGAGGAGCCGTTAGATTGTGAATCAACGAAAGGATATTCACAGCAATGTGGTATCGACTACAATAAAACATATTCATATGTTGTTTGGTTTACATCCATTCGGTTTTGATTGCTCTAGCCGTGAAGATGGATATGAAAATTGATTAGATGAATGTGGTGGCAGCTTTTTTACATATAACAAATAAATTTACGGTTCAAAGCAGAGCAGTCGCCAATGGAACATTAACTTGGAAGCAGCCCTAACATCATTTGGCTTAACAAAGTCGAAGCTAGATCCATGCGCTTACTACAGTCAGAATTGTCAGCTGATTGTGGCTATACACGTAGATGACATGCTTATATTTTGGCGTGATGAACCCCGAAACAAGTTTTTTTTTTTCTTAAATAACTTAACACTCAAGTGGGTATGAATACACTTACTACATATATAATGCCTGTAGCATGTATTACGTTTTTTAGAAAATGGGATAGAGAGAAAAAGAAAGATGTTTGGGCTCGTGGTTATTTCGCTCAATGGGTGACATCCAACATTTAATGGGAAGATTTCTAGTCAACTACTCATCTTATTTGATTCTTGTTAACTGAAAAAATGAATGTCTTTCGGGCGAGGCTGAGCTTGAGCCACGGCCACCCACAAACTGCATCAAAGGAACCTGATGTCGTATATTTTGAGCTGCTTTCAGGGAATCAAATGATCGATTCAGATGCTAACTGTCAACAATTATTGAAGCTGCAGCAAGCAATCAAAGAAGAACGGCCAGAGTTATCAAATCGTGTTCCACTATGACAACGCCAGACCAAACACATCCTTTGTTACTCGTGAAAAATGATTGAACTTCAGTTGGGAAGTGAGGTCACATCCACCATACAGCCCCAACCTTGCACCACAGGATTATCATTTATTTAGAAGTTTGCTAAATTCTTTGAGTAAAACTTTCACCAATGATGATCACCTGAAATCGCACTTGTCCCAGTTTTGTTGTAATAAAGGCTAGAGCATGGAGTCGTAAAGTTGGCAGAAATATAGTGACCTTCTGCCAGAATTTTGAACAAAATTGAAAATATATATACCGTTGATTACAATTTAACACTTGTATAAAGTAAAAAAGTTTAATTCCACACAAAAATTTAAATTATATTACTTAATTCGTGCGTTTTTTTTCTCAAAATTTGAACGTTTATTTAAGAAAAACATGTACAATAGTATTATTCAAAGTATTGCTCATCTGAAGCTATGACTTTTTCCCATCTTTCTGGCAATTTGTGGATCCCATCCCAAAAGAACTGCGTCGGCTTGGCAGCCGAATGAATGAATCAAGCCAATTTTTGATATTCTGCTCTGATGTGAACCGTATTTCAGTGAGGGTGTTCTGCATCGGCCAGAACAAATGGTAGTCAGAAGGGGCAAGGTCTGGACTATAAGGCGGGTGGGGTAAGACTTCCCATCCACTGTTTTCCAAATAGTTCTTAACCGGAATAGCAACGTGGGGCCGAGCGTTGTCATGATGGAAAATTATTGCCTCGTGTCTGGTCGCATATTCTGGGCGTTTTTCGGCCACTGCTCTCTTCAAACGGATTAATTGTGTTCGGTAGCGTTGTCCATTGATGGTTTCACCCGGTTTTAGCAGCTCATAATACAGCACACCCATCTGATCCCACCAAATACAGAGCATTACCTTCGCGCCATGGATATTCGGCTTTGCCCTTGATTTGGTTGGTTGGCCGGGTTTCACATATAATTTTTTGCGCTTGGGGTTGTCGTAATGGATCCATTTTTCACCATCAGTAACAATCCGATGCAAAAATGACTTCCTTTTGTGGCGTTCCAGCAGCATTTCGGACATGCAAAACCGCCTTTCGACGTCTCTCGGCTTGAGTTCATGTGGAAACCAATTTCCTTGCTTTTGAATATATCCAGCTGCTTTTAAACGTTTTGAAATGGCTGTTTGAGTGACACCCAAAGATTCTGCGAGCTTTCTTGTGTTTGGCAAGAATTTTCATAGAGTAATGCTTCCAGTTCTTCATCTTCACACTTTTTTGTCTGCCCAGGACGTTCATCGTCTTCCAAGACAAAATCACCACTTTTAAATCGTGCAAACCACTTTTGGCACGTTCGCTCAGCTAGCGCATGTTCACCATAAACTTCCACCAAAAAATACGATGACTTTCGGCAGCAGTTTTCTCCATATTAAAGTAATGAAGAAGAACTCCTCGCAAAAACACTTTTTCAGGCACAAAGTTCGACATATTTGAGTGAAAAAAAATTATTGTTGTTTACGCTTCAAATGAATGACATATACTGAAATGACGTACAATGACAGTAGCTTTCTAACGCATGTTCCAATGGAATAATACAAGTTACGCCATCTCTTAACAAACCGCACGAAGTTATGGACCCAATATCTTCTTGACAACCCAATATCATTAGGTGTTATTATATGAGTTATATACTACATCTTTTAACAGAATACGAATATATTCTGGGGGAAAATTCGGGCACATGTTATCAAATGAATTTGGGACATGTGATCAAATGAATTTGACAAACCATAGCTCACGTATCGAATGGAAACTTCAAACTACTACGACTAATTTCTGACGAAATCCAAAATAAGTTGTAAAATATTTTTAGATTTGTTTATATCATTTAATTTTGAGTAAAAAGATTGTAAAATGGCAGTAGAAACGCATAAAATACAGGAAAATATATAGTTACAAATTTCGCATTTCGAAGTTACATTTCGTGTATTTGTCAGTGACGAGTAGCTCGATAAAGCGTGCGATGATTTGACTACTGCATTCATATAAAAATAATTTCAAGTTTGTTATATATATTTACTTACTGCGTTATTAAATAAAAAAATTATAAAATCATTTAACAAATAACGACCATAGAAGAGATGCAAAAATTTTCAAAATTGAATTAAAAACAAACGAAATCCATTTAAAGCTACTTTAACTTTATTCTTTATTTATTTTTTTACAGCTTTTAGTGTTTTTTTTACAATATTATAAAATTAATTCTAAAATTTTTATAGGATAATCTTTTTTTCTACAGAATACAAAAGTACTACTACCATTAGTATAAATAAAAAGAAATACAATCCAGGTAGCAGCCATTTCCCATATTAAGCAACATTATGGCGCTGTACAAAATCTTTACCACAAAAAATTTGGGTATTTATTTTTTTTTTTTATTATTGTTGTTTTTAATGTAATACTTAAACGACTTTCCGTTTTTTTTTTTATATATTTAATTTTAAAAGCTTTGCTTAAATTTGGACTATATACACATATTTTTATTTAAATGTGTTTCTATACATATTCTTAAATTTTTTTTCTTAGTCAAAATAGACGTATAGTATGTTTGATCTGTTAAGTATAAAAAAAATTGTTTTTCAATACTTCCTTATACTTACTATTTATTTCGTTGGTGAGTGTTCTTTCAAATTTTTTGTCTCTAGGGTAGCCTAATCAGATTTCTACTAAAATTTAAAATTCAATACATTACACACAATAGCTTTCTTGATACATATTTTTTTTAAATTTACATATATGAACCATATGTTTCTACAAAAATTTGGGGCAAACATGTTAAATTGGTTTTATTCAATGACGTGACATTTTGACTAATAAGAGTGATTTCGATTGCATTGATTAAAAAAGTGTGTTATTTTCTCATTAAATTGTTTATTGAAATGATTTAATATATATTGGACACAACATATATACTGTCTTTTAATTTAAATAATTCATTACTGGAATGAACAATTAACTTCTTATGTATGATTTCAAATTGGTAGACATTTAACGAATAGCGCTAGGTTTATTTTGGTTTATTGCAACAATAACGCAAAGAAATATTTTTCTGATGGATAGTTTATGAGAAATAAGAAGATTGGAATAGCTTTTTTTAAACTGTGAAAAGTAGTCTTGCAAAGTTTGCACTATATTTGAATATGAAATTAGTATTAATATTTTAAGAAGATACAGATTGTTACACGCTTTGGTCGTTACAAAAAAGAAAAATAAGCGTTCAGTAGTCGATATTGAATATTAGAGATTTCGCAACCAATGTGTTGTGATTCACTTCAACATGACAACGAAAAAGGAAGCCTGCGTACCGAAGAGGACTATCGGTTTCGTTGAAAAAAAAAAAAAATCTGCAGATACGCTGGAAGATTATCACTATCTTTCACAACACCTCTAGAAATGTTGTGAAGTAAGAATGGCAGTAAATATGATTTAATTTCGCTCTTGTATTCTTTATTAAATGATCGTGAAACTAGCGCTTGTATTGACTGAACGACCATGTTCCTTCGTAGCCTGAACGACTGTGTTCAGGCGTCCATAATGATTTTTGACAGTTGTTAGTTTTTTTTTTTTTGTAAAATAAAGGATGACGAATCAGACAGTTGAGCGAGCTACATGTCCTTCTTTGGGATCTTTTAAAATCGTATATAATCGCGAATATCTTTTGTGAAAATTATACTCTATTATTTTATTATTTTATTTTAAATATTAACTACATTCATAAACATGTAATTGGGCCAAAAAGACAGACGAGGACCATGGTTGAACAACATACGAAACATGTATCAACTATCATGTAAATGTATCTACATATTTTCTTATGATTTACATAATATTGTATGTATCGTAAGTAGTATGTCACGGAAATTGTTTATCGGAGGTGGTGAATCATTACTGGAAATGAGAAAAACAAATGAAACGAAATCATAAACAATTATTTTTTTTTTAAATAAAGTTTCGCCCAGTCGTAGCATAAAAATTTGGTGGCAGCAGTGTAATTAGGTTAAAAACAAAAATCCCAAAGAACAAATAAAAAAAAAACCACCGAAGATAAACTGTGAACTGAGCGAACTACACTCGTTAATTAACTGTTTTAATTAATACAGAATCTGTTGTAACATATCTAAAGGTTTATCTGGAAAAATGGACAATTAAGAGTATATCATATTCCAGAGGCGGAAACTGAGGAGTCCTGAGAAGCAAAAGAAACCATACCGACATGTTAAGAGCAGTAATAACATTATTTTTGTAAGTTTAAAGACCCTAATTTTATTCTAAACTAATTTGCTAATCCAATATTGTGGTAAATTTGTAAAAATAAAGGAGAGTTATTTTAATGAAATCAAAGATATAGTTTTTCAAAGTAGAATGATTTAAAACTCCTACATCTCCCAACAGATGCATAAGATCAATAGAATAAAGAGCGAACAAAATTTAGAGGGAACGAAGGGTATTATAAGATATTATTCAGCAATTGGATAAGAAAACCAGCTTTCATGTCATCTAGTGGCGGCGCATGTGAATGCAGTGTTTGTTGCGCCCATACCATGCGCTGGTAACCCAATTCGGCGACATTGTGACCGTCATTGTCATTGTCAGATATCATGTATCGAAAAACAAATCAACAATTCCAAGCTTTTTCGGACTCTAATTGGGCTGCCCACACCAACGACAGAAAATCTCAATCCGGTTTTGTTTTTTTTTTAAACCGGCGGAACTGTTCACTGGGGATCTCGAAAGCAGAATCTAGTACAGAGGCCGAATACATCACATAGTCTTCAGTAGCAAAGGATGCAGTATTTGTGCTTACGAAACATCTTACTCGAGCTTAAACTACATGAGGGATATATCGCAAATGCCAGCCAAAACAGGGAAGAACGAAACATATTGATACATTCGAGAGGCAGTAACTAACAAAATAATCCACGTCAATTTCCCCAAGTGTGAGGATATGATAGCCGATGCATTCACGAAGCAGCTACTAAGAACAAGACATTACAAACATTTCACCGATATAAGTGAGATATTTTTTTTATATAGTATGTTAACATTTTAGATCAGAATTAGGATAAAAGAACTACTCTTAACGCCAAACGAAACCAGTTTGTTTTGTGAACACGTTTTAGTGACCGATATATGTTACACATAAGCTAACACCCCATATAGAAATACAAAAACATAATTTGAAACCATGTGATGTACAATGTCCCATCTCTAACATAATAATAACTATCATTAACCTTTACATACTAATCTCTATGAATTATCATTACCGCTTATATTATACATAATCACACATTCATACTAGATACACAATCAACTAGCGTGGTGGGTTTCACTCTTTGACAGTTTCTTAGAGGCAGTCCAATTTGTACTCTTGAATACAGAACATAAAACATTGAATTGATAACAAATATTTTAATGAAACACAACACCATGCAAGTTCTCTATCATAGAAATTAGAACTTCATAGCATTCCACGAAAAGCATGCTGTCATCACATGTACACATTGCTTTTCACCTGAACCGAATACATGTGCTGAAACTACAATAGATCTGCCCCTGAAGATGAATCTGCTGACGCTACGTCTGTCCATCCGTTCACTTGTTGCAATAGGTTATAGGTATTTAATTTTAAACGAATTGTTAGTTAGTCCTAAGTTGCCCCTTGAACACTAATAAAGTGCTTCAAAAGAAAAAAATATTTTTTGTATGTAATCTAAGAAAATAAAACTGTAACTGGCGCCCGAGCAGGGACTACGGAACGCAGTACGCGGTCGTACAATTAAAGTGAATTGCCCTTAAGTAGTAATAGTGCTATCCTCAAACGCCCATCCGTTAAAAAATTCCGTAGTGCCAAAAAAAAGTGATTCTGGCAATCTGCAAAAAACTAGTGACTAACGTAACCCCTGAATTGCAAACAGTTATAGCTTCTATACTAATAATGAAGGAAGAGGAATAATTCAAAACATTCTTAATCCTAATGCTGGTCTTAACTGTAAGGTCGACCAACGCACAGTGTTGAATTTCAATAGAAAAGCTGACCAAAATAAGAAAGAAAAAATACGTCGCTCACTAAAGTTTTTTTTGTTCCCGTTAGCACAAATAATGCTTCAACTAAAAATGTCAAATTGTAACGAAGCATATCACAAAGTTCTTATTTTACTGCCTACTTTCAGGCACTTAACATTTTGCTCTCCCTGTAAATCTACAATGTAAGCTTACAACAAAAAAATATATAAAATAATGTTATTAACATCCCACTTCACATGTACTTGTAACCAAAAGAATTATATAAGCAAAAAAAATTAAGAAGTGCACGTCGGGAGGCGTTTACTGTTTAAATTGTCTATTACTCGCTTCATATACCATAAATATAAATACTTAGTGGTTCGACCAATACTTGGCCTTCCACAGTATTTCCCTTATACTCCTCATCACCGGCAGTTCGACCAAGACATGGCCCTCTGTCGTCCCCAAAAACAAAAAAAAAATCGCCGCAAATAAAAGGAGATCCGCGCTACAAAATAGCATTATTTGCAAGTTGTGATAGTATCTCTTTTGGTTTGAAGTAAAATTATTTTTTTTAAGTAATATGAATCGTTAAGAGGAAGGTATGTAGTGTAGATGTATTTTTAATAAAAATTTTGTGTGCGCAATTGTTGTTTAGTCGGTATAATGACATTTTTTGTAAACAAAAAAATTAATCATAGTGTTTTTTTCTATTTACTCACATTTACCGCGGAAAATGTTAAATACCAGAAGAAACTTTGAGATATGTACTTACTGATTAAAAAAAAATTGCCAAAACTTGTCATTTTACTTGAAAATTTAAATTAAATTTTAAAGGTACAATATTGAAATTTTTTATAATATTTTAGTTTACTAGCGTATCCGTGTGAGGATTCTCTCAATTGTTAGTATTTTAATAATATGAAAACGCTATTATATGCCTCAGGAAAATGTTGTTTCTTTTGACATTTCATTTGTTAAGGTTGGTTCAGTTTAAGCAACGCAAAAGGGATCTATACTAGAGAAATAATAGAGAGGATATATCGTGCCCCAACTTGTGCCCCAGATTTATAAAATTTATAAAATAATGATAAAATATATGTCAAAAATTGTAAAGAAATATCCTCCCTTTAATTCTTATTGTATATTATATAAATATGAACCAATAATATGGCATGTTAAGGGTAACAATATTTAAAGCTTTCCATTCTCATCGTTTGTAAGTTTTTTGTCATTGACAAACATTTACCGAACAATTTCTTGGTTACAGAAGGAAGCTTACTCGTATTTGTCTGATATAATTAAATAAATATATTTTTTCCAATTTTGTCATTCTATGTATTATAAATTATAAAACTAACTTTTGCAGGTACTATACCTTATTAAAACTAACTAAAAAGCAACTGTCTGAGATAATGTTTGAGCGCTCAGCAAAAGACTGGCATTCACGATTGCAACATTTAAAAAGTACTATGCGCATGAAAACAAATTGTCCGCCTGCAAATATTAATAAAATTAATAATAAAATAATACGTTTTTACAATGCATTCCAAAGCAGATATCAGCAATGTAAACGTGCAAAGGCATTTTTTTTTTCAACAACTTTTGAAACTTTTCATAAAGTTATTGAGCAAGGTCGGCTCCTTTCGACCTTTGATCAGCAAGCGATCGTATAAAACGCAGGCGTACTGAGTGTTTGCGGGCAGAATATTCTGCTTCTGAGCTTTCTTATGCAGTTCAAATAAAGTTTCGAGAGCAGAGCAGCTCAGCAGTTGCAAAAGTAATAAGAGATGTTTCCGTTTCGGTGTCCAATGAAAAGGCTCATGGATATACCAGAAGTTTAAACGAAATTAGAAATAAATCACGAACTTTGACTGCAGAAGAAGCTCCTGCTTTGATCTGATCGATAAATAAAAAAACATTTCATATCTATCGAAAAATTTGGGAAGCCAAAAAATTCTGCTATCCACCTATTCAGCATATATTAAGCTCAGAGCAATATGGGGTACATTTGTGTTCTTCAGCTTTATTAATTTAAAACATATTTAAAATTATATACATATACAATTTTGTGCAGCATTTGTAAGAAGAAGGTTGAAAGACCAGACCTTAAGGTGATGTGTGCGATTGTGTTGTCTATTTCCACGGAAATTATGTGAAAATCACCGCCATTGATATTAATTTTATAAAAAAAAAGCAAATCTGTTTGGAGGTGTCAAGCATGTTCGATTCATCGCAAAAACTCTTTCTCAATACCGTCGAACAACGTAACACAGCAGAACTGCCCGCCACCAACATCAGAACCATCGCCACGGTCATCGTCTCCCTCACCGTCCTTACCACTTCCATCGTCTGCTGCGACACCAGCAAATACTTTGTGTTCAACATCATCCAATACAACATCGGGTGTACTTTTGTTATCCACCAAACAACTTGAAGGTACTTATATAACATTAGAGATGATTTATGCCAAATGTTTAATATTATGACGAAATGGTAACACCAACTGCATCATGTAAACCCATTTCCATAAAGGAGATGACAGTTCTTTTTTTGTCTTCGATAAGATCTGAATCCGTTTGGTCGTGGTTTATCCTGTGCTCTTTTTCTTGGTTTTGCTTAGTTTATTTCAATAAATAGATTGCCTTGAAATACATACACAGTGTTTGTTTTTTTATTTGAATTTCTTTACGGACTTCCAGCTGATGCCAGTTACCGCGGTAAGCTATCATATCGCGTGCGAATTGGACAATAATAAAAAAAAAACACCTTGTGTAAAACTGAATGTAAAATAAAGTAATTGGCGCCCAACGTGAAAAAAGAAAAAAAAGAAGAAAAAGAAACTGTATAGAGAATACTAAATTAGTGCAAGTGGAAGTTCTAGAAACGGTGCAAGTGGAAGTTCTAGAAACGGTGCAAGTTCTGTAAATGTTAAAAAAAAAACACATAATCAAATAAAGAAGAGTCGTGGGCACCATAAATTGTATCACCAAAACGGACGGCTTTTTGGTAGCGGCGACAGAAAGAAAAAAGACGACGATTGAAAGAGGACAGAACAGAACAACCGGCAAAACACAAGTCTAATTTAAGTTTAAATAAAAATTAAACTGTAAGTAGAGCGCCTCTTTGGTTTTTAATTGATTAAAAGATAGGGAATAAAGAAAGTGATGTAGAAATTGAACACGGATTTAATTTTTTGTTTATTTTTTGCATTTCTTAAGAGTAATAAAGTTAGTTAAACAAATAAATTTTCTTTAATGCCCCACATATTTTTTTTGTTTTTCTTTAATGCGTTTCATTTGAGGGACTGTTTCTTGTGGAATATGAGTGATAGCGATTTGGATTCCGATTTAGGGGCATTGCAGGAGCGATTTAGAAAATTTAACGTGTCTATCAATAATAATACTAGAAAGCCAGAAATAACACAAATGTTAGACTGTGCACTTATGGCACAAAAAGTGGAATTTGAACAAAATCTTGCTGTCCTAACGCAAAAGTTAAACAGCATTCAGACTACAGTCAACGAGATTGAAGTTTATAGGGAAGTTCAGATCAGACCAGGAATTCCTTGCGAAGAATCCTTAGACATAATTAAGTCTTTGCCTGATTTCGGGAGCAAAGAAGATAAATACGTCTCATGGAGACAAGCGGCACACACTGCCTAGAAACTTTTCGAAAATTACAAGGGAAGTTCTAGACATTACCAGGCCGTAGCCATAATCAGGAATAAAATTAAAGGTTCTGCCGATATGATACTATCATCTTTCAATACCGTCTTAAATTTAAAAGCTTGATTTCACGTACTCCGATAAAGGTCCAATCTACTTAACCTTTTCATGCGCTATAGGCAACATTATCAGCCCGATTCTGAACAGAAATTCCGCGGCAATTTTTTCTCTTTTCCCTTCTCTCATATTCTCAATGGCATCTCCCCGGGAGATTTTCCCCTTTTCCCTTTCCTCATATTTTCAATAAAGTTCGAAAAGGGAGTTTTTTTCGTGTGGAAAAAGTAGGCATCACTAAAAGGCTGATCAGGATGTGAATCTGTATCTGATCTGATATCGAACTGTCAAAAGTTGAATAGATGTATAGCCGTAAGCGCCAACTCAATGCGTATCTGTGTGAATCTGTATCGCGAAGTTGAAAGCACGCAACTTCAAAATACTTTGAGAATTTCTCAGAATTGACGTGGACAAAATTTATTGAAACGGTGCGGAATGAAGAATCCTTGTGGAATTTGGCAAATCCAAATTATAAGAACATCAAAGTTAAAATGCAAGTGTGGAAGAAAATTTCGGAGGATTTTGGAATACCGAGTAAGCAATTTTTTTTACCCAAATTATTATTCGTTTGTGTTGACTGTTTGTGTTATTTCAACTAAAAAGAGTTGAAGAAGAAGAAGAAAAAGTGGAAGAGTTTGCGTGACAGCTTTAATCGCTACATGGTCAACCGTAAGCGATCAGGCCAAGACGCAGATGAGGTGGAGCCTGCGTGGAAATATGCGCAGAATTTATTATTCCTAGCAGACAGAGCATTGCAAGCCAAGGACGTAAGTAAATCCCAGTTTTTTATTATTGAAGTAATTAATAATTTAAATATAGTTCTACAGGTAACTACGGAGGTGGCGAGAATTCCACTACTAGGCAAACAAGTTCGCCAGTGAACTTTGACACTCATTTTTATAATGATTTAGATTTAGATTTATAAGACTTTTATTTCACTTAAAAGGTTAACACAAAGAATAAGTTTCCTAGTCTTGATTGGTTTGGCATAACGCCGTCTACCAGATTAACAGCTGTTTGTGTTTTATTTTAAGGTAAGTGGAAAATTTACAGCATAGTAGTATAAAACATCCCAGCCTTGTCGTCCATTCAAAATATTAATTACTTCGCCAGCAGACAGGACGTCGCGTCCATCTAAAACATCTTTTGCGAAACTCCTTTAAAATTGGGCATTCTCCTAGAAAATATAAGACGTCCTCTCTCGCTCTCTGATTACAGAGACTGCACAAAATTGCAAGTTCGGGTTGGTGTGGGATGAAATTTAAATTCAAAAGCTTCCCTCTCAATTCAAATATAAAACTTATTTTGTCAATTGAATTTTGGTTCAAGAAATAAGACTTATCCTGAAGATTGTAACTCAATCGACTATAGTACAACCGATATTGAGAACCTCGAGCTTCAGCAGGATATTTTTCGTAAGTGACTACACTAATTTTCTCCAATAAAGTGTCAAACTGTCTTCTTAATGATATGGGCTCCTCTGCCGGTGTTAATGAAAGTTCACGTCCGCAGTTAGACGCTAGGTGTCTTCATTCTTGGATTAGGCTTCCGCATGTTGTAAGAATATATGTAAGTACTATCCTGGGCAACCTTTCTTCGTCCATCGCCATCACTTTAACGACATAGTCGAAATGCATATTCAAAGTTTCTAAAACCAGTGGTGGCCTCCCGGTTTCGAAGTGCAGAATGTAATTGGCAACCGAAAAGCGCGCTTAAGAAAGTAACGAAAAAACTTCTCCACTTCATCGAACGAGCGGTATCCCCACACTTTACACATGAAATTGCTCACTTAGCTTCAGCTAATTTACCTTCAAGATGCTTTCCCACGTTTAGGTTGGCCGATATCAGGACTCCCAGGTATTTATATTCACGAACTATTTGGACAGTTTCTCCTTGATACGTCCACTCTTGATTTCGAGAATATCTGCCTCCACCTCCTCTAAAAACTATAATTTTTGACAACCGAAAAGCGCGCTTAAGAAAGTAACGAAAAAACTTCTCCACTTCATCGAACGAGCGGTATCCCCACACTTTACACATGAAATTGCTCACTTAGCTTCAGCTAATTTACCTTCAAGATGCTTTCCCACGTTTAGATTGGCCGATATCAGGACTCCCAGGTATTTATATTCACGAACTATTTGGACAGTTTCTCCTTGATACGTCCACTCTTGATTTCGAGAATATCTGCCTCCACCTCCTCTAAAAACTATAATTTTTGACTTCTCCAAGTTAACACTTAAATTCGTTTGTACGTACGTACGAAAAGGTACGTAGTCCGACAAGTAAATCATGCAGGAGAAGATGCAAATCACCGGATATGAAGCAGTAATCTATTACTGTACAAGATGTTCCTCGTATAAAAGTGAACTCACGCTAGAATCTCCTTCACAACTTCCATTAAGAACTGGACCGTCGTAGGAATCTGCAAGCTCCAACATTTTGTCACCCTTGTTATCCCGGACTTCATCCTTCGATTTGCAAATCATGTGCATAAATTGTGATTTGAGACCACTATTAAAGTTGTTTTGAGAAAGACCCAACCGACCATTAAAATCATAATCCAAAAATATATGCTTAAATCTAGCCTCCTCCTTTTCTAACACATGGGTTTCGTGTAATAGAAAAATATCGAAATCCTTAATATAATTAAAAAAACTCTGTGTATATTAATTTAGTTTTAGGCCAGCTACATTATAACTAATAATTTTTAAGAACAAAAGAGTTTCATTCTGGTAGATGTGAGTTTTTATCGACTTTGTTGTATAAATCCCTTGTGTTTCCAGCCAAATGAATTTTGTCGATAACCCCACTGACAGCTATTGACGTTTGATTTGTTTGACATTTGGTAATATGTCTCTAAAAACGCCTTTAAGGGCTTGCTCTGCATTTTCCTCGCAACACTCCTTTCGAAAGTGTCCCAGATAAATATCTTGTCTGCTACAAGCAACTTGTCATCTCTCAGGGTGATTTTCATCCTAGGATTCTTCTCCCGGAGGACCTTCACTATTGGCACTAGCTTCCTCCTTCTTTGACGAACGTTGAAGGGCAAGTCCTTCTGGAAGCTGATTTTGGGCCCTTTCAATCTTTTGGCATTACGCTGTACATTTCTAGCTGCATCTCGAGCCTTCATCCCATAAAACAAATGCCAGTTACTAAGTAGGAAACATAGACTCTCATGCCTCAAAAAGGACAAAGGAAGCTAAACATTTGCCAACATGTGCGAAGGCGAACCAAAAAAATAGATCAAAATGTAGTTATAAGGGCTGCAATCACTTGACATTTGTAAAATACACCACACCACCACATACCACACTTACATATAATAAAATTGAAACGTTTTGTCGAAATTTCTTATTTAAATAAAAAACAAAAATAATACTATTTAAAACCCAAAGTATCGCTGATGAGACCTCCCTCTGTTCCCAACGGGGTGGTGGTAATTTTTTTTTGACTGAAATTTATTAGTGGTGCTCGTCGCGTGGAAGTACGCAAGAATGCTTTTTGCCAGATTTTCACTATAACGTGTAAGGAGTTAGACCGAATAGCTTTTCTGCAATCACATGGAAAGTCTTCCATTGACCATCGTGGATTCAACCCCAAGGCACATTCCAAGCCACAGGTAACTACGGAGAGGACTGCATATATCTAGATTCGCGTTTAAATATCAAAATTTTGCATCAGATGCTTGTGAGGCATTATGGAGCAGAAGAAGGGATAAGTTATTTCTATTTCCACAAATTTTATAGACAAAACTTTGGCTATCGGTTCGGACGACAGGTTGATGTTTGCTCAAAATACGGGGAGTTATCGGTAAAAATAAAATCGTCTTCTCTGTGCGATAATGTAAAAGGAGCAGCTGCTGCTGAGAAAATAGTTCATCTTCGCCGAGCAAAGAAATTGCAGGCAAAAATTAAAGAAGTAAAGAGCCGAACAGAATGTGTATCTGTAGCTGTGTCGCAAGCTGTCAAGACATTAAATGTGTAGAAAGCCGTAAGCCGCATGTGTATCTGCGTCTGTGTCGTGTATCGTGAAGCTACGCTACAAGATTGACGTTTAGGAATTTGCACAGAAAAGCTCTTCTTTGTTGTGAAAATGGAAGTCGATAAATTCATTGAAGCGGTGCGAACAACTGAAATTCTTTGGAATTTATCGAATCCAAATTATAAACATTAAAAAAAAAATGCTAAAATGTAAGTAAGTAAAAAAAAAGTATTTATAAATTTTATTTTCATTTGTTTTGTTTTCATTGCTTAGACGGCTTTTACACAGCTCATGTTTACTGAGATTCAAATAAATGCAAAAGAGAGGGATGAGAGGGAAAATGAAAAAAAAAAATTTTCCCGATACACGGCGGGCAAGATTTGCTTTGCATGTTTTTGACATTTCCTTTTCTCCTACTTCTTTCTTTTTTGCATTTGCTTTATTACTTCTTTCGCTGTTGTTACGAGCAGAACATTTCAGTACAACGGATGAATTTAAATGGACCAAGGAATTAACAAACGAGCTCATTTTCAATTATGAAATGTACCCGAGCGAACTGTAGTCGGTATCTATGCAATGAATAATCATTTCCGAAGAGTCCAATAAATTGTTTAGTTCTGCAAATGCCAATTTTGCTTTTATAATTTGTTTTGCTTTCAAAATTCAACATTGAGCACCAAAGATGAAATGAAAGAGAGCTGTCAAATAACATGAAAAATCAAATAATGAGAAAAAGGCTTCGTGTAAAAATGCACGCATCACAGAATGACAGTTCAAAAGAAAATAACCAAAACATGCGCATCAAACTCATGCGCTGCGGACAAAGGACTAATAACTCTGTTAATATGATCCAAAAGTATTTTCTATAACTCATAAGTTATATTACACGCACCCAATATTTTTGTCCACTTTTCAAGGTAAAATACTCCTCTGTGCAGCGATTTGAATCAAAATGTGGAATAGTTGGAGCAATAGATGGCTGCCATATCCCAATAAAACAACCAATTGGAAACGATATTGATTACTACAATCGAAAACAATTTCACTCAGTTCTGTTACAAGGTGTGTTATAAATATAAACATAAGCATGTAAGGCATTTATCTTTTCTTATTAGGAACATGTGACGACAAAATGGTGTTTATAGGTTTGGAAGTAGGTCACCCTGGCAGAATCCATGACGCTCGTATGTTCCAGGAAAGTGCTTTGGGGGAAAAGCTTGCCACTGCACCATCTTCCCTGTTAGCAACTGAGGAGCATATTTTCGGCGACTGCGCATACTCAAACTCTAATAGCTTGGTAACTCCCTTCAAAAATACCGGAAGGCTTACAAGTGAAAAAGCAATGTTCAACAATAGAGTTTGCTCGGGCCGAAGCATAATTGAGAATGCTTTCGGTCAACTTAAAGGTAAATTTCGGAGGCTGAAGTACCTTGATATGAGCGACATGGAGTTTGTTGCAGCATGTTGTGTCCTTCACAACTTTATTATAATTCAAAAAGTAAGGAAACAACGTATCAGTCTGGTCCAGTCAAATATATTTACATATTTCAGGACGATTCGCCTCCTATAGAACCAGCCGACATCGATTCTTCTAACGAAGATGAAGAAACCATTTCTACCTCTGCAGAAAACAACGCTTCATGTATAAGATCAATGTTAATGCAGCTAGTGCAAGGAAAACCACCATTCCGGAAAAGAAGACGCATGAAGTAATTTTTTGTTTTTATTTTTAATTCATCATACTTAAACTACTCAATAAAACAACTAATATAACGTACACGTATGAAAACACATAATAAAATAATAACAAATTCTACTTTTCTATTAATTGTCTAGGTAATTCCATGAAACGTGGACATGAAGCAAAAAAAAAAAAAAAGGGAATTTCCAATCCGTTTAATTATGTCAAGCAATTAATTAAATATGGTAACGTTGCTAATTGCTTTCAAATTTTAAAAAATTTTTTTTGATGATGCACAATAACAAGTGCAGACATCACCAAGTATTGACACAAACGTATTTTAAAGTATCAGAATTTCATTTCAGATAATTGTATTTCGTTTTAAATAAGATCAGTTTTTTAGTTTTACATTAAAACCGCTATTGTGTAAAATATTGGAAGTAATGAAACGTAAATTTTGGAACGCGAGTTACCAATGAATGCTTATTTTTTCTTTAAAGATTTTTTTTGTAATTTAATTTTTTTAAAGGTAAAATGCCTTTAACAACCGCTGGAAAAATTAAACGAAGGAGAGAAAAATTCCAAAGAGAAGGAAAATACGAAGAATACAAGAAAAAACATCAAGAGAGGTGCAGAAAAAGAAAAAAAATTGGAAATTGAAGGTCTTTCAGTTCATAAAAAACAGCAGTTAATCACTGACCAAAGTAGCGAGATTTAGATTAAACAAGATACTTCCCCAAGATGACTCGTATAATGAACCCTTAATAACACCACATTCATTAGGAAAGGCCACAGCACGGGCTCGAAAAGCTTTGCCAAAATGTCCCATTAAAAAGAGATTAGTACTAAAAAAACTCCTTGATACCAGTGATACTGCAGAAGCCTGTTGCTCCAAGTCAATCGAAAAGAAACATGCATCAGCTCTAAATGAGGAAATAAGAAAACAAAGTGAAGAGTTTTATCAACGTGACGATATAAGCCGACAATCTCCTGGTCTCAAGGATTTCATCTACATTCGCCTTGAATATAAAAAAAAGGAAGAGGTCCAAATTCGGCATCTATACGCATCACTATCTGAAACTCATGCACTCTTTGTTAAATAACATGGTGTGATTGTTGGAAAAGGTAAATTTGCAGAATTGAGGCCGAAACACGTCTTGCTATCGAATAAACTTCCTCATAAGGTTTGCCTTTGCAAATATCATGAAAATTATAGCTTAGCATTTATTCCACTTCATAGTGCAATTGGAAGTCCGAAATATAATCACGATTTCATGAGAACTGCAATTTGCGACAAGCCAAGCAAACAATGCTGGTTGAATGCTTGTGAGTTCTGCAAAGACGAATTGAAAAATAAACTGGACGAATGGGTTGAAAAGTGTGATAACTTACCTCCGGAAATAACATGGTATGTGTGGAAAACCGTTCACGGAAAGATAACCAAAATTCAGAAAACTGGGATTATTTCTGACCTAATAAAACATGTTTTAGATATATCTCCAAAATTTTTTGAGCACACGTACTTCAAGAGATGCCAAGCCAACTCATATCATCAGGATAAGCTTGCTGTATCGTCAGATAAATATGATCCTGCCATTGCTTTGATGCAGGTGGACATTTCGGAAAATTTCCCATGCATAGCTCAAGATGAAATTCAAAGTTTTTATTGGATGCACCCACAGATATCTCTGTTCACCGTTTCTTTGTGGTTTAATAAAGAGCAACACCCAATCGTAATTGTCTCTGATGATTTACACCATGACAAAAAAAGGAGTGTTATGTACATTGATAGAATCTTTAAAGAGCTACCGCAGAGTGTTAACCTGGTGAATATATGGTCTGATGGTCCGAGCTCCCAATTTAAAAATAAATTTATTGCTCAGAGCTTAAAAATGCTGGAAGAAAGAAACAAGAAGCATAGGAACTACATATTTCGCAACGTCACATGGAAAAGGCCCGGTCGATGGAATAGGCGGTGCAATTAAAAGATTTGTTAGAAATAAAGTATTACAAAGGCAAAACGTTGTCGTCTATGCTGAACAATTCGCTGATGCAGCAAAGGATTCTTCAGTAAAAATAATTATATGTTCGCCCAAGGGCATTGAAGACATGACCAAGGAAATGAATTTGGATTCACTTTTTTCCGAAGTGCCACTGATAATTGGGAGATCCAAATGTCATTTACAGCTCTATCGGCAACAATTTTTCCCGGGGAATTTTTCCCATTTTCGAAAACTAGGTATCGGCGACAACTTCGAAAAAGGGAAAAAATTTCCCCGGGAAAAAAATACTTACCGTGAATAAGAATTCGAGGCAAAAATTACGGTTTTTTCCCAAGAATTATTCCCCTGTAATTTTTCTGGGGAACTTGATTTTTCTGTAGGAATTTTAAATTTTTGTGTAATCATGTAAGTTTTATTTTGTTTTCAAATGAAGATTTTAACAGTTATCACAATCCGATATGCGACGCCCAATAACTTATTCCAACAGGTGCAAACAGGTTTCCAGCTGATTCAGCAAATAATTGGTCTGTTGAGTTTCCCACGGAAACGAATGCACGAGCAGGCTATTCGACACCGGATCAAGTGCACGCGAATTGGGTAAAGTGCACAGTCAGGAGGAATGCATGGGAACCTTTGCATAGCTAACGGAGCTTTGGAGTTAAGCCGATGAGGATTGTGAAATCAGTTCTGGTCTGGACTGCATCGAGTGTGTATAAATCGAATTCGGAGATTCCAATAAATTTATAACGAGTATTGAAAAACGGTTTTTTTATTGTAAGTCGAACATAACAGTTATGTCAGCCCCTTGGCTGACGTTCGCTTTTTTTTTATTGTCCATGTAAAGGACAACTTTAACTGGCGCCCGAGCAGGGACAGGCTTATAAAGTGTATATCCTTTTCGTCCTAGCAATAGTGGCAAAAATATTTTTAAAAAAAAAAAAAAATATTGTCCTTAAATGGGCATAGATCAGACCACCCTTTTGGAATGTGTGGCGTTGTAACCATGGAAACACAACCGCCTTTCTGGTCTAAATATATATTAAAAAAAAAAATTGTAAGCCAATAACCACATTCTGCTGTAACCATGGGAACACAGCGGAGATTGTGAAAAGGACTAAGGGATATACAAGTGAAGTGAAATCGTGCCATCAGTAGGTTGCTTTCAAGTATTAATGATAGCAACTAAACGGGAACCCCACGATCCTACCACTAAGCCTGTCTCAAACCAAAAAATCGCGAAGAAAAGAAAAAAATGGTATTTAAGTATCCTTTTGTTTTAGATCACCTGCGGACCTTCTTTATTAACGGTTACTGAAAGCGGAAATGTTATTCACCATCTTGTAAGTGAAGGCATTCCAGAGTGATAAGTTGTAAAAGCTTGAGTGGAAAAGAAAAAAAATATAAGGAATTCCGATTGGAATAAAAGCAAGTGCATTGCAAATTTTGCGATTAACAATAAATTAAAATCACATCCATTTGTTAAATTCAAGAGGGTTAAAGGTGTTAAATAGAGAAATCTATAAAAAAAAAAAATTGATATTACAAAAAAAAAGGAAAAGAATAGGAAAAAAGTTGTTAAAAGTTGGAAGTACAAAACCGATTAATTTATAAAAAATAAAGGAAAAAAAGAATTGTGAGAAAAGAATCCTATTTGTTAAAACTTGTTCAAAGTTAAAAGTGTAAAACCAACTAATTTATAAAAAATAAAAGAGAAGAAGAGCGAAGAATTATCAAAAGGAAAAGGTAAGGTGCATTGTTTTATATTGAAAAGATCGTGTAAAAATTAAAGGAAATTTATACGTTTACACCCCGCATACTATTAAATAATATTATATATATATATATATAAAAAAAGAAGGTAAAATACTATATTTAATATAATAACTAAAAAATTGAAATGCCGAAATCGGAGGCAGTCACATTTGATAAATTGATATAAATTGTAAATTGGTACTAAGGTTTGTATTTTTTTTAATAAAAATGGACGCAGTTGCCAAATCTGTAACGGAGTTGACCGGAGCGGTCAATGCTATTTTAAACCAGATCAGGGAAATGGATGAGCGCTTAAAGTCACTTGAGCTAGGTACCCATTCGGAGCTTGAGACCAGAGCGTGAAACCAGCGCCAAGGAATTGCAGACCTTCGACGGAAACCCCACGCAATACGTGTCCTGGATACATAATGTAGAGGGTATACTGAAGGACCTCAGTATAATCAGGAGCAAGCCACTATATCGTGCAATATTACAGCACATCCAGCAAAAAATCAGGGGAAAAGCTGATTCAGCCTTTATTTCCTACAACATCTTTGACGATGATTGGGAGGAAATTAAAAGAATACTTTCGTTCCATTACGCCGACAAACGTGACATCAGAACCTTAGAGCACCAACTCAACCAGCTTTCACAGAAGGGGTCGAGATTGGACGAGTTTTACGCCACGGTGAACCACCAGCTCTCCCTAATAATTAATAAGATCAAAACAGAATCCTATTCACAGGAGACTGTCGGTGCACTGGTAGAGACTTACCGGAACCGTGCGCTGGATGTTTTCATAAGAGGCCTTAACGGCGACCTGTCTAGAATGCTCATCGTACAGAAACCCAAAACCCTTCCCGAAGCATACGCTTCGTGTCTGGAGATTCAGAATCTCAATTTCCGAAACCATTCGATTCATGTCAGCAATGCATCGAACACAATAACAGCCCCCTTAATCAGCCTTTCAGACGGGATAATAGGCCTTCTCCTCCACAATTTAGAAACCACCCAAAACCACATAATTCTAACTTCCCCAACTGTCCTAACTCCTTCCAAATTCTGACGCACCCCCTAGGCCGACTGGTCCAAAACCTCATCAGAAGATGGAAGTTGATCACTCGATTCAGACTAAACAGGTGAACTATGCGAATAGACCTCAAAACAACCCTTTTAAAAGGAAGGCACACTCCGAGAACTTTTCACGCTCACGGGACTCCTCTCAAAAGCAACAGAAGTTGTTCATCCTGCAGACGGATCAAGAAGAATGGTACAATGTTAAGCTTCCTTGTGGACACGGGGGCTAACAAGAATTTTATCGGTCCACACATATCACAGGGTGCCACGCTCCTAGCTCGACCTTTTACAGTAAATTCGGCAGCCGGCAGCCTTAAGATCACTGACAAAATAACTGGTAAATTCTTTGAGGGGGTGGGAATCGACTTGCAACTAACCTTCTATGTGCTCCCAGGCCTAAAATCGTTCGATGGCATTATCGGTGACGACACATTGAAAGAGCTAGGAGCCATCATTGATCGTAAGGAGAATATTCTTACCCTGATGAATGGAAAGCAAATTCCCCTTAAAAACAAGTTATCCTCAGAAGTTAATGCAGTACCCGACAAAAGAATTCCGAACAACATTCGACATAGACTCTCTAAATTAATAGAAAAGTACGGCGGCGTTTTTGGACCACTTAGTTCTAATAAAATGATAAGAACATCCATGAGGGCGGAGATAAGAACTACCACCGACGAACCCATTTACACCAAGAGTTACCCTTACCCACCGTGCATGAGGAAGGAAGTGGAACTTTTAACGGAGGGAATCATTCGTCCTTCCAAGAGTCCTTTCAATTTTCCGATTTGGGTTGTACTGAAAAAACTTCAGTACCGGATGGTAGTAGACTTTAAACGCTTAAACCTCGTCACCGTATCCAACGCATACCCAATCCCGGACATTACCTCAACGCTTGCCAGTTTAGGTAAATCGAAATACTTCACCCCTTTGCTCTCACCTCTGGATTTCACCAGATACCCATGAAGGAGGAAGTTATACCCAAAACCGCATTTTCGACTATGAACGGAAAGTACGAATGGCTCAGGTTGCCTTTTGGCCAGTGATCTTTCAGAGAATGATCAACGACGTGCTTAAGGAGTTCATTGGGAGAATATGCTACGTGTATATCGACGATATTGTCATCTTTGGCAGTGACATGGACGATATGCTAAAGAACATAGAAACTATTCTTTCCCGATTACACGAGGTAAACTTAAAGGTAAATCTGGAAAAGACTCACTTCTTGGAAACAGAGGTCGAATTTTTGGGATACGTCATCACCCCCGATGGAATTCGAGCAGACCCCAAGAAAGTTGAGGCCATACAAAAAATATTACCCCGGAGAATCTTAAGGATCTGAAAAGCTTTTTAGGACTGACGTCCTATTATAGAAAATTTATTCGGGACTACGCGAAGGTGGCAAAACCTCTTACGAATCTTACGAGAGGCGAAAATGCCCAAATTACAGCAAGCCAATCAAAACGAATACAAATTGAATTGAATGCAGATGCACTGCAACCTTTTAACGAGCTCAAGGCTTTACTAACTTCATCAGATCCTCGCTTTCCCTGACTTCGAAAGGGCATTTAACCTGACCACGGACGCTTACAATTACGCAATTGGTGCTGTTTTGTCGCAAGATATATCGGGACAGGATAAGCCAATTGCGGAATGCACGGAAATGAATGCACGAGCAGGCTATTCGACACCGGATCAAGTGCACGCGAATTGGGTAAAGTGCACAATCAGGAGGAATGCATGGGAACCTTTGCATAGCTAACGGAGCTTTGGAGTTAAGCCGATGAGGATTGTGAAATCAGTTCTGGTCTGGACTGCATCGAGTGTGTATAAATCGAATTCGGAGATTCCAATAAATTTATAACGAGTATTGAAAAACAGTTTTTTTATTGTAAGTCGAACAGTTGGGTCAGCCCCTTGGCTGACGTTCGCGTTTTTTTTATTGTCCATGTAAAGGACAACTTTAACTTAACATTTAATTAAGGTCAAGCACAACAATTACAAAACAACTAGAAATTATTGTTAGTGAGGTGGAAAGATATCCAGATGTTGCAAATGGATTTACTAAGAGAAACAAAGAAGTTAAAATATTTTGGAAAAGATTAGAGAAAGAATTGAATAGTTTTGGCCAACCAGTTAAATCTCTGTTGGAATGGAAAAAGGCAAGATCATTGTTATGTGCGTGTGTGTATTATTGTTATTTATGAATGTGCATATGTGCACTGTTTACTTTTTTTAGGTTTGGATTGACAAAAAAAAATATGTAAGAGAAAAGTTGTCCGAAAATCTCAAGTTAAAAAATGCAACTGGAGGAGGCCCATGCAAGGAGTATAAATTGTCTAGTACTGAAGAAGCAATTATAAATATTTGTGCAATGAGCGAATCGGTGGAAGGTTTTCCCAATGTCAAGCGATTTGGCTTGCCTTCTTTTGCAAAAAAGAGAAAAGTGGAACGTGTTGATGAGGCAGAAGATGAAAACGTAGAATCGGTGTCATGGCAGACTTTTCAACGACAGCCACAAGATCATCAAAATATATTGTATAACATTATAAAACTAGTGCAATTGCACTATTGTTGAATTCAAATGATGAGCAAGCATAGCTGCATAGTAAAAATGTGGATTTAAATGACTCCGCAAATAGTTCGGCTGGTACACCATTATCAAAAGCCTAGCAAAAAACCAAAAGCACGGCAGATCTTTTGGAAAAAGAGCTTCTTCTGCAACGTGAATTATGTGACACACTAAGTGAAGCTATTTCAAATTTTGAAAAATACCAAACGGAAATGGATGATAATATCAAAAAAATATATCGATCCATTGATCGAATAAGTGATCAGCAAAAGATGCTTGTTAAGGAAACTAGACGACACAACGAGGAAATGGAAAAAGTTAAAAGAAATGAAATACTGGAGGCTCAGCGACACAATTTACAGATGGAAACTTTCAAAGAACGAGAAATGGAGGCAAAATTAAACAGCGACTTTTCCTCATTTAGTCCATCCGCTAACACAAAAGATGCACTTCTCATCATATTTAAACTTTTTTTAATAAAAACTGATTTCTGCTTTCAAATAAAAATTGTAATTGTTTCTTTTGAATTCTCGTTTGTAATCTATAAATGTGTAGCTGTCAAAAAATTCGAATACAATTTCGAAAATTTCCCGGGGGAAAAAAAATTCCCGGGGAATTCACGATAGGGCTGATAATGTCTTGGTTAAACAATACACTACAAACGGCTCAAACATCAGAAGAATTAAATATGGGCATACAAGAAAATCAAAGCTGTCGCAAACAAACATATGGTTCAGAAAGCGACAGTGAAGACGATATTCCCTTAGTTGTGTTAAAAAGAAGATTGATTTAACAATTGTTGTATTTAAACTTAAATAAAATAACGGAAGTAACGCGAGTTACCACCTTAATTTTGCATTATTTTCAAAAAAATGTTAAATATGTAAATTTTTTCATAAAGCCTAGTTTATTACATATTTGTGTGCAAATTATGTTATTGAAGCATGCTGAATGTCGCAGACATTTTCAATGGAACAACCTGCTAAAAACATACCGTCCAAATTTGTAACGCGAGTTACCGATAATTTATAATGCCTTTTTGCAAACAAACAAAATTTTTTTCCAAAATCCTTTTGTTTTTATATATTTGTAATGGAACACTATTTACTTTTATAATTTCTTTTCTTTAATTATTTGCGACCTTTAAAAAGATAATGCCAATCAAAAGGAAATAAATGCATCCGAATGTAACGCGAGTGATATGTTATAGTTCTCTAGTATTTACTCTCTTAAGTAAAACATTAAAGGTACAGAGATTCCGATTCCTGATTAAGCAGTCAGTGAGGTTTGTACTAGGAAGCGGAGCACACTTAGTTTTAAGCAAACGCGTTTAATTTAATTAATAATTATTTAATAAAACATTCAACAAAAACATATATCAGCGAGCTACCATGGAATTACCCGTCTAAGCAAATTATTACGATCCTCTTCCATTCGCAGCTCTCTCTTCCTCAATTCAAGAGTTTCTCTGGCGAGTTTCAATTTTTCCTCTTGAAGAGCAATTTCTTTTGCAGGTATTACACGTTCGCGTTTAAATTAAAAATAAAAATTATATAATGAGTGAATTTGCGTTAGCAGTCGTTCTTATAAACGATCTGTTAGAAGAGGATGAAAAAAAATAAACTGAAACAAAAAAGAAAACACTCTTCCTGGGTGAAACCATGGCTGCAAAAGCGAAATCGATTTTCGCATGAAAATTTGTTAAAAGAACTAAAGCTAGTTACGTCTCAGAGACCACTCCCTTTTAATCGCGTTAGTCTCCCCACCTCCTCTAGCCAATCTAACCAATGATAAAGGCATTGAATGGCAGTAACTGCCACCTTTCCCGTTACTTCGCCATCTTCCCAATTTAACCAATGATAAAGGCTAATAAAAAAAAAAAACAACCCCAAAGTGCATTAAATCAAGAAATAACGAATAGCTCTCGGAAAGAGTGAAATGTGTAGTGAATAGACGTGTTTTATACTCGCTCCACTTCTATCCACTTTTTATTAGTTTTTTTCTTTTTTTCCCTTGAAAACATCTAAGTCATCCGAATTTGAAACCTAACTTTTGTTTCCAAATTAAAAGTGAACTTTATTTTTAAGTTTTCCGTGTTAATTTGTGCAAATTAAGAACCATGACAACACGCCAACAAACACTCAAAGAAAAATTAGCACTACTTTCTCCAGTGGTCCTCGACAAATCTGTCGTAGTTGAGTCGCCTGTCCGCAGCTGTTCGAGCGACGTGGAAGATTAGCGGCACCGCCAATCTGTCCTGGATCAGACCTTTACTATCTAGGTAGAGGAACGCTTCTGGAGGAATAAAGCCGTTAAAGCGAACTTTCTCGCGATACATATAATTAGGGTAGTAAGCCCCGGATATCAGGTTTAGGTTCGCCCTATTGTACAAGACTTCATTAGGATAGAATTTTATGTACTCGGATTCTGGTGTTCTGTATAACCGAAGACAAACCCTAAGGCAAGCCCTCTCAAACACCCGAATCTTTTCCAATAAACTTGCTCTCACGTAGAACTACACAGGACATCCAAATACAAGCATGGGCCGGATAAGGGCCATGTAGCAGATCACCTTCACCCTCGCATCGAGTTGGCTGTTGTAAAACAATCTCTTTGTAAGGTCAAAAGCACCTCTGGCTCTGGCCAGAGCAACATCTATATGTTTTTTTAAAATACAGATATTGATCTAGCCAGATCCCAGGGCCCATACACTACACATGCCAACTGTACAATATTCAGTCGTGTGTTCGTGCGTTTCCATCAAAATCATCCCTTGACTGAGCAAATGTAGCACACACACCACACATACTTGCATGCCCAAACAAGAAAATATCAAAATTTTTTGATATTGCTCATGCCGCATGCCCAAACACACAGTCAACACCATACACGGGCAGTCACTGTATTGCGCATGCAGGCATGTGTAGTGTATGGACCAGCGAGCAACGTGCATTGCTAGCTGCTTTCCATGACAATAAGGGGTTAACACTGGCACAGCTTGACGGCCCCTCTTATGATTCGGATGGCAATAACAAAAACAATGATCGTGTCTTCATCAACGAGAGTTTGAATAGCCAGAGAATAGCTCTATATTAGGTCACACTCTTCGGTTACGTAAAGAGGGTATTCTCTCTTCCGCTAGAACCCGTGACGGTTTGGTCTACGTAAGAAAGAGCAAGGACAACAGTGAGCTAAAAATTCTTTTGTCAACAAATCTTCCCTAGATGATTTAACTATGTGCAATCAACTTTATCTGAATTTCTGCTGGAGCCAATTTAAGAACAACACAAAATTAAAATGAATAAGGGAATGTATGAGTTAACAAATTATTCTATATAATCCAGACAACCGCGCATCCAATTACTTTGCACGCGCATTCAACTTTCCCTCACTATTCCCATGCTGCAATCCAACACCTGCAACCTGGACAAATCCAACAAACACCAGACACCTGCAAAGCGCAAAGCGTGAGAAACAACATGTTGCTGAGTTAGCATTAAAATAGTATTTAAGATCTAGTTTGTAGAGTTGTAATCAAGTAGGCAGAATCGCTGCCGGTTTAAATAAAGTTTTTTTTAATAAAAATTTAAATGTAAATTTTTAATTGATATAAATATTGACCTGCTTAACGATTCGGATACGGACTGTGAAAGTATAGTTAATGTTCCTACTCGCATAACAATAGTGCAGTACACGATTTTAGAATTACTGATCACCACCTGTGTGTCCTTAATGATTCTAGCAGATTTTTCTCCTGTGGATACTTGCTATAAGGAAAAAACTCAAGTTAACTATTCTTTTCTACGTGAGAAGCTCAGGTATGAATTCTGGGAACCCGTTTTTTTAGAAAACGATCCTTTAGTAGTCTACGATAAATTTGTTTCAATTTTAATTAAACATATTAACAATGCAACTTCTGTTCTTAAAATAAGTCAGCGCGATCTGTTTTTAAAGCCCTGGATGACATTACGTCTATTAAACCTTATTAAACGTAAAAAAGACTTCGCAAAAAAGGTAAAAAAACATCCTAGAAATACTAATTAAAAAATGTATTACACTAAATTGTGTAAAAAGCATAAACGTATGGTTGCTCAAGCACGCGATACCTACTACGCGAATCGCTTAAGCCAATTTAGAGGAGACCCTAAGAAAGAATGGGGATTAGTAAATGCCATTTTAAAAGTCTGTTGTGATCTGTTTAGTGGCATTAATGAAAGTAAATCAACTATGGCTCTTTTTGTCGATATGACTAAAGCCTTCGACATGGTTGATCTTGAAATATTATTATCCAAGTTATACAAAGCAGGTTTTAGAGGAATGGTATATGAAGGGTTTAAGTCATATTTGTTGGAAAGAGAACAGAGGGTTTTAGTCAATGGTTTTTATAGTATTTCACTAAAGCTCAAAAATGGTGTCCCACAAGGTTCAGTGCTAGGTCCAATTCTGTTTCTCATCTATATTAACTCTTTTTTCAATCAAAATTTTTATGGTAAGCCTAGGGCTTTTGCAGATGACATCGCTTTCACGTACACTGATCTTTCGATTCATGGGTTGCGAAAGTCAACCATGACCTCGAACTACTTAGGATCTGGTTTACAATTCACAAGCTTATCATCAGCGAAAAAACAAAAATAATGAGCTTCAATCTAACACAATGTGTCTTGGATAATTTTAAGTTCTCCTTCCATGCAAGTGCCTGCCAAAAGTTTTGTTTACCTCTTCATACCTGTGGGCGACTCAATATTAACGTAAATGGTAGTTGTTCATCTGGTTGTTTCAATGTCGAAACAGTTGAATACTTTAAATACCTTGGTACTTTCATTGGCAATAAATTAAACTGGAAAGTTCACAGCCAGTATCTAAAGTCGTATATGACGTTAATTACACGTAAAATGTTTCTTTTAAAGCCATACTGTTAGCGAAAAGTTCTTTCAATGTTCTATTGTAGTGTTCTCCGCCAATACCGCCTAGATCCGTCTACGGTTACGATACTGCAGCATTATAACAGATATGCCAAAGGTATCCAACTCTCCAACTTTGCAACTGTTGGCAATGCCTGTACAATGTACATAGTCAAGCACCGAAGTAATGAGAATTGAAAAAGTAGTCGATCTTGTTCTCTCCGGCTTCGTGTATGCTAACGCTCTATCAATAATTAATCAGTAGTTTTGTATAACAACCGGTGTAAAGTTTAAACCCAAGAATAAAGAATTTTATATTAAATTGTTCCTTTCTTTTAACTTGGCAAATACCGTGCAACGTACTTGCTACCACCTCCTCTATACTATTACGGCTTAGTTCACTCGAAACTACAGTATGGTATTGTTAGCTGGGGAAGTACCTACATGAATACCTTGAGATCGCTGGTAATTGTCCAAAAGCATATAATCCAAATCATGTACGCTAAGAATCGTTACACAGAAAGTTGGCCCCTCTTTATCAACCTGCGCATCTTGCCAATCAGCAATATTTACATTCTTAAGGTACTAAAAGAGTTTTATAAACAAAGCGGTAATGTGTCATCTAGGAATTCCTCAGTTTATAGTTTACGGGTGAATAATTTGACACTATTCGACATTCCACGCGTGCACAAAACATATTTTATGAACTTTTATTTAGTTTCCTCTCGTAGAATCTTAAATAAGCTTCCCATATCCGCACGATTAAATCAAAACCTCAACTCATTCTTCAAAGAAGTTAAAGACTGGCTATTTACAGTGGACCGGTGTAACTTGGAGTTCATTTTGAAAGTAACAAATTAATAATAAAATGCAAAATGACTCTTTCACTTTTTATTGCAATCAATCCTCTAAAATTGTTTGTTGTTTATTTTACTTTTTACAAAAAAAATTGCCCTTATTTCTTGTAACATAAGATCAACTGATGGTACCCCACGTCAGTTATTCTTTGAGTATAATTATTCTTTTTGCGATCATTCAACGCTAACTTCAAAGTTCCCGAATGATCAATGATTTATTCTACTCACTGTTATATTTTTGTAAATTGAATTTGTTATAACCCTATTTATAAGTGATAATGAATAAAAAATTAAAAAATTAAATGAATGACTACAATTGTGCTTTCAACACGGAAAGGGCGGAAAATAGTACCATTTCTGATCACGAATCAAAAGAAATAATTGAACTTTTAAAATTACAACCACTTGTCGGACGAAATCACACAAATGCAGCAAAAGAGGTAAGAAATACATTCCGTTCTGAACCATTGGTTCAGTACCATTTCAACCCCGCTGCGAAAATTTATATATTTTTGACAAAAATAAAATGAAATAAAAAATATATAACAAAAAATTGTTTTTTTTTTTACATACCGAAATATTGCTGCTGCTTTCCTCCAAGTCTAGGGTACTTACCCCTGGAGCCGGTATCTCTTGCTCCCTTAAAAAGTTTAATCTGTCAGAGTACCACAATGTGGGTACATATACATCATCCCCACCAGCTCCCGACTTTTCACTTTTTGACACTTTTTTCAATTCACGCCTATAGTTCCCACGCAGGGTATTAATTTTTTTCACAACAGCTGCGCGATCAGCTGATTCGTAATCTTTTAATGCATGCAGCAAGTTAAGATAATCGTTTCTTAGAATAAGATATCACTAAACTGCTTATTCAGCATCAGCACGATTGCCACCAATTTCAACAGCATCAACTGTAAACAAAAGCATCCGGACACCAAGTCCAATCATGATGAAATATGCCATTACCTATCAATCTAGAACAATCGATTGATGGAGGCCATCACAAATCACTACTCGAATGATGCCATCCCAGGAGTATATAAACTCCATCAAAAGTATTAAAAAGTCAAGTCTACTTCCAGCAGCAGAATCAGCCGGTTCGGTTTAATCTAATTTAATTTAGTTTTAATTAGTATCTATGTACGCTTGTAGTTTATTATTTAAATAAAGATTTATCTTTTTTAAAAAATATAAACCCAAGTGAAATTAATAATTTGCATGTGGAATGCGCACGCATTCCAGCGAAATTCAAAATTTTTTGAATTCTCGCATGCATGTCAGCGCAAGCTCATAGGCATTGACATCCACAGGCAGTTTTGCATGCGCATGCATAAATTTGCGCATTCTTGCATGCCTGTGGATAGCCACCTTAAGTCTAAGACGCCACCATCACTGACATGACAAGCACATATAATATGCGATTAGTTAGTGTGGATACGTTTTTGTGTAAGGGTTGGAGTGGACATGTTTGTGTGCAAGAGTTACATGTGTGTGTGATAAGCGGAATATGCTTTGGGAAGACAAAGGGTTTTCGATGTACGAAAAGCCCGTTGGTTCATTCACGCATATTCTTGCAGAAATTGTTGGAATGTCGATGAGGGATGAAAGATCCTATGAGTCCTAGTGTACATCATCGGTATACGAAGGGGTCACTATCGACTACGAATAAAAAGAGGTATGTGTATGAAGTTCTGTTGGAAATGCAACACCTTTGGTTCACGAAGGGGAGATTGCCGATGACACAGAGAGTAGCAAAAGAAAAAGGGAACATACTACAATGTAATTAGAAAATATTAGAACTCGCATTACACTAGCTGAGTGCAATGCTCCCACTTCCGCCACATGCACTTCAAGTTTCAAGTGTGTGGTTCTGCCCAATTCTGAGAAATCTGACCCATGCATTCAAAGGTTCACACGCTCTAACAAGGCAAATTCCGAGAAGCTTGCAAACCACCTGTAACAGCAAGAAACTAAACCGAAATTGCTGAACTAGTAGTTTGTCGCATTTGATGGTAACCTTACCTTATAAATAATTGTAAATTAGATTTTAAGCTTCAGTTCGAATTGGCACAATAAAGTGGGCAGTAGTCCCAAGTAAAAATAAAAAACTGTTTTTTTTAACTTCACCGCGGATAAAAGTATAACTGGCGCCCGAGCAAAATAAAAGTCGCGATTAAGTAGTAAATCCCGAGCAAAATAAAATCAAGTCGCGATTAAGTTCCGTTAATAAAACCTTGAGTAAAATAGTGACATAACTCGCTTATAAAGAACTAACGGAAATTACTCACAAGTAAAATTGTGTAAAAGAACTCGCTAATCCCGAGAATAATTGTGAAAATTAATCACAAAAAAATTGTGTATACAACTCGTTTGAGACCGAGAAAATACTGCAGAACTTTAAAAATATCTGCAACCGTGTGTGAAGTGAGAAATAGCAAGTGCCAATAACATTCCATCTAAAGAACTATTCTGTAGAAACGAGGCCCCCGAGTAACTGTGACCAGCAGACGAAAAGGAGACAGCGACCGCTGCCAGCCGCTTCAGAGTATGATTCAGAGAATCCTAATAATGTATGTAAGCTTACGAATAATATAAAAATTAATTATATGAATAAGGAAAAATTAGTAAATATTTTAAAAAAAAAGAGAAAGAAAAACAACATAGTTGTTATTGCAAAAAGCTAAGCTTACAGATAATATAAAATTAATCATATGAATAAGCAAAATTTTACAAATAAATAAACTAGTTATATCTAAAAGCGAAAAAGTATTTTGTAGTAAATTTTTTTTTATTAAAGAGAAAAAAAGAACAACATAGTTGTTATTGCAAAGAGTTCAACAATTAATAGTGTTAAAATTAATAAAGTATAAGTGAAACACAAACTAGAAAGTAGCGAAGAGAAAGAAGAACAACATAGTTGTTATCGCAAAAAGTAATAAATAACTGTATTAAAATTAATAAATTATAAGTTAAAATACAAACTAGAAAGTAAACAAATTTCGATCTAATAAATTAATATTTAAGTCAACTAACACTTAATAAATTGAATTATAAAAACGTCCAACCCTAATAACCTCATACGCCCAGCTGTCCTTAATGTCCCACAAGTAGAGAACCCCCCTGAAAATCTTCCTCAAGTAGGAAATCCTCAGCAGCCACAGCCTCAATCGCGGCCAGTAATTCCTTCTGCTTAATTAATTGATATGGTTACGAACATCGTCAATTCTATTGTGAATCCCAATGCCGATATTTCTATTACTCTAGATCAAGGCATAAGCCCTGAATATCGAAATAATCTTCCAGACTTAGACAAAATTTCAGACGTCGTAAGATGCCTTCGCGACTTTGCTGGAAAAGCAGGAGAATATTCAAAAGCTAAGATTAAAACAGTCCAAAGATATAGAACACCACAATAAGTCAAGACAGGAGATAAAAAAATACACCGCAGGCGAAGTAATATACGTTTAAGTGAATAAAAGGTTAGGTACCAAATTGTCCCCAAGATTTAAAAAAGAAACTGTCAGAGAAGACAGATCCACTACTATTTTAACTGTTACTGTTTACTATTTTAACAAAAATAATATCAGGAATTAATCCCTTTTTAGGTTTCTCTGTACTCAAAGTTTGGCTGAAGTCCAAATTTTGGATTACACAAATGCAAAGATCTTGTCAACAAACATGGGAACAGCCAAGCTTCAAACGGGTACATTCAAAATCATACACGTAATAGATCTAAAGGCCTACGAGGAACTCATTGAGGAAATCCAACTACAAACCCAGAATGAAATCAAGGAAACCGATCCCAGTTTTCATACAGTGTCCCATCAAATTACCCAAATTAAAAACCAGCTAAGCATCCTTAAACCTAAAATTAGAAACCCCAGATCCCTAAATTTTCTTGGAAGCGCGTGGAAATGGCTCGCTGGCAGTCCAGACCACGACGACCTTCTAATCCTAAAATCCGAATCCCATAATTTACTAACCAATAACAACAAACAAGTAATCATAAATAAAGCTTTTACTGAAAAAATTAATAAGTTAACAAATGTAACAAATAATGCTTTGCAACTTTTAAAATTAAGTAACAACTTGAAACATGAATTTACACTAGAAATTAAGTACAAATTAGATATTTTAAAAGAAGAAATCACTAATATAGAATACGCTTTACTTTGGGCAAAGAGTAAGATTGTTAACTCTTTTATCCTTTCTAATTCTGAAATAAAAATTGTAAAGAAAAAATTTGAAGAAAGCAATATACCTTTTATTAATGTTGAAGAGGCACTTGAATTTGCCGACATTAAAATAGCATCTAATAAATCAACTTTACTTTATATTATTAGTATTCCTACTACAGGAAATGTTATATGCGAAAAATTGTTAATTAAACCAATAAAATATAATAAACATATATTGAAGTTACAGTATGAAAAGATACTGAATTGTGAAAATATAATATACGGAATTAAAAATGATTGTAAATCATATAATGAATTAATTGTCTGCAACAAAAATGAAATTGTTAACTTAAGTTTCGATAATTGTATTCCAAATTTAGTTAAAGGTAAACCATCAAGTTGTGACGAAATCACCAACTATCATGTACCAAGCATAGAGGAACTTCACCCAGGAACTCTGTTCCTTAATCAATTCAACGGATCAATCTTAGTTGAGAGCAATAAGGTCAATTTAAGCGGAACCTTTATTCTGCAGTTCCATAACACATCAATTTACATAAATGGCCAAGAATATAACTCAAGGGAAATACCATCCTCCAAACCTTTGCCGGCGGCTCTACATGTGAGTTCTTCAATTAAAACTTATAAAGAACTCCTAACACTGGAGATGTTAAAGGAACTGTTCCGATATTTCATGTGTATGTTTATATATCGGAAGAAATGCGGATATCTGTATGTTGTAATCAATGAATAATCCACGATCGACGACCACCGACTGCGCGGTATAATGTGTCAGCATGGGTAGTCGTCGTCGTCGTATGTTCGTCTGTTGGCCCAGACGATTGGAGTTTGTTTTCATTGCAATGAGTTACGAAGAGAACATTGTGGCATTCGTCATGAATGGATTTGGTGCTGACCTATATTAGGAAGCATAAAAGCCAGAGTGATATGAGCAATGTTGTCTTTGTAATACAATGTTGTCACGGAGGTCAATTATTATTTTGATTGGGATAGGCGGCCGATGGATCTTGTTTACGATTGCCCTGAAGGTATGGACGTGGCATAAGCTGCTGAATGTGGTAGGCATCTGGAATTGGATAGACTAGCAATGACGACGAATATAAAAAGAAAAACTGACAACGGAATGGCATGAGTTGACGGTACGAACTTCAGAAGCACGGTGGTCACCGGTCGTGGACTTGTTAATAAATTGTAACTAGTTTTTGTTTTTGTACTCTATATCTAATGTAACAATTGTACTTAAGAAAAAGTGAATAAATATTATAGTTCCTATATGTATATTTAAATACAAAAATAGAAATATTCCTACTCTTACAAACATGGATGCAACATATCACACTGATCTAGACAAAGCCAATATTTTCTGTCAGAATTTTGCTAAAAACCATTGCGTTTCCCTACATCTAGGGGACACTAATTCTAACGAATTTGTACAAAACGCGTTATAAGACTTTAACGCCTCAATAACCACAACACCTGAAAATGCGTTCATTACTGAGGCTGAGATAGAACACATCACAGATAACCTCATTGTAAGGAAAACTGGTGACCTAGATAGAGTAAGAAATATTTATTTGAAGAACTTACCCAAGGCTGGAACTAGATATTTAGCTTTCATAATAAATGCTTGTTTAAAAATTCAATACTTTCCAACTGCTTGGAAAGAAGCAAAAGTAATACCTGTCCTAAAAGCAGGAAAACCTCCGAATGAACCTACTAGCTATAGGCCTATAAGTCTATTGAGTAGTTTTAGTAAGATCTATGGAAAAGTAATAAAGGACAAAGTACTCAAAACCATCGATGAGCAAAATATACTTCCCAATGAGCAATTTGGCTTTAGGCGCTTTCATAGTACGAACCACCAAATTCTATGAATTTGCAATAGTATTAAGAGGAATCGTGCTTTAGTAAAATCAACCGGATTATTTATACTGGACATTGAAAAGGCATTCTCGATGCTGTGTGGCACAATGGCTTATTATATAAAATGATTAGATTCCATTTCCCAACGTTGTCCAGAGTTATTTTTCCGATCGAAGTTACAAAGTTCATGTCAATAATAGTAATTCATGTTAGTGTAATGTAGATGCAAGTGTTCCTCAGGAATGTTTCCCATATACCGGAATGTGATTTTGCCCTGTACGCTGATGATTCTGCGATTTGGTCTCAATATTGAGACTAATTTAAAAGATGCGGCGGGAATAGTTATTCCATATCTAAACAAATGGAAAATTAAAGTTAATGAGGAAAAGATAAAAGCTATATTTTTCACAAGAAAAAGAAAGTCTTGTTATCTTCCGACCGACCAATTAATTGTAAACGGGCATCACATACATTGGGAGACTTCAGTTAAGTACTTGGATGTTTATCTGGACACAAAACTTACTTTTAACGAACACATTACAAAGACTTTTCATAAAACGAGCACTGCAATTAAAATTATGTATCCCTTTATAAATAGGAAATCCTTGCTTTCAAATGACAACAAAATATTATTACATAAGGTCATTTTTCAGGCAAATACTGTTGTACGACTGTCAAGTATGGGGTGACTGCGCTAGGTTACACATAAAACAATTACAAATACAGCAAAATAAGATACTCAAAATGATGCTCAACCTTTCTTGGCATCATTCTAACCGTGACCTACACAGCAAAGCTAATGCTGAATTGATCTATGCTAGGATACACGCACTTATTGCGTTCACCACTTTCTTTAACGCAGTATTTTATTGATAAATTATAACGAAGTGAATTTATTTTGCTCTACAAAAAACTGCGTATATACACATATATATTTGCTTTACAACTGCGCATACATATGAAAATTACAACTTGAATTTAAATAATTAAGTCTGTTCCACTCTGTGGTTTGTTCTGGAAAACTAAAAATTCGAATACACCTTCTTTCTTTTATCAAAAAAAACTTCATTGTGAATACCTCCTTGCCATCGAGCCTGACATCTATATTGCGATAGCATCTTACAGACGCCATCTATGTTCGGGCATAACTTCTTATGCGTAAGATACACTACAAGGGGGGTACTTCAGAAAATGTGACATTTTTATCAATCACATTTGCGTTGACTTTTATGACAGGTTTTATTTGGTCTGTTGATACACTAATCGGTTTTCCATCCCTTTCAACAACAAATTGTTTTCGTAATTTTCGAATTACATTGAATGGTCCATCATAAGGAGATTCGAATATTCTCTTACTGTCGTTGCGCACGAGAACCTGATCGCAAGTGTTTAAATGATTTGGAAGATGAGCATTTGTGTCTGTTTTCCTAGTTTGAAGTGTAGGAATATTTTTACAATTGTAAACTGTATTCTTTATTAAATGATCGTGAAACTAGCGCTTGGGTTGACTGAACGACTATGTTCCTTCGTAGGCTGAACGACTGTGTTCAGGCGTCCATAATGATTTTTGACAGTTGTTATTTTTTTTGTAAAATAAAGGATTACGAATCAGACAGTTGAGTGAGCTACATGTTCTTCTTTGGGATCTTTTAAAATCGTATATAATCGGGAACATCTTTTCTGGAAAATTATAGAATATATCTTTAATTTCTCAACGAAATTTGCAGGATCTGGCTGTTCTTCAGAGGATGTTATGGATAAGTCAAATGAGAGGCGAATGTTTTCACCGTATACTAATTCAGCTGGAGTATGTCTTGTGTCATCTTTAATGCTGGTGCGTATCCCTAGCATTATTAATGGAAGTAGGGCAGCTGTACAAGCATCCGGCCAGTCATTAGTATCCGGTCACTATCCATTAAATGTTAAATAATAAGAAAATTAAACATTATTTGCATAAGCAAATCCATTGCGACTATAATTCCAGGCCCATGTAATGGTTTGGTAAAGTTTGACAGATCTGCACATCAAAGATCATTGCTAAAAAACTATTTAGTTTTGTGAAGTTCGTTGTGAGAGCAAGAAGTGCAAGTTTGAGTTCGCGAGTGCTAGTAGAACTGATCAGCGAATTAAGTTAGTTTCAGTGTTCTTTGTGAGTATGTATAAATATATATAAATAATATGTTTATTGATCGTAAAGTATAAAAAAAATGAAAAATTTTTTGTTCTAAATTATTAAAAAATGTGGCCGGTTACTAAAACGCAATTTTTATATGAAGTTCTAGCAACCGGCCAGGGTGGCCGGGTACTAGAACTTTGCCTGAAATCGAATAATTTATCTTTTTCACATTTAAACGAAAGAAAATACTTTTGTCTACCTCCACAATCCAATAAAATGTATTAAATATGTCAGATTTCAGTATCCGGCCACTTGTTTTTTTCAAAAGATTACTATAGCCGGTTTTTAGAAAAGCCGCACCACTACGGCCACATAACTAATTGTGAACAAATTCATACTATTTATTTTAGAAAATAGGTGAAGAAGAATCACAAGAACTTTCACGAACGCAAAGAATCGAACTTGCTCTAAAGGAAATCCTCGAAAACAAATTAAGCCATAGAAAAGCCGCTTCTATATATACATAATATCCCAAGGAGTACCCTTCAGGATAGAACATATGAAAAAGATAACGAACTGGTGTAATAATGTAGCGAAGTGTAGATTCCTTTTGAAAAAAGACGACCTTCTGGACACCATCCAAAAAATTATAAAAACAGAGAAAAGGGATAACCCTTTCAAAGATGATCGCTCAGGAAGAACTTGGCTTAGGTTGTTCTTTAAACGAAACCCCTACTTAAGCTTAAGGGAAGCTGAGACGATATCAAAAGGCAGAGCCGTCGTGGCAAAAAACAGCATTGAAAAGTGGTTTCACGAATTGGAGAGCTTCCTTATAGAAAACGGACATAATGATATGCTCTTCGATTCAGATAGAATAATGAATGGAGATGAAACCAGCTTTTCCTTGTGCCCGAAAACAGGAAAAGTAGTAGCTATAAAGGGTTTTAAAAATGTTTACCAAGTACAAATGGCTAAAGAAAAAGACACGATAACGGTCCTAGCAATGATGACAGCTTCCGGAGGGCTTTTACCGCCTTTGGTGGTTTTTCCTTACATTCGACCACTTAAGGAGATTGTCATGACAATCCCGAAAAATTGGTTTCACTGGATTGGACTGTCATCCAATCCACCACATCCAAGATTTTTCCATGAACATTCAGGGCTGTAAGGTTTTTTCGAAAATAGATATCGTAAGAGCATACCATTTAATACCAGTTGCACCTGAAGACGTTTACAAAACTGCTATAACAACCCCTTTTGGATTATTCGAATGGCTCCGAATGCCATTCGGACTCCGAAACGCGGCGCAGACGTTTCAGCGCTTTATGAATGAGGTCTGTTTCGGGCTCGACTTCGTTTTCACATACATTGATGACCTCCTCATCGCCAGTAAAAACGAAGAGCAACACAAATAAGACCTTGAAGTTCATTTCAAAAGGTTAGAGGAATATGGCATCAACATAAACTTGTCAAATTGCGTTTTCGGTGTTTCCAGTTTGGAATTCCTAAGCCACACAATTAATGCAGAAGGCATCATACCCTCAAAAGATCGTGTGCAAGCTATTTTAAATTTTCCAACACCTACAACAATCAAGCACCACTTCACGCACATTTAGCTTCCTTAACAAAACATAAGAACAACAACAAATATCAACAGTGCGTTTCATCACGCAAAAGTAGCACTTCCACAAGTAACCCTTTTAGTTCATCCCACACATAACGGGACATACAGCATCGCAACGGATGCATCAGATACGGCCGTTGGTGCAGTCCTGCAACAAAAGAACTCAAAGTCTTGGCAACCACTAGGGTTTTTCTCGAGGAAACTCACAAATGCAGAAACCAAATACTCAACGTTCGATCGCGAGCTACTAGCGATCTTCACAGACCACAAGCCACTCTCTTATGCGTTGGCCACAAAAACTGAAAGAAGTCCTCGACAAACCAGCCACTTAGATTTCATTTCTCAATTCACATGCGACATAAGGCACATACCAGGCAAAGATAACGTAGTTGCTGACGCCCTCTCTCGCATAGACACCAATGAAATAGTTGCCACCGAAAACCACAAGCTGGACCTTGAAACCGTTGCTAGACTACAGTCAACTGACGAAGAACTACTGAAACAAGAAGACACAAAAAAACCTTCCAGTGTTTCATTAAGAGAGTTCAATTTTCCGAACGTGAGCATTTACTGCGAAACTTCAACCAATAAAAACAGGCCTTATATCCCTTCAACTCTGCGGTTAGGCGTTTTCAACACTCTTCACGGGCTCCCTCACCCGAGCATTCGTGCGACTCGTAAAATTATTTCTGACCGGTACTTCTGGCCGAATATGAATAAGAACTTCAACGACTGGGCGAGGTCATGCATGGGTTGTCAGAAATCAAAAGTCTACAGACATACCAAATCAGAACACGGAAAATTGGAAATACCATACGGGCGATTCGACCGTAGGGCCACTTCCATCATCTAATGGTTTCTCCTACATACTTACAGCGGTAGATAGGTTCATTCGTTGGCCAGAAGCCTACCCTTAATTGATATTGCAGCGAGCCCTATACAAAAAATCATTGATAACAACTTTATGTAAATATCGTTGATAAAATAATTACGAAAGATATTTTGATGAAAAAATATAATTACTATAATTACGTATTATTTTTAACTTGTATTTTGACAACCAACAGTGTTTCCAAAATGGCCGCCAGCAGGAGTAAACGATCTTGTCGCGCTCGTAATATTTTATCAAATGAAGTTGAAATGGAACAATTGCTTCTGGAAAGTTGTAGTGAAAATGAAATTGAAGAATGTGCTAGTGATTCAAGTGATTTTACATCTTCGAAAAACGATTTGGAGTGTTCAAATAGTGATTCTGAAGTGTCAAGTGACAGTTCAATAGAACAACACGTAGATCGCGAGTTACCTACCAAAAAAGCAAAAATGAGGAATGGATTTGGAATACAGACTCAGTTCAAATATTCAAAATTCCTTTCACTGGAGTACCAGGCTTATGTCGCTTGGCAGAACTAAAGCTGGACATCCAGGGTCACTCATGAATGTCACTCCCGGAGTGGTGTTTTTTTTTTTTTTTTTTTTTGCGTTCACTATCCACTATCACTCATGAATGTCATTCCTCAGTTTTGCTTCATCTGCCGAGATAACAGGTTCTCAAGATTAATAAAAATAATTAATAATTCTTCAACTGTGTTTAAAATGAGTGAAGCCTTGGCATTACTAGTTATTAATAAGATTGTGAGTGATGGAAAAAAAAGCAAATAAAAGAAAAACGTCAACACAAATATTGGATGAAAGATTGGCTACAAAAAAGGCAAAAGTTTACCCATGAAAACCTTTTAAAGGAACTTGAGGTAACATTTCCAATAGATTACAAAAATTTTCTTAGAACGGATATTCAAACATCCACCGAGTTTCTGCACATGGTCGTTTATACGAAAGGAAGACACGGTAATGAGAGATTCTATATCACCCAGTCAACGCCTGTCAGCAACGTTACGATATCTTGTTTCTGGACAAAATTTCGAGGAGTTAAAATTCGCTACAGCGATTTCTCCCCAAAGCCTTGGAAGGATTGTCATGGAGACATGTGAGGCAATTATTTGTGTATTGAGGGGTAATATAAAGGTACATATAAAAAGATAAACACACATATCAAAACATATAAGTAATTGCACTTATGGTTTTTTTTGTACAGTTGCCAACAAATGAAAATGAATGGAAAGGAATAGCTGGTGATTTTGAATTTACTTGGAATTTCCCACATTGTATAGGCGCGATAGACGGAAAGCATATTTAAATTACAAAGCCAGCTAATTCCGGTTCATATTATTTTAATTATAAGAAAACATTTAGTATTGTTTTACTTGCCCCCGTAAATGCAAATTATGAATTTATGGTTGATGTTGGGGCGAACGGCAGAATGTCTGATGCAGGAATTTTTTCAAACACAACATTTTTTAAAAAATTAGAAAAAGAACAGCTTTCTATTCCTAACACTGACGAAATAATGCCATACGTATTCGAGAATCAGTTTGAACACCGAACAGTTAATTTACAACTATCGCGTATCAAGAGCTCGGCGTATGGTCGAAAACGTCTTCGGAATTTTGGCAGCTAGATTTCGAATCCTATTACACACCATCAATTTAGATCCAAAAAAAGTTGCTGTAATCGTATTAGCTTGTTGCCATTTATACAATTTCATAAGAGCAAAAAAGAGAGGTTGTTATCAAAGAAGAGAAGTTGATTTCGAAGATGTTGTTACTGAAGTTATGACGCAAGGCGATTGGAGATTTGAAACCAACCAACTACTTAATCTTAAACCTAAAGCCGGATATAATAATTGCAAGTCTTCTACTAAAAATTTTGTCTCTACTTTAATAACAAGGGTTCTGTACCATGGCAATTCAATAGATTCTAATAAAGATGTAATTGATTTAACCCTTTCATTTCCGACTTAATCTGAGTAGTGAAAAATTGTTCCTTTCATTAAATAATTATTATTTATTGGTATTGAGTATCATATAAAAGATATTTTCCAGATAAGTACGATGATTCATTTATAACTTCATCTGATATAATTTGAACCTGCTTCCTTGGTTGAGAAATTTCGAAGCTTCTTCCTGCAGCAACATCACTGTATGTAGATAACCGAGAATCAACGAAACGGAAAGATGAAGATGGTCGCGAAAAAGTTGAATTACTAGGCGTTGAACAAAAATAAGGTGTTGATTGTGGTTGTGAGTTTCCCCAGCAATCCCTGGTAGAGTATTTCGTCCATCGCCCTTTTAGCATGTATCTGCTGATCTGCCGCAAGTTATCTAAACTGCGCTGCCCACGCCCTCCCATAAATTTCGGCGTCATCGTTCATATTTTTTAAATGATCAGTAGCAGTTTGTAAAAAGTGGTCGAACTCGTCAATGTCTTTTCTTTTTTATATTTCGAGTTCTTTCTCGTAATCACTTCGGGCATTTCCTAAACAAGTTTCATGTATTAGTAATGTGATGTGAATATATAAAATCATATGGAAACTTTACAATCCGTTCGGAATGCATACTTACTGAGCTCGTAGTATCGTCAGTGTTGCCGCAATTCCCTCCTCAACTCTTTCCTGGTCATTCAAAAAATTAAGTTCTTCGAAATACCAGAGGGACGGCACATATACAGCTGCGGGCAAAAAAATAGCACCATAAGCCTATTGATTACATATTATGAGCAACATTTCTCATTTGGTTATTTTTTTTTATACTCGACTATTGATTCCCGTTATTACAAGCATGCTCTTTAATATGTTTAGAAAAATTACGTTAATGATAGCGGCAGTTCTTATTATCACTCACTGACGACAAGAGGATAACAATAAAAAAATTGATTTCTGAAGGTAAGACTATACAGAAATATTGTTGAAACATTATCAAAACCTTGATTTTCGAAGGAAAAACCTATAAAGAAGTAAGAAAAATTTTCGGCTGAACCGAAGGAAGAAACACGCGGTAGAAAGTGAGCAATGTCCTCTCATCAAATAAAACGCGTAGTAAGACACTCTAAAAAGGTGCCCTTCAAATCAGCTGTACAGTTAAGAAATGAATTGGATGTATCAGCCAGCGTTGATACAGTGCGTCGGAGATTGAGGGAAAATTATTTGAATGCTCGCAGGCCAAGAAAAGTTCCGCTGCTGAGACCCTGTCATGTGGCAAAAAGATTGGTGTTTACCAGGAGCCATATCGATTGGCTGGCTCAAAAGTGGATGAACGTTCTCTGCACTGATGAGAGCAAAATCGTGCTGTTTGGTAGTGTTGGCTCTCGTTGTTATGTGAGAAGGCCCCCAAACACGTAATTCAAACCAGCTTATACTACAAAAACGATTAAACATGGCCGTTGCAGCATAATGGTTTGGGGATGTTTTTCCTACCATGGTTTTGGTCCAATATATTGGATCAAAACTATCCTAGACCAACATGTTTATGTAAAAATTATGGAGGAAGTCATGTTGCCATTTGCTTCCGAGGAAATGCCGTTAAGGTGGGTCTTCCAACAATAAAAGGACACCAATCACACCAGCAAAACAGCTAAAAACTGGTTCGCGGAAAAAGAGATCAGTGTGATGGAATGGCCACGTCAAACTCCAGACCTAAATCCGCTATAAAATTTATGGGCCGATGTTAAGAAACAAGTTTCTGAGGAAAAACCGAGGAACATTAACGACCTTTGGTCAGTAATCCAACGTTCCTGGTACGCCATCCCCTTGCGAAGGTGCCAGTCGTTGGTCGATTCAATGCCACGACGTTGCAAGGCAGTTATTGCCAATAAAGGCTATTCAACGAAGTACTGATTTAGTATGAAATATATTTAGTGTTTAATTTACTTCTGGAAAAAAAAATTTTTTACTTAAGAAGCCTTCTGTTTGTTTATTTTCATTGATTACCGTAGGCGGTGATATTTTTTTGCCTGAACACCCACAACGGTGTTGTTAGAAAATTACAAATGATGAGAATTACCGTTATTATTGTGACCGGGTTTACTTGAAATATTAGAGAGCATACTTCGATTAATAGTATTTAACTATCAAGTTTGAAAAAAAAAAATAAGCTAAATATAAAATATTGCAGATGAATACTAAGTACATATTCTTGGTGCTATTTTTTTGCACGTAGCTGTATATCATCCACTCCCGCACCAGTAAGAATACTTTAAACTACAATACTTTTTTGAGGGTATTTAATTTTTTTTTTATCTTTCTTTTTCATTATTTAAACTAATTTCCCGTACGCTTTATTTTTCCTATCACGGTCTTTATATACTTATTTCATTTTTCACCTGCCACAATTCTGGCATTTCTTTATAAAACGAAATAAATTCACGCCAAAATTCTTTATCGTCGCTCACTGCCATTTTTTCGATTCGCCCGCGCATGTCGACAGTCAAATGTAGAATGAAAACGAAAGAATGACACTCATCAATCATGCATGAATGCGGAATTCAAAAATATTTGATTTCCATCGCGCATGAATGCGGACTCTGACACGCAATGCCATCCACCGGCATTCATGAGTGCGCTCACGCTGGGATTGACATTCATGAGTGACCGTGGATGGCCAGCTTAAATTTAGGACGAAATCCTACGCCGTACGACACCTATAAAATAATTTTTGGCGACAATTTTTTCCAAACGATTGCAGATGAAACTAACAGATTTACAAACCAAAAGCACACAATAAAACCTGATGACAAGCGGTTTGATGTATCTGTAGATGAAATAAAAGCATTTTTTGTGATCTGTATACTCCAAAGTCAGGTGCAGAAGAATACATTGAGGTCATATTGGAGTGAAAGAAAATCGACAGAAACACCTTTTTTTAGAACAATAATGCCATTCAAGCGATTTGAAAAAAATCTTTCAAATTTGCATTTTGCAGACAATGTTCTGTTAGATATAAGTGATAAATTATTTAAAATTCGTCTAATAAGAAATTATTTGAAAAATAAATTCATGAAATACAGACCCAATGAGGAGTAGTCTATCGACGAATCATTGATTAAGTTTCGCGGACACCTCAGTTATGTCCAATTCAACAGATCAAAAAGGGCAAGATTTGGCATAAAAACTTACAAAATCTGCGAGTCTAGTTCGGGATATTGCCTAGATTTTGAAATATATACAGGCAAAAAAACAGAAACACCTTTACCAGCTAGTGAAGGAATCGTGTATAAGCTGATGGAGCCATACACTTCAGATGGGTACACAGTGTTCCTAGACAACTGGTATTCATCTCCAGTTTTATTATATAATTTAAAAAATAAGAAAGTGAATGCAGTAGGAACAGTTCGTTGCATGAGGAAAAATATGCCACCAACGTACAGAATAAACGCAAAAAAAACCTCGTGGTGATGCTCAAATTTTGTTAAGCCATGACATAGCTGCAATAAGATGGATTGACAAAAAACCCATTCATATGCTGTCAACCATGCATTCAAATATTTCTATGACGGGTACGGGTAAAAATGACTACAAAACTGGGAATCCTACTCTAAAACCCAAGGCAGTCATCGATTATAATCGTGGGATGGGTGGATTCGATAGAAATGACCAGTGCTTGGGTTCCTTTCCACTAATGCGGAGGTACTCCAAGGGATACAAAAAAATGTTTTTTTATTTGGCCGACATGGCCTTATAGAGTATAATACCTATGCATTATATAAAAATATGTGCAAAGGTTGACCTATAGCGACTATAGGATAGGTATTGCGGAAAACATATTAGAGAATATTACGCTACCACCAAACAAGAGGCGAGGAAGGGCTTCTGGAGGAGCATGCCCTTTACGATTACAGGCTGTACAATGGACACATTTCCCTAGACAAATTCCTCCAAATCCTGTCAAACAGAACCCGTCCGTTTATTACTGAAAAAGAAAAGTGAATCACGATGGGAATGGAAGAAATGCTTGGTGGCTCTCCACATGTCAGAATGTTTCAAAAAATACCATACCCTTCCAAAACTGCCTTGAGATGAAGATTAAACAAATATCCAAATAACAAAAAAAAAATATAGTTCTATATTGTATTGTTTTGATTGTATGTGAAGTTTAGTGTTAAGGTTTCTTCGCAATAAAAGTTGTAATAATTAAATAGTGTTTTCAATTAACAAATCATGTCATATTATTAGTGGTGGAATGGGTTAAAAACAAGACAGTGAGATTCATCTCTTTGAAACCAGGGAACCACACAAAAAAAAAAAATGTCAAGCTCAGTCAATTCATCGAGAGAACATCGATTGAAGAACATCGGACTTCAATGGAACACTGAAGACAATGAAAAGTATTCTCATACTATTCTGATATGTTGAGTCAATTTTATATATTTTATATTATGTATAAAACAACATTAATGTCAAATCTATTATCATCATTTATTAAAAAAAAATAAATATTTCAAATTATTATTCCTGTGAAAAAAAAATATTATAATATAAACAGTAAACGTAAAAAAAAGAAGCTACTTACATTTTAATGTTTATTAATGTCTTTTGCCGATTGCATCTACCTTTAGTGGACCTCTGTCTCTTTTTCTAGCTTGTGCCCGGCAATTTCGTGCAAAACGTTTGTAGTACGCAGGACTGCGACGAAGCTTCGTAGTTCTGATTGACTCATGGTGAGTAATGTAGAAATGGTGTATCCAGTATAGTATTCTTTGCTTCAACTACGGCCATCTGACGAAGCTCTTTGCATTCCTTTAAACACTTGGAATGCTTCTTGTGCTGTGTGGGGTTTTTCTGAAATCTTCCTTCCAGTTGATGAAACCTACGGAAGGCACCTAACTTGGAGGCACCAAACCCAGGCTTACATCCGTTTTTAAATGGTTGCGATTCCTGATGTTGACCATCAGCTAATATTCCTTTCGTGTTGATATTCCTTCCGCAGTTTCCTTAGTATTCAAAGGCAACTCCTCCAGTTCCCAGGACCTTCGCAGCTGACTGTCGTTATCGAGAACCTGTAAGAAGCTATGGACAGGTTCTTTATTTTGCGAAGTTGCTTTCCCAAGGAGAAGCCAACCTAACTCTGATTCCTGTGCAATTGGTGATCTTTCATCATCATCGGATCCTAAAATAAAGTCAGAGTAAACGTCGGCTCCCAGGAGAATGTCAACAGTCGCAGGCTTGTCGAATTGTGGATCAGCTAACTTTAAACCCTGGATTTGTTCCCAATTTTGCAGAGCTAAAGGTTTGGATGGCAGAAGACCAGTCAGGGACTTGAACACATAGGCTGGGGTATTTGTCTCGAAAGGTGTTACCAGCGACCCAAAGGTAAGACTTACATACCGCTGACATGAACCACTGTTAAGTTTTCCTAATCCAGAATTAATAAGTGTTCGCCGTTGATGAAGCCTTAGCAATTGAACAGCTGACTCAGTGATGAAAGTTGCTTCAGATCCAGGATCGACTAACGCCCTCAGATTAAAATAATTACCATTTGACGACCTGGCTCGAACAACTGCTGTAGCCAGTAGAACACTTGGCTGATGTACTTCAGGAGACACTCCTTTAGGTTGGTTGGTATTTATTTTAGTATGAAAAGTTTGTGTACCTATAGTTGTATTTGTATAATCCCTTGTAGGTTTGGAGCTGAAACTATTTATATGTAGCAGTAATAGCAGCGCACACTGCTTTGGCAATGGTTAGTCTTGTGACTGTACGCCAAGCAGTTCCGACAGACACCGATTCTATCCACTGCCTTAGATCGTTCACAGATCTCTGACAAGATCGAAGGGAATGTTGATCTCTACCACATACCTGGCATGAAAACTGCTTCTTCCCGACGTGCAATATCGTTTTCTTCTCTACAGCAACAGCCTTGTGCGAAGAAGAACCGCTGCCCTTTATGCCACTCGTTCCAGCTACTGCTTCCAAGGTTCGAAAACGTGTTTCTAGGAACTCTGTAAATTGTTTTAGTGTGGGCAACTCCTTCGAACTACCTAACTTCTCCTCCCACAAACGCTAAGTAAAAGGAGGTAATTTTTGTACTAGTATATAAATTAATATGTCACCCCAAGAACTAACCAGCAATCCTAAATTTTCCAGGGCATGGAAACATTCCTGGGACGTGTCCAGTAGGAACTTTATGTTACTTACAGTCTGCTTTGTCAACTGCTGCTGGTCAAAGAAAAGTTGGAAGTGAGCGTTTACCAACACTCACTTGTGGTTGTATCTGGCGACAAGCAGTTCCCATGCTTTGTCATAATTTCCAGAATACGACCCTAAATGCTGCAACAAACGAGCAGCTTCAATGTCAAGCGAAGATTTCAGATAGTGAAGTTTTTGAATTTCACCCAGCTTCTTATTTGTGTGGACTAAAAGACAGAAACACGTCATGGAAAGCCCGCCATTTTGTGTACGAGCCCTCGAAATGCGGAATTTGGATTGGGGGAAACGAAAGCTCATTATAAGAAGCACCTGCGGATTCGCCTTCCACAATCTTCTCCTTAGATGCTGATTTTGCGTTGTCGATAGCATCGACCAATTCACCACAGTAAGTGCAGTACGTTTCTTGTAATCTATCAAATATGTCATCATCATCTTCTTCTTCCAGAGTTTCTTCTACTTCTCCTCGTCGAATTTTCGCTTGAAAACTAAGCGCGTTCTTGAAGTTCCCTTCTAGAATAAGAAGACGACCTGAAAGATATCTAGCTGTACGACGTGATGCTCCAGTCTTTTTGAAGTTGGAGTGGTCACGAATAATCTGCTCTAGAGCACTTTTCTGATCTGCACCCGCGGACAATTTCGACATTTTTAAAGGTTTTTATTTGTAAGTTAATGTGTGTATGTATCAAGTACAATATTTATTAAATTATTATTAGATCCGGTTTATTAAGATACTTCATTAAATATTTTATTTATTACAGCAACTTATGAGCTTTGGTCAGCTTTGCCCAGCTGGTGACAGTTGAGGTTAAAGTTGATAAATTGATGAATTTTTACACAGCGCGGGAATCCCGATTAATGCACAACCACCGAAAGTCTTAAAGTCTTTAAAAGGAACAAGACAAGGGGCAAGACACCGAAAGACATAATTATGTTTATATATGTATACATGTTTTGTGCACTTGCACTTTTTTATTAATTACGTACGTTACCCGTCAAAGAGAGCGGACGTGTTTTACAAAGTGTCGTGGGGTGCGGGCTTTTTTCTAAGAACTTAAAAAATTTATAAGAAAATCTTTCGCTTTTAATATAGAGTATACCAAAATGAATTGTCATATATGTAAAGAAAAAATAGAACGCAGTGATGTAGGCAAAATTAGTTGCTCTGATTGCCTTGGTTTTTTTCATTCTTCTTGTGTGAATATACACGTTACAGACATGGAATATATGAACGCAAACAATATTAACTATAGATGTGATAAGTGCACTGTTCTGCGTAGAAAATCTCTAGAGGAGCAGCCCAGAGAAGCGTTAAATGTAACTCCAGTCGGCGTTAAACAACAACCATCACACTCGGAGAGACTTAAAAAGTCAGCAGTCACAACTAAAGAACAGCAACAGCCACGACATCACCAACAACATAGTGAAGAAAGAAAGCAACCAGCAGCGATAGCAATACCACACCCAAAAGCACCAGACCATCAAGCTGTTACATGTGCCCAGAAGCAAACCAACAAGATGACTGAAAGCGAGCAACAGCCTGAATCTCAATCAGTGACTGAGCCCATGAGTCAACAACAACTGCAGCAGCAACAACAACGATGCAGCTTCTCTACGATCAAATTTTTTGTTTAAAAAAAAATAAACATAGACTTTCTAAACACTGTCCTTCCTGGAAAAAGAAGAAAACAAAACTCTCAGACTAAAGGTCTGGCGTACCAGACGCTAATAACAATAATGCTGAGGAATGCGTGCAAAAAATGTTCGGTGATGCACTAAACATCTCTGTCACTCCTGATGAGATCCAAAAAAATCTACGTAAAGCGCATAGAAAAAAGGAATTCGTCAAGTGAATTGAAGCGTACGCACAATAATATTATATGCGTGCATCTCTCATCGCTTAATGTCAAACAGAGAATTATGAAAAGCAAACAAAATGGAAGAAAAGAAGCTAAACTCCTCGTTATTTACTGGTGATAGTAAAAGAAATATTTTTATCAATGATTGTTTCACTAAGCACACTCGTGCTTAAAGCAGAAAAAAAAATTCAAGTACTTATGGTTTAATAATTGTAACATTCTGTTGAGAAAGGATGTAAATGGCGATAGTTTTTGTTATAAGATCTTTTGATGACTTAAATGCAATTTAATAATTTCGAATCACACTTTTACGAAATGTTTTTTAATATGAATGAAAGTTTTGATCTTATAAACAACGACCTTACCATTCAAGCTACAAGTAGCAATACTGATAGTCTATTTTCTTTTACTAATAGCAAAACTGTTTACATTATTCATCAAAATATTAGAAGCTTATGGCAAAATTTCGATTTATTAGTAAGTAACCTAGAATCCTTTAAGAACTTGCCTGAAATTATTTTCGTGTCTGAAATTTGGATTTATTCTTACGAGGTTAATGAATATAGTATACCTGGTTATAAGTTCTTTGCAAATGCCAATGACTCGTATTCTGCAGGGGGAGTTAGAATTTTTTATGAGATTTGTATAATTTGGATGAATGTGATGTGAAGCGCTATAATTTGGTGAGTGCAGACATTATAAAAATCTCTATTAACGTAGGTAATGAAGATCTTACTTTTGTTTGTGTGTACAGATTTAATTCACAGTCATTTCATGTGTTTCTAGACGAATTTCAAACTTTTTTATGTGATGGAAAATCGATTAACCTTGTTGTTTTAGGCGATTTCATATTACTAGACCAATTGCAGGTACTTGCATTGACCATGTATTTGCTCGTTTTTTAAGAATTAGTCCTAATGCTTACATTGGTATCAGCCTCGATCTTCAAATATCTGATCATTGTATGACTGGTGTAATTTTTAATGGCTTGCAAAGTAGAAAAAAAAAAAGCATAATTTTCCAAGAAAGTTGAATAAAATTAACTACGAGCTGCTGAATAATTTACTGCGTTTCGAAAATTGGGAAGAGGTGTATACTCAAGATAATATATCTACGGCTGTTAATTTATTTTTGACGATATTAAATAATTATATAAGCTCAGTTAGCTATGTCACTATCCCTAAAAAGTCAGATTTCAGGCTAAAGCCTTGGATTAGCTGGTTACTTCTTAGGAAAATTAGGCAAAGACACAAATTACGGAAAAACTGCCTTAAACATCCACAGAACGCTAGTCTAAACCGTCGCTATAACCGTATGTGTCGAATAATAAATAATGAAGTACGAAAATACCGCGATGATTACTATCACAATCAGATAAGGGCTGCGCTAGGGAATCTTAAACAAGAATGGAAAGTGATCAATAAAATTATGAATCGAAGTGTAACCAAGCAAAATAATTCTTTTGTCCCACAGAAATAGCAAACGAATTTAACAAATACTTTGCTTCAATTGGGCAACATTCTTTTCAAACAAATAATTTTAACATTTGCAATTATTGTTATCCTGAACCCAGGCTTACAGATATTAGTTTTGAAAGGGATAGCTTCTTTTTCGAACCAATTTCTGGGGTTGAGATTTTGAGGACCATCCACTCCTTAAAAAGCTCCAACTCCTGTGGCAGCGATAGTATTTCCAATGTTATGCTTAAAAACATTTCCTTCAATATTCTTGATATTTTGGAGCATATTTTCAATTTGAGTATCCTGTCCGGATGTTTTCCTGGAGTTTTAAAATGTGCTATTGTTATTCCTCTCTTTAAAAAAGGAAGCAAACATGAAAAAAGGAACTATAGACCAATTTCATTGTTGTCTTTTATCAGTAAAGTTTTTGAGAAATGCGTAAAGAAAAGAGTGTTAGAGTATCTGAACAAAATAAAATTCTTCAGTCCATTGCAATTTGGGTTTAGAGCTGGGCTATCTACTGAAGACGCTCTTTTAGATTTGTGCTCCATTATTCAGAAAGGTTTGGAAGAAAAAAGATCTTGTGCTGGACTTTTTGTTGATATAACAAAAGCGTTTGATATGGCTGACCATAATATTCTTCTAAACAAGCTATATAATATAGGTTTTCGTGGTTCGATACATAGTTGGTGTTACTACCTATCAGCAGTAAGTAAAATATGCTTCAATATTATTCCTCGAATCCATCTTCATGCACCAGAATAGCACATATGTTACAATACATTCACAACACAACATTGAAAAATTCACCGGTTTGCTGCATCGAACCATTGCACCGTTTTCGCATCTCCATTATATAATGGAAAATTCCCAAAAACCCAGAGGATAAGTAAGAAGTCATCACCAACAAAAAAGAGTTCATCATTAGCAGTGGCCCAAGAAGGGTCTCATAGTAATTCGCACCCAACATCGCAGTTCACACGACTTCACAATGTGAATCTTAATAATTTTATGTTGGTTTCTATTAATTCAAATTATTGTTAAGTTTTAGTCTTTTAATAAAAGGAAAATGAAGTAAATAACTGTGGTTCATAATGTGTTATCATTCCGCTAATATCCAACATTCGCATATTTAGCATTCCTCGTTCTTTTCGATATACAGTCCACTTAATAATCTTCAAAAAAGCTTGAGGATTCATCAGTTGGTTTATGTCCTACCTAAAAGACAGAAAACAAAAAGTGAAAATCGAATCCAGCCTAAGTAACTTTATGGTTATCAACCTTGGTGTCCCTCAGGACTCGTTCCTTGGACCTATATTATTTCTCATATATGTCAACTCCTTGTTTACCCAGCCATTTGTAGGAAAAGTCAGGGCTTTTGCAGATGACCTTGGGATCGCATATGATTCCGCCAATCCCTTAAACTTAGTGGCTGATATATACCATAATGTTGAATTGCTAAGACTTTGGTTCACGGAGAATAATCTAATAGTAAGCGATAAGACAAAACTTATGTTTTTCAGTCTGACCACGCACGAGTCTCCAGATATTGAGGTCGTATTCCATGCTTCTAAATGTTTCACATTCCATCTTCTATCCAATGCTCTAAAATGTCCTTCAACGTGAATGTTCCCTGCCAGGACAGTTGCTTTAAAATTGAAAATGTAAGCCATTTTAAATACCTAGGTGTTATTATTGACCGAAATTTAGGTTGGTCTAACAATATTTTAAGCTTAAAGCAATATCTGTTATCTACCGTTCGCTCATTCTACTGTCTAAAGAATTTTTTTCCTTTTAATATTCTAAAATCAATTTATTATGGGATATTTCAGTCGAAATTGCAGTACGGTATAGGATGTTGGGGAAGTACTTACCTGAGTAAAATTCAGCCGTTGATTGTTCTACAGAAGTGTGTCATACGGAAGATCTGTGGTTCTTCTCGTCTGGCCCACTCCATGGAATTATTTAGATACATGCAAATCCTATCAGTTAGGCATCTATTTTATTTTAAGGTCTTAAAAATATTTTTCATCCGAGGTAGTTATATGCAGAGTCCGATTTCTAACGTTTACAACTTGAGGAGCCATCAACAATCTCTTGTCGCTATTCCTGCTTTTCGTACCACCTGCTACAGAAATTCATATTCTATTCTAACCTGCAAATTATTCAATAGTCTCCCTGTAGATACAAGATTCGTAGGTAATTTGCGTACTTTCATGAAAAGAGTTAAATAATGGCTTTTTAGCTACAATCAGAACGAAATCGAGATTTTGCTACACTACATTGACTAATAGCTTTTAATATACTCCAAACAAATTTTTCTTATGAAATGTTTTTCCTTTTTGCATCTAGAATAAAATGGTTCTTATTTTTTCTCTTTTTCTTATTGTTCACCCCACTGTTAATAGTTTAATATAAAGTGACATTTGCCTCTATTTATGTTATTTAATATAAAATGTCACTAACTATTCTCGCATTTTAAGCTGCAACATACTTTTATTATTTTTTTTTTTAGAAATTATTTGTAAATTGTAAAACGAGGATAATGATAAATAAATAAATAAAATAAAACTTCTCCTCGTCGAATTTTCGCTTGAAGACTAAGCGCGTTCTTGAAGTACCCTTCTAGAATAAGAAGACGACCTGAAAGATAGCTAGCTGTACGACGTGATGCTCCAGTCTTTTTGAAGTTGGAGTGGTCACGAATCATCCTTTCTGATCTGCACCCGCGGACAATTTCGACATTTTTAAAGGTTTTTATTTGTAAGTTAATTATAACCCAATATGTGTGTATGTATCAAGTACAATATTTATTAAATTATTACTAGATTCGGTTTATTAAGATACTTAATTACATATTTTATTTATTACAGCAACTTACGACCTTTGGTCAGCTTTGCCCAGCTGGTGACAGTTGAGGTTAAAGTTGATAAATTGATGAATTTTTACACAGCGCGGGAATCCCGATTAATGCACAACCACCGAAAGTCTTTAAGTCTTTAAAAGGAACAAGACAAGGGGCAAGACACCGAAAGACATAATTATCTTTATATATGTATACATGTTTTGTGCACTTGCACTTTACACTTGCACTTTTTTATTAATTTTTTCTTTTTTCTTTTAAATATTTAATGTTTTGTCTATTCTTATCCGGTTCGAAAAGGACCAAATGTTGGGGTGTGTAGGGGTTGTTTTACTTATTTTTATATATGTGGGGTAAAAAGGGGGGTAGGAAAATCCGAGTTTAAAATGAAACACGTCCTTTCTTGTTGAACAGTCACATCAGTTCGGAAGATTATTCAAAAGCCTAGGATCTATTCCTGAAAACAAATAAATTTCAGAAATCTTTTCGATTCTCTACGGATTCCGGACGTAATAAAAGATTTGCCTCGTTATGATGGCAACCCAAGACTTCTTGGGATTATTCATTTGTGGAAGAAATACTAGTGTTCATAAGAAGTGCTAATGGAACCCCATACGCATAAATCATCTTGCGGGCTATCACCTGCAATGAAGTTCTGAATATGTACGGAACACCATTGAATTGGGCCGATATAAGTCAGAACCAAATACTGTACTACTGCGATAAACGCAATGAGACATCATCACTTATAAAAGACCTCCATCAGTTAAGATAAGAAAAGACAGTGGAGGAGTTCTACAGTAATATTGTAGAAATCCAAGCACCTTTGAACAACAATGTTCTTATATATGAAGAATGTGCCTAAACACATTCCTCTCTGGATTAAGAGAACCGCTTGGCTGAAGCATTCGTGCTATGAGAACCGAAACCTTACCTATAACCTTATCCTTCTGCATTCAGGAACAAAACATGTTTTATATGAAGACAATTTTAAAACCATTCAACTTAAAAATATAAACAGAAAATTCACAAGCCAAATTCCAACCCATTACAATCTCATTCATAAACCGCAAAGCGTACCGAATAATCTTAGTCATCTCCCAAGACAACCCCATATACAATATCTAATTAATACTAACCGTTCCAATCAGCCAATAAATCCCCAGTTTAATTCTTACCCATTAGACCAAATACACACTCTTAACGTGAAATATGTTCCACCTCGGAATACCTTCCAATCCACCTCTCAACCCGAACCTATGAACGTGAGTTCCGGCAATACACATGTCAGACAAACAACTCAACACCAACCTAGACCTTCAAACATTAAAACATTAGTAATCAAACAAGGTGAAGTACAGGAGTACCCAGATACTCAATTGAAGAGGCCCATAATATAGACCCACAAAGCCAGCAAGAAGAACCTCCATCTTTGTAGCGCAACTAGACGATTATTACGAACAAGGAAACTTTCACGCTGACAACCATATATTATATTAGTACAAGAAACATTCGACCAACTCGACAACAATCTCTTCACAACGAGCTAAACGATACAAATTTTCGTATCGATGCTTCGCATAACCAATCGGGTACATAGATGTAAATAAGCATGGATCTACCTTACCCTATATGCACATATCTTCCCCATTTGACATTTTGACGCAACTAACATAAATGCAAAAGTCGATTTAGGTAATAAAACTCTTATCACAAACAACGCTATAATTCCACTAAGATTCAAACCAAATTTCAATTCAGGCAAACTGCTCATCCCTCCTTATTCCAAAACAATACCCGTTGATATTCGCGATGGTGTCATTTTTATAAATAGAATAACGTTAAAACTTGACGTAACTATTTCCGAAGGCATCTATAATGCAATAGAATGGTACAGCTCTGTAGAAATTAACAATAGATCTAACTATGAACGAATTATCCTCTAAAAGTCGAACCTTGCACATTCTCAAGAAAACGCAGATCCCGAAAACAATGTTGTAAATTTGATTCGTACATCCCACCTAAATCGACGTTGAACTCAAAAAAATATCGCTTTCACAGTCCATATGTGAGCTTAGCTCAGTTGAGTCAATAATTAAGCGCCATTGTGAACTATAATAAGCTTTTGTGAATTAACATGATCTGTCAAACTCAAATTTGTCTTTATTTAAAATTTTTCCCCCGTCGCGGTCGCAACTATTTTGTATTAAATACGTTTTAAATGCAATGAATAACGAGGAAAAAAAGCGAAGTGCTGATTTTAGTGTAGCCGAAGTGGACAAACTTGTAGAAATAGTGATAAAAAACAGACATGTAATAGAAAACAAACAGACAAAGTTTTTTGCAAATATAAAGGCCGCTGGACATAGAAAAGGAATTCAACTGTGTTTCCGGAGATATTTATCGAACGTGTTCAGTGTTTAAAAAAAGGACGATAATTTAAAAAAACGTACAAAAAGGAAGTATGCAGAAGAAAAAAAAAGTTTATGCTACAGGAGGTGGTGTGGGCCTACACATAGCTCAACAATCAATAATTTGGACGAAACATTACACGAGTTTCTAGGAAGCCAAATTGACGGGCTCTCTTCAATTTACGCCTCCGATGTAATAACCGAAACGGACACCCAAAACGGTATGTAAAATGTAAAGCTACTTAACATATGTATACATTTCAGATAACAACATTGAAAAGGCAATGTGGAGTACACAATCAAAGAATGGGAAGGAAAATGCGCTAAACAATCCGCAGTCAACAATTAACAGTAACCAGCAAGCGGATAACAAATCAGAAAAAGGTAAACTGATGTCTTTTATTATTAGATTTGTATTAGCTTGGCCATGAAGTTAATGAACACCCAAGAAAAAAACAAAAAGCTTTCAAAAAAACATCAACGGCTGAAAAATGGAAGGATCTAGCTGATAAAAAAATGAAAAACAGCTGAAGACCAATTGCTACACAACAAGAAATTACACCAAATCCAATTAAAGCACAGGGTTGAAGAATACGAAGCCAAAATGAAACTTATCAGAGTTTAAAATATCCATTTCAAAGGAAATATGTGTGGCAACTCTCACAAATAAATGTAGTAGAAGAATGAGAGGCTGTCGGTGCATAGGTAGGAAACAAGGAATAGGGAAAGAGTAGTACAAGTTAAGTCATGTAAGCGTGCAGACGTAGCTAAGAACCAGTAAAAATAAAAGAACAAAGAAAAACTAAATCGAAACGAGTTTAATTTCCAAGTACAAATAAAAAAAAACAAACCCTTAATCGCATAGAGCGACCATCCTCCACAAATGTTTAGTTTTTTTTCTTTAAAAAAAATAAATTCCTGCTTTGGTTACAATTGAGCAGGGAAATTAGTTTGACATTTCTTATACACGGTATTGCCAACAAAATTTTGGCAATTTGAGTTTATCCTAAGATCGAAGCTTAAGCTCGCACTGTGAAATTGGGCATAGGTCATATCGTTACCACAGACGGAATAAAACCTGTTGAAAACAGATGGCAACCTCTAACAACGTGCATGACACATTTGATAGTGTGTGTAAGCACTAGGTAAGCATTTTGTTTTTCAACCATTGAAGTGTAAAGACTTTCTTTTTAATAAATAAAACTCAAGAGGTTATGGGCCCCCAGGAGTGCTCAGTGAATTTGTGAAAACTTATAATAAAAGACAATACCTATAAAAATGAATAATTGTCAAATAGAAAAGTTAGACGAGTCTAACTGTGGTGCATCCAAATGAAAAGTATTCTCATTCATGGTGGTTTATGGCGAATTGCGAATGGCGATCTGGAAAAGGACTCATTAACCGTCCCTGCTGAGAAGGAAAAATACGACACCGATGATGAGAAGGCGCTTACATTGGTGGTGTGGTGGAGCTTTAATCATCATTAATAAGTAAAACACATACAGCCATTTCAGGGTGGCAGTGGCTGCTTTTAAATTTTTTTTTTTATGGTGCATAATATGACTGTGATGTATGGTTTTGGCAACACCATGCACTAAACGCATTCCACATATGCGTTAGACCCTTTTGAATGTATCCTTTTGTTATTTTTTTTTTTCGCAGATTTGAATCTCGAACTTCTCATCCAGAGGTCTGGGAGAACTCTCTATTAATTATATCGTTAAGTGAATTTTAAGTGTAAATAAATATTTGCAATATCTAAAGATAAATCTTTTAATTGTCAGAGGACATAAAAATGACCCAACGGCCTTCTAATTTAGAAACTAAGGCCATTTCCGTGTGGAAGCTGGAACTGGCTGCTTTTTAATTTTTTTTTTGTGGTTCACAAAATAACCCACAGAGGCTCCTAGTTAAGAAACTGTATCCACTCTAGTAGGGAAGTTTAAGCTGGCTGCTTTTTATATATTATATTTAGTTACTCAAAACAGTCAGACGTGTTTTCTTGTGTTCTCTCTATTCACCTCTTCAATTTTGAGATTAAATTTTCGTCAAATTACATTTTCCGCTTCTAAGCCCCCAGTGCTCGAATTCATTTATTTTTTTGTCTGTTACAAGTTCTCAGTGCAAAGCCCCTAAATTGCAACCAAACATTAAAAAAAATAACAAACAATAATTGCGACCTCTATTTTTACCCTCACTGACCTACACAGCTAATTTATCTACGCGCCCGTGTGCTTAGTGCAACATCAACGATTCCAAATTTTAAACATGTTTTGTGGAATTGCTAATTGTGTGATCGATGACAACGATGCTGACTGGGTAGCTTGCAAGGGCATCTGTGGGAAAGCCTTTCATGCCGTTTGTGTCGGATTAAACAAAAGAAATACGGTCTTTAGCAAAGAATTCCCAATAAAATCCTTTTCTTTTGGGATGAGTGCAAGAATATCTCACTTTGGTATGTGCTTCTGGCAATAAAACGCCTAAGCGGTTCTTATAACTCCTACCAAGACGCACGCCAAAAAGATTACGGACAAAATCTCGGTTATTGAAAACAATGTTAAAAGTGTTGAAGAGTTACGTAACTCAGTCCAAAACCCAGCCGATCCTATAAAATCCAAAGTAAACTACATGGATAAACATATTGCAGGTCTAATCGAGTTACACTCCCTTACGTCAACTGGATATAGTGTTGAGTGACATCAAAGCTATCTGTTATGGACAGGTTATATCCAACCACAATACGTGCGAGTTGATAAGCTCCTTGCGTGACGACATTGATATTCATTTGTATTCCTCGTCACACAAACAACTCAGTCCTAAACAATCTGATCCTATTGTAGTGTATATATGTGTCGTTCATAATATTACAGTTTCTTGCAATGTTTTTGATTTTGTCGTTTAATATCAATATTCCTTTCCCACAATGGTTCATGCGGGAATTGGACCCCGCACACAGCGACGGCACTTGAGATCGTCCAGGTGAAAAACGTTATGCTGAATTAACAAAAATGTAATATGGTATAAACACCTATGTACACTGCAACTCTTTATGTATGTAGATGCGCTGCGACGCATCGAGAGAATATATTTTAATTTTAAGAGTCAGTTCAAATAAAGCGATCGTAAGTAAACAAGACGGAGTTTTCATTTGTTATGACGAGTATGGTCATTTCACTATTCTCGAAGTTATCTTCGATAAAATGAACTATGTGATGAACTTACTGCGACTCGCAACCTCGTATGCGATATTGAACATCACATCGCAACAATAAACAGCAAAATCGATGACAAACTAAACTATAATATACATCGCTCATGGCTGAATTAATGGAATCTGAAGTGGATTCACGCTCACCCCCATACATATGGGTTATGTACCCAACAAATTCCGATACCCGATCCATGTTTTCATTTCCCTTTTAGAGTCAAATACAATATTTTCCCACACTTTTCACGATAACGGCAAGTCAATGGTTGCAACAAAGTTGCAAAGGAAGTGTCAAGTATCGGAAAAGTCACACGCGTAACATAAAAAATAAAGCTGAGATAGCAAAGTAAAAAGTAATTTAAGGGAATGCCAAGTGGGCACCAGCAGTCAGTAAGTTAAAAGTGTTAGATTAGATTGGAGAAATAAAGAATACAATTTTTTTTCGACAAATCCGAAATTAAGTTTTTAAATTATGTAAGTCATCCCTAATAAAAGAAGAAAGAATTTATTACAAGTTAAAGTGTGTGTGAGTTTTTTTATTTTGAACTAAAAAATAAGCATAAGCTTACAACATCAGAAGTGGGATTAAGAACTAAAAAAAATATATACATATATAAAATACGTAATGTCCAACACAAATGAAATGGAAAAATTTAAAAACTATACAGCTGCACAGTTGAAAGAGTGGTTGCGACAGCTAGGAAGGAACAATGGGGTATTCTCTTCTATTAGGAAGAGACTTTATAAAAAAGGCTAATTTAGAATTAAAAAGAATAAAACTTGAAGATGAAAAGTCAAAATCATTGTATGAAAATGATTGTAGAGAGTTAATGAACATAAATATTGATGAAAAGAAAATGTACATAGAAATTGATTTCAAGTCAAAAGAAAGATTTTGTATTATTTTTGAAAATCATTATGTAAACTGCAAGCGTCCCGATTTTCCCCAGATCCAATGTCAGATGAAATTGAACTTGAATAGCGAGAAACTATTTTATTGTTCTCCGCAAAGGTTGTTATAATTTGAACGGCAACAAGTACAGTTAATATTAGATGAGTGGATGCAGCGAGGTATTATTCGACCTAGTAAATCGGAGTATAAGTATACGCCGGTTGTATTAGAGAAGAAAAAAACGGGTGATATTCGCTTGTGTGTAGACTATAGGGTTCTGAATAAAGTAACGCTCAAGGATAATTATCCATTACCTTTGATTGAGGAATTGTTAGATAGATTGTCTAATAAGAGCATATTTAGTTTGTTAGATCTAAAGAGTACATTCCATCATGGCCGCAGAGTCGATAAAATATACATCGTTCGTGACCCCGTTGGCGCAATATGAATTCTTAAGGATGCCTTTTGGTTTGAGAAACGCACCTTCGACTTTTCAGCGATTTGTTAGTGAGGTATTTGATAATATGATAAGGTCGGGTGTGGTTTCTATATACATGATAGCGACTGATAATGTGGACGAGCATCTGGATATTCTGAAGAAAGTATTTCAAAAGTTAGTTAATAATAAATTGAAACTGAGATTAGATGAAGTCGCAGATTAAATATTTGGGATATACAGTATTGAAAGACGGAATTCTACCAGATGAAAAGGGAATCTGTTATTAATTTTCCAATACCACAGAATGTGAAAGCTGTACATAGCTTTCTAGATTTATGTTCGTATTTCCGGAAATTCATAAAAGATTTTTCGCTTATAGCTCAGCCGTTGTATAATTTGATAAGAAAAGGAAGTAAATTTGTGTTTGGGGAAAAAGAACTAACGTGTTTTGAGAAGCTGAAATAAAAGCTGATCGAAGCGCCAATATTAGCTATTTATAGTCCAAAGGATGAAATTGAACTTCATTGTGATGCGAGTTCATTGGGCTATGGTGCAATCTTGCTTCAAAAGAAGGCAGATGGTAGATTCCACCCAGTCTTTTATTTTTCGAAACGTACGACTGAACAAGAAACAAAATATCACAGTTTCGAATTAGAGACTCTTGCTATTATATATGCACTAAGAAGGTTCAGGGTCTACTTCTTTGGTATGAAGTTTAAGGTAGTGACGGATTATAATTCATTAACACTCACCCTGAAGAAGAAGGATATAAATCCAAGGATAGCTAGATGGCCATTGGAACTGCACAATTATGATTATGTCCTAGAACATCGTAACGGCACAAAGATGCAGCATGCAGATGCACTAAGTAGAACTTCAAATATTTTGATTCTAGAAGAAAATTTATTAGAGCAGAACTTATCGATTAATCAGTATAGGGATGAGAATATTAAAGAAATTAGAAAACGGTTAGAAGAAGAAGAAAGTCGTTGGTTTGAGATGCGTAACGGATTAGTTTATAGGAAGAATGGGAACAAGGTATTGTTTTACGTCACAAAAAGCATGGAAAACAATTTACTACGAACGTATCATGATGAAATGGGTCATATTGGGATTGATAAGGTTTATCATTCGTTGATGAAAGCATATTGAAAAATAAGATTAAAATGCATATAGAAAATTGTTTCAAGTGCATAGTTTTCTCCTCTAAAAGCAATGAGCAGCATGGTCCCCTTCACAGTATATCAAAGGGAGATGTACCCTTTGATACTGTTCATATTGACCATTTTGGTCCAGTGTCGCTGAAGAATGGTAGAAAGAAGTGTGTTTTTAGCAATTGATGGATTTTCTAAGTTTGTAAAATTGTATGCAGTAAGGTCAATGGGAGTTAAGGAAATTATAAGTTGTCTCAAGTCATACTTCAGTTTTTATAGTAGACCAAAAGCCATAATCTCAGATCGCGGTAGTGCTTTTACGGCAAAAGATTTTGAAGAGTTCATGAAATGTAATAATGTTCGACATATTAAGATCGCTACAGGATCACCTCAAGCGAATGGGCAGGTCGAAAGAATGAACCGAAGTTTAGCTCCCATGATCGCGAAGTTGACTAGTGCAGGTTTAAATTCTACTTTAGATTGAGTTCTACCGGATATTGAATTTAGTCTGAACAACACTATCCATCGAAGTATTGGTACTACTCCCAGTAGTAAGGTCCCTATAAAATAGAAAAGGTTTTACCAAACGATCGGTACGTGGTGAAAGATGTAGAGGGTTTTCAACTAAGTCCCGTATGAAGGTGTATGGGAAGCTAGAAATATAAAACCATAGTTAAAAGATGGAAAAGGATAAATCGGGACGATTTCAGTCAGGATGGCCGAGTTGTGGCATCCCTGTATGTGTATAGAGACGAGCAGCAGAGTGGTACCATGTACGAAAAAGGGGTAGAAGAATTGAGTCAGTTGTGCAGTAGAAGTCACCAAGAGCAGATGTTGTCATATGTGCTCAGCTTATACTTTATTTAAACGCCTTAATAAAAGAAGAAAGAATTTATTACAAGTTAAAGTGTGTGTGAGTTTTTTTATTTTGAACTAAAAGCATAAGCTTACATTTTGTAATATCCATTTTTTATCAGTTCACAAGAAAACAATTTTCACAAAATAAATGAGATTTCAATTCAGTACACATAAGTGACAGTAGCTGTAAAATGACAGCAGCCGATGCGATTGAATTCAAAAAATATCTCCACATTTGTTTCATAGGCAGAGCTGCCAGCAGTACTGCAAGCCTGTTTTCTGCACATGTGTTTTGGTCGAAAGAAAATAAATTGTAACGAAATAAAAGAACTGTGTGTGTGAATTCTATGGGAGGGGCGACGCTTACCACTACTTCGAAAAACAACTAAAAAAACGTGCAACACACATATCTTTTAAACGATGACGACGTGAGGATACTTATCTCGTTGCGATTAAAAGAAAGAGCATTGCGATGGTTTCACTCAAGGGATGGTTTGATCACAGTCTCCTTGGAAAGTTTGTGTTCCGAAATGAGAGAAGTTTTCGACGATCGTCCAAGTAAGCTGGCTTTGAAAAGGATATTCGAGCATCGAAAGTGGTTACCAACTGTTCCAGTAGTACTATCAAGAAAATATAATAATAGGAAATCCATTGTCAATCGATGAGGAAGAAATGATCGACCAGTTAATTGATGGGATACCAGACGAAACATTCGGTGGTGTAAATAAAAATGGAGTATGAGCGTTCCCTTAACATTTAAGAGGGAACACTCCATTTGGTGTGAATAAAAATAAGTTTCGTTAAATTTAACGAAAACTCTCCACTCACATATTTTGACAGTTGAGTGTTCCCCCCATTTCGAATCTATCGAGTGAACATTTTAAGAAGTTGAGTGTGCATAAAAGGTAACTTAGTAGAATAAAAATGAAAAACACTTTTTGGGAAGAAGAATACCTTGGCGGAATTGAAGAAAAACCCTAGAAAAGCAAGAGATTTGGTATGGACGAAGACGAGTTTATCAAAATATTACAGTTTTATCCTTGCTTGCTGGAAAAAAATCCAAACTTCAGCAATGAAAATCAAAATAGCAAATAGCGTTGGAAGCTGTTGGAGAAAAAGAAAAAAAATACCATGACATTGATTTAAACTCCTCCCAAATCAAAAAGAAAATCGAAAGTATGAAGGCGCGCGTCAAATGACGGGCATACAAATAAGACGGGCAATCTTCCCATGATTTTAAAACCCCACGAGAAGCAACTGCTGGATGTGATGGATTACAAAAATAATCCCGTTTTGAATAAAATATTAAAATATCAGGTGTGTATACTTTTACATTAACAATCAATGTACAATTTATTGCTATATACGATTTTATATACTTTACAACACTTAATTGAATTACAGGGGCAGAGCAATGCGGTATACCGGACTCTAGCAAAGTTCCTCATGAAGATCAGAGGACCATCAAGGAGCATCCCACAAGTTCGACACGTTTCAACACCTAAAAGAAAGAGATTTTGACTCTTCAATCAATCCTCAGTAGTAGAGCTCGAGAAAGAAGTACTACTAGTGCAAAAGGAGTTAAACAAGCTGCAACGTGAACTAAACATTCAACAAAAAGGAATATTTGCTTTGGAAAAAGAGAAGCTGTTATTAGAAATAAGTTTAGAAAAAAAAAATTTAAATCACTTGTAGATAGTGTTATTTTCATTAGAAGGATCCGGTATAGCTGCTTCCTGCGATGCTAACATGGAACTCTGGAAAATCTTCGTCATTGAGATGCTTTGCAATATTATGCAACACAAAAAAAGCTATTATAATTTTCGGCACTCTTTCTGTAACTAGTTTCACTAGGGACGCCAATAAAGGGAATCATCGTTTCACTTGTCCAAACATGCGTTCTATAATGACTCTTTCCCAAGTATGTAATTTATTATATTTTTTTTGGGCTTCTGTAACTGGATTCCTGAAAGGCGTCATAATCCAAGGTGATAAACCATAGCCTTCATCTGCAAGAATAATAGCTCCAGTTCCATTAATAATAATAAAAACAGCTGAATTTCGCTAAATGTACAGATTCTGGCCACTGGAAATCAACATTTGATCCACAGATTTGCTTTTGCAGATATAGCACGACATATTTGCCAAACTGTTTTCGATACAAGGGGTTTATGGATCCCAATGTCCTCACCAACTACAACTTGGAATTCCAAGTCACCAATATATCTTAGGAATATTTCCATCTTCTCAACTCTTGGTGTTGGCAAAAGTGCTAACGCACCATAAAGTAGTAGCTTCACCTAATGACTGATAGATGGAGTTGCTAACTGATAGATGGATTTTCCTCGCTGATTCCTGCTGGTTAGGTTAGATGCTGCTTATATAATTAAAAATAATTTGAATTTAATTAAATTGAACTAGAGAAGGAGACTAAGTAATTTACTGTCTAAGTGAATTTAACTGTAATTTAACATATACCTATTTATTGAATAAAGGTTTTGTAACAACTTGGTAAAAAGGTAGTTTCTTTCACTTGCCAGAATAGTTGACAGAAAAGTCTCTGGCTGCGGTCAACTTGCCGCAAAACTTTGGTATTGCACCACCACGGGCAATCTCCAGCAATATCGAAAAGGAATTGACTGCTTAACCATTCCACATTATGAAACTCGAAATCTATACAGGCTTTTGAAATTACCCCTTGTGGCCATCGGAACGCCGTGGATTATATTTTTTTGGTTTTTCGCGTTTGTCCGTTTAGAAACATGACAAAATTATTGATAATAGTTTTTCCGTTCAGTTTTGATTGTAAACCATAGACAACTTGACAAATCAAGTTTTCAAACTTCAACTTGAGTGGAAGAGTCTACTTAGAGAGAATTTTTTATTCACACCAAATTGAGTGTTCCCTTTAACGAAAGCAATTCACTCATGAGTGTTCACACGGAGTGTCCCCTTAGTTTTTATTCACACCACCCATTATCTGCAAATGCAAAATTGCAATGTTTTCCAACGAAACTTCGATTGTTAGAGGCATTCACAGTCACCGTCTTACTTCGGAGCCGACAACATCGTTTTGATAGTTCTCTCTCTGTATAGCCATAAGGCAGTGTTACTTTTCGCGTCCGCGCAAATTCCTTCCTCTTGTTTTTTTCATTTTTCCTTTTTTTACTGAGTTAAGTGCATCACAACAGTTCAAGTGTATAAGTGCAATATATAAAGATGGCCTTGAGGCCACCTGAGCTTTCGAGCAATCGGTTTGATGATTTTAATCATTATACCGATGCTCCAAAAAGAAAAAAGAAGAAAAACACGTTTTCCCCATTAGATAGTACACTAAATCTCCCCTCTAAATTAAACTCAAATAATCCCAAATTTGTAATTATATCCCCTTCGAATCCAGAAAAACCTTTGACAGCTTTTAGCGTTTTTTTGCTAAAGAAAGCAATCGATGGAATAAGTACCTCGTACGATTCCATAACCCAGCTTCGAGATGGTAATCTGCTGATCCTCGCAAGATCGCAAAACATCGCTAATATTTTCTTATCAAAAACATCTCTCTCTAATTTATGCCCGATTAAGGTATCTCTTCATAATCAACTCAATGCCTCCAAAGGCACAGTCTTCGCACCTTGTCTTATCGATGTAAATGAAAAAGAGATAATAGAAGAGATGAGTGACCAGGGAGTTGTTGATGTTTACAAATTTAATAAAACTGAAAACGGAGTACATCGTGCAACAGGACTCATTCTCTTTACCTTCAACTTATTCCGTCCACCTACATCTGTAAATGTAGGGTGGTATAACCTTAAAGTCCAGGAATACTTTCCGAATCCAATGAGGTGCAAACGTTGCCAAATTTTGGGACATACCGCTAAACGATGTACAAAAGACCAAACATGCGTAACATGTAACCTCCCTCCTCATGAACCAGTAAAATGCACTCGCATACAGTGCGCAAATTGTAGGGAAGCGCACCCAGCTTCTTCCCCGCAATGTAGTCGATTTATTCAAGCAAAAGAGACTCTAAAAATAAAAACAATTAAAAAATGCAGCATGGGCGAGGCAAAGAAAATTTATAGCGAACAAAACCGGAACAATTCATCTCTTCTTTCTACCTTCTCATCAGTCTTGCAGAATTCTGTTAAGCCTCCTTCACCTCCGAACGATTTAAAAGTTCCCCCTCAAACCACAAGCATCACACCATATGTTAATCTCACATCATCTAATATTCACAACCCACAGCCTAATTCCACTGATAATTCCGAATCCCACGCTCGAAGCCATGAAAATAAAAAAAAAACAACAAAGACCAAACTCCAATCACTACCATCCAATCCAATACTTACAACCAACAGCCCAATTCCACTGATAACACCGAGTCCCACGCTCGAAGCCATGAAAAGAAAAAAAACAAAGACCAAACTCCAATCACACACTCTACACCATTCCCCCCTACAGTAAAACCGCAATCATCCAGTTCCTCATCTTCACCAATACTAAACTCTCTACCCCAATGCTCTCACTTTACCTACTCTCATACAAATATTTCGAATATTCTTAAAAAGCCAACAAGTGACTCCCTTGGAGCATCTCTAAAGAAACCTACAACAACTAACAGAATCTCAATGGACTTCAATGTCTCTTCCGATAATGAAGATGACATCTAACCACAAATCAATAACTCCAAATAATAAATCTGTAACTCAGGGAACGAGACAATCAAGTCTTCAGATTGATTTGTGTGATTCGTCTCCGGAGCTACAGAGTCAAAATAATAAATCATCAGGTTTTCCACCTTCAGATTTTTCGCAGTATTGTACCTCCAATACCGCACAAAAGTCTTCAAAATATATAAGCTCACTCCTAAAGATTCTTCAATGGAATCTCAAAGGATACTATAATAACTACAATGAACTCGAAATTTTATTAAAAGAAAACAAGCCAAATATAATCTGCCTTCAAGAGACCCACATTCCATTTAATACAGGCGTTACAGCCCCAAAGAAATACAAACCTTACCTGCACAACTTTCCGTCGAACTCCACCTCGAAACAAGGTACAGGTCTCCTCATTGAAAGTTCCATCCCTCATAAGCCAGTGAAAATAACCTCTAACATATCTTTAGTAGCAGTTGAAATTCAACTTGCCCTTAAACTCACTGTGGTATCAATATACATTCCCCCTGAGCAACACTTCACTGCGATCGATCTAGAAAATATTTTAAAATTTATCTCCACTCCAGTAATTCTGGCGGGTGACTTTAACTCATGGAGCCACTTATGGGGCTCTCCCAACGTTAATACAAGAGGTAAAGAAGTCGAGAAATTTATCATAAACTCAAATCTAGCTATTCTAAACGAAGGTTGTCCAACCCATTTTTCGACACATAGCACTTTTACACATGTGGACTTAACTCTCATATCCCCTCTGTTGCTTCCAAGTTCAAACTGGGTTAGGAAAGACTCGTTGCACGGTAGTGACCATTTTCCAATCTGCACCACCGTTTTTCTCGGGCCTCAAAAAATTTACCCAACTCCCACTCTGAAGTTTCAAACTGACCGCGCTGATTGGACACTCTTCCAAAAAAATATTCTATACTTTTTAAACAATCATCTTCCATCCCCAAATATAAATAGGGAATCAACTATCATATCTAAAGCTTTTCGATACGCTGCTAACAGAGCAATCCCCCAATCAAAACGAATACCTATCAAAAGGATTGTACCATGGTGGAACGCCGAACTCGCTATGTTACGCAGGACCAAGCAAACATTATGGAGATTTTTTTGTAAACATCCTAATGATGCCAACTTAATCAACTACCGCAAAGCTAATGCTCTTTTTCGAAGAAAAGCCAAGGAATCCAAGAGAGAAAGTTTTCAAAAATTCACATCGAATCTGAATCCAAACACACCCATTAAAAAAATATGGTCGGATATAAAAACACTAACGGGTAATAATGAGCCTTCTTCAATAAAAGTTATTATTTCTAACTCAATACCAATCACGGATTCATTAGAAATCGCAGAACATTTTGCCAAAAGCTGGTCTAACTTTTCTCAAGACAGTAACTTTTCTCGTGAATTTCTTGAAGCAAAACGCCTGGCTCTTTCGATAAATCGTTTAGATTACAACCTACCTAAAACTGCAAAGCTTATTGAGTCGTCATTAAGCGATGTAGAGTTCGAAAGCTGTTTAAGTTGTGCTAAAGGCAAGACCCCAGGGTATGACAGGATTTCGTATCCAATGATAAAAAATGCTCCCGCTGTAGCCAAAAGACGAATTGTCAACCTTTTTAACTCAATCCTTGATAAGGGCATTATTCCCCAACTGTGGAAAATGGCTATAACGATTCCAATCTGTAAGCCTAAAAAAACAAAAACGGATATAGGGGGTTATAGGCCGATTTCACTTTTACCCTGCATTAGCAAAATCTTAGAGAAAGTTGTGGCCAAGAGATTACTTTGGTTTGCTGAAAGGCACAATCATTTAAAACCAAATCAGGTTGCTTTTAGACAAGGACGTGGCACCGTAGATTCTCTCCTCCACATCGACGAATTTATTTCGTCTGCGCTCTCATCAAAAAACCACGTGTCTATAATCTCACTCGATTTTGTGAAAGCCTTCGACCGCGTCGGAGCTCAAATTATTTTAAATACCTTACATAAATGGAAAATTGGTCCTAAGTTGTATAATTATGTGAAAGCTTTTCTTACAAATAGAAAATTTAAATGCAGAGTCAATAATACTCTCTCTAAAACACATGATCTGGTAAATGGTATCCCTCAAGGGTCGCCCCTTTCAGTAATGCTTTTCATTATTGCATTTAACGAACTAAGTATTATAATTTGTAAATTTAAAAACATAGATCATACTCTTTATGCAGACGATTTGTACATAATGACAAAATGCAACAACAATACTAATAATGTCATTGTTTTAGATGAAGTACTCAAAAAAATAAACGAATGGTGTAACAGATCAGGAGCAATCATCTCTTCGGATAAAAGTAGGCACCTACACGAAGACATGATTGCTCCGGATCTGATATTAATTTAAACAATGAAACCATACCAAATGTTAATCATTTAAGTATTTTAGGTATTGTTTTTGACAAGAAATTTAATTTCAAACAACATTGTTCAATACTAAAAAAAGCTCTTGTAGCCAAACTCAATATTATAAGATATCTTTCCTCAAAAAATAGCTATATTCACATAAATACACTTATTCACGTAACAAAAACAATCATTTTATCAAAGATCGACTATGGGCTGGCTATATATGGCAAATCATCTCAATCTAACCTCAAACAACTTTACCCACCTTACCATGCTGCGATACGAACATCTCTTAAGGTATTCAGGACTACTCCAATAAGAAACTTATTAACAGAAGCTGGATTCTTAAGTATTGAAGATCGAATCAGAGTCTTAACTTGTCGCCTCATCCCGAAAATATATGAATCCCATTGTTCTCCCATTGTTCTTGATGCGACGAAAATCTTAAAACGTACAAAGACTCCCAGAACCCCCTCAACAATATATAAAGCTATTACAGAAGCCAGAAAACTTGAAATTGTTTTAAAAGTAAAAAGTACACCTGTCTCAAGATATCCCCCTTGGTCATTGCCAAAGGATGCAATCAACATTAGCCTGTCCCACTACAACAAAGATTCGACACCAAAAGAAGTTTATATCCAACTGTTCCACGAACTGAAAAATTCCTTCCCTTCTTCCACCTGGAACTCTTTGTACACAGATGGCTCAAAATATGATCAGAGTACAGGCATGGCTATCGCTTGGGAAAACGGTGAAACACTTCTTGCAGAGAAGCTTCCTACCTTCTTCTCCATCTTTTCAGTAGAAGCATTAGCAATTCTTCAGGCAACAAAGATTGCCCTGAAACAATCCAAAAATACAGTTATATATACAGACAGCCTTTCTGTTGCTCGGGCGTTAAAAAAAACCACAAATAATTCTATTATAATTACTGAAATTCGCGACAATCTTATATCTCACAACCAAAAAATAAAAATCGTTTGGATTCCAGCTCATATTGGTATAGAGGGAAATGAATCAGCTGATCTCGCGGCAAAAAATATTTCAACGGACCCAATAGCCACCACATCTTCGTATCGAGCTAACAGAAAAGATTTAGATAAACTAATAAGATCACAATGGAATCAGAGTAAACTTGAGCTTTGGAACGAATATCAGCACCATTACTCAGCGATTAATCCCAATGCAACTCCACAACTTTATCCGCTCAATCCAACAACAAAAATGTTAAAATGCTTTGTTCGTCTACGACTTGGCCACACACGCTTGACGCACCAACATCTTTTCACCAAAGAACCACCCCCAAACTGTCATTTTTGCTCTATTACCACTAGGTTAACGATAAAACACCTAACTTGCGATTGCAATAAAATCCAAAGCATATGTACCAAATATTTTAATGATAGTTTTATTAATTTGTTAAAAGTTCCTTCAGAACAGAACATTGTCAGTGTATTCAAGCTATTACAAATACTAGATTTAGACAACGTAATTTAAGCAACACCATTTAATTATTAATTAAAGCTCGTAGGGGGTACACATATAATAGGGCTTGGACCTGTCCATGTGTACTCCTGGAGCCCCAATCACTGTTGTAATGCAATAATAAGTATGTACCCAAATATGTTTAAAGCACAGCAGAAAGCCTACGATGCTACCGCTGTATTTGTAATTTATTAACTTTAACATTTATGTTACTTTAATAATAAATAATAATAATAATAATAATAATAGAGGCATTCAAGTCAGTGAAGCTACTAACAAAGCCAAAAGTGATTCCATCAACATCTTCTCGAGACAGTTCCGGAGGACAGAAAAGGCAGCCGGTGCGTTGTTTTAATTGCAACACGTAGCTGAAAATTGCAAAAAAGAGAAGCGGGAACCAGGGGCATGTTATATGTCTGCTGAGATGGGGCACTTGGCTGGCTAATGCCCAAAAAGAAAGCCAATGCGCCAGATCAACTATGTCAACGATAACGAAGAAAATGAATATGTACAGTATTGTTCGAAACCTAAGCAACTTTTTCTTCTAAATTATACAAAGTCTATAAGTACTTAAATAAATTTAGAAAAAACAAAAATAAAAAATCAATTCATTCAATGAAAAAAAATAAATAAATGCAAACTCCTCTCAAAATGCAGTTGTTCGAAACCTAAGCAACTTTTAATATTTAGTGTGATAACCTTTATTTGTGATTACCGCCGCACATCTACAGGGCATAGACTCAATTAGGTTTTGTATTGTGGACGTTGGTATCGATTTCCATTCCGTTTTCAAACAGTTCATGAGCTCATCCTTATTTTTGAAGCGTTGATTCCCAACTCTGCACTTTAAGATGCCAAACAGATTTTCAATAGGATTCAAGTCGGGGGATTGGGCTGGCCAATCCAGAACTCGAATCCCATTGGTCGACAGCCATTCTTTTACCAGCTTCGATGAATGCTTCGGGTCATTGTCATGCTGAAACACCCACCGAAGTGACATATTCCATTCGGCGTATGGTAGCATTTGATCTTGCAAGATGTCACGGTAGACAAATCACCCCCTCCCCCCCTCCATGCTTAACTGTGCCTTTGCAATATCGGGGATTCAGCTTTTGACCCTTTCATCTCCGAACGTGACAGATGCCATCAGAGTTGAACAGGTTGAACTTTGATTTATCACTAAAAAGAACCGTCTTCCACTTGTCTACGGACCAATTTATATGCGCTTTTGCAAAATCTAATCTGAAAGTGTTTTAAAATTTTAACATTCGAGACAAGAAACTAAAGTTCTTTAAGGTATAACTTTTTTTTAAATGTTTCTTTGTTAATAAGGGCTTATTTAGATGGCGAATAACTTTTTAAGCCGTTTTCCAGTTCACGTTTTCTAACAGTTCTGGAACTAACGTTGAGTTGCAATTCATTCGCAATGTTTCTCGATGACATAAAAGGGTTCTTTGCGATCAAACGGAGAATTTTTCTATCAATCCGACGTGTTGTTTTGCGAGGACGTCCACCGAAATTCATTTTCTCGGTTGTTCCAATTGTTCTATATTTCCTAATAAGCTGTGAAATAATAGATTTGTTGATATTGAACATTTTAGCTATTGATATTTGTGATTCTCCATTTTTATAACACTTAATTATTTTATTTTTAATCGTTTGTTCTTACTGTGTACGCGCCATAATTAATTAATATATCAATTGAAAAAACGCATGTGAACTCGAACCTCTTTACACAACAAATGCTCTCAACTAATTTAAACAAAAGGCGTTGCATGCAAACTTGGAAAAAAAGTCGCAAAAAAATTACAGTTTTTCGCTGAACAGTTGTGTTTAGGTAGAAGTTGCTTAGGTTTCGAACAGCTGCATTTTGAGAGGAGTTTGCATTTATTTATTTTTTTTTCATTGAATGAATTGATTTTTTATTTCTGTTTTTTCTAAACTTATCTAAGTACTAACTGTAATAAATTAAAATTATCCTAGTTGTAAAAATAATAACTGATTATTAAGTATTCGACTTCGAATAATTTGGAAGAAAAAGTTGCTTAGGTTTCGAACAATACTGTAAGTAATTTAGAGTGTATTTTTGTAAACCAAGATTATAGTTACCTTAGGAGTATTGATCGATACCGGTAGCCCAGTGAGTTTCGTGAGGCAACAATTTATTGTACCTAATTCATAATGAAAAATAAAAACAAATGTAACTTTGTTGACATTTATAAAAGCCCTTTAGCCATAATTGGCGAAACTGAATGTTATATTTTATTTCACAAAGGAGCATTAACTTGAATTTATTGGTTGTACCTGATGGCACGATGAAGTATCCAGCGGTACTGGGTAAACTTTTTCAAAAAGCTGGTATAAAAATCGAACCTATACTTAATGAAAATAAGAATAAAGTATTGACAAAAGATAATAATGATGTAAGTGTAGTAATAATTAAAGATGGCGGTCTTCGATTAACCTCCGAGCAGTCAACATTCACCCCAATTATGAAATTCGTATTTTGACGTCATTCAGTCATAGTAGGCGGTAGGCATAATTCAAATTTTGACATTTGATTCAAATGCTCAACCTATCGCATCTCATCAGTCGCTTTATTTTTTCCCTATTATGAAATTCACCGCTAGTCGTATTTTCATTTGTTTATTATCGATTGGTATTTTGAGTACGACTATGTATTCTGAGCAGTTCGAATTTTTTTTTTTGGCAATGGAAGGCAAACAAATGTAAGAACATCTTTTCTATTTATTTAAAAGTTAACTTTTAACATATCAATTTAAAGGAAATTTACTAACAGAAACCAACTGGAAGCACTTGTTTCTGCTATGGAACAAAATGTAGAAATGGCAAGAGGGCATGGGAAACGGGGTCTGTATAAACAAGACTCAAAAATGTTTTGGAGTGTCTTGGCCGAGAAACTTAATAGCATAGGACCGGACCTCCAATTCGTGATGGTGCAGACTGGTTAAAGGTAAAATTGTATTTTTTTAATGAGCCGGGTCCATCTTTTTCAAATCGAACAAGGAAAAAAAGGGTAAATAAAGAAATTGATGAGAGAATGCTCCTTTTAAAGGAACAGACCAAAATCCAAGGAGAAATTCTAAAAGAGCAGAAGGACACGAACAGATATTTGAGAAAAATTTCAAAGACTGAGGAGGAAAAATTAAATATGTTCAAGGAGGAGTTTGCAGAAAAAAAAACCTTTCAGATATGAGATTCTTAAAATAAAAAAGCAAAAACTTGAACAAATGATAAGGAAAGCAAATTTACTGACAAAAGATTTTGAAGAGTCTAATTGATGTAAAAAGACGAAATTTATTTTCTTTTAAGTAAAAAACTTATTAATTAGTTTATAATTGAGTTCATTATTGAATTTCGGATTTCATTTGCATGATCCAGGATGTCTAGCATTAACATATCTAATGTGAAGTTTATGATCGCGTACCTAAAAATTCGCATTTAAAAATGCATGATATTTTTTTACGGTTAAATTGATTTTACCAGCATAACATTCAATGAATGAGACCCCTTTCGATTGTAATAAAGATGCTGTATCTGATTTTTTGGAGATCTTATTCTTACGTGGGTGCCATCTACACACCCAATAACTCCTGGAAATCTTGTTTTTTGATGAAAACTGAGTTTTGCTTCTTCTTTTTCCAATTCTGTCATCTCAAAAGTTATCCATTTTGGGCAGATATATTTTTTAAATATCGATAGTAGTTCCATCAATAAAACACAAAATGTTGGTTGAGATATTCCTAAGTTGAAATCGTTGCCAAGACCGGTTTGATAACTCCCTTAAGGATAATGGGATCACCCCTCGAATTTGAACCACTTTTCAAATGCGTTTTTATCTCAGTTAAAAGTTGAATGAAAGCATATTTTGATACACGAAACAGCTTTATAAAACTAGGAATTAAAAATTTAATAACATGATTATATATATGTGAAAAAAAAAACTGCCAACCGCGAATCCTCTAAATTCAATCAAAATCAACTCCTTTTTTCGGTCTTCAATGTCGTCCTCAATAATAAACAATTCAATTGAGTTCATTTTTTACATCAAATCTTTCAAAATTGCTAGTATGAAGGCGAAACGAAAATTCAAATCTACTGAGAAGAAAACTAAATTTCGTTTGTTCCCTTTTGACATTACAAGCTGCGTTGATATGCGTTGATTTTGAATGGAGTCGTATACTACTTTCATAATATGCTTTTAAAATACGATACGATACGATACGACACGAATACTACTTCAAAATTCGAATTTCATAATTGAGGTGATTGTGTATTCCCTAGTGTTAATCTGTTCTCATTCGCCCATTCTCCCTTAATTTAACCCAATCGGACTATAAATTAAGATAGCTAAACTCGGCTTTAACTTATTCGAGGACTCGTCGTCCTCAATGAATAAATATAGGAGAATCAATACTCCTACAATGTCGCGAAGTGAAAATTTTTTTAGCATTCTCGATTCCCACCCCGACACGGACAATGAAAACAATATGTCTTCGAGTGTCAATCAGTTGCCCCCAAAAAAAAATTCCAATTCCTCCTATAAACATATTACACAAAACAAGTGAGTTTGTGCACCAATTGCTGAATGAATTGAAAGTAAACGATTACTCCATACGGAAAATCTCACTTGGAATTTAATTATTTTGTGATTCAATCGACTTATTCTATACCGCGTGCAGTGGACTAAAATCGAAAAAGTGTCAATTCTTCTCACATGACCTTAAAGATGAAAAATCATTCAAAGTGGTTCTCTTCGGTTTAGATGAGATTCCCGTAATCTCCCTTAAAAATGAACTAATTTAACTTGGTTTGAAACGTAGAGATGTCAAAATAATCAAAAAAGGCAGCCAAAAATTTGTGGATTATTTTTATTTCGTTTATTTTGAAAATGGATCTATTCGTCTACAAGATCTTAAAAAAAAATGTTAAAACAATTTTTCGCACACAAGTTTCAGCTTCGCCCAAAAAACAAATTAACTCAGTGCCACAATTGCCAAATGTTTGGCCACGGAGAAAAACATTGCAATGTCAAAACGTGTAATTGCTCGGGAAACCATAAAACCAATACTTGCACATCTACAACCATATCCAAATGTGTAAACTGTTGCGGCAATCATAAATCAACTGCTACTGCATGCGAAAGTCGAACTAAATATTTACAAATCCGAGGAAAACTTTCAGCAAAATCCACAGTTTCTCGTGTTTCTACTCGCACTCACTCAAATTCACCTGCCAAAAACTTCAACCTCATCAGCATGAATGACTTCCCATCGCTGCCGAAGACACGTCATCAGCAAGCACCATCACAGCATCCACAAGTTCCACAACGTGAAGTGCAATACAGCCACATGTTCATCCCATAAAGCTCTTCATCTGCGGAAAACTCCCTGTTCACCCAAGAGGAAATTTCATCTCTTACAATGGAAACTTGGAGAATGCAAATCTAATTTGAGCAATTTAATGTAACACATTGCATGTAACAGCTTGCATGTAAATATTTATTTTCCAATGTTAAGTAATACACTAAATAAGATTAAGCTTTTGTGTTGGACTGCAGGAGGTATTCGTAAAAAATGAACTCAATTTTTCAACTTTGTCTCTAATCTTAATATTGATATATGTTTGTTAAGTGAAACTAGGCTCAGTAACAGTGTACAATTATGAGTATTATAGACTTGATCGTACTAACAATAGCGGTCCCGGAGTTGCCATATTAGTAAAAATAGGTATTGATCACTCTATACTACCCAGGGTAAATACAACAGTCATCGAGAATATAGGCAGTGACATAACACTTGAAAATAACTTCAAATTAAAGGTTTTCTCTGTCTACTTTCCCGGAGGTTCATCTGATGCTTACAAAGCTAGATGTTTAAAAAATGACTTGAGACGTTTGATCAGTAATGACCATTTCATTATCGGCGGTGCACAGTGCGTTGACCAGTGGACAAAAATCAAAAAAGAGATGTAATGCTGCGGAACTCAATTGGCATATATCTAATTGCAGTAAATTCCTATTTTTGCATTATTTACACTTTTGTTTTTGTGAAGTAGCGGCATTTTTGTCAGAAGGTAGGGCAATTTTAGCTTTAGTTCTGCACGCTTATTTTGTATTCCGTTTCTATAGCAAATGAATTCGAAATTCGAAAATTGGCATTTTCTATTTCTATAGAAAAGACCTCTATCCGAATTCGGATACCAACTGTTTTTCGAAAATGTGGTATTTTATATTTCGAAAGTGCTTGTCAAAGTCATCTGCTTTTGCGTATATTTAATTCGAAAGGTTTCTTCCTATCGTATGTGTGCTCTTTAGAAGAAATAGATAGATAAAATGTAAGTATTTCACAATTGAATTTATATTTAAAAATAAGAATTCTGTTTTGATTGATTATCTACAGGAAGGCGGCAAAAAATGCACGCACAAAACCTGCACAATTCGAAGTCTTGGTGCAATTTATGGAGACACACACAGATCTAGCGAAGGGATTTGTTTTGTCTTCAGATGGAAAAGAAAAATCAAATCAACTTTGGACCAAGCTGATAGAAACTTTGAATTCTAAAGGCCCCCCTATGCGTGATGTTAACGGATGGAAGAAGGTAAGAGTAAAGTTAGTTGAAAAAATTTATTACAAACAATGTATCTCTAGGTGTGGGCTGAATTTAAAAATCACGCTAAGGCAAAAATAAGAAAAAATAAAGTCAGCATGCAAGCGACCGGTGGAGGGCCAAGTAAATGTGTACCACTTACGCCATTAGATTAGAAGGTGGTAGAAATATTACGCCTCGAAATGGCTGGAAGTCGCACACCACAAACAAAATCTTTTGGCGCTCCGTCCCTGCATCAGCCACTCGAAGAAAGCCAAGAAGTGGAGGTGTACGATGTGGAAAACATAATACCAGAGTCGTCTCCGGTGGATGCGGGAGTACCTTCTTGCTCCTCGCAGAAAGTGCTTTCTGCCAGAGTAAAAAATAAACGCTCTCTTTTGGAAAGGCAAGTGGCGAATCAAGCCATATATCAAAAAGAGGTGGACATAATAAGGCCCCTGGTTTGCAATCAGTTTTCGCTGTGTGGTTATTTAGCCTGTGTGAAAAATTCCAAAAGTTTTATCAATTTTTTTTTTTAACTATAATTATGGATACCTCTCGGACTGGTATGTGTACTTTTTTAATTATTTTGGAGTGAAATTCATTTTTAAACTAATAAATCAAAAAAGATTTTTTTTTGAGGACCAAAACTTCACTAAAGTGTAAATTTGAATTAGAACGTAGCTAGTTGTAGCAAAATCTTTTATCTCATTAACTTCCTCCATTCTTATGCTGTACAAAAGTAAAAAGTTTTCTTGCTAATAATTGCTAACCTTGAAAAAATTCGACTTTTTGTAGGACCGATTCCAATTATAAAAAACGAACAAATTTTTGAAAAATGGGTTCCGATTATAAAAGGTTCAAAGCTGGAGGAATTAAAGAATTATGTTTTGAGTTTACTAAGAATAAACAATTGCTCAAAGAGGATTGAAAGTGATTTGACCCAAAAAATTAGAGAATGTGACTGCAATATTGCCAGGCGATGGAAACAATGTTCCCGAAACCGCGCTATGTCTGCTAAGTGTCACGATGTGTGGTTAAAAAGCGAGTTTATACTTCCTCAGAGTATCATTAATATAACGAATAAAACCACCTCTTTTGATCTTCCGGGAACTAGTCGTGGAAGACCCCAAAAGCCATTTGAAGAAGCTTCCAACAAAACCAAAAAGCGCAGAGTAGAGGATCTATTGATCTCAAAAACAAGTGAGGAGTTAAAATACGCAACAGAACTGTCTGGTCACTTATCGGGTGCAGGGGCATCAACTGTCGGAAGCAGATCAGTTTTATCAATCCAGGAAGCCTTAGCATTATATTTAGAATTAGATCTATCAAAAAGAAGGTATAACATACTTAGAACAGTTGTTAATGCTTTGCACAAGGATTGCTTTCCGTGTTTATATAAAATAAAAAAACATACAAAACAAATGCATCTTATTAATAGAGAGGCAACAGAAACAACGGCATCGGTTGATATCTAAGAATTGCTGACTAGGACTGGAGAAAGTATAGCTGAAATTGCTCGTTAGTATGTAAGTGGGGCTTTGACGGAAGTTCCGGCATAGTCAGTACAAACAACTGTTTGCTGATTCAGAAAGCACAGACGAATTTTTGTTTTTGATTGCGTTTTGTCCCCTTAAGTTGGTCGAGGATAGTACCGGTATGGAGCTGTGGAAAAATCCTCGTTCTTCTTCAACTATGTACTGCAGGCCAATTAAATTTTTATATATGAAAGAAAATGCAAGACTTGTGCGAGATGAAGAGGCCAAAATGAATCAAGTTATTGGTCAACTCTTTAGCCATTGTATACGAAAAAATGGTTTTAGTATACAAATTTCTTTCAAAATGTTATTTACGATGATTGATGGGAGTGTTTGTAACATTTTATCAAGAACAAATGCTGCATCAAAGTGTTACATTTGCAGTGCGACTCCTAAAGAGATGAATGGAGGTAGCAGTCAATGAAAAGCTCCCGAATGAAGAAAACTACCGTTTTGGTTTATCCACCCTACATTCTTGGACAAAATGCTTTGAATGTTTGTTACACATTTCCTATAGGCTTCCTTTTAAAACTTGGCAAGTGCGTCAATCGGAGAACAAAATAACGTTTACAAATAGAAAAAACGAAGTTCAAAACTCTTTTAAAACTAGGATGGGCCTTATTGTGGACAAACCAAAGCCAGGATTCGGATCAACTAATGATGGAAACACTGCAAGACGATTTTTTGCTAATCCAAAGATAACTGCAGAAATAACTGGGGTTGATGAATGCCTAATACAAAAGTTTTCTGTTATTTTAAGGGTTGTAGCTTGTGGAAAAAATATAAATCTGCCCGAATTTTGCGAATTGCTCAGCGAAAGGAAAGAGCTATACCTGGAACTTTATAGTTGGTATTATATGCCCAAGCAGTGTTCACAAGCTCTTAATTCACGGAGCAGATATTATTTCATTTTTTGAAATGCCTACTGGTTAGCTCTCAGAAGAAGCCTTAGAAGCAAGTCATAAAGAGTTTCGAAAGCATCCTCTCGCTCATACTAGGAAATCCTCACGAAAATATACAAACGAAGACCTTATGACCGTGTTACTACTTAGATCTGATCCTGTAATTTCTGAATATAGGAATACAATTTCGAAAAAAAAATTAAGGGAAGACGATGATGACCTCAAACAATACCTAACATTACCAGAAAATATGGAATCATTATTGCGAATACGTATTAATATAGACAATGAAGACTCCGATTGGTCTGACTAGATGTATCTAATAATTTACCATTTATCAATTATGTTAATTTTTTTTTAGAACATTGAATTTTTTTGTGCAAAATATGTTTCTTTATATGTCAATATTTCGCTTCGCTCGCTAAAGGGATTTTAAGCTTTTTTTCCGCAGGGTTTAGCCGCTCCGTCGTCCGCTAAGGGTATGTTAACAACTGTCAGGCAGGCGCCTGGAGCTAAAGTTTAATTAATTTACTCGGGGGTATTTAGCAGTATACAAAAGACAGAATTAACTTATGGCAATACTCATAATATTTTCCAACACTCACTGCGCCCACCACCCCACCCATTCCCCTCTTCATCGACAGAAATCACTTAGCACAAGTGTCTATTTGTGCAGTGTATAGTACAGTACAATGAGTACTTATCAATTTATGGACTTTTCTACTGAAAATTAAAAACTTTAAAAATAAAAAAAAATAGAAAGAAATAGAAAGAAAAGTTTCCTCACCAAAATTCTTTTACAGAACATCTTAGAATAATCCATATTAAATAATAAACATTGCTTAGTGTGCATAATGGAAACCTGAGCCGAACTTTTTCAGGTCTCTTCCCCTAAAGTTGTGCCAGCTGGTGTTCCCCAAGGATCAGTTCTGGCATCAACTCTATTTAATATATGTATTTACATCTGACTTTCCTGTCATTCCCAACTGCCACGTAGCTTTGTATGTTGATGACTTAGCTTTATAGGCGTCACATACAAATGCATTAGTCATTGCAAATTATTTGCAAAATGGTCTCAATATAATATATGAATATTTTAAACATTGGAAAGTAAAAATCAATGCGGATAAATGTCAATCAATCTTTTTTACAAGAAAAAGATCACCTTGCCATTTTCATCATAATACCTTAAAAATTAATAACTTCGATATACCATGGGCTAGTTCTATCAAGTACCTCGGGGTGTACTTGGATCAGAAACTAGCTTTTGGTATACATATCAAAAATACTTTAAATAAGTTAAACATCGCCATAAAAAATCGATGCTGAATCATAAAAACAAAATGATAATGTTTAACCCTTAAATGCGCACTGTTGTATGTAAACAACATACCCATAAAATGACGATAAAATGCAATATGTCCATTATATTTTAACAAAAATCCAAGCAAATTAATTATTAGACTTCGGTTAAAAGTTGCGTATTACTGGCAATACTGTTTGTATTCTCTTTGGTTTCGTATTTGCGATTCAAATGTCAAATTAGTGCAAAGTTTTCGATTAGTGAAGACTGCGCTTTTTTTCCTCGATCTGTTTTATAATTTATTCAGGTGAGAACTTTTAAAATTATTATAGTTACAAAAAAAAACATACTCTGTTAATTTTTAACTTAATTGTTGCGAAAAACTATCATTAGCAGTAATTTTCTGCGAAAATGCGTATGTTGTATTAATACAACACTGCGCATTTACACAAACATACATATGTAATGCATGGTGGAGTCATATTTTATGATCTGGGTTTGTTTGTTTTCAGTATGTCTCGAATGTCACAAAGAGAAATAGAGAAGTATTTAGAGGAATTGAAATCAGTCAGACTCGGATATAGATGATGAAGACTATTTCAGATTTGCGCGTCAAGCTAATCAGAATATACACGAACCCGATGAGACTGACGATGGTGGTCCACCTCTTTCATCTAACGATGTAGAAAATAATAGTGGTCTGTCTGTCACGAACATAGAAGATCTTGGCCATCATTGCGAAACAGCTGGTCCTTCAGGTCGTGTTTTTGCAAGACCCCTAGTGTTGTAGGAGAATTTCGAGGTCCTAAAATGAAACACGCCAATCAATTCAAATTTGGTTTTATTATATGTATTATATTTAAAAACTCGTTTAATGTCTCCTTTTCTTTTCCTATGTCCGTATGCCGCCAAATCCACTCAGAAAAAGAACGTGTGCCGCAAAACGTCAGTTCATGACATTTCCTGACATCTGTCAATCACATCAAAGGTGCTGCCAGATCTGTGGCAACACTCCCCCCTGGTATGTCCTCAAGAGGACCTACCCTATCAATCGGTCGACAGATATCGAGTACGGCTATTTTCGTTGCAGGTCTCTCGTACAGTCCATTAATTGTTTTTACTAGGGCACTTCTGACCCGTCCATCCGAGCCTGTTCGTACTCTTATTATCCTTCCCTTTGGCCAAATGTTCCTAGGGTGGTCGGGATCTACTACATAAGCTATATCATCGACTTCGATTCCAAAAGCAAAATAATGAGCTGCAAACTTTGATTAAAACCTGAAATATCTCCTCAGGCGAATCAGGATTGGCCATTTCGATCTAATCGATCTAATCAAAAACTACGAACTCTTAAGTTATACGAGAGTTAATTTCATAATTTTACTCACAATTTATCGGCCAAGTAAGGGATTGGTATTTTAATAAAAAGAAATATCCATAACAATTTAGAAAACACCAACTCAAATATTTCGGCGTTGGCAGTAGAAATAACTTTATTTCATACTTTCACTATTGTGTCTATATATATTCTATAGTGCACGAAATATGTATATAGGACAAACTTTTTTTTTAAGGTCCATTGCAACCGGTTTGCAAAACCAGTTCTTATGAATTTCACAAATGTATGCCTCTACTGTAGTTGCGATTGTACCTAAGAATTTTTGTAACTGTCTGTATTGGTACCGTTATTCACATAATTGGGTTGGTAAAAATGCATGTCAAACGAAATAAGTATACAGGACAAATCAGTTGGAGTGTGATTTTGCTAGTGGAAACATTAACCTCATATCTGCAATGGCGTCTGTTTGAATTGGGTATAAAAGTAAATTTGGAAAATAAATAATTTTAAGTGAATTTTTATGTTTTCTTAGAAAAGTAAACCAAAATGCCTAGAGGACACTAACAGCGGAGGAGTAGGCTAGCATTTTAACTTATAGGGAATGTGGGATGAAAATTAGAGCAATAGCGGTAAAAGTTAAGCGAAATAAAAATACTATTCACAATTTCTTAAAAAATCCGAAAAACTACGGTAAAATTAAAAGAACTGGTCGCACGCCGACTTTCAGTTCCAGAGATAAAAGGGAAATAAAGCGTTTAGCTGTGAATAAACAAATTAGCCCATCACAGATTAAGTCTCAACTGTCTCTTCCTGTAACTCTTCGACGAGTTCAGCAGATTTTACATGAAGACAAGCACATTAAATATCAAAATCGGTTGCCACAGCCAAAACTTCTACCTCGGCACAAGAATGCACGTCTTCAATTCGCCGAACGCTACAAATTTTGGGACAATGAATGGCGTTCGGTAATATTTAGTAATGAGAAAAAGTTTAATCTGGATGGCCCCGATGGCAGTCACAAATATTGGCGAGATATTCGTCGTAATCGCGAGACACGCCATGCCAGAAATTTCCAAGGGGGGTCCGTGATGATATGGGCAGCTTTTGGATATCGGGGAAAGACCCCAATGTGTTTCATATCCCATAAAATGAACTCTGCAATGTATGTGGAACTTTTGAACAATTCTCCGGTCGTTGCATTTTTTAACGTCAGTACATCGAAAAGTTCAACATATAATCGCGATCATCAAAACAACAATAACAACAATGTTGTGTCACCACCGTACAACAACGGTGACAGTACTAAAGAAGAGAAAATAGTGACAATGCAAATGCTCCTTAGTGAAATTCTGCAGCTTAAGAGTGCAACTATGGAGGCACTGAAGAAAATTCAGGTATTGGAAGCAGACAATGCTTCAATATGTAGGAAAGTGGTGTTGCTGAAAAATAAAATAAACTTTCTGGAGCAGAAAGAGAAACAATGTGAAGTGGACATCATTGGTCTTCCTGACGTTAATTCTTCTAACGAGTATTGAGAAATTATTTGCTGTTATGGGAGATAAATCCACCCCAGAAGCTATCGTCTCATCATTTATAAAGAATGCACATTTACGGAGCGGTAAAAAAAAAGCAACATTGTATGCGTTAAGTTCTCATCTCTCTCGCGTAAGAACGATGCAATGAGGAAGATGCGTTTGCACAATGAAAAAATTGCATGAGTTTCTAAGAAATAAAAATAACTGCGACAGTGGTGATCCAAAAAAAAGTGACACCAGCAGGAAAATTTATATGAATGATTGTCTCACACCCTCTACAAGATCTCTACTCAATAAAGCAATTGAACTAAGGAACAATAATAAATGTAAATTTGTTTGGGTGAGAAATTCAACCGTTCTCATCAGAAAAAAGGAACAACAAAAATATACTCTTTTGAAGACTTACAAAAAATCGAGGGGATTAATTATCACTTTAAGTATTCTTTCTTTTCCTCTTTTAAATAATGTTTAATTGCAATAATATTCTTAGTGACAATTTTTGTAGATCTTCTCCAAATTGCTATAATAACAATGTTAACTTTCCTTTCGAATCCGAATATTTCAATTGCTACTGTATAGATCATTCAAAGAATGAACAATCTTGTGGTTTTTCGGTGATCCATCAAAACATTCGCAGCCTGAGAAAAAATTTCGATGCATTTTCCACTCACCTTTCATCTTTAGACCATTTACCAGATCTAATTTTTGTTTCAGAAATCTGGATTTTTGATGAAGAAATCTCCAACTTCCATATTCCTAATTTTTTGTTTGATGCAGCATGCAATAATACATATGCAGCTGGTGGTGGTAACTAAAAAATACAATGCCTTCTTCCGGCGTGGACTGAAAATAAGTAAAACCAAGAGTTTTTTTACTTCGACAATTAATCCGAAATCCTCATCAACGAAACGCTATTCCTAGGTCCATCATTAGCCCAGGAACGCCGAACGGTCCTACATCTTCCTTCTTAGAAATTGCTAAGCTTTTTGCACACAACTGATCAAATCAAGTCAAAGATATGCGTTTTTCCTCCAGCTTCAATTTAACCAAATATAGTAGTTCCCGTAATGCTTCCCCACGTTTCCCTTGTAATAAGCGTGCAGAATATTTTGAAAGTGCAATAACTGATAAGGAACTACCAAGTTGACTTTGTCATCTTAAAGGTAAAACTCCAAGCGGAGACCGTATAGCCTACCCTATGATAAAAATGTACCACCTTCAATTAAAGGTAGGCTTACTACTCTATATAATAACATATTAGAAAGCGACATGATACCCCAAAGCTGGAAAACACCAACCGTCATTTTGGCTAAGCCAAAAAAATTCATAAATACAGTTGATGACTACCGCCCAATATCACTGGTACCATGCATGGCCAAAGTCGTAGAAAAATTTTTCACTTGTTTCTCTTCTAACATAGTGTTAGCATACAAATTTGTAGTTGTTTGTTAATACTCGTAGCAATAACAATTAAGATTATGTAAATTACGGTTGGCAAAAAATTATTTATTTATTCATAATAATTTATTATAACGGTAAACGAAAGTGCACTTATTTTAGAGTAATTTTTTAGTAATCTGTTATATACATACATTTATTGTGAATTTGGCATCACAGCAAAAGTGCGATAAAACAATATTTATATGTCATTTCCTAGAGTGAAACCTTTTCACTTACTTTTTCTTTTTTATTTCCGGTTGTCAATGTGAACGCACACTTTCGATCCCCGAAACTTTATTATCAAATGTTAAGTTTAAAATATTAAATTAAAAGTTTAATTGAAATAAACAGTTGTTGAAATAATCTATATAAATACATGCGGCCCATTTTTGTCGTACGCTTATACACCGTTCTACTCAACCGAATGGCATGATACTTACACCATTGGAAATGCAAATTCGCGTAGATGTGCAGAATGTATTTTTTTTTTGCCAAACGGTTGAGTAGAACATTGGTAAACACATTTAAAAAATTAGGTTATTTTACAACATGACAGAAAAAAAATTATATTTTCAAGTTTGCTCGCCTTTGAAAGTCAATGGTCAAGAAAAGGAAAGATGCTAATGATAAGCGTATAGTCGAATCGTTTTTGTGCATGTAGTTCATAAGGAATTTGCTTGACTGCTTTGACTTATGGAATGTATTTCTGTTTTTTATGTACGTTTGTGACTGCGAAACTACACGATTGCAAAAGAGTTTCCTAACTAAGTGGGAAAGAGGAACATAGTGGCGAGGGACGACACTTCTGTTTTGTGCACGACAACTGTTGCTTTTGTGTTGTGTATTTGCAACGCGCCTGCACGTTCGGTTCAACAACATTATATTTATTAGTAGAAAAGCTGTGTAAAGGAGAAAGAGCGTTCACATAGCAGGGGAATAAATCATGTTGTGTATTTGTTAGTACCTGTTCACATTGGCGTGGGCAGGAAGATTGTCCGAAAGAGAAGGAACGCTTTTTATTGAAGAGGGAAGAAGGGTTATTTCCACCGAAAATCCGTTTCTAAATTGCTAAATTACATTTTCGGGTAGGGCACGTTTGTAACGAAGCATATCACAAAGTTCTTATTTTACTGCCTACTTTCAGGCACTTAACATTTTGTTCTCCCTGTAAATTTACAATGTAAGCTTACAACAAAAAAATATATAAAAATAATGTTATTAACATCCCACTTCACATGTACTTGTAACCAAAAGAATTATATAGGCAATAAATAAAGAAGTGCACGTCGGGAGGGGTTTACTGTTTAAATTGTATATTACTCGCTTCATATACTATAAATATAAATACTTAGTGGTTCGACCAAGACTTGGCCTTCTGTCGTCCCCAAAAAAAAAATCCCCGCAAATAAAAAGAGATCCGCGCTACACGTTGGCGTAAACTTACAATGTTCATTCCACTTTTAGCAAACGAAGCGAGTAGAATAAATATTTTACAACTTTTTTTCGAGTGTTATTCAGTGTTCATTTCATTTACATTTTGTGCGAGTGAAAGTGTAATTTTGTTACACTTAAATTTTTTTTAAATATTTGTGGCTAGAAAGTGTAATTCTTTTTAAAAAATTACAAAATTTCAACTTTCAAACAAGTGAACAACGAGGAAGCGTCGACACAATTGAACAAAATCGTAAGTAAAAAAAACATGTGTATATTTTTTTAATGCAATTAAATTAGCAAACAAAATTAATTTTTTTTAATGAAATGGAATTTCTTAATACGCTCAATGTAAGTGGATTTCCTCCCCATTGCCTAAAATTAAAAATTAATTGCATAACATAGTATTGTTAATTAGAAATTTAAATCCATCTGAAGGTTTGGTTAATGGTATACGCATGCGTGTCAAAGCTTTACATAATACTTCGATTGATTGCGAAGTTTTAACTGGACATTCACGTAATAAGAGAAACCACCGGTGTTCAGTACTTAGCGCACCATAAAACCAAACGTGTACATATTCACATATTTTATTTGTTTGCTAATCTCTTTTGCTCTCACTTTATTTATGTTTGTACTAAATTTTGCTTCATACCGCTTCAAAGCGATAAAAAATGTAAATTGTGGTCTCTTGGACCGTCAACTAGAGCAGTCGTTTGGTAAAGTTACAAAATTTTGATTCATATTACATACTAATAAATTATAAAATTAAACATTTGACGTATACATTTACGAAAACACAAATAAATAAAAACATTTACTTAAAAACATTATGGTCCTTCAATTATCCGGATTAATTCTGTGATCAATGATAGTGAACTCAATCATTGAAATCAAAAGATTATAATTTTATGTATGTATGTATGAATCTGCACCTCGTGTTGGAAAATTCTACGGGTGATTGCAAATGATGATGTACAATTTCTTACTATATATATTTTGTGCATGTCAAAACTTAAACATTGGCATAGGTACTTTGACTTTTGGACAAAAAAAAATACATATGTACACATCTCTTACGTGTAATTTTTCTTAATCGCATAATCGGTCCAATTAAATCGGTATTTGACAAACATACAGTGCATGCATACCCAACGCAACATATATTTTTAATCAAAGACATTTTCGGGAATTTTCCTTCAAACATACTTGTGAATACTTCGTTTTGCATACAAACGCACATACATATATATTGTACATGTGTTCTAACTAGGACTTTCGGGAACTTTCCAATAAACTTTCTTTTTATCGTTTGACTTTGACTAACTACATCTTGTGCGCGTCATTTAATTATTTGTTGATCAAAAACTTCAAAAATGAATGTTTTAAAAACTAAACGCGGTCATATTAAAGGATGCATTACACGCACTTTGGCGTTTTGAGAAACAATCAATGAAGCCACTCCGCTTTCTATGTTGCAAATTCGGTTCCAAAAATTGTCTGAATCTTTGTCTGAGTTTATCCACCTCCAAGACAAACTCTATGAATTCGCCGACGATGAAGAATTCGTAGATCCTGAGTCTGAATTTGCAGAGTACGAAACCAAATACTTTCAAGCGCATTCCGTTCTAGATAGCGCCATTCGCAAACAAACGGTTTCGGATTCGAGTAACCAATCGGTCGATGAAAAGTTGGCTTTGCACCAAGCCTCATTTTTGAGAGTTTTAGAAACATCAAAGGCACCTAAAGCGGTACAGTTACCAAAGATTTCCATTCCCGTATTCTCTGGAGACTACAAAGACTCGCCGGCTTTTAAAGATTTGTTCACGGGAACAATTGAAGAAAATCCTTCGATTACTGCAACGCAAAAGTTCCAGTATCTCAAATCTTTTCTGGGTGGTGATGCTGCCAATTTAATCAAACATATTACGTGCTCCGAAGATAATTACATCGAAGCATGGGATAAATTAGAGTCGCGCTACGATAAACCTCATCTCATTATTCAGTCATTTGTTCAAACATTTTTATCTTTACCATCAACCACGTCATCAAACATTCATATGCTTCGGAAGCTCACTGATGGTGCTGATGAAGTTTATAAAGGGTTTAAAAGCATCAAGAGCAAATTCAAGGGATCCCTGGTTGATCTACATCCTGCTCCAAAAATTAGACGACGACACAAAACATGCATGGGCAGAAGTCGCAGGCTCTCGTGATGACTGTTCTATCGATAAATTCCTTGACTTTTTACAGGTCCGTTGCAGTTGTCTTGAATAAACTTATGCAATGAACCGTTCTGCCAAAACATCAAATAAAAACCAAAATACTATCCGCGCACACGTAGTCGAAACCAAAACAGCATGTCCAAAATGCAAACAAGACCATTTGCTTCCGTACTGCAAAGCTTTTAATGCTCTAAGTGTAGACGTACGACGTGATTTGGTCAAGGACAAATCACTTTGTTTCAACTGTTTTCGGCACGGACACACATCAAATAAATGTCGTTCAAACTATCGTTGTAGAATTTGCTTATACATCCTGCTGTTCAAACTCAAATCCAATCCTCGTCGGGCATTAATCTAAATCAATCTCAATCTCATTTCTCGAATTCAACAAAATCGAATCAAACTCTATCGAATCAATGTCAATCGTCGCCATTGTCATCGCCCCATTGCTCTACACATCCTCCGGTTATAAACAACCATTCGCTCGAGTCTACTCATCGTGCTTTCACTCTATTGCCAACTGCTCTGGTAAAGGTTCGAGATAAACACGGATTGTATTAACAAATTCGTGCACTCTTAGATACAGGATCCCAAGTCTCCTTTATAACCGAACGAGCAGTTCAACGTCTAGGATTACATCGAAAACTTTCTCGGTTACCTGTGATAGGAATCGCATCCACTTCTGCAGGTGTTACTAATGGTTTGGTAACCCTAAACTTGTGTTCGCTGCATTCTGCGAATAGCCTCCAAATCGATTGCCATGTTGTTTCTAAGCTGACTTCCTTACTACCACCTTTTTCCGTATCAAATTTCAAATTTACGTCCCTCCTTTCGCTGGAACTGGCTGATCCCAACTTCGCCGAACCGGGTCCAATCAACGTTTTAATTGGGGCAGATAAGGTCTTCAATATTATTAGCGGACCTGCGACACCATCAACATATGTCGTTCCAATATCTATACCATGGTGGCCGTGGCTCAAGTGGTAGTGTGTTGGCTTCCCAATCGGACGGTTCGGGGACGCAGACGCCTAGTTTAGGAGTTATAGCCATTTTAAGATTTTGAATTTTTTTTTCAGGTGCATAATATGACCCCCGCAGACGCCTAGTTTAGGAGTTATAGCCATTTTGAATTTTCTTTTTTCTGGTGCATAATATGACCCCCGCAGACGCCTAGTTTAGGAGTTATAGCCATTTTACTTGATTTTATCAAGAATTGTTCCACTGCCCAAGAAGCTTGGAAGAAATTAATGGATATACATCAGCCAAGTGGACCCGCTAGAAAGGTAACACTTTTCAAAAATTTATTGGGATTCAAATATGTTGAAACTTGTTCGATCTCAAATCATTTAACGGAATTTTTTCATATCGCCGAAAAATTGTGTGAAATCGAAATCATTTTGCAAGACGAGTTGCTTGCCATCATATTACTCTCTAGCCTCCCGAAAAGTTTTTAAAATTTCGTCGTTGCCATCGAGTTCCGAGATACACTTCCAACAACCACCACACTAAACACGAAGCTTTTAGAAGAAGGGAAAAGAAGAGAGGACAGTTCCCCAGATTCAAGTGGGTCAGCATTTTTCGTGCGTAACCATGGCGCCTGTAGCAGAGGCTTTAATTTTCACGAACATTTCATATTGTTTTATCAATATTACATAAGTTAAAATATCGAATAACTTTAAGAACATGCAATATTGTCAATTGTGAACGTACCCCCGCAGTTGGTAGTCGGCTTATAGCGATTCGTTTTGAATTTGACATTTGAATGTCAGCATATCATTTACTTTTTTACACTATTTCCTCAATCAACTGTGGGAGGATGCACAAAAGCGTAAAAAATCATTATTATATACATTGCACTAAAACGTTGTCAATCCGTGAATAGGAAATAAAACACTACATGAAGGAAACGAGTATTCTTATTTGGATCCCTCCTGGTTGCGATAAATAATCCACAATATCAGAAGCACAAAACCTGATTCAAAGCAAAAAACGAAGGTAAAGAAATGGATACGTCATCGTTTGGCATGCTTAATATGCTCAGTTCTTCAAAGATGGATAGGAACAAATGGATTTTGGACAGCGGTTGAACCTCCCACATGTGTTGTGATGAGAGCTTGTTCACTTCAATACAAGCGCATGCAGAAAAAATAGAGTTACCGGCAAATTATTCCATTGAATCCAAAGGCATAGGAACAGTTTCAATAGTGACCAGTTATAGGAAGATCTAACTCAAGAACGTTTTATTTGTTGCAGAACTCATAAGTCGAAATCAACATCGTATTCAATTCAAAGAGAGTGGTGCTTACATTTATGATAAATTCAATAAGATCGTTTTGCAAGCAGACAAACTTGGTGATTTAGATTTGTTTAATTATAATAGGGAAAAATTATTAAGCATGAATAAGTCAAAGAAAAATGACAGTGATTTATTGTTATGGCATGCACGTTTTGGCCATTTAAATACTAAAAGTTTGCATGATTTGCTTAAATTAAACAAAGGTTATGGGCCCAGGTTAAGTTCAAGTGTCAAACGCATGCAGTTTGAAAATAATTTTAAATCAGTTGAATGTGATGTATACTGTAGAGGGAAGTTATGTAGGTCAGCTTTCCCAAAAAGTACTACAGTGAGCAGTACGAAACTTCTGTAAATTATCCATCCATACCGACATTTGTGGCCCCATGCGAACCACTTCGATCGGAGGGTGAAAATATTTCGCATTTTTCATAGACGATTTTAGTCGTAAGATATTCGTATAGTTTCTTAAGTCAAAGTTAGATTGTTGTGGAGCTTTAATCTTAACAAACTGATGTGAACGATCCTCAACGATATACTTCGACTAAAACCACGATAATACGATATCGATAACCTTTGTAAGAACTAGTGTTCTCCCTTCCTCAAAACGTCAAAATTCTTTATCCACCATTTCCGGCATTTTACTTTCTTTTATGTTGATGCCGTTCGTGAGAGGTTGGACGAACACAAGTGTAAGTAACTTAAATCCAAAAATGTTGTACACATCATATAATCTTTTTTTATAGGAAAATAAAATAATCAGATGAGTTAAAAGTACAACGTGGCATTTTATTTATGTGGTCCGAGGCATCAACACAGATATTCTTAATGCTTTTCAAATATTTAAAGCAGAAGTTGAGCTTGAGACTGCTTGTAAAATTAAGGCTTTACATAGTGATAATGGGAGCGAATATATGAGCTCAGATTTTTCAAAATTTCTTGTCAGCAATGGAATCAAACGACAATTATCAGTAGAATACACTCCGCAACAAAATGGGGTTTCTGAACGAGCCAACCGAACCATTGTAGAAATGGCAAAGTGTTTACTTTTAAACAGTGAACTTCCTAATTCTCTAAGGGGTGAAGCTGTTAATACGGCTGTTTATTTACGCAATCGGTCGCCAACAAAATTCCGGGGAAATAAGACTCCTTACGAAGTTTGGCATGGTAGAAAGCCTTATGTAGGACATTTTAGCATAGATAAGCGCCTGCGTACGGCAAGAGGTGTTGAGTCCAATATGGTTGGCTATGCAAAAGAATCGAAAGCATATCGAGTTTATGATTCGAAAGCACAAAAAATTTACAAATGCCGAGATATTCGATTTATGGAAAACCCAAATACTTTAGGAATAGTGAGAATAATATAAGTCTAATAGATCTTAGCGGTAGCAAACAGTGCCAAGACAGTCCACCTAAAAATGTAGAAAATGAGAAGCAGTTTATAGGTTACACATCTGAAAGTAGTGAAGAATCCTTTTTATCTGACTTTGGGGAGAAAGAAGAGCTCGTATTTTTTGAGGATGAGGGTCAAGCGGTTCCGATTGATGATGGAAAAGCAAAGTCAAATTATCAAAAACCACCGGAAAACATGCAGCATGCGGACTTAAATGATCAACAAGCAACGACTTTGCTTGTGCGCAAAAGTAACAAGGTAAAGCATTGAGGCCACGAACGAAGCCAATAAAATATAACTATTTTTTGAATGCTGACTTGAAGTTGAAGTTGTGTGAGAATCCAAGTGCAGTGGAAGAAGCTATGAGCCGAGAAGACGCTGAGAAGTGGACGCAAGCGATGAAGGATGAATATGATTCGCTCATATTTAACAATACCTGGTAGTTGGTAGATTCGATTAATCTTGGCACTAGCGGTTGAATTTGATATGGAGGTTAATTACAGAGATGTCTCATCTGCATATTTGAATGGGGAAATAAAAGAAGATATATTTATGCAGCAACCTGAACACTTTAAGAATCCACATAACAAGAATAAAGTTTGTAAGTTGAAAAGGGTTCTATATGGTCTGAAACAGGCAGGTTGCGAATGGAACAGCAAGTTAGATTCCACATTGAAAAGGCTTGGTTTTAGGCGAAGCAACATAGATACTTGCGTTTACACAAGAAACACCCGTAACAGTTGAAATATAGTTGCAGTTTATGTCGACGATGTTATTATAACGTTCACTGAAAAAGCGAACATACTTAAAATAATGTTTAATTTTAATTGGTTTGGCTTTTAACATTGTGGATAAACGCCCGATTGATTTCTTCTTAGGAATAGGTATCACGCGATCTCCAGAGGGTATTATGCTTTCACAAAAACAATACATACAGAATCTACTTTCGCAGCACAATATGCTATCCACAAGGGCATGCAATACACCACTAGATCCTGGAGTAAATTGGAATAAGTGTTCTAAAAATTCAAGCAGCAAGAAAGCGGATGTTAAGCAGTACCAATCATTAACAGGTTGTTTAGTTTATTTGATAGTTTCAACCAGACCAGATATACAGCACGGACTGAGCAAATTGGCGCAATTCAATAAAGAACCTCAACAAAAACATTTAGCTGCTGTCAAACATTTATTAAGGTATGTTAATAGTACAATTAATTTAAAACTCTGTTTTAGGAAAATTGGTGGTTTCTTAAAGGCTTTGCTGATGCAGACTGGGCTAACTGCACTATTACCAGGAAGTCATACACTGGGTATATATTCCTTCTTGCTGGTGCAGCTATTTCATGGGAGTCCCGTAAACAGCCGACTGTAGCGTTGAGTAGCACTAAAGCAGAATACATGGCATTGGTTGCAGCAGCAAAAGAAGTGTTATACTTATGACTAGAGACCGGATTATATGCAAACCACAAATGTGCCTCTCATTCGCCTACTGCGGCACTCTTTCCTCTAAACAATTACGCATGTTATATTTGACACGCTCCTCTATTGCATATTCACTCACTCGGCTGGTGAAAGTGAAAAAGAAAAAGTGAAAACTTTTTAATTTTCCTCACTCACTTGTGTAGTGTGTATGGGCCGCTTAAAACACAGGCTAACGTGAGACAAGGTAGGGCGATATTATTTCGCGTTACACTCGCCTACTGCGAAACTCTTCCCTCTAGGCAATTAGAACTACGTCTGTTGCATCAGTTTATTTTTTAACTTATTTGTGAAAAGTTGAATATGTATCATGCCTCTCGAAAAAAAAGTGTAACGTCGTGGATAGCTGAATATCCTGGAAAATTTGCGTACGACGGAAAAGTTTTATATTGTCGAGTTTGCGATAAAAATATTTCATGCACAAAGAAGTTTCAAATAGACCAGCATATCAGCACAAATGTTCATATTGCAGGATTGCAAAAGAAAGGCGCCCGGCAACAACTTTTAACAGCGGCAAGTAGCAGTAACTCCACTTTCACAGACCAACCAAAAAACAACTTCAGCATGGATTTATGTGAGGCATTGCTTGCAAGTAATATTCCTCTTCACAAACTTACAAATCCTACCTTCAAAGCTTTTCTGCGAAAATATTGCTTGAATCAAAATATACCAGATGAATCAACATTGCGTAAAAACTACATTCCAATAGTTTACCTACACGTTTTGGAAGAGATACACAATGAGCTCAAGGATTGCCTTATTTGGATTTCAGCTGACGAAACTACCGACATTTATGGCCGTTACATTGCAAATTTAATTGTCGGTGGGTTAAAACTAAAGCCTTGTTCGTCCTATTTGGTGGCCTGCAAAGAGCTTGAAAAGACAAATCATTCTACGGTCGCCAGATTTGTGAATGATGGTATTAAACACATATTTCCTGGATCATCTGAAGATGAAAGGGTGTTTATATTTCTCTCAGATGCTGCTCGCTATATGATCAAGATAGCCAAAGCCCTCCAAGTGTTCAATCAGAACATGATCCATGTGACATGCTTTGCTCATGGAGTACATCGTCTTGCTGAAGAAGTACGGTTAACGTTTGATAATGTAAATAGGCTCATTTCATTATTAAAGCCTTTAAAGAAAAGCTACCAAATGTGCCTTTACCTCCTGAACCAGTGGTAACTCGATGGGGAACGTGGATTGAGGCTGTGCTGTTTTACAGTGAACACTTCGAGGCCATCAAAAGTGTAATTACAGACTTCGATAGTACGGAGGCTATAGCAGTTCGTCAGTCCAAGGAAGCGTTTAACGACCCCGGCATTAAAAAAAACATAGCTGTGATTAGCACTCACTTTTTTCACATACCTGCGAGTATTAAAAAGCTCGAAACTCAGGGTTTGGCGTTAATGGAATCTGTTGAGTTAATAAATAAAATTCGCCGAATGAACTCCGCATTGCCAGATGTATTCCCCGCTAAACTTAAGGAGAAATATGAAAAAATTTTAAGCAATAACCCAGGTTTTGAATCTTTGTGCCAAGTAAATAGTTTTATCAATGGGACGGGTGAACTTTTGCCAGAAACGATAAGTGCCAACATAGTACCCCAACTCAAGTACTGCCCAGTTACCTCAGTGGATGTGGATCGGTCCTTTTTCACTTATAAAAATATTTTGAGTGATCGAAGACACAACATTACCACCGAACATTTGGAGCAATACCTGATTGTTTACGTTTATAAAAGTAACAAATAAATTTATTAACTGTTAATTACATTCATTGTATATACTATTAATTAGTATTACTATCACTAATACTATACTGAATTAGAAATAAAAGACTTAAAACTACTATTTTTTTAGTATTTAATGTTGCATATTTTGACACTTTTCATGCATATTTTAAGTATTTTTCATGCATATTTCAAGGGTTTTATGTTGCATATAATCCGGTCTCTACTTATGACGTTTGATTGAAGAAATCGGTTTTGAATGCATGCAACAAGGACCAATACCGATATCTGGCGACAATATTGGCTCACAGCAGTTAGTTAAAAATCCAGTTTTGAATTCAAGATCAAAACATATAGACGTCAAATTTCATTACATCAGGGAAATCTATAATAAATCACTTATTTCATTAAAATATGTTCCAACTAATGATATGATTGCTGATGTATTGACAAAAATATTAACAAAATCGTAACATGTTATTGGATTATTGAATAAAAATTAGATGTTTTCTAAGGTTTAGTAGGTACTGATTTGAGGGGGAGTTGGATATTGAAATTTATACTTGGCAACTCTGTACCATCTAAGTTATTTAAATTCACTTCTATACTTATGTACACTATCTAATACAAATGAAGTTAGTTGTTAACAAAACGTTATTGAAATCGGATGTATTCCGCCTTTTAAGTTTTTTTCAAGAGAATAATACATAGAAAAATGAAAAAACCTAAACAAAGATTGATACAATCAAATCAACTATAATAACAAAATGTTATTATGGTCTCAGTTGTCTAGAATTTAAGGAATATTTAAAATCAAACAGTAACTTAGAAATATCAATCTCAAAGGAGATTAGAATGTCTATCCGGGTCATAATAAAGATTATAACTAGAATATCAGTGGGCTATCCTAACAAGTGGTACAAGCTCATCAGTAATCTCCACAGCTAAGGGACAAGTCCAGAAGGTTGCAGAAGAGAAAAAAACGACGAAAGAAAGGCTGCTAGACAGTTCAAACTACATAGTGTCTGACGACTGTTATAAGGACACAGTTTGGAATTGACTTAAAATTGCATACCAAATATTTCCCCTTGGAAATACTGTAGGTGAAAGGTAAGGATCGATACGATGTAGGAAAAGTGGGGCAGCACGATACACTGAATACAACGACAACAGCTGTGAATTGTATAAAGCCGTGGTGATCTGAAACCAACGATGATACTGTCACACCTGAAGAAGAGAAGAGGAATGAGGAGATATGTACACGCTATTCTATGCTATAAAAACAAAGTCTCATGTTTAACATAATGTTTGTGGCAAGAATAGTGAATAAAGCACAATGATCCATACCCTACAGGCACCAATAAGTCAAACTCAGGCAAATTAACAAAGTATCCACAATAATTATGAGGGGCCACTCGAGAAGTGGTGGCTCCAGATGATAAATGATTTCAAGACCCTGCGTCGTGTGCTTTTTTATTTTATAATTTGATGTTAAGCCAGAAAAGATAAGTGAGATGTTTTTATTTTACTATCTAAAGCAGGGACAGAAAAAAAAAATACATGCTGTCCCGTTAGTGAGTATTTAAGAATTTCCAATAGGGAATATTGACTTGCATTTGAATTGTGTCGAATAAATTGTAACGATGACGTGTAACATTTCTGTATAAATCTTTTAAGTACAATCCTAAAAGATATTGCCGAAAACATATTTCTTGCTGAATTCATCGATACACAATTTTTTTTAATTACTTTGTTTTTTCTAGTTTGCCCCTAATTTGATCAAGTATACAAATAAATAACCAGATAAGTGAAAAATATCCGATGACCGGCATTTCTTTATACAGCCTCCTACCAATTTGAAATCACACTTCACTAGTTATTGAATGAATTAAATTTTGCAAAAAACAGTTAAATTTTTTGTCATATTTCTTGTGTTACGTCTTAAGTATGTACATTATATTTTTATACGTACATATATCTTATATGACTACCCCTTTTTTCATAAATTTAATACAGAATATCTTAAACCTAACTATTATCTGCCTGAAATATTAAATTATTGATGTTAAATTTCAGACATACTCGTACAGTATGTTGTTTTGTTTCATTATCACTATTTTATGTTGTTTCCTCTTTTTGTTTTGTTTCTTTTTTGTGTCACTAGCAAGCATCACACTGCATGCGGGAAGATTTCTTTTTCTTTTATTGTAATCTCTATGGTTAAATAGCTTAAGCCTAGCACTTACGATCTGTACTACGACTTAGATTAAATAGTCTCCAAGCACTAGTACTCGTGTGGCTGTATGAAATTCGATGATATGCCTTCGTCTTATCTACATTGGCCATTGATGGCCAGATGAAGCAATAAATTTGCTAAGTCTTCAACCTGGAAATGTAAAAAAAAATCATATGAAAAGAATTATAAGCTGTTTTTGAATTATTGTTGTTGTACTCGTATGTTAAAGAAACTACTACTCCTTGTTGGAAAACATTGAGATTTTAAGATAAAATAATTGGAATTGAATAATGGAAGTCTCATACTGTCTTTAAATTTTTAGAAGTTACAGCATTTGCACATCCCGGCTTTAGGATACAATTCGCTTTAATGAGATTGATTGGTTGTAAAACATTAGCACACTTATTATTATTACATATTATCACTGGTCCCGAACAACTTAATTTAGCTTTTTAACAACCGAAAAACTTAAAACTCTTCTTAGATTACGAGGGTTGGACGTTCGAAAATTCTTTCGACCAGCGTTTGATAAAACCAAGTGCATTGTTGACTTTGTTTATAATGCTATCAATATGTGAGTGAAAATTAAGTTCGTTGTCACAAATTATACCTAGATCTCCTATTTTGGCAGTCGAAGAAATTAGCTCATCGCAGATGAAGTATTTTCTTGGAGGGGTAGTAGACGTTTGCGCGAATAGATTATCGCTTGGCATTTGTTGGCATACAACTTCAAAAAGTTTTGCTTGCACCATAGCGAAAACTTGCTTAAGTCGTTTTGGAAGCATTGGGAGTCAGAGGGCTATGAAATGACATTGAAAATTCTCATGTCATCTGCGAAAGTAGAAACATTAGAGTTCGTTAAAACGAGATTAATATCATGACTACCCTGAGGGACACCAGATGTTGCTTTCATGAGGTCGGGTATTGAGGATCTAAAAATGACTGTACTGTCGGTCTTCTTAATAGGATTTAACCCATGCCACAAGTTGAGGATGAAAGCCAAGGGTTTTTATTTTGAAAATGATAAGTTCATGAAATTTTGTCGAATGTCTTATCGACTTCGTTCCCTCTTCTGAGATGAACTCTATTAGATTGGAAGCAATTCTGAATAGACTATGCTTTCGAATAGGTTGGGTATGCAAAAGAATTTTCCTATGGGCCTGTAAAATACATATTAACTTACTTCCTTTTATTGTGGTGGTGGTGGATGCTTTCTAGAGGAGAGGAAAAGTTGCTGTTTAAACAGACAGATGAAAGACGGCAGCAAAAGAAGGACCAGTATGATTTATGCATTCTTCTAGTACAACAGCAGCAAGGCCATCAGGGCGGGAAGAAAAATCATCTTTAAGGTTGTTATGTCTCCTGACACCAAAGTTGTTATGCTTAATGATATGAATGACCTATGTAGAAAGTATCTCAAATACATAGCTAAAAGAACTAGGAGGATTGGGTACGGGTGTTTGTTTTGGAAAAGATTTTCAAGATATTTGCTATAGTTTTTGTGCCACCAGACGATTCACTGAGGAATTTAAGAGCTGAAAGGTAGCCATCCGACTTTCATTTGGTATTAACAAATTGGTAGAAACGTTTAGCATCCGACATCAAACTTGAATATCTCTGTATGCGGAAGAGATTCTCAAGGTAAAGATACTCATACAGTTAAAACAAAAAAACTATTGTATAAAAATCGATAGCTACTGTAGCCGGAATCAGATCGTAAGATTTTATGCCATAACTTGTTTCCGTTGTTACGGAGAGAGTATTAATCGATTGGGCAATGCAGAAAAAATAAATACCAAAAAAGAATTTGCTACTGCAAAATCAATGTTTATTGTCTCTGGCAAAAAGTCGAAGTCGGTTCTTTGGAAGTTATAAGAAAATAAGTTTTCCGAAACGGCACATGTATTACGGTTTTCACATGGCATACGGTTTACACACGCAAGTTAAACTAGCTGGGTTTATCATGGTACTAGTTTTGTTTTAATGTGTGGGTTACTAGTAAGTCATTGAATATTTAGTCAACTAGCATACTAGGTCATTTTGCAGCTGTCGTCATCAGCAACGGAGGGAACGCGAAAAAACATTCCATTACATCAGTTTTTTTTTTTTTTTTTAAAGAATTTAACACTCAAGAGGGTATGAATACACTTATAATGTCTCAGCATGTGTTAAGTTTTTTTGGAAAATGGGATAGAGAAAGTGGGCTCAGTCGTTATTTCACTCCATGGGTGGCATCCAACATTTAATGGGGAGACTAAATTATTAGTGTAAATTGACTTGATGTTGTATTTAGGCAACCATCCATCTTACGAGATTTTAGTTGCCTGAAAGTCTTTCAAAATTTGCTTCCGTAAAAAATCGTCTGTGCAATATATAATACCTACTAATTGAGAAAAAAAGAGAATCCTAAAATGAGACAGAACTACATCTTTAGTGGTAAAAGGGAGAAAGTAATACACAATCGTCAAATTACTAGCAGGTCAACTAGCAGCGTAACTCGCGGGCAAAATTGATGTGCTAATAAAGCTACTAGTTGGATATCAGTTTGCTCTCTCATGTACGAATACACTAACACATTTAAACCCTACTAGTTTAACGCGCCTGTGTAAACCCTAGCTGAATATAGAACGGATAAGGGAACTCCTATAAACGACACAGTTGTCGGAATCGGATGTGAAGACGAAGTCCAATTATCTGTTCATTATATTTAGTATAGACCACTAATCTGCTATAGACATGAGTTAGTTAGGAAGTCAAGTGAGACGAAATGAGACAAATCGTCGGATGGCCCTCATTTCAGGTGAGCAATAATCGTATCTTCGGGTTATACAGAATCGATCAAAAAGTACCACCAAATGGCCTACAGGTCGATAGGACTTAATTGGTTGTGAGGGTTGGTGGTTAGAACAAAGTACGTTAAGGCAGCGTTTGGCTAGTGTAATGCAGGCACATACTAACTTAAATTTGTCAGCTTGAAGAATGCCAGGATTTAAATAAAAACGGTTATTGATTGCAAGTGACTATCCCCCAGTTCTGTCTCCGACACTCTTTTTAATTCTCATCAATGATCTCTTGTTGCTACTTCTAATAAAATATATTGCTTTGCTGACGACAGTACTCTCTGCTTTCATATTCGTTTTCGAAGTCCCGCCCCTGCTCTTCGGCTGTAGAACTGGAACGGCAGCGTATGTTAAGCTCATTAAATTCTGATATTAACAGCATAACTAATTGGGTAATCACTAACAGAGTAGAATTTAATGCTTCCAAAACACAATGCTGTCTGCTGTCGTTAAAGCGAACAACACCCAGCCATTATCCACGAATCGCACTTGCATCGCCGAAACCGATAAACTTTCCATTCTCGGTATGTGTGTCAACGACAACCTACGTTGGAATGACCACATATTCGATGTCGTCAAAAATGCTGCGAAATGTCTAGGTTTCCTCAAGCGATGTAAGAAATGCTTTACCCCCTCTGATCTGGCCTCAATATATAAGGCGTTTATCCGCCCGAAATTGGACTACAATGCCCACATCTGGTCGAGTGCGCCCAAAACACTCTGCACCTGCTAGATAGGATTCAAAACCGTCGTAACATCTGGTGTCTCACTCGGTTTTATCGCTATTTAAACTTTTAACCGTAACACCCGTCTCGCTATGAATGCGCATTAGTATACCACTTTCGGACGTACTCTAAAATATCGTGATTCGTTCCTAAGCCGTACAACTCGCTTATTGAATGCCCTGCCTAGCTCCTTGTTTCCAAGTCATTATAACCTTCAAACATTTACAACTAAAATTCACCGGTACTTCTCTTTCTATCCTCCCTGATTTCCCTTCGCCCGCGCTGTGTGCAAGCATTTTAAGGGTATTAAATCTGTTGAGCGCGTGCAAATTATATAAAAAAAAAAATAAGAAAATGCAAAATTGAGGAGACGTTTCAGCAGCGATTGTACAGCAATGCCGACCTCGTCAGTAAAGCTCGGATAACCAGCTTAAATGACTAAATCACCTGTAACCCATCGACAATAGTGTCCTGGCGAGGACGAGTTGAAGACGACGTCAGCTTAAGTGGCATACACAATTGAAGACGACCTCAACCAATTTCGTGTGCGCAGCTGGAGGCAGCTGGTAAAAGATTAGGCTACCTCGAGAGGCATGTTAGTTGAGGCCCTGGACCACCACGGTATGGTAAGTAAATGCCTTACCATAGCAATTACACGTCTTGTACTAAATCTATTAAGAGCAAATTTTAAAAACAGGATCAGAGCAGAGCATAGATGATCACTAAAAGGCCCTTAAAGGTACTCTTGCAGATGGGCAGGCAATTTTATTGGTAAAGGACAGAAATGTCACATGGGTTCCAAACGAAAGGTGCAGCGGTATCAAAAATGCAGAAACCCAAGTTAAAACACCAGTTTGGCATTGGGGCAACATGACGGGAGAAAATGAGCCAAAATACAAAGTTCAAACAGCAACTGATTGCAAAGCATCGCTTGGGAACTACCTGGTGGCCGAAGTTCCTAACAATAATCAGTAAAAGAAATCGAGGAATGCTTGCTGACTTTCGACGAAGAGGGATTCAAACGTCAGTGATAACATTTGATCAACAACGATATGGTTACCAACTCTAGCAAGCAAATAAACTTATCCCCGAGGAGGCGCAAGAGATTAATTTTTTTTCGTGAATTCGCATAAATTGTAGTTATTTGATTTCTAAGTTACCTTTTACCCTGGTTGCTGTCCACCTGGGCTTACTTGGTTAACTTTCAAACGCGATTTCTGACTAACATACAAAAATAGCAGCTCTAAAAACATGTCAACGATGAAACGTACTATGTAGATATAGCAAGGAAACGTCACAAGCCACCTTACTTCAACACACTATTCGGGAAATACCAATTTCCGCACCGAGTTATCCTTCGGCTTATCTTTGTTCCCGTATCAATGATTTGTAGTATATTCTTCTAAGCAAAATACAATTGCTAGAGATTGCAATTAGAAAATGTTCGCCTTTCAAGACACTCTTCTCACTCAGGTCATGCAAGGCTCAGCTTCCTCTGAGTGCGTTCAATTCATTTACTAAATTTATTACATTGTGACGAGCTTCAGTAACATACATTTGAAGGGTACGTGTCACGTATTTATTAAGTACATACATAACAGGATTTCTCAGGCAAAGACTTTTCATGCATCTGGAGCTCGCTAAGTAAGTGTTGTATGGGGATAGTGGTCAGATGTCAAAGGACTTTTGGTTCAAGTTCATATTTTCTTATTGTTGTTATTTGTGAAGGTCATGATTGTCCCATTTCATTGAAAGATTGTCTGTTATATCATAAACTTATGACAAATATAAAACCAGGCCATTGAAGATGATCTGAAAAAAACTCAAATGATTCGTAGAAATCCAACAAACGATAGTTTCGATAGCTAATATCAGATAATGCTGATACAAACAATAGGTCTCTTCGTGTACTGTGAAAATCAAAGGAAGGCAACTAAATACAACACAAGCACGTATGGTTGGGATAATTTTAGACTGTTTTTCGTAGATTTTCACAGTACAGCAGATAGATATTGTACCTATGAAAAAGATAAGTTGTATTATGGAAAGAAGATCTTACCGAATTTCCACCTAAACAGCTTTTGTAATGATCGGCAGTTCTGCAACGCGATCGTGTAATCCAACGTATGTACATACTTGTTGTACGTGTAAGTTAACGGGTAACACAACTCCGGAAATTCTAGCTGAATGCGCATAGTTGTGCTAATTCGTCGAGGAACCTCCAAGCCGCAACGGCACAAGGCGTAAGGTCAGCAGATGTTGGAGCTGAAGAGAACCAGGCAATGCAGCGATGCGACCATATTTAGGGTTTAGTAATTAGTTTTTAGTTTTAGTTGTACTTTTGAACCGAACGCTACGGCTAATAAAAATCTATTTCTCCGGCACATAGTGTCGTAATTTACTTATTTTATTGCTGTGCCCTTGGCTAGCGTCACCATCAGTTGTATTAATTTGTATGTGGGTATAGTATAAATTTGCTGATATCTGCTCCTGGGCACGACTTTTCTCCTTTTTTCAACCATATTTCCGCATCTAAACTTTGTATTTTCTGTTATACTTTTCCAAAATGGTAATTTAGTTTTTATTTTATTTTACGTATTGATTGATTATTCACAGACCCGCACCCCGGATTGTAAGGGATACAATAGAAAGTACTACTTTTGAAATGAATACACAGCGAAATAAATATAAAATTAAAACTGATCATCTTAGCCACTACCACATATGGACTAAACCATAGACTAATTATACTATGCTATAGTTAGTCTATGGACTTAACTAGATGGAATTTCAGAATTTGCACCTTTAAGAGCCGGCGTTCATAGAATTATCAACAACGCCTAAATTCTAAATTCGAAAACGTATAAAAGCGACGAGGTGAATTTGTTTTTTTACAACCGCAAATGAACTGTCATACATAGATGCGCAACTTTCCAGATTATTATGGCGTTTTCCTTTAGGTTTGTTTTTTGTGCTCCGGAACACAAAAGTAACATAAAACTTTTTCCACTCATTTTTTCAGAATCAAAATTTCTTTCCTGTATTTTAACATATAAATATGTATAAACGTCAAATCGTATTGTATGGCAAACTAGATTTCTGCTGTTGTGCAATCGCCTGTGTTTGGTGAATTTATTAGGCTGAGTGTTCAAATTGACTCGCAAGCAAATATATTTAAAAAATAAAAATTCGAAGAAGTTTTTAGTGTTCTATTGGAGTCAAAATCGGAGAACAAAAAAAAGCCTTTTGCCTGACAGGGTTAATTAATTTTTTGACATTTCAGATGTCTGCAACCCACGTTTCACTTGCCCAAAAGCTTGCTGTTGAATATAAATGTTCTTTATTTTAATTTCTACGACCGTAAGAGAAATTGGAGGAAGAACAAATTATGTTCAACAAATTGTTTTTATGTGGAAAAAGGAGTTTGAATGTTTGTTTAGATATTTGTGTGATACATGAAATCATTTAAATTTCAAAACAAATAATTTTTCTTCCTTCTTCCAGTAAGAATAGCGCTATCAGTTTATTCTTTTACCAAATGACTTTTTCAGTTGTTAAATAATACCGTACACAAAACACAATTAATTTTTTCTTCAAAATAAAGGACGCTTCAGAGATTTTTGCAGTATTTATAGAAACCTATTAACATATTGTAGAACGCATTTAACGGAAATTTGAGAAAAATCAGGCCAGACTCATCTGAGTTGTACAAATAGTAACAGTTTAAAACTGCGAGTGCGGTACAACCTACAATTTCGTTACAGCAAGGTATTCCAGACCTGACCTTAACTTTGTAACAAAATTGAATTATTTTTCCTTTAAATAGAATAAGAACTGCATGCTTCATAAAAGGAGATTCATCGCTGGAGCATCAGGCAAGCGATTCTTTTATTTTAAAGCCTAAAACGACGAAATTTACAATTTGCCATACATTTTTCTAATCAAAAAAAGACTGAAAAAAAGTAACTGAATACAAGCCAAGGGCGAACTGATTACGTATTATAAGAAAAATATTCAGCTTACGAGTAGATAATTATTTCAAGCTTTTGGCGAAAGTCCAATTCACTTCAAGTTGGTATTCAATTCCTTCTTGCTCGACCGAAAACTTAGATAAACCCACCTGCAGCACTTCTCTTTTTTTAGTTTTTTCAAAACCTTTCAAGCTTAACCAGTCAGGCTTGACCTGTTTTTTGATCCTTTTCGGATTGATTAGTCCTAAATTCCAGTAGGATATGAAATATCAAAATCAATCGGAGAATACTAAGAGTTCTCTTTATTAGGAAGTTTTTGGGGTGGCCCATAGATGGCACCCATTTCGCCTAGTTTCCAATCTACTTGCAAATTACACTAACAGCTTAAGCTAACTTATGTCGTTTTCCATTGGGCTTTTCTCCGCATTCGGAAGAAGAAAAGTAACGTTATCCCATTTCCCTAATTTTTTCAGAATCAAAATCTCGTTTCTCGTTTTCATTTGAGAATCGAATCTCCTCGATTTTATGTCAAAATCTATAAACATCAAATAGTATTTGTGTCAAACTAGATTTCTGTTTTCGTGCAATCGGCTGTGTTTGGCCAGTTTATTATACTGAGTGTTCAAATATATTTAAATATATTTAAAATATAAAAGTTCAAAGAAGTTCTTAGTGTTCCATTTAAACAAAAATCGGAGTACACAACAAAAAGGTCTTCTGACAGCCCAATGGAAAACGATATTATTGCGAGTATTTTATTTATAGTAACAATGCTTCCAGATCTATTTTCCATGATAGCGATAACTTGTATGGGAACGTCAAAATGACAGCCTTATAATGGGAAAAACAAACCTTAATAGCCGTGCTTTTTTGCACATCCGCTATCCGCTTAAAAAAGAATTTGTGTGTAAATTGCAACAATAACATAGCGAAATACGATAAGTTAATCTATACACGCTGTTTACTTAGCGGATATAAAACAATTCTTCCAGATCCTATCTTCGTTTGCGATTAATCTTTGCAATGAATTTTTAAAAATTTGAAACATTTGACATATCCTGCCAACAGATGACGCATTACGCCTACAACATTTATTCAAAATAAATCAAATTTGTTCACCAACTGACAGCTGAACTGGAATTGAACGTTATAGATATATGCATCTGTGCTACCAAGTTTTTATGATGAACTTTTAAGCGGAGTTGGGTTGTTTTTCTGCGATAATTGCTAACATGCAGCTAATGTCTTCACTACTTGAAATCATACTATTTAATATTTTGTAATTTAACATGAAGCATTTTACAAATTACCTCCACTTTCTCCGAATCTTCCATCTTCCTTAAAAACAACATACAAACTTTTAAAATAGCACTTACAAAACATTTGCCACTTTTTGACAAATTAAATGGATGTGCTGCGAAATTATGCGAATGTTAATAGTTAACGCCGAAGGCAATTTTTTGGGGTTCTGAATATGAAGCGCTGATACCGATGCCAAAAAAACACGCCTATTGTTATAGCCTTAAATTGTGAACAGTGCCATCTATAAACGAAGAACAAAAGACTAAAGCCAGAAGCTAAAGCTCCATCCAATGGAAGATTAATGATAACTGATATCGAAATTTCCCGAAACATGGAAAGTAGTCAGCCATCCGACTAGTATAAAAGGTTCCCGAAAGATAGCAGGGAGTAAAAATGTGTGAAAAGTATGAAAAGTGAACTAATAGTACTGATAAAGTGGTAAAAGTAAAAGATAAAGTAAAGTGAAGTGTTTGATAAAAATGATAAACAGTCGGTTTATATTGGATTGAATTATTGTTGTTATATTTTAATGTTGTTATACTGTTTAAACACAAACATTTTACAATATGATCAGGACTCTGTGTTGGAAATTGTAACAAGTCAGCCAACAAGTCAAAAAATGTGGACGAAAATGTTATCGCATTTGTCAGGCGGACCTTTTACCGCAGCTAAATACCGTGTCTTTTCATTCGTCAGGTCGACTACTACAAATTTATCCTACAATATATTGATTTCCTTTCGAGTAGTTAACACCCACCTAAAAGAATCTACCTCCACAGTACAAGGTACGAAATGAATATTTCCTCCAAACAAATAACAAAACTTGCGTACCCGGTTTGCTGCCATCCTGGACGGTACAAATTACTATTTTTCCTACTTCCCAAGCCTCACTTTTCTAAGGGGTGATTCGTGAAACGAAAAAATACCACCTGTTTTATATAGTATGAGGTATACAACCTGTTAATGTTTTTCAGGTCGTACCAGGATACTGAAATCAAAATGGTTTCGGATAAGCCATAAGGGTTGGATTACGGACTCAAGAACATACAGCTCATTCCATCCGTTAAAAAGGCCTGATCTTCCATATTAAGAGTTTTGGAGTTATCTAACTAAATTTCGTTGACAAGGCAACCGAAATGATTAAAAGGGCTGTCAGAGACCCGAACCTGGAATGTGCCTTAAATGGCATATGGATGACACCTTGGACTTGCTTTAAGGCAGATCTTCATTCATCTCCTAATTCATAAGGCTTTCGATCAACCAATCAGATTTACCACGATCGTTCTGAGTAAAAAAACATCCCGAATCACTATCTTTATAAACTCGTAGCCAGGATACGATTGCGGATATTCGCAGACAAAGAATTACTGTGGAGAAGTTTGATGTCGGATGGCTACAATCGCAGAGGATCATCAGATCCTTAGTCAATCGAGTGTCTTATTAGACATACAAACATCAGCTACTGCTGTTCTTGGCTTCTTTCGGCCACTGCAAAATACACAACTGGTGTGACGAATAATGGCTGCAAAGACACGCAGCAAAACACAGAGCGGACGACCAGAGTGGCTCACGATCTTTACCACATGTTTCCTAGGAGGAAACAAACGAGAATAGGAAGCGCCCATTCAGGAAATAGCAATATGCAATTGCGATAATGAGGTTTAAATATTTTACGAAAGAATAAAAGTATATGTTATGTCAGACTACAAAGCGCGAGCCTGCAAAGTCGAACAAGGAAATATAATAGCAAAATATGTACAACTTTTGCATTTTGTTTAGCGGCGACGAATCGAAATCATTGCTAGGTAGTATAAACTATTCAACTTGGACGATGGTAACCAACAATTTCGTTCTGGTGTGGTTTTTAAGCTGCAGGGATTATTAGACCGTTGTAGGGGAAGTCAAAATAATTTGTTAGGTTTTGTGTTTTTTTTTTGACGCCACTGTCAAAAGTGTGTTATGGTAACTAAAAAAAAGAAGTAAAAGAAAAACCACCACCAACCTGACCGATCGTGTGATTTACCAGAAAACTCTCCACTTGTGCACATGCACCGTTTGCTGTTAATGAGTTTATTAGAGAAGAATTTGTATTGGAGTCAGCCATTAAACGACCGTTGAAGGGAAAACAAACAAAGACGTTTTTTTTTCCTTTATCCTCCTACACTTTAATGGTGCCACACTTTATTGTATGAGAAATTCCCGGGACGTTTTATCTCGTGAAACAGCGAATGTCATTTGGCCACTGAGATCGTGTTATTTGACATCCTAGGACTCCTTTCTTTGGGATTATGGCAATAGGTCAGCAACAATTCAAGAGCGGAAGAAATGACGAGATAACAATAAGGCATATTGGTGAGAAGGAGGAGTAATTATGCCCGCATGTCATCCTGAATTTTGACAAAAGTATTGATATAATATATTGCACCGAAGCGGTGGTGAACATTTGGCCGCTATTAACTTTTAGAAGTATGTAATTGTTGACGATCAATTAACAAAATCAAAACCCTTCTAACGTAATATTTTTTTATTTACTATTCTCATGGTGAAACCCTTATTGGTCTACCCTGTACAGAACGCAGCAGCGTTCACCTTGATTTCGAAGATGGAGTGAGAAACCGTGTGTTGGTGCCGTATTTGGGTGATTTCCTCATATTTGACGAAGATCGAAAAAAGCACAAGCATCAAGATATGTAGGAATTAAATAATTTGTTGAACATTGAGGGCAAAAGTTCCTGAACAAGAACAAAATACCGCCAGATGACCTTGTTGTTTTTATGTCTCCTAGTTCGGCTTCCAATTCAAGCATTGGTAGTCGGGCGACAGACCTGTTGTTTGGACAAAAACAATTCGGAAAATGTTGTACACCAGTTTTACATTCAACCAAAATAACTTCGAGTTTTTATTATCAACACCTGATCAAACTACTTGTCACTGAAAAATATTGTACATTTGGTATTACCGGATATCGAGCTACGAGTATTGTAATTTGACATGATCTCATCTGTGATCGTTGCAATTTATGTACGAAAGCCACTAACTTACGAATTTGGGGTCTAAGGAAGAACATGACCAATACGAATATATAGCAATATATTTTTCTAAAATACTATGTATGGTATACCCTTCTACTGGCATGTTACTATTTTTGAACTCAAAATTAAACAAAACAAAAGTCTTTCAAAATATTCCCAGTATGGAATTTGTCACAGGACAGCCCAAGGGCTACTAGCAACTGCCAGAAATAAGTTGTAGCGAACTATTTTTTTGCAATTTTATGTTCCCATTCGATATATCAGGTACCGTGTGCCATAATCCAACGGAGGAAATCTACTCACTTATTACCATGTGGGCAGTAGTTTGCCGTCAGAATGGTGGTCGGCTTGTTTTCTTTTACGCAACTAATTATAGGAGTACATGCATTTTATTTTTCCTTATATAAAGGGGTTATAAAAAAGCAACTTATTGGTTTCAGATTTGGATTTAAAAGACTAAAGTATTTGTTTCGAAAATTTCTTCACTCCGGAAGTATTAGTATTTCGTTCTTGCCTAGTGGCCTTTAAATAAATTTACAAAATAGGGTCACAAACAATTGAACTTCTAACTACTTTTAATAAATGCTATAGGTATTGGAAGTCCAATAGGGACTTCCGTCAAATTGGCTGTCATTTATTCAGTCTGTTTTGCCAAATCACAATGAATGGACATAGCGTTCAACATAATTTTTTTTTATCAAAATGGGTGTTCTGTTCAGCCAACGTTCTGCGCCCTTCGCCCATTTTACGGTCGCCATAATCGCCCTACCGAGAGGACTATTTGCAGTGTGGTGGATAAATTTGAGTCCATTGGTAAACGATAAACCAACATCCATACGTTGACGAAACGCAAGATCTGCCGAAAATATTGCCGCTGCCCGTGAGAATATGCATGAGAATCCGAGGCAGTCGAATTCGCGTCGCTCACAAGAACTCGGCCTTTTGCAGACCACAACTTGGCGAATTTTGCGTCGTGACTTGGGCCTGCACCGATACAAAATTCAACTAACCCGTATACATGACCGTACAACGACGTGTGTTCGCTGGAGCTGTTGGAAACTGACCCTAATTTTCATCGAAAAATCATCTTCAGCGAACAGGCCCATTTCTAGATGAATGGGTACGTCAACAAAAAAAATCGTCTAATTTGGGATGATGCCAATCCACATGAGATCCAAGATTTTTACCTGTTCTGTATACATTAATACGAGTATCAATTCATTTAAAGGTTTGGATACAGGTCGCCCTTTTTTCGAAATGTCAAGGAGTACAAATCCGTTCGTCCACCTTGGTGTGATAAACAAGGTCTTGATCCTGTAAACGAAAACACCTATCGGAAAATATTTTGCACGAAGTATAATATTGGCTTCAAATTACTAAAATCTGATACAAGGAAAACTTGTGATGAAAAAATTATAAAGCTCTCAACTGCGAAACTTAATAGCGATGAACGAAAACTACAAAGGTTAAAAACATTTTTAGATCAACAGCATGAAGCTAAGGCAATGTAGGATTTTCTCAAATCGGAGACTGAATATTCAAATTTTAACAGAAAGGAGAAATATGTATGCATGTCATAACCTTTGATTTGCAACATGCTATGCCTATCCCGAAGCTATCTACTGGGTCTGATTTGGCAGAAAAATTTTACTCTATAACCTTGGAGTATACCATTGCACGGCTGGACAAAGCCGCATCTATATATGAAGACCAAGCCACACGCAAATTAGATGAAATTGCGTCTGTGTTACTTGAATTTCTCAAGAATATAACTGACGTTGAAGATCTGGTTATCTTTACCAATCACTCCCCCTGGACAGTTGAAAATATCATCATTCCTTAGTAAGCGGTCATACGCATCTGCCGTCTCACAGGGATTTCGCCTTAATAGAGAAGAGGCATACAAGATATGCTCCCGAAAGGTTAGGGAGTTTGGTATGACAATTATGGGACAGGCCGATTTTGCATTTCGCGTGCATATTCACTGCAAATGAGGAAATACAAAATCATTAACCAAAATGTCTTGGACGGATCCATAGGCAATGTTCAAGTCCTCCGCTATCGCTCTGATGGTTAATTTGCGGTTATTGACGAACATTTCTTTTACTTCATCAATGTTTTCGTCGGTTTTCGATGTTGATGTCGATGGTCTCCCACTGCGGTCATCATCTTCGATGGTCTCACGACCACTTTTGAACCGTTCGTGCCACTGGTAAACGACCGTTTTCTTTAGAGAATCGTTACCGAAACACTTTTCCAACATTTCCAACGTTCGCGCACCATTAAATCCGTTTTTTACGCAAAATTTAATACAAGTTTGTTGTTGCAAATTTAAATCTATTTCTAAAATTGTAAAAAATCGCCAACACCCACAGAGATAGATGTACTCTTGGCTACGTAACTTTTGCAAATGTCAAGATCTGACTCTAAGATTTAGAAGGAATGTCAACAACAAATTTACCAACTTAACAAAAAAAAGAAAACAGAACTCAAATCGGAACAATGGAAGCGCCACACGGTGGTGTGGTACGGGAACTTTTTGATCAAGGTGGTAGGTATTTATTTATAAATAGTACTTTTAATTATATGTATTGATTTAATTTAGTTTAAACTACTTACTGCGTTAATAACATAGTATGGCGTGCGTTTTAAAGATATAAGGTCAATGTAAAAAATGGCAAGTTTCTATCTTCTACAAGGTTTTATTTTATAACGGTACCTTATCTTGTTATTGGTGCTGATGCAAATTACGCTTGCATTTTATTTCCATTGTGTGTCAAAACTTTGTATAGGAAAGTGGTAAAGTTTATAATTTTTGTGTTCTTAAGAGTTTCATAATTATAAGCTCAGTTACTAAAATAAAAAAGGTATTTTTTCAAGCTTTTAGCATTATTCAGTGTAACGTTATAAAATTTGGAACAATGGCTCGAGGACAGGTGCTGACACTCTTCGAAAGAGGAAAAATTGGACGCATACATGGAGGGCAACTGCAGTTTGAGAGAAATTGCGAGAAAATTGGACAAATCATTTTGTGCGGTTCAAAATTATGCAAGGGATACGATTAACTATGATGTTCAGAAATCCTCAGGACGCCCAAATAAATTAACAAGACGAAATATTCGCGAAATAAGCAAAATAACATCTAATTCAATGATGAGCTGCAACGACGTAAAGCGATGTTTGGACCTTAATGTCTCAAAGTCAACGGTTTGGAGGGCAATACAATCTATTCCATACATTGTTCGAGAAAAAATGAGAGCTGCCCTTCGATTAACAGTAAAACGTGTTGAAAACAGAATCGCGTTCGCACAAACGAACATGGGTACAGATTGGGTGAAGGTAAGATAAAATAACACTCGTTCGATTTTTAAAATACAAGATAATATTTTCCGACGAAAAAAAGTTTAATTTGGATGGACCAGATGGATTCAGTGGATATTGGCGGGATTTGAGAAAAGAGCCAGCATTTTTTTCAAAGAAAAATTTCGGCGGCGTTTCTTTAATGGTGTTGGGAGCTTTTACGGCAAACGGAAGATTGTCGCTAGCATTCCCTTCTATGCGGATGAACAGCGATGAATATCAGGGAGTTCTTTTAGAAAATTTAATTCCGTTTTTAGCGAGTCATGGATATGAAAACTTTGTTTATCAGCAAGATAACGCTACAATCCATTCTAGTCGCAACACTAAAGCGTGGTTTTCGGACCACAACATCAAAGTCCTAGACTGGCCCGAGTGCTCCCCTGACCTCAATGCTATGGAAAATCTTTGGGGCATTCTGGTTCGCGATCTTTATAAGCATAATCGTCCGTTTGAGACAGTCAGCGCTCTAAAAATGGGTATCTTAAATGCTTGGGCAAAAGTTAGTGACCAAACATTAAAAAAACTATCAGCATCAATGCAAAATCGCTTATTTGAATTAATATTAAAAAAAGGGAAACAAATAAATTATTAAAACATTGAAAAAACTTCTTGGTTTATTTATTTTAGTGACTGACGTCATGTTTACGAAACGCTTTAATTGATATATGTATTATTGATTTTTTCGTTTGTGCTCATCTTAGAATCCTTTATGAAATTTTAAAATTGGTGTATTTGTTCTTCAAAAGTTGTGTTCCAATTTTGACAAAAAAAAATTTTTGTTTTGACCTTATAATTATGAAATGCACTGTACAATATACCATAGGTTCTAACCGGGCTTAAAAATACTTTCACTTACATTAGGAAGATTTTCAAAAATAAATGAAAAACAAACATACTCCATTTGAAGACATTTTGATTTTTATTACATGACAATAATTTACTGTCAAAAATACTTTTTTTTATTTTTTCACAACTTTGTTTTTGTTTATAAGACAAAACAATATCTAAAACTAATACAGACAAACAGAAAAACAATTAACCTTCACCAACCTGCAAAAACCTTAACTATAGACAATCTTTGTTTAATTTTTTATTGTTATTTTTTAATCTATTTCTTATTATTATAATTTAAAATCTACATACATATAATTATACATTTAAAGCACTTAGATTAAGTTGATAAAATGTAATATTACCTACGTCGTATTTTCATTGCTTGCTAATTATTATTATTTCTTTATTTCTTTACAGTTTGATACTTTACATTACTTTGCATATTTAGTTGGAACAATGGGAAATAATTGTTTTAATTTGCAAACTATGTGTAAATAAATTTAACATTTACAATTTTTAATATTTCTTTAAACTGCTTTACTTAAACTTGGTCTTTAATACTAGATAATATCATTTTCTTTTGGAACTTGTTTATCTAAAAACAGTTGTTTCATATAAAAATTAAGTTGCGTTGCTAAGCGGTATAAACATTTTTTTTTAATAATTGTTTTAGCGCTGTTTAAATTTTTTCTTTCTATTGTAGTTAGCTAAGAATATACTAAAATCTAAAATTTATTTAAACATATTACATGTGCTTTGGCTTTATTGATATCTACATTTTTTATTTACATAAACACATCTCCAGGGAGGTTTGGAGAAACAAAAATTGGTTTTAATTAATTATTATTTGTTTTTTTAATAAAAGTGAGTTCAGTTTCGCTAAAAACAATATTAAAGTCAAGTTTCTTATAATATTTTTTTTAAAATCGATATGATTTAATATTTATTTACCTACATATTTATTATTGCACTAAAAATTAATTAAATGTAATTTCAAATTGGTTAAAATAAAATGGCAAATATATGGTTTCTTGGCATTTGTTTATAAACTGAACGGGATATTTTCCTGATGGAAATCTTTATTTAAACAAGTCGCCTCACAAGATTGTAATATTAAAAATAAATATTTAACTGGTATTAATAGGTTTAGAATTTGCAAATTGTAACACGCTTTGGTCGTGGCAAATAAATAAAATTAAAAAAAGTCGAAGGATTATAGGTACGAGTACATCGACACACTATTGTCACTTATTCAATATTCGTTTTTCGACATTCAAGTTATTAGAGATTCCCCAGAATTTTTTCGGAAATTTTGAAGTGTCAGTAAGACAAATAAATCAAAGCGAAGGTTGGTAGTCGACTACAGGTGTTGCGCAAGAAGTTTGGCTCTCTTTTTCCTTAAAAGTCCCTTCGGTCCCTCTTTTCATTGAGCGGGAACACCGAGCTCTAGGCGGAGGTGGAGGGCAGCCATGGTTCCATAAGCCAGTAATCCACCAACCCCAGACCTCGGAAAATAATCCACATAGGTTCACGGGCGGTTGGCCCGACAGAGGAGAACGAGGAGGTTCGGTCGGTGAAGTCCTAAGGACAGTAGGGAGACTCACGACGAACCAGGAACCCCAGGGTGCGATAGGAGGTTGTTGGAGCCCATAGATAGACGGGAGACTCGCAACGGGCTGCATCAGGCAGGATGTCTGAAACTCACCGACGGGTGGGGGCGGACGGTTCTTTAACACCCCAACACGATGATGACGGGTGGGGGGACGACGGTCCCTGGAACAGACACCCCCCAACAAAAGCCAAGCAATAGGAGGCTAAAATAACACCCCATCCTGTTACCGATGTGGGTGCGGACACCGGCATCACATCCCACAACTGATGTGGACGCAGCTAGCCAAAACTAGCACCGAATCAATTAATCGACGTTGGGGTCTCTTTTAAAGCAACAACCCAACGAGGGAGCAACAGTGGAGTAAAAGTGGTGTGCAGGCGGATGGCCAAGACAATCGAGTACACCCCAACGACGCACCAGCTGTAAAAGTTGGGCTCGATGGCTGAAGGGATGACGACCCACCGATGGATCACCGAAGGAGAAGCAGAATCGTGTAGGCGGACGGCCAAGTATTAAGACAGCCTCTAACGAGGGAATATATAAACACACAAACATACAAACAATAACTAAACACAACAAACAATAACAACTATTAAACATCAAACAATAAAAACATACGAATAACAACACCAAACAGCAACAACCAACAACAATAAACTCCAGCGACAAGAACCAACCACATTAACAAAAGTACAAATCAAAAAACCGGCCCGAGGGCAGAGAGGGCAGAAGGGCCCAATTACAAAAATAAATAAATAAATAATTGTAAGGAGTGAAACGCTATTGGTCAGTCCCCCCCCCCCCAAATCTGAAGGCCGATCCACCGGAGTAGTTAGGGACCCGCGGATAAAAATATTAAAAATTTAAAAAAGCACTAAACTTAGCTTTTGTTAGGGGCGGCGACCCAACGGATGGTTGGATCGAGATACAATCCTGTTGAACGGAATATCTTCCGTTTGATATCAGGCACATAAACCAAATATCATATTGAATTGAACCTGTTTACTTGATGAAGATGTTGTGGCGGATTAAAAACGCTTGGTTGTTGATCAGTATTGAATTAAACTGAACATTTATTTGTTGGCCGAATGCCTCTTTTATACATTACAACTAATAACAATATCACTTACATCTATAAATCGTACAACTAATAACAATATTGCTTATGTTACGAGTACATCTAGAAATATCATTAATGACCTAAATAAACAAGTGAACATAATAAACACTTAATGGTATGACCCAACAAAGTAGGCTGACGAGGTTTTAGGTTCGTTGTCGTTTGTTGTCCCTTATGCTCCGTTCGTTGCTCCTTGGTGTTGATTATGCATTTATGCCTTGGTAGTTCGTTCGTTGTCCTATGCGGTGTGTTGTGAAATACGCATTGTTTTGTTTGACCTGAAGAAATCCATTCTGGATTATATCTATACTTTTTTCCTTTTGTCCCAATACTCCAGCTATCATTCCATCGAACTCCCTTTCTCCTTCGCGATCGTTTAATTTTGCAAAAAATTTTTTTAGTGTATTCCGAGGGGGGAAAAATGCCCGGGTAGCAGAAGAGAAAGAAACTCTGCTTTTCGCAATTAATGGTATGTAGAGTCTAATGGTAGGGGAAATAATTAGAAATAGTTAGGATCCACAGCTTCCATAAACTCAGTGGAGTTCCTAGTCATTACTGGAAGTGGGAGCGAACTCCGATACTGAGAAGTTTAGTGTGAATGTGGAAAGTCGGTATGAATGAGAGGCCTAGTTGGGCACGGATGCACACCCTAGCAAAGCTTGCTAGTGATGTAGCTAAAAATCCCGTTTTTGGGTCCGCTAGAGCCAAATGAATGGGTGAGAGAGCGGGTGTGTGAATGTGTGTGTGAGTCTGCGGGAGCTGCGGAACGAAAAAGATTTGGAAGTCACTTTGGTGATGACCGGCAACTAGTGAGGGTTTTTTAGCGAATTTTTTTTGATTGCGAAAAGCAATTTTTTCTGAATTTTTTTGTACGATAAAAAAGTAGAGTAGATCTTTTTTGCATTTATTTCACAGTAGAGTCGCGAGTTGTTACTTAACAAAAAAAAAAGGGAAACCAAAAAGGAGAAAAGAGAAAGGAGTTCAAGGACAGGAACGTGGAATTGGATACCGGGAGTAGCGGGACAAAAGGAGTGAGGAATTGTGAGCGGGCACGGCACCGCTAGGAAACAAAAGATAAATATAGTGCAGTGCAGTGGAGTGTAATAGAAATTCGTTTTTTTTTCTTTGGAAGTTGAGACTCCGGTAGGCCACGCCCCGTTATCTAGCGTTTCGCATGTATCGGGACTGTGAAAATAGCGGGTGACTCTATTGACGAGTGTGCCGCTAAGAGAAAAAAAAAGTTAAATAAATCGTCGAGCCCCAACGGGGCTTTATAACGTTGAGGAAAAAAAAAGTTTTTTTATTTCCTTTCCTTTTTTTTTCTTTTTGTTGGTTTTTTTTTGGATTCGGGGCAGATTTTCCTTGTGGGTTTTTTTCTATCGAGAGGTTTCGTGATTTCGGGGGAAAAATCATGTGGCGCCTATTTCGTTTTCCCAGGTTTAGCTGCCATCAAAGCGATAACTGGAGGAACCCACAGCTGGGATGTCGGGATCCCAGAGAGAGAAATAGTTACCGTTTGGTTCGGGGCATCGCTCTATCGGTGCCGGGAATCACACATAGCACAGGCAAAATAAAAAAAACTTATTGCCGATAAGTTCCCAATACAAAGAATAGATCATTCGACCGAACAAAATATTTCTCGTGCCTTAATCTGATGTCAGGATTCCACCAAATATAACTCGAGGAGGAATCCAGGGATATAACCAGTTTAGCGTCGAGTGTGATACCAAGATATTTGGCCTCGTTCGCAAAAGGAATTTGTACTGCGTTGATAAACACACGTAGATTGTCAGTTTTCTTGAGAATGAAGTTCACATGGACAGACTTGTTTTCATTAAGCGCGATTCGCCAAGTCTTTGTCTAATTGTTAATCCGTGTAAGGGCACGTTGCAACTTCGCAGTTGCTTCTTCGACGGTTTCAGCTGTTGCCAAAATGGCAGTGTCATCAGTAAATATGGCTAGCACAATATCGTCCGATTGCGGTGTGTCGCGGGTAAAAAGCAAATATAGTAGAGGGCCAAGTACACTCCCTTGCGGCACCTGCGCCTTTATTGTCTTAAAATTGGAATATTCGTTTCCGTGTCTGACACGGAAGAGTCGGTCATCTAGGTATGAACTTAAAATATGAAACAATTGCTCGGGTAGGACTTGTCGAAATTTATATTTCAGGCCCTCGTGCCATACCTTATCAAAAGCTTGCGAAATGTCAAGGAATGCGGTTGAACAGACTAACTTACAATCGATTGCTCGTTCAATTACATCGGTTATCCGATGTACTTGGTCAACAGTAGAGTGTTGGCTTCTAAAGCCAAATTGATGATCGGGCAAGAGGCGATTTGTGTCAATAATCGGTTTACGACGATTAAGTATGATTCGCTCGAAGACCTTCGATATAATCGGGAAGAGCGATATTGGTCTGTATGACTTGACTTCAGTCAGCAGTTTACCGGGTTTCGGAACCATAATAACTTCGAAAACTTTCCACTGATGCGGTACATACTCTAATCTTATGGTGGCATTTATAAGGTAGAGCAGCTTTAGCAAACCTTTTTTCGGTAGCGCTTTAAATATCTCTCCCGTAATTAAGTCATGTCGGAGGGTTTTATTGGCCTTAAGCGTGTTTATAACTTTCCTAACTTCCCTAAGTTAGCCTTTTCTATTGGAAGGTTCGTCGTCACGTCTAGCGTATTGACATTCTCTGGAAGCACTTCTCCGTGGAATGGTTTGAACGTTTCTGCAAGATTGTCGGCAAAAACGTTAGCTTTTTCTTTATCTTCTTTCGCCCAGTCATCTTGGTTTCTTCTTATTGGCATCACGTGTATTTGGGGCTTTCGAAGGTATTGCCGCCACTTTAACATATAAATTGTATTGTACTAGACTAAAAAGTTTTATTTCCTTGTAATGTCCGCCTTTCTTAAAACCTGAACGCGATCGATTTATAAATTATTGTAAAATACTGATCACTTCACGAACTTCCGGCCTCATCGTTTAGGGTCGGCCATTTTATCCTTCATTTGTGATGGCGTCAGCCATTTGTTTTATCCATCATTGTGATGGCGTTCTTTAAGCAAGGAGAACACAAAAAAAATTGTAATTTATATTTGTAACTAATCATAATCCTTTTAGAAAATAAAATACATCAACTAAAGAAGATTATTATTATTTATTTCCTCCGACGAACGGCCATCACAGAAGGCTTTTGACGGCTCTCCATAGGGAGTAATTGGTATTTTTTTGTCGCTCTGAGGCTTTCTAGGTGGTTATTAAAGTCCCTGATCGATTTTTTCACAAGTTGCGGACTCTATTAAAGGACGTTTTATGTTGTTGGTCCCGAGTTTCATGCCGCTTTTTCCGCGCTCTTCGTTTCTTCCTTATTAATTCCCTGATTTCCGGCGGGTATCTAATGCCGATACTGGCAGCTTTGTTCGATTCGCGTGGAGCGTTATTCCGGGCCGCTTGCTATATGACTTCACCAAACCGTTTTTCAAATTGATACGGCGTTCTGAGAGGTACTTTTAACTCAGTATTTTCGACAACATCTATTCGGAAATCTTCTCACACGATAAAGTGACAGGACCTTTTGTGCCTCACTTCAGGATACGTTGCTGACACTCGAGTGCTTACCACCGACGTGATATCATCGTAAATCTTAAAAAGTAATAAAATTTGTGAAGTATAATTTCTTATTCCACCAACAAAAGGAACAGCCACAATAGCAACAACCTGCTAAACACAAAGACATGTCGTTTTCGCCAAGCAACATTCAATCGCATCATTGACGCTGATGCTGTGCGAATAAGTCATAGCAACAGTTGCCGGGAATATGCGCGAGTTACGACCTGATACCATCCGATTGTTCCCACAAACACCCAAACACCTTCAACTCGATACCACCATCCGCAACAACAACAATTCCAGCGACAGGTGGAAGACAGCAAATGTAGGGTTAGCGGTAAAAAGTATGAATACTGTACTCGTAATTGCACAGATAAACGAAATGAACTTTATTCTGAATATGCGTCTACCAAATTTCCGGCACAAGCCAATCCAGCTCAAGTTCTTGGAATTCACCCATGCAAACATAGTTTTTTTTTGTTAATAATCAATCTTTATACTTGCGTATAAAGCAGAAGAACCAAAAAAAGCCACCAGACCAGTATTTCGGTTATACATAGGTAGTGGTGATCGCAGCGACCCTAAAGACGCGGCACTATGGGGCAAAATAGCCCTTTAGCTGGCGGAAAATAAGATAATTTTGAAGCCGAGCCGAGTAAGTGGAAAAACTATTTTCATTCAAGACAATTTGATCTTCGCCATGGTTGATGGAAAACTCTTCCACCCAAAAAGTTACATTTGTTATGCCAAATCAAAAGAATTTAATTCGATTGAAGAAATGGTACAAAAAATGCAACATCTACCCCAAGAAGCTATCGATTTGCTTAGGTCCCCATCTGTACCATCACCAAACCAAACTTCAATGAGAGTGATGAAGATTTGTAAACTGTTTTACGTACTGTTAAAAAAATGCCTGATGTCTGATGTGTTCTTTGTTAAGAATCTCTAGCTTAAACTTATTTTAATTTGATTTTTGAAACTCATGCATTATGTAATATGTATAAAAAACTTTTTTTTTTAAGTGGGCGTGGCCGTAAGTAACTTCGACAATATATGTACAATGGCACTGTTTGATAATCATTTGAATTATAATTTGATATCCAATCTCATAACGTAAAATGAATTTTCAACTTGCTAAAATAATTATTTTTATTTCTCTTTGAACCATTGTATCATAGACTATTCACATTTTTGCTTTGTTCATTGCTCTCTTTAATCGCTAATTGATTTGTTACTTGCTCTCTTAATAATTGTATACCACTTTGTATAACACTAAGCAAATTATGTCATAAAGATATCTCGGCCACTTGGATTTCGACCAGCAAAGAGATAAGTATATTCAACAAACAAACAAATTAAATATTTCAATTTGACTGTAGTCTTCTTCGTCGGCTTTCTTTTTGCTTCCCTTTGCAAGTGCTGGTCCTTCAATTCATTCGGATTTTTGAATCAATCGATCGAAAATCACCAACAGCAATGATGCCAAATTTCAACTTCTTAGCTTTGTTGGTAGATTTAATATCAACTTTTTAGGGGCATTCTGCCCCTAATTTGCGGTGGCTAAAAATTGGTTATGTGTAAAATTAGTATAAGTACTATAACTAAATAAAAGGCCCTCGTTGACTGGTAGAAAAAAAGAAAGTTGTTTTATCTAGGTAGTGCTTATGTTTAATGATTCTACATCTCTTCAATCTTACACTATTGTAACTTTGAATGAAAATAATTCATACAATAAAACATACGAAGAATAAGAAGAAAACACAGAACAGTAACCAGAGTTAACTAGAATAAACATTTGGGAACACAAAAAAAAAAAAGCACAAGCATGGCGCAAATGAATTTAATTGGCCTTCTAAGCGGAGTACCTGATTACACCGGATTACCGGAAGAACTAGAAATATTTATTAAGCATATTTATTGCATTTATATATGTACATAAAGTCAATCTTCATTTAACTAATATCTAATCTGAGAATTCGGCAAAAAGTTAAAGATCACGCGAATTCATAACAAATGGCCAGAAATTAAATCAGTATTAATATCAAATTGTAGTATTAACCAAAGCATTGAGAGTATTATTAGTGATATAAAAATGTTAAACTATAAGAACTCTGTTGAAGAATTGTACGAGCAAACTTTGAACTTGTTAAAAAAATTGAATATTAAACAAGTTTGAGTACAGATGTCCCTGAATGGTATAACAGCGGTCAAAACGAATTGATGGTACGAAAACTTTTCATAAATAACTTCCAAGTGAATCTAAATTTTAAATGCAAGAAATCCATCAATTGAACTGACGATTGACAAATTTATCAGTTAAAGTTGATACTGGTATTGTGAAAAACTATTGACAAAAATATTAGCTATTGTGAACATTAAGCAAAATATAAAGTCATTGCAACTTCAACTTTGACAATTCTAAAATCTTTTTGGTTCGAAAAGTTATTGTTACGAGTTTTCCAAACAATTTAATTAAAAAGTTAGAATTACGAGTGATACAAATATAACAAGTGTAAACATTTTTTTTTAAATAAAATGTCGTCAGTGGAATTATTTTTTGATGTAGACGAAACGGAACACGAGTATTTGGCTGCTATACGGAGGAGTCTTGCGAGATGCATCTAATCCGATGGAAGTGGAAAATCGAAAGTAATTGATTTTTTGTTCATAGAATAAATGTATATTATATTCAGTTCTAATTCAGCTTTGTAGAAAACTTTCGGCTATCCAAAACTGCATTTCTTGACTTGCTCGAAGACGTTGAGCCAAAACTAAAGCCGATCAGAAATCAAAGAGCAGTACCGAACATTTTAAAACTTGACGCTCTGCTCAGATTTTGCGCGCATGGGAGCTACCAGTTAAGTGTAGGGAATGACTTCAACCTTGCGCAGCCAACAGTCTCTTTAATATTAAGTGAAATAGTTAATGTTATGGAAAATCACATATGTCCAAAATGGATAAAATTCGAATACACAGTGGAAGAAAAGCGAATGGCAAAAATATATTTTTTCCAGAAAAGTAGTATTCCGAATGTAACAGGATGTTTGGATGGAACACACGTCAATATTGTATGCCCCAAAAAACAAGTGGGACACCTTTATTATAACAGGAAAGGCTTTTACAGTTTAAATACTATGATAGTAAATATTCTGAAGCATTTTCTATAAGCAAAGAATAAAACAATTTTTTTTTAGATGTGTGATCATACATAAGGTACATAAATGCCAAACACCCTGGAGCATCCCATGATTCCAGTATATGGAACATGTCACCACTGAAATTAAAGATTTCAGAAGATTACAGGAATGGGCATAACGATTTTCGGCTACTTGGTATACATATATTAAATTAAAACTATATAACTCTTTGATAAATAATTTTATTCTCATAACCATACCACAATGCTGAAGAGGATCTCCACAATCTGCATTCAACAAAATTCATGCGTAGGGAAGAAATATTGTGGAAAGAACGTTTGGTGTACTCAAAAGCAGATTCAGATGTTTGCTAACTGCAAGAGACTTCTCGCAAAGATCGAGTTGGAGACAAACCTTAAACAAGATTGTGACGCTCACTTGGTGTTTGATAAGACAACGGCTCACTTGGTGTTTGATAAGACAAACGGCAAGTGAGACGAAAATAAGTTATATGTATGTAAGTTAACACGACATCCGCGAAGTCTTCGAAACATCAGACTATATCGCTCACCAGACACAGTATACCTTCCACGAGCACCCGGTCGTTCGCATCCAAAGACATTACAAGTGCAAGACACTTGTCGGCACATGACACCCCATAGATCATCCCATGCATTCCATCACCTGAGATGCACTCCACTGTTCCCAAACAGAGCCTGCTGACTCCTACACATTCCTTCACGTACGCAATGTTCCACATTAGGTTAAGATAGGTGTAAAGGAAAATGTTAGAATTAAGTAACTTTAGTCTTGTAATAGATTCGAAATAATAAAGAGGTAAAACCTCAAAATAAAATTTATTTTTTTCTAAATCAAATTCGATTTAAATGTTTTAACTGGCGCCCGAGCAGGGACCACAGGAAATATTAAACAAGTGCCGGTAAAAAGTAAGACCGAAACCGTCGAAAAGTCCTCAAGTAGTAGTGTTCTTACGTCCTGGCAAAAGTGTTCCGTCGAAAGTCCTCAAGAAGCACAGACGCGAATATTCCTTATTAAAAAAAAAATCGTGTGGTTCCCCCCTACCCCACGAGTGTGGTGAAAGTGTTTAAAAAAAAATCACAAAGGCCCCCTAGTAGCCGTTGGCAGCCAGCAACCCGACCAGCGGAGGAAAAGGAGACGCGAAGCAAGCGTCAGCCGCACCACCAAGCAAAAGAAGTTAGGACCACAATGGAGTTCCTGTACTTCGTACTGTAAGTTAGTTTTAAGATTAGAAAGTGAAAGAGAATCAAAAACAAGTTTAAATACTACATTAAAAGAAATAAATAATTAACAAAGCAGGAAACAAATCGTGACAATTGAACGGAAATTTTTTTTTATATAAAAAGAAAAACGAATTTTATTATATCACTATAATTATCATACTAATATATATTATATCAATATAGTAACATTAATATCATTAATTTTACAAAACTTAAAATGCCTATTACAAGGTCGAGTAACCCCCAAACTACCAATCCTGTTGGTCAGCATAGATCCGCTGAAACAACTCCTATTCTTCCCATTAACCCCCATCCACCGGCTGTACCAAGCACGTCACGCGAACCGCGCGATACAATAACCGAAACAACACATAATATTTCGATACAATCAACGTCGTCCCAAGACAACCGACAGCAGAACCAAGAGATCGGAACGTCGCCAGATTTCGAATCTCTTATTACGGGCATAGTAATAACTCGCGTGTTAAAAAAACAGATTCCCGCTATTATTTCGAGTACATTAAACCCAAATGCAGACCAATTCGCTGGCGTAGACCAGACTATCTCTCCCGAATTTAGAGATAATTTGTCTGACCTAGACAGGATACCTGAGGTAGTCCGATGCCTCAGAGAATTCTCGGGAAATCGCGGAGAATTTATTTCGTGGAAGAGAAGCGTTGATAGGATCTTTGAGACCTATGAACCAATTCGAGGTACCCCTAAATATTTCGGTATCCTCAGCGTGGTACGGAACAAAATCGTCGGTGAAGCCGACATTGCCTTGGAGTCATATAATATTCCTATGAACTGGCACATTTATCATAAAAATACAAAATTCATCCGTAATTAAGCCCTCAAGAATAAGTCAAATCCCATTATTTTGAATATGGATCAAACGAGCACGTTTGAAACTAAAAAAGGAGTTAACACGACATCCGCGAATTCTTCGAAACATCAGACTATATCGCTGAACAGACACAGTACACCTTCCACGAGCATCCGGTCGTCCGCATCCAAGCACATTACAAATGCATGACACTTGTCGGCACATAACACCCCATAGATCATCCCATGCATTCTATCACCTGAGATGCACTCCACTGGTAAAGAGGTAAAACCTCAAAATAAAATTAATTTTTTTCTAAATCAAATTCGATTTAAATGTTCTAACTTGTATGCTGAATGGGGCGAATAATCAAGTATATTATTACAGTGGGATGTAAATGTTTTCAATACATCTTAATATGTAACACTCCCCATCACAAGCATTTTTGGTCTCCAAAAATGTAATTTTAGGTGACGAAGATCTAGTTATTATTAACTAAGCTTGCTTCAAAGATATTTCCTACAATCAACTTTCATAGGCTCTACCGTACTTATGAGTACATACATACATACGTTATCCAATTTATGGTTATAAATAGTTTAATCTTTCCGCTTGAATTATAAAAGAAAACGTTCCATTTTTTGAGTTGAAGTGATTTGTATTTGATATAAATATTTGTATTCACACATATTGCCTTTCTTAAAATACTCCATATTTTTTAATACCAAAATATATATTCTTTGACGAACATCCAACTTTTCTTTTTTTTTTCAAAATGCTATTTTAACGTATTAATATTACAAATGTGTTTTTAATTTAAAGGTACTTTTTGTTTTTTGCTTTCTTTAATAACCTTATATCTTATTATCTAAATTGAAGTAAAGATTTCTTTTCTGGTCTTTCGCGTTTTTTTAAAAACGTTTATTAAAGGATTCCAACTTTTAAACAACATTTCAACTAAAGAAAATTATACCTAATTATATTTGTTATAAATATTACCAAATAGTATAGCGTGTTTAACATTTGAACGCACCCTTGGATTAGACATATTGAATCTCTCCAAATTCTACCTCGATCTCATTTTCAACTCAGCGAAATATTCTCAGAACGAACTCATTGTCATCCTGACTGATTTCGACATTCTAGTACACATAAGCATAACTGAACGAAGACGTTAGATTTTGAAGAAGGATTCCGAAGTGGAAAGCTCATTTACAATATTAACAGTAAAATTTTCTAGTTCTAACAAACGTAAAAACAAAATAAACCCGAAAAATGGAAATACCACAAGGAAATAAAATCAAAAGAAGTTTCAATTGCCGATTAGGAAGGAGGAAGATTTAAGATGGTATAAAGGAAATTGTTTTCCGTATTCATACGAGTAAGTTTACTGTTATGTACATATCATTTTAATACGAATTAAGGATGTTGATACTTATATTTTCGTTTTAATTGACTTTTATAGTATTTCGTATCTCGTTTTGTCGACTTCTCCGTGATGTAATTTCCCTCAACTTTAATTCAGCTCAACATTTTGTATTTTGGTTTACTTTTAACTACAGTTTAATTTTTTACTATGTTCGTACAAAGTTTGTCGTTGGCACCTTTTCGTTCATTGGTCGAACTTATTCTTAACTCTTTTTCCGACTTGAATTTTAACGCTAGTTAAAATATTTATTAATATTTTTGTTGATAAAATCAATAGGCTTAAGTTTTGTTGTAGAATGAAATGGGTTGTTGTAAATGCATAATTTAATCTAATCTAATTCTAATTTCTGTTCGTTAACATTTTTTATTCTTAGATGTTCGCTTAAAGTTGCAGGTAACTTTTCCACATCAGCGTTGCCGGTCTTGTGGAAAATAATATCGTTCTCCTTAAGGAATTCTTCTACCGCAGAGTGCAAGATGCATGTGTCCCTATCGGAGGGTCCATCTGTGGTCCATTTATTTGGAACCTGATGATGGATCCACTCTTGCGGCGGCTAAACGAGCTCTGTGGGTGCTGCGCCTATGCAGATGACCTGCTCCTCATCCTTGAAGGCCAGTCTAGGGCCGAAATCGAGGCAGTAGGAGAAAGAGCTCTAGCAGTCGTTGCTGAATGGGGAGAAAGCGTAGGGGTAAATGTGTCACAGGATAAGACCGTCTTAATGAAGCTCAAGGGCAAGCTGAACGTGAGACGTCGGGCTCCTAAGATACATTTGAACGGCGTTGGCATTAGATGTGTGACTGAGGTCACATATCTGGGCATAACGATGGGTGAGTGTATGAACTTTATGCCTCACCTGGTTCGTACTAGACTACGTATGCTGAGTGCCGTAGGCCAGGTAAGGCGCATTTTGCGATCTGACTGGGGACTCAACAGGCGTTCTGTCCGTATCATATACGATGGCCTATTTGTTGCCTGTGCAACATATGGAGCATCGGTATGGTACGACAGAGTTATGAATGTTGATGGCCAAAGGCGGATCCTGGCTTGTCAAAGAGTCGCCTTGCTTGGCTGCTTACCGGTGTGCCACACTGTCTCCGCAGAGGCAATGAAGGTGTTGCTTGGAGTGCCACCTCTGGATCTGGAAGTGATACGTCGTGGTATTGCCTTCAAGATCAGGAAAGGTCTCCCTCTAAATGGGCGCGATTGGGTTTCCCCGGAAGAAGTGGATGGCCTATCCCTGAAGCAGCGTAAAACCTTGCTACACGCATGCGTTCTATCTAGATGGCAATCTAGGTGGGATGCTAGCGAAAACGGCAGGGTTACTTACGGCTTCCTGAGGGATGTGCTGACCATGACAGTTTTTCCTGAACGGAACTTCACCCTCAGCCTGGGCTTTTTATTAACCGGGCATGGCTCCCTTAATGCATTCTTGCATAAAAGAGGGCTTAGTGGGGTGGCAAGCTGCTCATGTGGAGCCACCCATGAGGATTGGCTTCATGTACTCTGTGAGTGCCCAAATTATTCAGATGTTAGGGGCTTGCATGCTATGGGCATCATCTACAACGGTGATGCCTACGACGTCAGTGGAATTCTCACTGACACCGTACGGTTCGAAAGAACCCGTAGCTTTGCAAGAGAAGTATTCCTTAGAAGACGCAGTAGGCAGTTAGCGGGTGGGTCCTTTTAAAAGTTAGGGAAGCCCTAAGTGGCAAAGGCCGCCAGTCCTGGGCAGTGAGGTGCCCAACTGGAAGTAACCTAAAGGTTGCGAAGCTCGACCGGAAGCTATATTCTGGTACCACGGGAGGTCAGGAGCCCCCGGAACTATGGTTCCGGCCTGACCTAGGAGTTGGCCCCCTTGTGGGAGTATCGTTGTGGCAGTAGGTTTAAACCCAAAATCGCGGGGAGAATGGACCGAATGGATCTTGGACATCTCATGGCTTAGCATGTGTGCAGTTTACTACGACCTGTGCTAAACCATGGGATTGCTATGGAACCAATTGGTCTGCTCGATGTGGAGTTGCATTGCAACCGGGTGCCATGACCCGCAGAATGGCTGAGGTATTAGATAGGCCTCGACCCTTCACCAAAGGGGAAGTTCGTGCCTTACACACGACTTCGAATCTGGTACTGGTGGTAGTACTTGTACTACCCGAAGGGCGCTTATCAACGCATTATTTTGATATCTTGTGCGAAGACGCACCGTAGGCTTAAGCCCTCACGGCAGGTACCTACGTTAAACACAAGAGACATCTGTCCCTATCGGATACAATTTTCAAAGGTTTCCCTAAAAACTGTATACGCTGTTTTAATGCATTTAAGATAGCAATCCAGTTTCTATCTTCTAATTTGTGAATTGTAGCGTATTTAGAAAACTTATCGATAGTAGTCAGATACATTTTGTTTTTTTTCTGAGAACCAAATGTCTATGTGTATGGTGTTGTTGAAATATTCAGGTGTTCCTGAAATTTGCATTAAAGTTTCGATACGTCTTCTATCGTATTTAGACAAATTACAAACTTCGCAGTTATTCAGAAATTTTTGAATTTCTTTTTAAAGATTTGGATAGAAGAATTGTGTTTTTAACTCTAGGAACATTTCATTTATTCCCTGAGAGTTTTTTCTAAGATGTTCTTGTTTTATAAGAGTTATCACTTCGTTCTTATCTGTTACGTCTTTGAGTTTAATATTAGATTTTAATAGTAGTAAGTTTGAATCCATGGAAAAATAGTTTACATACAGGATTTGGAATTCGAGAAATAAAGATACATCCTCGCAATATATGCACATTAATCTTTTGTTAAGAAGTAATCTTCTCATTATGTTTTCTTTATTCAATTCAACATGGTTTTGAACTTTTTAATGAACAATTTTTATAGCAATTTTTCCTTTTTTTCCATAAAATAGGTAAATTTGGTTTTTATAAAGTTACGTCTCAGAGACCACTCCCTTTTAATCCCGTTAGTCTCCCCACCTCCTCTAGCCAATCTAACCAATGATAAAGGCATTGAATGGCAGTAACTACCACCTCCCCATTTTCCCGTTACTTCGCCATCTTCCCAATTTAACCAATGATAAAGGCTTTGAATGGAAGGAACCGCCACCTCCCTCTTTATCCCGTTACTTCGCCATCATCCCAATCCCACCATGCAAATATGCATTACGTCTGTTCACTCAGGTAAATGATCACGCATACCCCACATGCACACTTTGCACTCAATAGTGCACGATCAGTGCATACGCTTGGAATCAAGTGACAAGCCAAGAGCATACAAATTCCTTTCCCACAAAAATATGATGACGTTTGCAAAATTGTAGCTATAAGTATAGGTAGAAACTGATTGTTAGTTTAGTTTTTAAGTGGAAGTTGACAAGTAAATAAAGTTTTTTTTAAAGAAAACTCGTGTTTGCATCTATAACTATAAAGGTTAATTGGTTTTTCGGTAATGTAGTAGATATGTCGTGTTTCGTACGTTTACAACTTCACCTTTCTACCGATGCGTGTCTGATGTATATCCGTAAATTTACTAGTCGTTGAGGGGCACCAATACGTATTCGATCTGATAATTGTACAAATTTTAAATGAACTGATAAGTAACTTCAAGGGCGGCTCCGGGACTTCAACCATAGAAGAATTTCTGACACCTTGTAAAACAAAAGAATAGAATGGGTATTTAACTGTCCGTTAAACCCTCACACCGGTGGATGCTGGGAACGATTGGTGCGAAAGCGAGCAATGTTCTGTTCAACGAGAATCTTCAACAGTTCATCGTGTTCAACAGTTACTCAAACCAGTTAGACGTGTTTATCTTGTTCTCCCTATTCACCTGTTTAATTTTCCGTTCTAAATTTCGTCAAATTGCATTTTCCGGTTAATAACCCCCAGTGCTCGAATTCATTAATTTTTTTGTCTACATCTGGCAGTAGACAGTGCGCCTATCTCCAATAAAAAAGAAAAAAAAAATAACTCGACCTATATTTATACCCTCACTGACCTACACAACCAATTTAAATGTCTTGCGGAATTGTAAATTGTGTAATCGATGATAACAATGCTGACTGGGTAGCTTGCAACGGCATTTGTGGGAACGCCTTTCATGCCGTTTGTGTCGGGTTAAACAAAAGAAATACGGTGTTTATTAAAGAATTCTCCGATAACCTACTTTTCCTCTGTGATGAGTGTAAGAGTATCTCACTTTCACACGTGCTTTTGGCAATAAAATGCCTAAGCGATTCAAATGACTCCTACCAAGACGCACTTGCCAAAAAGATTACGGATAAAATTTCGGTCATTGAAAGCAGTGTTAAAAGTATTGAAGAGTTACGTAACTCAGTACCGAACTCAGCCGATCTAATAAAATCAAAAGTAAAGCACATGGATAAATAAATTGCTGGTCTAATCGAGTTAGACTCCGGGTGATCCAGGAAAGAAGAAACTCCCTTACATCACCTGGATAAAGTGTTGAGTGACATCAAAGCTATCTGTTCTGCGCAGGTTATCTTCAACCAAAAAACCTGCGAGTTGATATGCTCCCTGCGCGACGACATAGGCATTCATTTCCAATCCTCGTCACACACTCTCTCCTAAACAATATGATCCCATGCTCGAAGTTATCTTCGATAAAGTGAACAATGTCGGTGACGAACTTACTGCGACTCGATCCATCGTATGCGATATTGAACATCATATCGCAACAATAAACAGCAAAATCGTTGATACACCAAACTTCCCGCAGCATTACCAGAATATTCCCTATAATACATCGCTCATGACTGAATTAATGCAAGCTGAAGTGGATTCACGCTCACCCCCACATATTACTCGTCTACGGACGGTTCAACCCACTGATTTCTGCGAAATTTCTTCCAACTTTATAACAGAGAACACATCTATGTCAGCTCCTCCAATCTCTGCCCCACGGAATCTAATCAATCATTTTAATTCAACTTGGACACCTTCCGAATGGCAAAGTAGACTTGATAAGCTTGCTTCGAAGAATCAATTGGTCACTACGCTTCTTATTAAAGACGCCCCCCCAAACGCTGATGTTGATTGGATCTCGAATTTCTTCGAAAAGAAATATGGCATTACCATTAGCCACTGCAATTTGCTTCCAACATCTCACCACAGAAGCAAGCGCAGCTTCAAGCTCAATCTTCCAGTCAAATATGAATGGTTATTCCATAATCCAGTCAGCAACAATTTTGTAGTAGAACAACAAAGTGGTAACACTGCTAAAGATATATTCTAATTGTAAGTGTAAGAGAGTCTGCCGGTAGGTAGAGTTTAGTGCTAAGCAAACCATCGTGAGATACGGACGATAGAAAATAAAGCTAAATACGAAAAGTAAATAAACGTTTTTTTATTATCAGTTCGCGCATAAAATTTCAATCTTGGAAAGATGCGTGTCTGCAAATGGTTGGAAAATACGACCCAGAAGCAGGATAAAGTCAAGCAGTCCGTCATACCTAAACCAACAAATAAGTTAGCAAGTAAATCCAATTTGTCAAGACCCACCTCCTCTTCGCACAACAAACCCAGCTCCAATTGAAGTTTTAATCCTCCCACCCATACTCCAACTCCCCCTATTCCACCACAAATTAAGCCCCAACGTCAACGTGTCTCTTTCGACTTAACTCCTACAACTCAAATTCCGACCACTCAACCGGAGTTGCAATCTCAGTACAATGCATTCATTAATGAGTATTCCACACAATGAATTGACTCTGCCTCAACGCATCCTAACGCATCAAATGTTCTTCTCAACAATTTCTATGTTGACGATGTCATAACAGGCACCGACAATATAGATGACCTCTTTGCTCTGCAATCGGATTTGGTAAATCTTCTACAATCAACAGGATTTAACCTTCCCAAGTGGTAAAGCTTCCATAGAATCAACGAGATCTTTCGTCTGTAGACTTTGAGGATTCCAATTCGATTAAGATCCTCGGTTTACAGTGGTGCCCATCAAAAGATTGCTTTTGTTATAGGGTCAAGTTAAGCAATGACATCACTTGTACGAAACGCCGCATACTTTCGGACGCGTCGCGATTATTCGATCCCTCAGGCTTTCTAAGGGATCGAATAGTAAAGATACTTTTTCAAGGTCTATGGAGACAAAATCTCGAATGGGACGAGGAACTACCAGAGGAAATTGCTCGTCAGTGGCGGGAGCTCGTCAGAGAGGAGCTTCCTACGCTGGAATCCCTATCTATTCCAAGGATGATGCTGCAAAATAAATCGGATTGGGAGCTCCACGGTTTCTGTGACTCATCATTAGACACGTATGCTGCTGCAGTTTATAGCCGAAGCGTTTCATCAGATGGAACCATTACTGTGTCCCTTGTTGCGGCCAAATCAAAATTTTATCTTTACCTCGTCTTGAGCTGTGTGAGGCAGTATTACTAACTCACCTAATCAACAAAATAAAGTTATCTTTACAGGAACCAGATGTTAAAATCGTGGCATGGACAGACTCTTCCATAGCGCTGCATTGGTTATCAGCCCCTCCCAAGAAGTGGTCTGTGTTTATTGGCAATCGAACTGCCGAAGTCTTGACTTCGATTCATTTCAAGTTTTGGAACCACATACGATCTGCCCCAAATCCTGCAGACATTGCGACGCGCGGAATATCACCATCGTCTCTACCAACGGCGGATTTGTGGTGGAGAGGACCACCTTGGTTAAGTGAGGAAAGAACTAGCCGGCCGGTGTCAATTTGGAGCATCTGGAGGAGAGAAAGGTATCTCCAACTCTGGTACTTGTTTCGAATTTTACGTATTATAACCCTCTAGAAACACTATTCCAAAATGCTTCTAATTGGATACGCTTGGTACGCGTTACCGCGTATACGTCACGTTTCATATCCAATTTTCCACTCAATCGAATAGATCGTAACTTAAATCCATTGTCATCGACGGAATTAAACCTTGCAAAAACTAAATTAATTAGACACGCTCAAATATCGGTGTTTCGCAACGCAACCTGGCGTATCGCTGTTGTTCGCGTTAATGAAGCAAAACTTCAAACATGACTGTGTGATTTGCTTTCGAGAGCGTTTGTCAACCACAAAGCAGCTCATGGGAGACTATCCGGCCGCACATATTTGTTACGCTAGGCCCTTTAGTAAGGTCGGTTGTGACTATGCGGGTCACATTGAATTGCGTCTCAGCCGGGCGAGAAACCCAAAATTTGTTAAAGCTTATATAGCGCTTTTTGTTTGTTTTACGACTAAGGCCGTTCACGTTGAGCTCGTTGGAGATTTGTCGTCGACCGCGCTTTTACTGGCATTAGAACGTTTCGTCGCACGTCGCGGTAAACCCTACGGAATAAACTTTCGTGGTGCTAAACGTTTGTTAGATGAAATGCATAAACTTCCTTACAGTCAACAACATAACAACATCGTTGCAGATCATCTTGCCAACGACGGAATCCATTGGAGTTTCATACCACCCTCCGCACCTCATTTTGGAGGTTTGTGGGAGGCTGGTGTGAAATAGTCAAGCTGCATTTAAAGCGGGTAATAGGTGAAGCAAGACTCATTTATGAAGAAATGTATACTCTATTGGTAAAAATAGAGTCTTTGCTCAATTCTCGCCCTATGTGGCAAACAACAGATTCCGAACCAGTAGCTCTTAGTCCAGCGCATTTTTTAATTGGAGAACGATTTACAGTCATACCACAAGCATCTGTTCCTAACTCAGTTGTTTCTATGAATGTTAACTGGTCTCTTTTACAGGCAATGCTACAAGGCTTTTGAGTCGCTGCCATAGCGAATACCTAACGTCACTGCAGCAGCGACCCAAGTGGCAAAAATCGCAGTCCAATCTCCGCATCGATGATGTTGTCTCACTTAAGGAGCCAAATTTACCACCATCCAAATGGTTCATCGGAAGGGTTATCAACATTCACCCTGGAAGAGACAGCAACAGTCAAAGTTGTTACCGTCAAAACAAAATTTGGAGAATTCGTTCGACCAGCTGTTAAGGTGGCCCCTTTGCCATTTTCTGAAAGACCCTAGTCTTCCAGGGAGGGCTGGATGTTCAGAAACCTAAATGAACTAAGGGAAATTCGTAGTACACCACCCTATAATTTATGTAGCTAGCCTATGTAGTTTTTATTTTTATTGTAAATTGCGACTAATCTGTTATAATTTTCTCATCTTACATATTTTTTACACATTGCATATGCATATCATGCAATCTGGCCAGACTTCACTTGTGATTCAGATGTCGATCTGTTAAGTTGCTTTCCTTGTCATTTTCCTAAATTGTACATGTACAGCCTACCACATTTTTTCCTAATCATTGATTAAAGAATATTTTTGTAGCCGTTTAAGAAAAGGATAAAATTGTTTCATTTAATTAATATAAAAATCAGAAGTGTTTTTCCTTACCCATCATAACCACACAGCTTCCTGCATTTGTTCCAAGTCAATCTTAATTTCAGCAGTTCTCCCTTTTTAAACCCTACTTCAGAAACCCCATCCGTTGCGACACCAAACTCATTAACCACTCCCTCTTCTATTGACCCCCTTTCGCCACCCACTGTTAAATTAACGCAGCAAACTAGCGATACTACCGAATGTCGCTATGCGCTCTCTAGACTTACAGATAAAAAGATATATGAGAATATACGTCTATATGGTATCTTGCCTATCTGCACGATAAATCCGACTCGGTGTGCTACGAGGATAAAACAAAAACAAGCGTCATGGTTTCTATCCAGCAGGAAGGCCACCCTACTGACGTTACCACTCTCAGGAAACTTTATATAAAGTATCACGAAATTTTCAATACGCTCCGCCCAAAAAGTTGCAAACGATCTTGCCGCTCTTCGCCACTATGTACACTCTAACCACGCTAAATTTTTTCGACCCTAAAAAGTCATGCAAAAACCTCCCTCACACCTTCTATTACCAGAACATAAGAGGACTGCGTTCTAAAACCCACGGCGTTTTGCGCCAATCTCATGCTCTCCCACCCGTGAGAAGCAATGGCGAAAGGTGCGGTGCAGCAGATTCAATATCGGTTTTGGAAAAAATGGCCGGGAGAATATCTCCCAGACCTGTGTCGCAGAACCAAGTGGCACCAGCGCGTGAAGACCTTATCAGCAAACGACTTGGTGCTTGTGTGACAGCAGCCTTTATCACTCAAAATGGTCAAAGGGGAAGGTGATAAAGGAGTTTCCTGGAAAAGACCAACAAGTGAGATCTGCGGAAATACTGAAGGGTTCCGGATTTGTCAAACGGCCGCGGCGGCTCGTATGCTGGCGAAGCTAGACATTGGTGAACCTGAGGTGGGATAGGTTCACAGTGGCAGGGATGTTTCTACAATTTCATTTCGCTTACCTATTTCTTTGCTCATTAGTGTACAAGTTGACAAATTTGCTTCACGATCTCCCGTCTTTAAATTTCATTGTTTGTCATTAATGTGGGGACCCAGCAATCTTAAGATAAGTATTTCACAAACAAAATACAATGTGACACAAGTAATCTTAGTAGTCTTAGCATAAACTCAATAACAGATACTATTTCAGACCGTCAGGTTAGCATGCCCATTAGAATCGACACGATGACCAACGATAATAAACTAATAAACTTACACAGCGCATTCCAGCGATATCAATCCACCGGCATGATGATTGGTGACAGCAAAACTACACCCTCACAACAAGCGACGAGTAAGCACCACAATAGAGTCGCGGTCAATGAAAAGAAGTGTGCATAGGCGACGATCGATGTTCCAATTTCAAATCGTTTAAATGGACGAGCGTAACCCCTGGTCACCGGCTCGCCTAACATCTCACGACACCGTGCACGGGGCGCAGTGTCAGCAATATTTGTACTAAGGCTTAGGATAGTTAAGAATATTTTTATGTCTTAGATTCAGTTTATATTTATAAGTAATCAAGCTCACACGAAAAATAATATTTGAATAAAACGAAGATTAAATAATTTGAACAACAGTGTAAAACTGAATGTAAAATAGAGTAATTTGGACATGGAAGAAGAAGAAGAATAAACACCGATGTATCAAAACAATTATCCATGCTGCTGTTGATCGGGGGAGCAGCAGGATCGGGATATCTGCTGAGCTGGACAACCAAGATATTTGCGTGGTATAGCCTACTAAGGAAGGTAGAGATATGGGACTGGTATTCAAGGGTAGTTGAAAAAACACATGGAAGTATTGAAGTTATGTTAGCGAATAAAGATATTTTTTCTAACTTGTTATAAGTATCGTATGGGTTTCATTTTGATGACTTTAAAAATCCCACATTAATATTCTGAGTACACGTTAATTTTAAGCCATTAACCTTATCTGCCACTTCAAAAAATATTCTGGAAACGCGAGGTCGCACAAAAGCGAAATAAAACAAACACTTAGCGCATAAAACAAGGAGAAGCCATTTTATTTAAAAAATAAACTTCCAGTTGAAGTACGGCGGTAACGATTAATATCGGATGTATTTGAACAATTTACCGAATCCGGTGCATGTTAATCGATGCAAATATCTCGCAACATTTTTGAGCTGAGATGGTGGACACAGTATCATATTTGATCAATCGAATTCCTTGCAGAAGAAACAATTTAAAAACACCAGAGGATCTGTGGTCAGGAGTAAAGCCGGATCTGTTGATGCTGCTCGTTTTTGGCTCTAAAGCTTTGATCCACTTACCGCATGAAAGACGTCGAAAACTTGATGCGAAGTCAATGGAGTGCATGCTGTTAGGATACTCACGGGAATCCAAGGTCTACCGGTTATGTGTTGAAAACAGAAATATAATTGCCAGTCGAAATGTAGCATTTTTCAAGTCTGATAATTCCACAAACATTTCAACTGACAACATGAACTCAGGTAGAGTGAATTTCATATTGTGGAAGCTGATGATCTAACCGAAGCGAATGAGCCAGCTGTATCAATCCAGGTGATGATCTAACAGAAGTTAAAGTTCCAGCAATTTGCGACGACTTGGCTATCAAAGATGAGGAAGATCTAACCAATCTGGATCCTGCAGTTGTCATGGATGAAGCTGAAAATTGCTCCGATGACCATGAGGATCCTGATGTTTCTGTGGTCCCGGTGATCAACGAATGACAAGAGAATTTCTGAAGTGCGTCGGTCTCAGGGCATTGATTGGGGAATTCTGAACCCCGCTAATTTGATTACAAACATCAAGGCGTCCGATCTTGAAACATAAGCAGAAGCTATGTCACGTGCTGACTCATTTCAAGGAAAAGAGGCGATGGATAGCGTGTGTTTAGATCGCGAATTTAGATCACTCTAAAAGGGTTAACTACACAAACTTTTTCGCCAGTGACGCGATATGCATCAATTAGATTTCTAATTGCATTGGCTGTAAGATATAACCTAAACCGTTACAGGGTTCCTTGATGGTGAACTCAAGGAAAGAACCTATATTGCCAGAGAAGTATTCTGATGGCACTGGTAGAATGTGTAACCTGCGAAAGTCCCTGTATGGCCTTAAAAAATTCAGTCGCGTTTGGACCGGGAAGCTGAACGAGGTGCTAACACAATTTGGGTTCGTGTGGTTTGATGGAGATCAATGCGTCTACTACAAAATCATGCATCTACTACAGATCAGATGGCAGATGATTTTTGTTGCTGTCTACATCGAGGATGTATTAATGCTCTCAAACGACAAATGCACGGAGAATAACTCAAAGCAATTGTTTGGTGAAAGTTTCCAGATAATGAAGGACTTAGGTTAGGTTTCTTCGATTCTTGGTATTCGAATCTCTCGCGACAGGTCGTCTGAAAGTATCTCTATGGATCAGTCACAATACATAGTTGACATTTTAAATCGATTTGGTATGACAGATTGCAATCCAATTGGCACCCATCTCGATGCGAATCAAAAAATATTCTCGAAAATGTGCCTATCGTCACTTGAGGAGCAGAACAAGATGTCCAGTGCACCATATATAGAAGCCGTGAGTTTTTTGTTGTTTGCGACGCAAACAACTTAACTTAACATCAGTTAAATAATTTAAACAATAAAGTCAGTTAATGTCAAAAACTCACGTTGTGTGTTTCTTTTCTCCACTCTTTTGGACCTCGTTTTTCTGTTCACTTCAATTTACCATTTCATCAATTCTATATCATGAATTGTATTTTTTTATTTGAACGGGAGAACTATCCTGTAAGTCGCGCGAGTAACGTCAGCACTCCCACAATTCTAAGAAATAAAATGTGTTGACATTACTCTTTCTGAGAATATGCATCGCAGAGTCGCCATGTCATCTGATCCCGTCTGGACAGATCGTGCAACTCTGCTGTACATTCATTGTTCTTTATTAATTAAGTTGATAAAAATAAAGTCTCAGTTTGAAAACTCATCTCTGGTTGTGTTCATCATTTAATTTGTCTGGTCTGGTCTCGTAATTCGCGTGTAAAAATTAAAAAATAAATAAAAAATTACTGCAGTGCAGCGAAGAAAACAAATATAACACAGAGTGCGGGAGTTACTTTTGGAATATCAAAACGCACGAGAGGACGATTTAATTCAGAGTGAGCAGATCATATATTTCGTAATGTATTCTAGTTCAAAGTTATAAATGTAATAGAATAGAATATAAGTGTAATATAAGAACATAATTGTAATGCAATTGTTTTGCGCAATAAAAAGTAGTAAAGCAACATAAGTAAATTTAAAATGTATTCCAATTTTATAGTATTCATAATTATTTTAATATGGTTTTTAATTGATTTATTTATAGTTAAAATCATCAACGTACCTCTCCTAAGAACTGCTAAGTGGCTCTTGTACGTTCTCCGTATTGTATTCAGTCTAGTTTAAGCGTTCAATAAATAAAGAACCATATTAAAAACTGAACCTTGGTTTCATTATAAACCACGTTATTCGGGTGTCCTACCTCTCCTGCTCCTGGTCTTGGTACTACTCCTTGTATTAAATCACTGCCGTTACTGTATTTATCATACGGAACGAGTAGGAACTGAGTGTATGTAACAACCGATGGATAGCGGGTTTTGAGTGTGAATATTGTTGTAACTTCGCAGCATTGCTTAGTATCGTCGGTTTTTTTTTTATAATGACTCGGGAATTTAGAGTGGACTTAGCAAATATACGCGGTGTAAAAATAAACATTTTCTGCGTACGTCCACGTCTGTAAATACAGACCAGCTGTTTTGGCACTTAGTGAAACACAGGTAGATTCTGATCTGAAGCTGCCTGGCCACGAACTATTGCCATTTTCTTTTCTCACTGCGGTATCGACATTTACGTACGTACTTAGTGATGTAGCTTACCAAAGTCCACCACAATGTAGTCCCTGTTCCAATCCGGAATTCAATTTCATGTGGCTAAAATTCTATCTCTGATAGAAGCCTGATAAAGCATTGTTGTAATCAAGATTAAATAAATAGACTGACTCAAAACATCCGGTTATCGTCGTTAGATATGCTGACTGACAGCATATCTTGTCTGGGTAAACAATGCAAGTAATCATATTGTGACTCACATTTTATTGTCTCCTTAGGAGATTAAACATTATAAGGAGATAGTCATTTTTGCCTTTTTGGAATCATAGTTTACTCTGTTGTGACTACATTTGGAGCTTTTGTTTGCTTCTCGAATATTGATAAGCACACTCACTGTAAAAATATTCATATTAGTAGCATAATTCGGCTCATTAAATCACTGTAAATACATTGTATTCTTGCCATAATTTGACTCAGCATTATCATGTATAATAAGATATATTTCGCATTTGAATTAGTAATCATATTTCCATGCAGTTGTAAATTAAGTTTAGCTCTAAGTAGGGATAAAAATTTGTATAAAAGAACCACAGATTTTAGAATAAGGACAGTTAAGTTTTGAACATTGAAGAAAGTGATTTCATTTTAACATCATGAACTAGATGATTTTCCTAGTCTCATCACCCATTGGAACCTTAATAACTAGAAGAGTTACCTAGTTATCTCCCGGAACTCCGGACTATTTGGAGGAAATACTTGGTTCTTCAAGGAATCCAGAGTTGGGCCAAGTTCCACGATAATCGACTGCGAAGAATCTGAGTAAAGTTGTACTGGCTTAGAGATTCTACCTAAGCGACCCTGCAATCTTTTCAAACTCCAAGTAGTCATCGTGTTTGGAACCCACCTCCTCAGACTGGAGGCATTTCAATGCGAACAGAATGCATCTCATAATTGCCATTGTCTTGTCATCTGATCCCGTCTATACAGAACGTGACTTTTACAATGTTCTGCAGGTGTCTATAGTGTAGTTAGTGAGAAAAATATAGTTCAGTTGTAAAACTCATGTCATCGTTTACATTTCAAACATAAAACTGACGCAATCGGAAAAACGGGAAAATAATTAATAATATAAATTTTTATAATACACCGAAAATTCATACCTATTATTAATTATTCGTACGACGTTGAATCAAAGTCCTAATAAAATATGCAATTAAGAAATATAAATAAGAAATCGAAGAATTTAAGAAAGAACCACGACAAGTAACATCTTATAGAAGAAAATTGTGTCAAAGAAGGTACGTTAAACTATATATATGTTAAGTTAACACCCAAAAGGTTTCCCTGTTCCTCCAATGCGATTCCACAGAAATCAGCGACACAGTCACCTTAACTCGCAAGCTGTCGACTCAGCTGTACCTCACAACAGATTGTTTACTCTTCATTATAAATAGTTCTAATTTGTAAATTTTGAACAGATTTGAATAAAGATTAGTAAAGAATTGTAGTCCGCTCCAAAAAATTATTTTTTTTATCTCCCGCACCGCGAAAGAATCCATACCTAGCGCCCGAGCAGTTATAGTGCTAAATTCAAATGCTAAGAGTAAAAGAGTCCCAAGTAAAATAATAAAGTCCATACAACTTTATTACTACGCGAACGAAATCTAGTAACGATTTTGCATTAAAGTGCACCAAATAGTGAAAAGCAAGGAGGGAAAAGTAGTGTCATAGACAACGAAAAAAAGAAGATCTGTAGCAAAATTCACAAGTGTACAAAAAGCCAGCCGCTCTGACACAACAAGTAATGATCCCGATTGGATTAACGTACGAAATTATTGCATATTAAAAATTATGTCATCGTTCCCTCTCTTTCTTTCTCTCAAAGCTGAACAGAGATGAAGAAACGTCCTTTGTTCTATGAACAATTGGCGCAAAAAAAGCGTCAAACAATCAAAGAAGATAAATTCTACCTGTGGCTGCCGCACTTTCCTTTGGAATTTCATTTTGTTAGAATTAGGTACCAAATGTAAGTATTCATATGAATTTGTAATGACGATTGTAATAAAATAAATTCTTTAGAAATAAAATCAATCTACCAATTAACGAAGGATTTTTATTCTTGGAAATTTTCGTCAAGGGGAATTCGCTGCAGCAACAAACACTATTATATACAATATATAATTGCACCAACTAGAGAAAATATAAGAACAGAAACTTGTCAAAAAAAAAGAGAACAAAAAAACAATAAATTTGATCTTATAAATTTTAATATAAAAATTATCTTATCTTATTAGTTCTATTAGTCGATAAGTCTAATAGATCTCATAAAATTTAAACGCTGTTGCGGTAAAATTTACCACAACAAGTTCTACTCTCTCCCTTCCCCTTCGGTCTCATTCATACACATTCATCTCCGCTCCATCACGGTCTCTCCTGCCCGATCCGCTTTTTGCCCCACCCGTTCATTTTATGTCCGTTGTCTCCTTGGAGAAGTATATTAGCGGGAAGAATTGGTGGGCTCTTGAGCTCTGTCCTTCTGCTTTTATACTTGTCGGAGGAGACGAAGAGACGGGAGTCTCGGTGGAGTGACGGACGGTCACCTTAAGCCCAACGCTGTACGTCTAGAGCCAGATGGACGGTCTGGAACCCTCTGCGTATAATAAATACACAAAGCCACAGGACCAGGCGGACTGCCACAGATAATCTATTTGGTGACGGAAGGTCACCACCTTAAGTACAAAACAGAACAAAATAAAATTGTAACAAAAAGTGTTGTAAAGAATGGACCCCTAGTTGCGCGGCCGACATTAAATTAATTCTTGACAAGAGGATTCGCCGGGATGTCTTTATTTATATTTAGTTTTCATTGGACAGCACCCGTCTCGTGATTAGTTCCGTGTTTCGCCCTCAAGGTACGCCACCCGATCATTATCAGGAACGGATAATGATTAGAATGTATTAATGCGAGTAGGCCATATATTGTTGGCAAATTACCTTTTTCCTTTTTTTATCTTTTGGGAAGGACTGGTGTTGCATTCAGACTGAATGCAACCCCAATGAATGATCGTAAAGGGAAATATTAGCTCGGCCCAAAGGGAAATCCCAATCTTGGAGGAAATTTCCCCAGATTTGGGGAAATAAGAAAGAAGCACGAATGTGTGTGTGTATGAGAGAGTGAAAGCAATGGAAATCCAATGCACGGTGGCACACTTCAGCAAATTTGCGGAGCGTTGCACACAAAGGCCAAAATTGGACCGTTGCATCCGTATGAACGGACGTATGAAGGAGTGTATGTGTGAGACCTACGGTTCGAGCTAATATCATCGAGATAGGGTTAATCACTTCTTGGTTGACCATCAAAAGTTTAAGACAAAAAAAAACAAGAGTTTAAAACAAAACAAAAAGGTGAAGAAAATTAATTAAAACAACAAAAAGGATTAAGATAAAGAAAGGAAAAAGAACAACGACTTGAAGATATACCAAAACGAGGAGGAAATACGGACGAAATCAGGACGGGCAGGACAGGAGCATAACAGTATCAATTAACCAGATAAGTAGTATTATTTACCCCGGGCGAATCCTTTTTGTAGAGAAAAAAAAAACATAAGAATTTTCAATCGGTATCGGGTTCCCAACTAGCGGTTCAGTCTATTTAGTGGTACCTTCAGTACCGCCATTTGATTTGCCGTTTTGTCATTGCCACTTAACGGCTACCGCATTCCTTTGTTTTTCCTTCACTCCGCAAATAAAGCGTTCATTTATAAAGTGAAAAAAAAAATTATAGTTTATTTTTTTTCCCCCGGTATTTCTCCCGGGTTATGCACCGGACATGCTCCACCATCATGTTGCTGACACAACTCCTAAAACACCATTCGACACCAGGTTTATGCCGTACTTAGAAATTCCATAGGTTTCATTATAACTATAAATTAGATTTAAGTTCAGTTGTAATTTCGACTTTAATAAAGAAAGAGGTTCCAACCTCGAAAAAAATAATTTTTTTAAAAAAAACATTAATCTAATGTTTTAATTTGCAGTCATCATTTCCAAAAAAAAAAAATAACAGAAAAGCGCACCAGACATTAGGTCAGCAAAAAGAAAATTTTATATTCCCACAGTTATTTGGATTTTGATTAATTAGCGAAATGAATGCTTCTCATTCCCACATTACTGTATTTTGATGAATTAACAATATGAAATTATAAATTAAGGTAGCAATAAGAAATCATAAGAGTTGAATTTTGTAAGTGACACGATTATGTTGAATTGTTAATATCTAATATCTATATTAAACAAATAGATTCAATAATATAATTCGTTGTTTATTGTTGGACGTTCGTTATTTTAAAACGTTGTGTGTGTATTATTGGACAGTATTATTGGATATTCGATTTTATTTTGGACATTCGCTCTTAATATACTTCGCTGTTAATAAAATTCGTTACGTGCTGAAAATCGATAAAAGAATCATTAAATTCTATAAAAGGATCACCACACGGACCAAGAAAAAAGAGCGGAGAAAAATGAAACACGTCCGATTCATTTGGTTATAATTTTTAATGTAATTGGTTTATCCCCAAAAGGTATGCAATGTACTAAGTCTTAATTACAATCATTTATATTGGGAATTTTCTGCATATCATTTTTATTGGTAATGCAGTGGTTTACTAATGTTTTACATTTACCCCTTTTACATATAAAGGGTTTTCCAATAGGGACTTGACAACTTTGAATTTAATTTGTGAACGCACTCTTTCACTAATCATCAAACTGTCACTGTCAATTTATTCAGTACTCTCAACATTTTCATCATGATAAAGTGCACAAACGAGCAACGTCTGCAAATTATAAAAATTTTCTACAGATATTCGGAGTCGGTGACTGCAACTTTAAGAGCGTTAACTCCAATTTTCGGTCGTAATTCTCGCCCTAGTAGACAGGCAATAACAAGTTTAATGCAAAAATTTGAGTCTACATATTCGTTGTGTGATGTTGCCGCGTCAGTGAGACAACGGGTTGGTCGAAGTGTCGAAAATATCGCTGCCGTTCAGACGTCCGTAGCAAACGATCCAAATCAGTCAATTCCACGGCGTTCTCAAGAATTGGGCATCGCTCAGACCACATTATGGCGTATTTTGCGTAAGGATCTTGGTTTACACCCATACAAGATCAAGCTGACTCAAGAATTGAAGCCGATGGACCATTTGAAGCGACGTACGTTCTCCGATTGGGTTCTGGAGAAGATGCGCCAAGATGATGAATTTCATCGCAAAATCATCTTCAGTCACGAAGCTCATTTTTGGCTTAATGGTTATTGGTCGGGTGAGAACCCACATGTGCTTCATGAATCACCACTTCATCCACAAAAAATAACTGTTTGGTGCGGTTTGCATGTCGGCGGCGTTATGGGCCATATTTTTTCGTCGACGATAACGATCGTCACGTTATTGTGAATGGTCAGCGTTATCGCGCCATGATCACCGATTATTTTTGACCCGAATTGGAAGATATGGACTTGGATGACATGTGGTTTCAACAGAATGGTGCCACAAGCCACACAGCACACGCTACAATCGACTTATTGAAGAGTAAGTATGGTGAGCCTGTTATCTCAAGACATGGGCTAGTCGATTGGCCGCCTCGTTCGTGCGATTTAACGCCGCTTGACTATTTTCTGTGAGGCTACGTTAGGTCATTGGTTTATGCCAACACGCCGACGACGTTGGAAGAGCTCAGAGCCAACATTGAACGCGAAATAGCGGCCGTTTCGGTCGAAACATGTGGCCGAGTCGTTGGAAATTGGGTCCAACGAATCGACCGCCGCAAACGTGCCCGCGGTGGCCATTGTCGCCGAGCTGAATGCCTTAAATTTTACTAATATGTTTTGAAACTCCATTGTAAGAGCACCCTCTCGCCTTTGACGAAATTTCGAAGTTTTAACGAAAATTTCTTTGTTCTTTGTTCTGCTATTGTGCATTGTATCGTCATAATTTGTAAATCATTGGAGGCGAGAGGACGCACAAAAGCGTAAGTCTAATTTATGTATATATATATGTATTCAAATATCTCCTTATTTAGGAATTAAAACGCCAAAAAGCTACAGATGTTTTGTTTTAATTAAACCTCAAGCCGGAGAACTACAATTTGCAACAATTTTTAATTCGCTTTTTGCTGTTTTGCGAGTGTTTCATTCCACAAATCAAAGTTGGTAATAAGCTGTGAGCAGTTTAACGGCGTGCGTCGCCATTTTAAGCATCTAATTTCAAGGCTGTGATCAGCTAAATAACTGTGTGCCACTACAAAGAAGAACAGTTACCTGGGGCGTACAAGTTTCTAGTCGCAACACCATCGACCGTGAAGAGCTGTGATCAGCGGAGTACCCGAATACACACCATCGAAGTCGCCCGAATCTACATACATACAACTGTGCGCAGCGGATTTCGGCCGTTACACGGTGAGTACCTTTGAGAATTTGGTTTTGGATTTTGGGTTCAGACAAGTGGTGTGTTGGTCAATTTGGTTTGGTTTCCGACGAGTGGTGTGTTCGTCGAATTTCGATTGTGTTAGTATTCGCGGAATTTTAATATGAAAAGAGTAACGCGAAAAAAGGGTCTGAATGTGACGGATGATGAAAGCGATGCTGCCGACGCCCTCAACGCTACCATCTGCGAAAATGAGACCGCTGCAGTAACGGATCAAGTAACAGTACCGACGCCGTTGTCTTCGACCGAGGCGCGTTTAAATGAGATGTTAAAACAGATTCAAGATTTGCAAGAGGAAGTAGCAAAAAGCCACCAGCGCCTCGTTGAGAACGAGCAACGATGCCATCCATCTACGAGTAGGCCTTCTACCGTCGGCGTTGAAGAGTCTGCGTCTCTTTCTGCTGCGTTGGAACAGCTTAACCACAATTTGTTATCATCAAGAGTGGAGAACAACCGACAAATATATGACCTACCAGAATTTGATGGAAGTCCGGAGCAGTGGCCGATGTTCAAGGAGGCCTTTGCGATGACGACGGAAGAGTACCGGTACAACGAGCGGCAAAGTATGATGCGACTCCAGAAAGCTGTCAAGGGTAAGGCAAGGGAGGCTGTTGAGTGTTTACTCATTCACAGCAGTAACGTACAACGCACTATGGATACTCTGGAGGAACGTTTTGGACAACCGGAACAGCTTGTGCGGAGTCAAATTCACCGCGTACGTCAACTTCAGCCTATACCAGAACATCGAGTTGACTTGCTGCTGCCGTTTGCAACCAAAGTCCAAAATCTTTCGTCGTTCTTGGAAGCTGCAAATTGTGAACACCACCTGTACAACCCAGCGCTAATGGATGAACTATTGCTGAAACTACCTCTAGAAAGAAGGTTAGACTGGGGTAAACGCGCGGTGACGATCAAACCTCGTCCAAACATACGACATTTCAGTGACTGGTTGCAGGAACTATCAAGTATGGTCAACGCAGCGTGCGTTATTCCGAATGAAGAACCCCGTCCTGGAAATACAAGGAGCGGTGCGCGAAATAGATTCTTCCATGTCAGCGGAGAAAGTGTTGTACAGAAAGGCGATCAGTGCCCCGTATGTTCGGGGGGACACGATATAAAGAAGTGCAAGCAGTTTATTGAAATGAATATTAGTCGGCGATGGCGAACTGTGCGGCAACAGCATCGGTGCTTTAATTGTCTGGGTCTCGGTCACAGCAGTAACGAGTGTAGGCAGCAGCATCAATGCGATGCAAGGGGGTGTACAAAGAGGATTCATAAGCTTTTACATGATGTGTCATCAGTTAAAGAGGACAACGGGGTTGTAGCTCAACAGCAAGTGTTCACGAGCACTGTGAAAGAACCATCAGCTAGAAAACTTTTATTTAAAATTTTGCCAGTTAAATTGTTCGCGGCAGGAAATGTAGTAAGGTGTTTCGCATTCGTTGATGAGGGTTCCTCTGTTAGTTTGATAAATAATAGTTTGGTGAATCGATTGGGGCTGAAAGGGGTTAAAGAAAATCTAACCTTGCAGTGGTTCGGCAATAAGAGCGTTACCGAGGCGTCGAGTTGTGTTGATATGCTTATATCAGGTGTTGGTCCCCGAAGCAAAAAGTTCCCCCTTAGAAATGTAAGAACCGTTAACGATTTAAAGTTACCAACGCAAACTCTAAATATCGATGAGTTGCATATTAAGTACCGACACAGAAAAAATCTTCCAATTCAAAGCTATGATCTTTCAACTCCTGAGTTGTCGATTGGGCTAGACAATGCTCATCTAGGAGTCGCACAACGGATAATAGCTGATGGCTGGAAAGGGCCGGCGGTAGTTCTAACAAAACTCGGCTGGGTTGTCTATGGTGCGGATAGTAATAGAAGACTTCAACAAAACCAACATGCGTATTTTGCACAGGAGAGTCATGCGTCGACGGACGGATTAGAAAAACTCGTTCAAGAATACCTGGCCAATGAGAGTCTGAAAGTGCGAGGGGTAAAGCACATAGAATCAGCAATGGATGTTCGCGCACGGAATTTATTAGAGCTTACCACATCGCGTCAAGGAGAACGCTTTGAAACCGGTCTTTAATGGAAGGAGGACAACATCGTTTTGCCATCGAGTCGAGCACAAACTGAAAGAAAATTCTTGGCGCTGGAAAATAAATTTCGACGGGACGATAACTATCATAAAGAATACTGTCGCATCATGGCGGACTACGAAAAAAAAGGGTACTCGAGAATGTTGAGTGAAGCTGAATCATCGTGCAGAGGTCCACGCACCTGGTATTTACCCCATTTTGGTATTTTTAACGCAAATAAGCCCACCAAATTGAGGCTTGTTTTCGACGCAGCTGCGGAAACCAATTGTTCATCGCTGAATTCGTCCTTACTTAGCGGCCCCGATCAGAATACGGATTTAGTTTCGGTTCTTATGAAATTCAGGCAGAGACCAGTTGGAGTCTGTGGAGATATAGTGGAAATGTTCCACCAGATAAAAATAAATCAGAAAGACCAAGACGCACAACGCTTTTTGTGGAGAGAAGACAGGAGTAAACCCATACGTGAATACGTTATGACCGTGATGATTTTTGGGTCGACGTGTTCACCCTGTTCAGCCCAATTTGTAAAGGACAAAAATTCATTGAGATTTCAGTCCGAATTCCCCGCAGCTGTCGACGCAATATTAAACAACCATTACGTGGATGATTACGTTCATTGCTTTGCCGACGAAAACGAAGCGATAAAGGTTTCCACAGAAGTTGTGCAAATCCATAAACATGGAGGTTTTGAGCTGAAGCGGTTCATTTCCAACTCTAAACTGGGGAATGAAAGGTTCAACGGAAAACAGCTAGCGACATCAGTGATAAGCCTTGACAAAGGAGACTGTGGAACATACCAAAAGGTTTTAGGGATGCACTGGGAAACCAACCGTGATGCTCTTAAGTTTTTGATGGCATTTGGGAAGGTAGACCAAGAGGTCTTAAAGGGATGCAGAAGACCCACAAAAAGAGAAGTTTTGAGTATTACGATGTCAGTTTTTGATCCATTTGGGTTGGCGGCAGAGTACTCGCTGATCGCGAAGGTATTGCTACAGTTGATTTGGCGTTCTAAATCTGCTTGGGATGAGACTATCCCCGATGACGCTTACGTATTGTGGGTGAAATGGTTGGATAAGCTGAAGGAACTAGAACACATATCGGTACCGCGCTGCTACGGGAATGAGCTTTTTATCAGTTCAGTTGAACTTCATGTGTTTGCCGATGGCAGCGAAACAGCGTACGCTGCCGTAGGATACTGGAGGATGGCCGCATGTCAGATTAAAACTAAACTTGCATTTGTCGCAGGAAAAACGAAATGCGCTCCACTTAAACTTGTATCTATTCCGCGCCTGGAGTTACAGTCAGCCGTGCTCGCTACCCGTCTTCGACAGCTTATTCTGGAAAAACACAACGTTGTACCACGCAAGGTATTCATGTGGACCGATTCGCGTACTGTTCTTTCGTGGATCAGGTCGGATCATAGACGCTATAAGCCCTATGTTGCTCATCGAATTAACGAGATATTAGAAGACACCGACTTGAATGATTGGAGGTGGGTTCCAAGCGCAATGAACCCGGCGGACTTTGGAACGCGCTTGAAAAATGAAAAACGCGATTCATTTTGGATAAAAGGACCAAGTTTTCTGGAACGTGAAGAGTTTCATTGGCCCACCAATCAACCGTGTGGAGCAACCAGCGAAGAATTGCGCACAAAATTTAAATTACTTTGTATAAATTCAGTTTCTAACGATTTTGAAAGGTTCTCATCTTTCATTAGATTGAGACGGGTCATAGCATGGATACTGCGCTTTCGTAACAACTGTTTTCTAGCACCTTACGATAGAAATTATGACTGGCTGAAAGCGTCCGAAATCGAGGACGCGGAGATGGCGATATGTCGGGCTGTTCAAATAACCGCCTTTGCTGAGAAATATAATAGCTTGAGTTTGGGTAAATGCGTGGAGAAAAGTAGCAAGCTCTGGAAGCTGAATCCTTGTCTAAACGAATCCCGACTAATCTGTCGTATAGACCGAGCAATAGTTGTTCCTTTTCATACTCGAACACCTATAGTACTCCCCAAGGACCATCATGTAACCAACCTTGTTGTCAGGTTCTATCACTACCTAGTAAACCATCAAAACGAAGACACCATCATAGCCGAGATTCGTCGTCGCTACTGGATTCCTCAAATAAGATCTGTAGCACGTAAAAACGGAAGGACCTGTCAAATTTGTAAGCTAAGAAGAGCACAACCAGTTGTTCCACTAATGGGTCAGTTGTCAAAAGACAGGTTGACGCCGTTCGTTAGACCTTTTACGTACACTGGTTTAGACTACATGGGCCCCTTTATCATTGTCAACGGTCGGAATCAGGAAAAACTTTGGATTGCCCTTTTCACATGTTTGACTACTAGGGCAGTACACTTAGAGATCGCTAGAGACCTATCCACTGACGCATGTCTGTTATGTATACGTAATTTTATGAATCGCAGAGGAACAACCGTGCGCATTCGTACGGACAACGGTTCAAATTTCATCGGAGCTGAACGTGAATTACGGAGACAGCTAAATGATTTTGATCAAAAAAAAATCGCGAATGCGTTAGCGAACAGAAAAATTGAGTGGATTTTCAACTGTCCGCTTAACCCTCACGCCGGTGGATGCTGGGAGCGTCTGGTAAGAGGTGTAAAGAGAGCGATGGGATATGCTCTGTACGATGAACGCCTTCAAGAACACAGCCTGTATAGCCTCATGTGCGAGGCAGAAAATATAGTCAATTCGAGACCACTAACACACATCCCCCTTGATTCACCCAAAGGTTTTCCCTGGGAAGGACGGACAAGTGAGGTCAGCTGAAATAATCACGAGTGCTGGAACCATAAAGCGGCCGGCATGTATGCTTGCGAAATTGGATGTTAGTGAATCCGAGAACTCCTAGATTCACGGAGGTGGAGATGTCGCCCAGCTGAATGCCTTAAATTTTACTAATATGTTTTGAAATTCCATTGTAAGAGCACCCTCTCGCCTTTGACGAAATTTCGAAGTTTTAACGAAAATTTCTTTGTTCTTTGTTCTGCTATTGTGCATTGTATCGTCATAATTTGTAAATCATTGGAGGCGAGAGGACGCACAAAAGCGTAAGTCTAATTTATGTATATGTATTCAAATATCTCCTTATTTAGGAATTAAAACGCCAAAAAGCTACAGATGTTTTATTTTAATTAAACCTCAAGCCGGAGAACTACAATTTGCAACAGCCATATGAACGAAGTCGAGTTCCATTCATAAATGTTTTGATTGTACTTTAAGCCAATAATAAAGTTTTTGAAATATCTCAAATGGTTTGCCTTTTATTTAAAAAAAAAAGTTGTCAAGTCGTTATTGGAAAACCCGATATTATATTTTACATTATCATATATTTTATTAAATATAATTAATTAATCTAATCGTAATCTCGAACATCCTCTCCGGCCGTGAACATAGTTCTCAATGTGTTTCGACCCTTAATTTCGTAGTGTCTCTACCTTCATGTTGGTGCTTTACTTGTCGATCACCCACAGCCATCTTCTTCTTCGTTCGTTTTGATCATCTTCGTGCATTATTGATGTTTATTGTGTTGATTGACGAACCGGCATAATGTGTAGTGTAAGTGTTGTGTTGTGCGTCAAATAAAAAATAAAAAGAAGAAAGGGTTTAGAAATTCTGAGGTTCCTGATATGGCGATATTGATGAAAATTGTAAGTATGGTGTGTTGACCTGGTAATTTAAATTAAAATTGACAAATATTTGAGTATGCCTTATTGGGTCAATGGCCATTGTTGTTGCAACTGTGCATCGTATTTCACAATGGAAGTTGCTCATCCCTCTTTTCCTCTCTTTCGTGCGCGTAGTACGTGTAGGAAATTTGTAAACGATCTAGATTCTCGTGCATTTGCGAAATGTACATTTTGTACCTGGAGAAAAAAAAAAACTTGAAAAAAGGGCATTAGTGAACATTTTTTTTGTTTTTTGTGAGAAAAAATAAGTGCATAGTATAAAAAAATAAAACGACGGCGCGTTTTTGGTACTGGTATTTTGATTCGCGGCGAAATTTTGTGCGAGTGAAATGGTTACGCATGTGTTTGCTTGAGGGTAAATGGGTGTATGTTTTTGTTGATGTGTTGTACCAAAACAATAAATTTTAGAATTTTGTGTGTGCTTTGAATGTGGGTCATGAATCATGATAGTTTTATCGCATGAGGACATGCTCTATCAGCTGACTGTGTTGAGTGGGAGTCTATGCACTGAGACTGATTGCAAGACTTTTTGAAGGGATTTGTTATTATTGATTCGATTTTGTGATTGATTTGTTTGCGAGATTGCGTTATTAATTTGTTATTGCTGTACCTATATCAATCATTGTAAAGCATATAATAAGTGTTTTTTTATGTGCATTAAATAAATTCGGGACAAAAACTGTGCGTTGTGCTTGCCGTCGGCATTCTGAGTTTTGTGGTTTGCCGTCGGCGTTTTGAAGGTTTTGTATGAATATATTTTATGAACATTTATTATTGCTGATTTGGATTGTGTATATTTTGTAATAGATGATAAGCGATTACATTAATACGTCGTCCTTATATGTGCTGTTGGTCAGAAGTAAGCAAATTTTTGTGATCGGTCGTTTTATTTCTCCATTTTGTGTTTTCAACCTGACAACCCGAACTAGGTTATCTGTCCCAGGATACGTGCTTATGAAGCGTGCTAAACTCGATTTTATGGGGGGTAGGTGATCATCCTTGATCAGGACTAGATCTCCTACCTTGGGTTGCTCCTCAATTTTGTGCCACTTTCGACGCTGTTGCAGACGCGTCAAATATTCAGCTTTCCACTGCTTCCAGAATAGCTGTTGTAATTTCTGGAGACGGTCCCAACGTTGTAAATGTCCGCTCTTGATCTCCGCTAAGTCAGGTTGAGGGATTGAGTTTAAAAATATTAATGAATTTTTACACGGCGCGGGAATCCCGATTAATGCACAACCGCCGAAAGTCTTTAAGTCTTTAAAGGGAACAAGACAAGGGGCAAGACACCGACCGCGAGGGAATCTATGTATGTACTTTAATTGTTATATATATCTATACATATATTTTGCACTTTGCACTTGTCCTTGGACTTGCACTTTGCATTTTTTTTATCAATTTTGTTCTTTTAAATGTTTAAGTTTTGTCTATTCTCTTTATATATACATGTTTTGTGCACTTGCATTTTGCACTTGCACTTTTTTAATTTTTTTTATTTTTCCAAATCTTTAATTTTTAAATATCCGGCTCGAAGGACCATGAAAATCGATAAAAGAATTATTAAATTAAATTTCATCATTCCTTAATCTCTGAGGGTAAGGCCAGAAGTTTAGGACCCAACTTAATACTGGCCCGACGAGGGACTTTCTGCATTCCCTTTTTTTTTATTAGTGTGTTCCTGAATCCAGGCATAACAGTAGTTGGAACTCGGATCAAAAAAAATACATAGAAATCAAACAAGTGAACATACATACATCGACGAAAAAAAAAAATACTTTATATTCAAATATCAAGCCACGTGAAACAACGAAAGATTGAAATATTTACACAGATCAATAAAACTCAACTTTATACCAACAAAATCGTGACTAATAAAAAGGAAGAAAAAACTCAAGACGACGGCAGTTGTGCGAAAGTGTGAATGCTTAAAATCATATGCCCTATTCCAATGCCAATCAGGAACAAAGCAAGGCAAATTGCAAGGGAAAACCCTTATCCCCTATCGACAAGTGCCCTAAAACCCTGCGGAAAATGAGATTGATCATTTCCGTTGACCAGAAAGACGTGTTGCAAAGATCAGCAGAAGCAGTCCTTTTCAAGGAGTGTAATTAAGTTGTTGGAGGTCCCTAAAGGTCAACGATCATCGCGTAGAGCTGTCTAAGGAAATAAAACACTCCTACCCTCTTTCCACTCCTCCTCCATTTCATCAAAGCAAGGCTCCAGAGGTTGTATTATACATATAAGTATTGTATATTTTAAAAACAAAAAATATTTACTTCACCTGAGTTTATTTGAAATTTCATTTGCATTAATAAATATTTAAATAAAAGAAAAAGATCATCATTTCCAGCGATGGCAGTGCACTAACCTCCTGATGAATATTTATCAATTATTATCGGTGAGTTAGTTAACGTTTTATTTCTTTTATTTTGATATACATTTTTTAAGAATCACTAAAGTAACGAAAAAAATAAATCTTAAAGTAGAACTCCAAACACAAGTTTTATACATACACTTGCGGTTTTTTTTGCACTGAATACGAGGCCGAACTCCGCTATGGGGAATACCCTTCATTAGTATGGGAAAAAACTCTTACGATCTGATGTAATTAGGCATTTTTTGAGAACTCATTGGGTGGTGCGGTTTTTATGACCGCAAGTGTATGTAGTTTTTGCGTAGCAGGTACTTTAAACACAAATTATTTCTTTGGATCTTATATATTATGTATTAACATGTAAGTTAACACAGCATAAGTTCACACAAGTGTCAACATTCGATTCGTCAGTGTTAGCGCCAAATAACAATTGTCTCACTGTACCATATTAAATACAGTACCAATTTCCCCAGAATTATATTCACCACACCTGCTATTGCTCCCATATAAAACGCATCCATATAGAACGCATCCCAACCCTAATTTCACACACAGTAAACAACTCTCATACTCGTTCGAACGAACCAACTTTCTATACAATAAAGTTTGAAATATTATAACGAAGTCAAGTGCGTTTTATTTAGTGGCATTTTTCTAATTTTCTTTAGTCAGCATAAACAACGTTACAAGTCAACGACAGAAGTTCGCATATGTTCACAACGTTCGATATATGTTACCTACGTTTCACCGGCAACAGTTCAAACCACATCGTCAGCATAAGCAACAAGCAACACTGTATTCACCAAACTACAATACGATACCGTTTCAGCTAAACTTGCAGAAATCACATCCGTTCCCACGACAGGTAGCTGGCTGGTCTGCATAATTTAGGTATTTAAGCTCTTAGTTTTAGAAAAATGTACTCAGTTTTAAGTAAATTTTTTGTAAGGCAGACACGCTGCCCAAATAAAGTTTTTTTTTTAAAACATTTGAACTTTAAATGTTTTAATTAGCGCCCGAGCAGGGACCGGTATCGCGTATGTTTTGTAATAGTGTTCGACCGATTAAGTTCGATATTGACTGCCAAAAGTCCTCAAGTAGTTCAAGTGCGTGACGAACTTATAAATCGCCAAAAGTCCTCAAGAAGCTCAAGTGCGTTCAGAACATTCGGTTACCGGCCCAAACGAAAGTCGCGGTAAGACCGTACTAAGAACTTAGTGAGCCACACCCTTTAGTGCGTGAGTTTGGGGGATCTAAGCAAGCCAACGGACAAAAAGGAGACTTTAACAACGCCAGTGTGGAGATGCTTTCGATATTATTGTAAGTTAGATTAAGCTAAACTAAGTTAATATTGTTTAAGAAAAGTGAAAATTTAATATACCTATTCATAGTTTTAAGAAAAGTGAAACATATACAAAAATAAGGGAAAAAGAAATCCATTCAATAAAAACATCAAATTAGTATAATAATATATTGTAATACACGTTAAATCAACGAATAACATTAGATATCTACCTTTTTGAAATCTGTTTTTAAAAAATCATTCCTTACTATTTTATGCCATTATTTAAATTCGTTCTCTTTATATTTTAAACTCGTTTTCTCCAAAAATATAAACAAATATGTATAACCCAGAAGAAGTGCTAATCCTAATCCAACCTAATCCTTCCAGACCTATCCAAAACCTAACCTCAGAATTTTTTCTTCTCGTTGTTGGAATATCCTAAATATTTCTTCATTGCTTTTGTAACACCATCTAGCGACCAATGCCTGTCATCCACATGCCCTCGCATCTCCATTTTTCATAATTTTTTTACTCACTTGCCTTTTGTCAGCCACCTGAGTATGTTGTTTGTTTTCCTAAGTTATCCCCTTAATAAACTGAATTTCTATTTGATTAAACGATTAAACGTGTGTTTCAATTAAAAACATGATTAAAAACACTCGTGACAGAGATAGTGAATAGAGTATTTCAGAATGAGGGTAGACAAGTTATTAACTCTATCCTTAACCCAAATGCCCAAATGCCGACATTGCAACAGGAAATCCGACCCGAACTGCCTGGGAACCTATCCGATCTGGAAAGGATTCCCGACATTGTAAAAAGTCTTAGGAAATTCTCAGGGAACCCGATAGAGTTTTCTTCGTGGAAGAAAAGCGTAGATCGGATCCTGCGTATTTACAAACACCTCAGAGGAAATCATAACTGGCAGTGCAGACAATGCATTCGAATCATATAACACGCCGCTAGAATGGAGAGCCATATCGCGTTGCCTGACCTTGCATTACGCGGATAAGAGAGATCTAGGTACCTTGGAGTACCAAATGACTTCTCTTATACAGGGGCATACTGCCATTCACGAGTATACAATCATTTGACGTTAATCTTAAACAAAATTGTGTGTAAGGAAGTCTCTCAAGAATCTACGATCCTTCTCACACAAGTGAATAGGGACAAAGCGCTAGACACATTTGTAAGAAGGCTCAAAGGCGATCTACCTAGACTGTTGGGTATCCGCGTAGCAGCAGACCTCCCTCAAGCTTTGCACTTGTGCCTTAAGCTTGAGAACCAAAACTTTCGTGCCGCATATGCTAATAAAAATCAAAATTCGCTGAATAAGCCTAATAACGGCTCACCACCTCAGCAGCTGCCGCGTAAACCCAATCCACACACTCTTAACCAGCAAATTTCACTTGAAATATCTGCCACCACAATTGAACCAAGTTCCTAAACTTAGACCAATCTGGCCAGCTCAACCGCAAGGGGATAGAAACCAACAACATGTACATGTACAGTTCCCTTAATACAATTATCAACCCCACTTCTCTCAACCAAACGGAGTCCCTCAAATCGTTACGAAACCTCAACCGAAGCCGGAATCTATGGACCAACGAAATTATCATATACTCGTAGATACAGAAAAAATAAATCTTGAAAATTACTTCCAAGCTATGGCAATGGAAGACGCAAATTACAGCCAGACTCTTAACCAGTACTCACCTACTTAAGAAACCCCTAACGCTACGGAGAACCACACCAACAGCGCTATAGATACCTTGACCGTTCCTGAATATACGGATCTGAATATTTTAGATTAACGTACTCTTAGTTACCCTCTTTCCGGTGTAGAACGAAGAGTGGCGAGTTTTTACATTTTCTAATAGCGCTGGATCTAGTAAGAACTACATCCAGTCGAAACTGATGGAAAAACACATCTTGAATAGTTCTTGCTTCTACGCTAAGTCTATTGCGGGAGATGTTAAAGTTAGTCAACACACATTTCTTAATCTCTTTAACAGTAATACAAAACTCAAATTTTTCCTTCTACCTACCCTAAAGCCGTTCCATGGTATCCTCGGGAATGACAGCTTAAAAGCTCTATCTACTGTAATTTACGTAAAGGATAGCTATATGGAAGTCCTTAACAACGTCAAAATTAAAATAAATCAACTCAAGTCCCCTTCAGTTAATTCTCTTGAAACCAAATTTGACCACATGACAGATTGGCAAAAAGACTCAAAAGTACTAACACAAACATTTTCGAATTTATTTTCTGAATCTGAGGAACGACTCATCTATACGACTAAGTTCACAGGTGAAATCCGTACCAATACTGATATTCCAGTCTATACAAAATCGTATCCGTACCCTGCATCCTTAAGATCCGAAATTGAAACTCAGATTGAGAAACTCTTAACTGATTGTATTATTCGACCGTCCCGGTCACCCTATAATTCACCTGTATGGGTCGTACCCAAGAAATGAGACTCCCAAGGGAATAAACAATACAGAATGGTGATTGGTTATAGGAAATGAAACACCGTCACAATACCTGCTCGATATCCGATACCTGATATTAACGAGATTCTTTCCCAGTTTGGCAACAATAAATATTTCACAGTTCTCGACCTCCGCAGCTGCTTTCATCAAATACCGCTAAAAGATTCCGACATAGAAAAAACTGAATTTTCTGTAAATAACGGAAAATACGAGTTCACTAGGCTTCCGTTTGGATTGAAGAACGCGCCTTCAATTTTCCAACGAGCCCTAGATGACATATTCCGCGCGTTTATAGGAAGATCATGCTACGTCTATATTGATGATAGCATCATCAATAGTGAGAATGAGACGGAACATATCAAACATATCTCCGAAGTATTCGAAAACCTTCACAGCGCCAATATGAAAGTCGAACTGGACAAATGTAATTTTTTCAAAAATGAGGTGGAGTTTCTTCGGTTCACCGTCTCTTATCATGGAATTCGAACGAATCTTGATAAAACAGAGGTAATCGCGAATTTTCCAGTTCCCAAAACATTAAAACAACTCCTCCCTAGGCCTTTCCGACTACTATAGACGTTTTATTAAAAATTATGCGCAACTCGAAAACCTTTAACTTCCCTACTAAGAGGAGAAAAAGGGCGAATCTCAAAAGACATCCATTACTCTGAATTCTGAAGGTTTAGAAGCATTCAAAAAAATTAAAAGCACATTGGTATCACAAGATTTAAATCTATCATATTCATATTTCCAAAAACCGTTCGAACTAACAACCGATGCTTCAAATGTAGCTTTAGGCGCTGTCTTATCTCAAGACAATCGGCCAATAACATTCATTTCTCGGACATTGAGTAAGATTGAGAAAAATTATGCGACAAATGAGAAAGAAATGCTCGCCATAATTTCGTCTCTGAAGACGCTATGTAATAACCTGTACAGAACAGCAAGGGTCAACATTTTTACTGACCATCAGCCGCTGACGTATGCACTGAGTTCTAAAAACCATAACTCCACAATAAAACGCTGGAAAGCTATTCTGGAGGAGTACAATTACGAACTCCAGTATAAGCCCGGACGAAGCAATGTAGTGGCTGATGCGCTTTCAAGAATAATTCAGATTAAATCAATAACACCCACTATACACAGTGATGAAAGTTCGTCGCATGAACTAATACTAGCTGTGGAAGCACCCATAAATGCCTTCAAAAGTCAGATAATGCTGTCAACTGGAGATGAAGAAAGTTATAAGTTCGATGTCCCTTCCCCCACCTACCATCGGCACACAATCGTTAGAGAAAATTACTCTGAAGAAGCTCTTATCCATATTTAAAAAAAATATTTAAACCCTAGTGTTATAAATGGGCTATATGTTTGAAAACCCGTCATGGGACAAATTCAAAAAATCTACCCACTTCATTTCAAGTCCTATAAATCTAGATTTACACAAACATTAGTAAAAGATATTACAGATCCAATAGAACGAGAACAAGAAATATTAAAGGAACACAAAACAGCTCACCGAAATAGTTTAGAAAATAAATGCCTGCAAAAGTCCAACATCTACTTCCAACATTTCTACTTCCCGAAGTGGATAAGATAGTCCGACAATGTTCAGTTTGTAAGCAATATAAATATGATCGCCACCCTAACAAGCCGGAATTATAATCTACGCCAATCCCTCAATATCCCAGTTACAGTATCCACATAGATATCTACTCTAACAAGAAGAATTTAGTTCTGACTGCTGTGGATAAATTCTCAAAATATGCCCAGACCCGAATTCTGAAGTCCAAAGCCATAGAGGATGTGAAAGAGCCTTTACGGCAAATCCTTTTCGCCTTTGGCGTCCCTAAAATCGTTGTTTTTGACAACGAAAAATCTTTCAACTCAGCATCCATCCGATTCCTGCTCCAAAATCAGTTAGGAATGGAGGTCTACACGACTCCCCCTTATACGAGTACAGTCAATGGGCAAGTGGAACGATTCCACTCAACGCTATCCGAAATCATGCGTTGCCTCAAAACTGATAACATACACAGATCTTTTGAAGAGTTACTCGATCGTTCGGTATACGAGTAGAATTATTCAATCCATTCAACGACAAAGAAACGACCAATAAAAGTGTTCTTTGGCCGTACCGTAAGCATTAACCCTGAAACTTACGAAAAAGCAAGGCAAGAAAACGTAGAACGATTGAAAGCTAAACAAGCTCAAGACCTAACCTATCACAACAAGCGTAAACAGACAATTAAATCTTACAAGCCTGGCGAGACTATCTACGTCAAAATTAACAAACGTTTAAGAACTAAACTATCCCCCAGGTTCAAGAAGGAAACAGTAAAGGAGGACAAAACAACAACAGTCCTAACACAATCGGGAAAGGTAGTCCATAAAAACCTCATTAAAAGTTAGTATTTGTCATTACAGATTCCTCCTGACTCCATGCCTCGGCAGCATTCAAATTTTGGATTACTCAACCTCGCAAGCAATAGTATGGCACATGGGAAACGCAAGAATACAGGGACATTCCGATTAATACACATAATTGCATTAGATGAATATCAGGAAAAAGTTTATGAGATTAAGTCAACTATAAACGCACGAGTGACCAACACAGACCCAATTTATCCTTCCCTTTTCCACGAACTTTCCCAAATAAAAGCCCACCTGGATATATTGCTGGGAATCCAGACCACGATGATTTAATTATCCTAACCGAAAAAATAAACAATGTTCTTCAGAATAATAATAAACAAGTGTAGCCGCCATCCTATAAATATTTTAAATTTCTTCCATTGTTATCTGTTAATTTTCATTTATTGCTCATTCATATAAATCCATTAAATTTCATTTCAACATCATAAACACACGCCAGTGACAGTAAACTGCTGACCCAATGTCTGTGCGACCTGAGACATCCACATTCCATCACGTTCGGCAGCTGGAAACCAGAGTGCACCCGTGGGAAACCAACTTAACAAAAGGGGCAAACAATAGTATTTAAGGTAGAATTAAATAAATTGTAATTTAGTCTTAATTTGCACTGGTAAGGGTACGTTATGCCCAAAAAATAAATAAATTTTTTTTAAAAGAAAACAACAGGAAATTGTTTAATTGGCGCCCGAGCAGGGACCAGTAGTGTCGCGGGAAAATTAAATTAGTGAAAAGTAGCTTAGTCGGTTAAGTCAGTCGCCTTAAGTAGCCGCCGCGCTCCCAAAAGGAAAGTGAAAAAAACCGCTATTACGCCAGTCGCCTTAAGTAGCCGCCGCGCGTTACCCTCGCACCTATTGCTCCAAAGTGGAATCAAGTGAATTGTGTCCTAATTCAAATATAAAAAGAAAATTTTTTTTAGAATATAATTTTTACTAGTGCGTGTTGCGGTGAAACACAAGAACCCCGTAGTAGCCTACAGTGTACAGTGGATAAAAACATTGAACACAGTGAGCTAAACGGTAGTTTTATAAACTTGCCGCACCACCCGTCCTGAATCAGAAGTCTGCAGAAATCAACAACGATGGACAGCTTCAAAAACCTTTTTTTGCTAGCAACGATGACAGGGAATGCCCTAACTGACTACCAGATATTCGACTACTTTAACGCACAGTTACTGACTCTCGACAACGGGACTGCAATGTTGGAGGACGGATATTTCAAAATTATTCATGTAATAAATTTAGACGTTTACGAAAATTTACTGATGAACGTTAACGAAACAGTAACAACAAAATTTAGCGACAAAGACCTAATGTATGGTTTTATGATCCATAACATATATACATATGTATACCTTCAAATGGTTTATGTGTTTATAACTGTAAATTTCTGCGAAATTTGTCTTTCGCCTCGCGTATTGTGTAAACAAAACGAAAAGAAAAATTTGCTGGCCGAGTGTGAGTGACGGTAAGTCGGGAGACGGATAATTTAAGTTCCACTGTATAAAAAAAAAACACTGCCTCCGAAAAGTAAAACATCTTACGAACTCACGAAAAACATTTTCCTTTTCTTGATAAACATGCAAATGTACACATATGGTATATCTGCAACCATTTATTGTAGCAACAAGTTGCGGTGCAACACTTTCCATATCCGATAAGTTCATGCATGCTGAAATGACAGCACTTGATTCTTCCACACATTCATTCATTCATTCGTTACATCGCAGTCGTCTGTTGTGTAGTATACAGTGAGCGCATTTCGTTTAGCCGAACTTAGTATATGCTTTTTTATTTGTGTTTATCTCATAAACCGTTTATTATTGACATTGCATGTTTTCGTATTTATGCAAGTTCAAACATGCACACTGCGTACGATCAGTTGGAAGATGTGCATTGTCTATTAATACAAAATCAGTTCGTTTGCGCGACCGTTGTCATTTGTATGAATTTAGTGCGCAGTTCGTTTAGACGAATTGATAATAAATTCTAAAATACATAATTTTAACACTTGTAACATACATCGGTAAGTAAAGCACATTGTTTATAAAGTGAAGTATTTATGAGTTTTTGAATAAAAAGAAAAAATTTGAGTGAAGTGGAAAAGGTTGCCATTACAGCTGTAAGCGAACTTGGCAGCATTGTAGTCAGGAGGTGAATCTGGCAACCTGAGTCATAACTGACAGTTGAATTGTTAGCGCGCATTTTCTTTTGTCCCTATTTCCCTTTTTTGCCGTCAGTAAGATAGAGTTCCTATTTATAATTTCAGAGAACATAAATTAAAGAAGTATCGTAAAGAGTAAGAATTAAAATCAAAAACTAAACGTAAGTTCTATAAATATATTGTTAGGAGGGTGTGATACTGACGAAGGAAAATTGTCAAACAAAAATGTTCCCACAGAAAATGTTGTGATATGATATTTCATCGTATAATATTACACAGACGACGAAGTGCCGGAGAAAAACAACGCTCGTGGAATTGAATACAAAAATGAAAGCATAGGTCAGCAAAAGGTAGGTTAAGGTAGATAATAAGTATCAGTGAATAAGTAAAAATTGGTGAGTTTAATTCTAGACCAGCTAACGAGTAGAACAATAAAATTTACTGTAATTCATAAGCTCAATTTCGTGTTGTTTTATTTTTCTCTTATTGTCTTCATTTCTGCTGTTTGACGATACTTTATTCAACAGTTTGGTTTGTTTCTCTTTTTTTGGACTATACACAAAGGAAATACTGGAGGCGAATCCCCAGCTAACAATCCAGCCCGCGTAACAATATACATGTACATACATACTAAATAATAATTGAAATGTTGTAGGAAAATTTAGCTGATTGTCATCGTTTACCGATGCTAAGTAGTCGGCTGAACCGACAGAATAAAAGCTCAAATTTTCGGAAATCGTTTTGTTTTATTTGTTGAATTGGTTTAAACAACAGCTTATAAGGAAAATGGTCTAAATAATACCGGAAAATTAACCGTTCTGAAAAATTCGTCCGAAACTTTTTGAATAAGTACAATTACGGTAAGAAACCGCCAACGAAAGGTCGAACGAAAATTTCAAAGCGACAGGTTAACCAAATTCGCTCATTGGCTACAAAGCAAAAGTTGAGTGCTGCTAAAATTGTCGATAACCTAAAATTGCCCATAGGAAAGCGACGTGTTCAAGCCATTTTGGCAGCTTCACTGAACCTGGTTTATAGGAAACCGATGAAAGTACCTCTTCTAACCCAGGTTTGTAAGGATGCTCGACTCAAACTTGCACAAGAGCACATGAGCTGGACTTCCCAATGGAAAAATGTCATTTTTTCAAACGAAAAAAAATTTAACTTGGACGGACCAGATGGATTGTGTTATTATTGGCATGATTTAAGTGCGCCGGACTCACCACGCCTTAGTCGTAATTTTGGTGGAGGCAGTGTAATGATTTGGGGTGCTTTTTCGTTTAATGGAAAGACTAAAATCTGTTTCATTCCACCAAAAACCAACAGCGAGAAATACGCAGAACACTTAGAAGCAGAATTGATTCGCTTTTTAGAATACCATCATGAGGACGATGCTATTTTCCAGCAAGACAACGCATCAATCCATCGTTCTCGCGTAACTACGAGCTGGTTTTCTTTAAAACAGCTGACAGTTATGAACTGGCCCGCACGCAGTCCAGATCTGACCCCGATAGAGAACCTGTGAGGCATATTGGCTAGAAAGGTTTATCTAAATGGAAGGCAACTTAGCTCAATTCTAGAATTAAAAAGTGCCATTGTGAGCTGTTGGGAAGAGATCGCCTCAAATGAACATTGAAACTTGATAAACAGCATGGAAAAATGCATTTACGAAGTGTTAATAAACAGAGGAGGCAAAACTAAATACTAACTTAAAAAAAAAAAGTTTGTATTAAATATATATAAGCAGTTAGTTCATTCGGCTATACGTAGTGCGCTGCAAATTAATGAATTTTTAAAATAAAGCCTGTTATTTTCTCAAAGTAAAATACTTCATTTATTTTTTATGCGAAAGTGTAATAATAAAACAATTAAAACTTTATTTTAATTTTCATTACAGCTTATAATTTCCACTGACCGTAATGTTCAAAAGTATGTACTCGGCTAAACGAAATTTGGGTACTGTAGATACGTTTTGAAATTGTTCTCAGCCGTAGTGAAGTGCGCGATTTCGGGAGTTCAGCTGGCAGACACATATCGAATTACTATTTCAAGTGCAAGTTAATAAATTGAAAAAAAAAAAATTAAAATGTCAAGGCATTCGAATGAGAAGTTTCCCCACAACATTTTGGATATGGAGGCCTTCTGGAACTGGCTAGGAAGCCCATTAGATGATATGACTAGAGAAGAGTTCTCACTGATTGACGCTGATGACATCATATTTACGCAGTATTTGAATAGGCATCAAAAGGCTAGGAATGCATCCAAATGGAAGTTAAATCTTGCGAAGCGAGGTAGGTCACCTTCATGATTTTTTTTTATAACAGTAATCATCATAAAAAAAAACAAAATGCCACTACTAAGCACGCGTTGTAAACAGTTTCTGAAATTTTCAATACGAAAGGGGGATAGCGATTGTTCAAACGTAAGCAATTTTGGCTGAACATAAAATACTACAGACACATACACACATACATATAGTCGTAATGGGTTTCACAATTTCCCCGAAGCACTTTGATAATTTTCTGTGAAAGATCTTGATCAAATTTTGTTTTTAGGAAATTGACCGACACCCTTATTACGGTTGTCAAAGATCGATAATTGATAAACGATAAAATTTATCAAACGATTGAAAATTTTGAATTATGATTGTTAATTGATATTTTTTTTTTTCTATTGCGAATAAAATGCATTTGCGAATGTGCAGATAAGCCACCGACGGTTTTGTCGTTTTCAACTCAGGTAAATTGAAAGTAGAACTAAAAGAAAATTGTTTGTATGGTAGTACTAATATTATTTCAAGATTTGCTTTTACTAATCTGGCAATGCCGCAGAATTTATTGGCCTACACCTGATTATATTTTGTGACCTGCGAAACCACCTCACTCCATGTTGCCTTTCTCATTGAGTTGTGTTTTTTTTTGACGGCTTCAGTCGTGCTGTTTTGTATAAACAAAAAAAAAAAACATAGTAAGAAGGAAAACAGGAGTTTAGTGAGGGGTGAGTTTGTCTCGCTGAATAATCATTTAAATAATTAACTGTAGAAAAAAAATAGTAGTTGAATTTTAAGTATAATAGTAGTTTTCTTTGGTGCAGTGCATAGTTTCTTTTTTTTTTTACTGAACATTGGTGTAATACCCAACATACAACGTTCGAGTAAGAAACTCGGTCGTGTGTGTGTTGGTCTTCTGCTTCATAATGTATATGTGCATTGGCATAACACACACCAGTCCCTCTGCTGGTGGTCGCCTGGCTTTCGTATCTATATCTAGCATTGGTTTAAAACCCACCAGTTCCCCTGCGAGCGAGCTGTTCAACGATGTGTGAGGTGGTCGCCTGGCGAAGGTATAGATCCTTATAATGGTGCCGCCTGTTGTAGTGGTAGTTTGAGTAGTAGTACTTTGGATTTAAGTATTATGTAATTTAAGAGAGATCGAAATAAATCATTGCCTGTGTTGATGATTATATTCATGGGCTGTTATTTGTATCTTTTCAGGAGAGATACTGTCAAAAGGAGAGTTGCCACTTCATGGAATACGTAGATTATTAATAAGAATTTTGAGACATTTATTTATTAAAAAAAAAAAATTTGATTTATTATATTAGACTGTCTTATACATATACCCACAACATTCGCAATATACTCCAAATTATACTGTTGCTCAACAAAATCTCGCTCGAGACCAAACGCACCAAAACCTCAATCTAGACCGGAACCGATGGAAACATCGACAATAAGGACATCTGCAATAAATTGCCAGATTCAGCCCCAACCGTACAAATATGCTGGTAAAAGACCCCAACCACCAACAAATCCCGAGGTACAATATGCAGAGCAGATTTCTACAAACAACTATCCCGAACCAGATCTCCAAATGCAGCCGACAGGATACATTTCTTTCCAAACGATGTATACACATTATATCAACAACCAAACATAGAGGAAATAAGATTGCAACCAGATTTAACAAACTACGTTCTAAATCAAGCCGAAGATTATTCTCAACACACCCCCAATACCACAGCTTCAGAATTCAGTGACCTATATTTTTTAGGCTAACTGACTCTTCGCTACCTTACTTTCAATGTAGAACGAAGAGTGACAAAATTTTCAATTTCACAGGTTTCAGTAGGAACTACATCCAACCCAATTTAATTAAAACCCCCATCCCAAACAAACAGCATTTTCTTGCAAAGTCCATCACTGGTGACATAAAAGTAAACCACCATATCTTTCTAAACCTATTTAGTCACACAGACAAAAATTTTAAATTCTTCTTTCTCCCAACATTGCATTAAATGCTGTTATTCACACTCAAGAAAATTTTATGACAATTCGAGATAAAGTAAAAATAAAGACCATCAGTCAACTCCTTAGACATTAACTTCAACATATGTTAAGTTCACAAAAAGAATCTATCAAAACCATAGTCGAAAAATTCCCTTCCCTTTTTTCTGAGTCAAACCTAAAACTCACCTACACAACAAAAGTTTTCGGTGAAATTCGTACGAGTACAGATTCTCCAGTGTACTCGAAATATTATATGTATCCCGCAGCACTCAAGGATTAAGTGGAGAAGCAAATAAAAAAGCTTTTGGGTGACGACATTATAAAACCATCCCATTCGCCATACAATTCACCCGTGTGAATTGTGCCGAAAAAATCGGACTCATTTGGCAATAAGCAACATAGACTCGTTATAGACTACAGAAAGCTTAATCTATGTTATGTTAGTAACAATATCGGATCGTTACCCGATCCCTGACATCAATAAAGTCTTATCGCAACTAGGAAGGAGCAAGATTCTTACAGTCTTTGACCTTAAAAGCGGTTTCCACCAGACCCCAATCAAGGAATCTGATAGAGAAAAAACAGCTTTCTTGATAAACGGAGGAAAGTATGAATTTACCCGCCTATTCTTTGGTTTGAAAAATGCGCCATCGATTTTTCAGCGCGCAGTGGTTGATATTCTGCGAGGCTACATTACCAAGATATGTTATGTCTACATCGATGACATAATTATATTTAGTCAAAACAAATATGGCCAAGTAGCGCATGTGGAAAAAATATTCCGAACTTTATGCGAAGCCAACATAAAGATACAATTAGATAAATGCGAGTTTTTCAAAGAAGAAGTGGAGTTTTTAGGCTTTATTGTATCTTCAAAGGGTTTATCGACAAATCCTGCCAAATTAAAGCCAATAATAGACTTCCCAAGACCCAGGACAATCAAAGAACTGAGATTATTCTTAGGACGATCTGGTTATTATAAGGGCTTTATCAAAGACTGTGCGAAATTAGCAAAACCCTTAACAACTTTAATACGAGGCAAAGGACGAATCTCAGTAAATAAATCATGCAAAACCCCAGTTTTTTTTTTATCCACAGAGGCAATAGCAGCTTTTAATAAAATAAAAAACTCCCTTGTTTCCCAAGGTACGCTTCTTGCATACCCTGATTTTCAGAAAAGTTTCGCGATGAGAAGCGATGCATCAAACTTTGCAATGGACGCCGTACAGAGAGATAATAGACCTATTATGTTTATTCCGAGATCCCTAAATAAGGCTAAAGCGCACTACGCAGCCAATGAAAAAGAAATGCTGGCTATAATATGGGCTCTAAACACTCTTAGGAACTATCTATACGGCATAGCGCATGTAACAATCTTAACAGGACATTAACCCCTGACGTATGCATTAAGCAATAAGAATAATAAACTGATGCGCTTTACCGTCTCCCACCAACCCCTCAAGTGAATACAATGACTGCCTCACAACACAGTGATCAAAGTTCATCACATTACACAGGCCTGCAATGGTTTTTCCCTTAAGAATCTAATTAGTAATTTGGGTAGGTATATGCGAACAAAATAATAACAAAATTCCATCACGCAAATTTAAAAAAAAAATCACTTTTTTCATTTTTCTTATTATTACCGCGTATTACTATCGTTAACTTCCAATTTCCTTGATAACAGTGCATGCTTTGATAACAGTACTGATTACATTTAAATATTCATCTATCCTCATTAGGCATTGTTTGTCGTGATTAAAATCTACGTAGTAATTACTATCGATTAAAAACTACTCAAAAGCAGACTAAAATTACAGACTTTTTAACCCTTGTGTAGGTGTCAAGGTACCTGGGTACTTACTCAATATAATTTTACAAAAAATAAAGTGTTCCATTACAGCCACTTTGTCAGTATTTTCAGTACCTTCCTAAAAAACATTTCTGTGTTAAATGAGCTATTCAGATCGAAAATCGAGTCATATGCTTCGTTTATAGAATTTTTTTGTTGATATGCTCTCAAATATTTTGATGTACCTGAGTACTCCCATATATTCCACACTGAAATGCGTGCACGAACATGTATCAACATAGCGGTTTTTGTCTCACTCACATGTAAAGCTGCATTTGAATGGCATTTTCAACTGATTTAGTCGATCTAAGTAGACGTTTCGGTAAAATAATTGTTAAAAATTTGGCATCATCATCTGGTGTTACTGGTTCACAATTTCGTTTTCGTTCAGCGCGCGCAGTGAATAAGTAATATTGCAATTACGCTGTGTTTTCTAGTTTCTTTACTCTTTTTTTTTGTGATTTCAGGCTACGTACACAAGAGCAGGAGAAACGAAAACGATTATGTACCGCCACCGACAGCTATATCATACTGCAGTGGTAACGTTAGTGGAGATTTGGAAGAAATAGGTGAGACTTCTGATGTAGAGTAAACCCGAGGTTAAGTTTGAAAATGTGGAAATGGACGATGAGGAGAATGCAGCCGCAGAGTTGCCCGCTGTAAGTGCAATCATGACAGGCAAAGATGGAATAACGCAGTGGAGTACAGTTCCACTAAATACGAGTGTTCGGACTCCTGCGTATAACATCATTCGACAAAGAAGTGGGCCTATCGCTGCTTTGGAGACGAAAGCTGAAGCTGATATTTGCATGGCTTTTTTCACTCCTGTTATGGTAGACATCGTGGTAACAGAAACTAATCGAAAAGCTCTTAGTGTGTATGCATCGTTCAACTCCAATCATTCGGATAGGCCACCAAGGGTATGGAAACCACTCACTGTTCAAGAATTGCAGGTGTACTTGGGTGTTCTCTTTATGGCCGACGATCACCATTCAAGTGGGGAGCACACATCGGTTCTCTGGAGCTCGGACTCTGTCATCCATTTTCGTGCTGCAATGTCTCTTTGCCGATATTCTGCAATTACGCGCTTTATACGCTTCGATAATATGCACACTAGAGCCGACCGAATGTCTACTGATAAGGCCGCCCCAATTACTGATCTTTGGAACTTAATGAACGAACAGCTGCATAAAAACTACAGGCCATCGGCAGACAACACTGTCGATGAACAGCTATTTCCGTACAGAGGCAGTTCTAAGTTTACGCAGTACATACCCTCAAAACCAGCCAAATATGGCATGAAGGTTTGGTGGGCCTGCGATGCGACAAACTATTATCCACTGCGTGGTGAAATCTATACTGGAAAGGAGGCAGGTGCAGCATGCCAGACCAACGTTGGAGAAAATGTAGTTAAGCGGTTGATGCGGAGGTACGAGGGATCAGGCCGAAATGTAATCACCGATAATTTTTTCACTAGTTTGAACCTTGCGAAATACCTTCTCGTTAAAAATTTAACTTTGCTTGACACCGTTCGCCAAAATAAAACATTCATTCCACCACAAATGACAAAACACAAGGAACGTGAATAGTTTTCGAGCGTGAGTTACATATGTGCAAACACCAGCACCATTGCCAGCACCAGGCGATGAATTTGACACGTTTATCCGGTCGATTACAAAAAAATAATTAATTATTTCACAATTTCCTGGAAACACCTCAATTCGGTCGGTGTATTCCCAGAAAATATGTGCAATTGCAAAATCGCTGACATAACGTCTGCCGATTAACAACCCAGAAAATTGAATGTAATAAATAGAGGCGAACTACACGAAATGTGTGTAGTATCCCGTGTTAAGTCTTACAATAAGTTTTTCTTTTTTTTTTTCTTTGATAATAAACGTTCCTAGTTACCAGTGATTTTGTTGTTTTTTTTTATAATCCGCTCTAACCCCGTTTATGTTATTGGCGCAGTCGGTAGGATTCTTATAAAATAAGAGTCCAGCGAAACGAATTTACGTCGTGTGAAATTAATTAAATATAAGTGTTCCTAAATGAAACATTTCAATTAATAAACACGTTACCCAGTGAAAATTCGAATTAAAATTTGCAATACATACCATAAAATCGACAAAGATTAGTGTGTGTACCTAAAAGCAAAAGAAAAATCACAAGTGAAGTGCAAAAACAGAAGTCTATGAAAAGACATCAAATACACGATAACAACAGGAACATGGAAAATCAAAATCAACTTATTGCTGAATTAGAGCTAAGAACTCAGCAGCTAGAACAAGTAAGGTCAGCGTACGTACAACTCCAACAACGAGAAAACCGAGAGGAAAGGGAAAGGATTTTAAAAGATGTCCGTTACATGTCAATATTCACCGGACGAGGAGATGTTACGATCAACTCATTCTTCAGTTGCGTAGAATACTACCTCAATCAAGTAGAAGATCCAGAACTAAGGAGGATTGTAGTGAGAGCTGTTTTCCACGAGAAGATTCAAGGTGAAGCAAAGAACGCCGTGATCAACACACCAGAGACTGACAATTGGACTACCATCAAGGAAACATTGAAGCTTAGATACAAACCGGACACAGAGCCGCACGAAATATACAAAAGAATTACAAATTTAAAGGTCAATACGGTAAGCGAATTAGCAGTAGAATTGCAAAGTATTAAATATAAAACTGACGAACTTATTGTATATTATAAAGAAGAAAACTATATAGACTTAAGCAATATTGGTGTAATATTAATAAATACCGCTAAAGAAATAGCGCAAGGCACATTATTAGACAGGATATATGAAGAAAACGATTTAAGCAAAATAATCTCAGTAATGAGAAAGAGAAGATTCGAGGATTCCTGCATTAGGCCGGAATTTAGAAGAGTAGTTAGGCCAAAGACAATTGTTCCACCAGAAAAGCAAAGAAGACCAAATTATGCTGATGAGTATCATAATAGATCAGGACAGCATCGACAAAATAATCAGGGCCAACAAAGACATTTTTCAGGACAGTTCAGGCAGAATAACTATCAGGGACAGCAACGAAACCACTCGGGTCAGTATAGGCAAAATAATTATCAGGGACAACAAAGGAACTTGTCAGGGCAGCATAGGCAGCCTGATAGACAAAATCCACCAGCAGAAAACATGGAGGTTGATAATATTCAGGGAAACAACGATAGGAGACAGATAAATAACTCCCAAGGTCAAAACCCAAATTCAGGACACTTCAGATCATCTCCGGGCCAAAATAGCCATCAACAGGAGAGATTTGGACAAAGAATGGTAATGCCTCAGGAAATAAGTAACGAAAATGTAAGGAATCAAAACGAACAATGTCCCGCGTTTTTTATGAACTAGCCTCGGACGAATTACCACAAATTAGGATAACTATTTGCTCAAAAAACTTTATAGCATTAGTAGATACGGGCTCAACCCTAAGTATAGCAGACGATAGGTTGAATGAATTTGAAAAATTCCGTATTGAGCCAATTCACTTTACTACAGTAACAGGTAGGGACACAATATCGTATGAAATACATACACCTGTACCAGAAGAATTCAAAGCGTCACCCAACACCCTTATTAGATGGAAAGTCAAAAGACTTTGCAATAGAGGATATCAGTTTATAATTGGTATGGATTTACTAAACAAATTAAACACTTTAATAAACTTCGAAGAAGGAAATATTTATCTAAACAATCAGTGCTTAAAGTTCACTAACCCCCCATATGTATTAAATCAAATATGTTCCCTAGAAACTACTGATACTAGCATCAATCATATAAAATTAGATCATCTTAACAAAGAAGAACGCCAAGAAGTAGATAACCTGTTAAACAGATTTGGTAATCTATTCTTCAAAGAAGGTGACAAATTATCAAGTACCCCAGAAATTGAGCATGAAATTGTTACAACCACTGATCAACAAGTGAACGCTAAATTATACAGATACCCCCCTATGCATGACGAAGAAGTAAAACGTCAAATTATAGAAATGGAATCTCAGGGAATTATTCGAAAGAGTAATTCTAAATACTCGAGTCCACTTATAGTTGTTCCAAAGAAAATGGACAACTCAGGGAAAAAGAAATTTCGTATCGTAATCGATTATCGAAAGTTGAACGAAATCACAGTTGACGACAAATTCCCTTTGCCAAATATTGATTCAATATTAGACAAACTTGGGAAATCACAATACTTCACCACAATAGATCTTGCCAAAGGATATCACCAGATATTAATCAAAGAAGAAGATCGCAAAAAGACAGCTTTTGTCACCCCCCACGGATTATATGAGTTTATAAGAATGCCATTCGGTTTGAAGAATGCACCTGCGACATTCCAAAGGCTGATGAATGATATTCTTAGAGACCATATAAATAAGACGTGCGTAGTTTATCTGGATGACATACTTATCTTTAGTACGTCATTGAAAGAACACGTCAGAGCTATAACAAACATTTTTAAAATATTAGAATCTAAACGACTTAAGATACAGGTAGATAAGTGTAATTTTATGAAACGAGAGACCGAATTCTTAGGTCATATTCTCACTAAAGACGGTTTAAAACCTAATCCGGATAAGATAGCTTGTATTGAAAAATTAGAACTTCCAAAGTCCCAGAAACAAATAAAGAGCTTTTTAGGAATAACCGGATACTATAGGAAATTTATCCGAGATTATGCTAAAGTAGCACAACCTATTACCAAATACTTGAAGAAAAATGCCAAAATAAATGCAAACGATCCAAACTACATAGAAGCATTTGAAAAATTGAAAGGACTAATAAGTAGTCACCCAATATTAAGATACCCCAACTTTAAAAAACAATTTACACTGACAACTGACGCATCCAATTATGCGATTGGAGCGGTAATCTCTCAAGAAGGACACCCCATATGCTATGCATCACGTACTCTCAACAAGCACGAACTTAATTACTCCGCTACAGACAAAGAATTCCTAGCGATAATGTGGTCAATAAATTATTTTAGACCTTACCTTTACGGTAATAAGTTTAAGATCTTTACAGATCACCAGCCAATTAAGTATCTTCATGCAAAATATAGAGGAAAAGATCTTTCACCTAGACATCAACGATGGCTTCTTAAACTAGGAGAATATCAGTTTGAAATGGAGTACCTTAAAGGTAAAGAAAACAGGGTAGCAGATTTTCTTAGCAGAATAGAGGTTAACGAGGACGTTAAATCTAAGGAGGGAGAGAATCCCACACTAACAGAAAATTTTTCGCTTAAAGGTAATCAAAGTGATTCAGAACTTGTATTTAATGTAGAAGAAGACGAGGACAATGAAACTGTACATTCGGCAGAGGAAGAACTAATGGATCACATTCCAATTGTCGAAGACATCGTCAATAAGTTCAAAACTCAGCTAATACTAACAAATAACAAAATTAGGGAAATTGAGATCCTGCACAGTAAAAGAATTATCTACATAGCAGAGTATGACTTTGACAGGTTAGGAGACATACTAAGGAGATCTATAAAAAAAGGAAAAGTAGGCATATTCTCAGAACTAGCGGATAACGTATACAATATTCTCCAAGAAAAAATAAGAGAGATGTATTCGAATGACAACTCGGTAAGATTCGTCAAGTGTTCATTTAGGGCACAAGACATCGAAACAGAGGTAGAAGTTGTGAAGCAAATAGCTCTGTACCATATTAAGGAAAGCCAACATTCTGGTATACAGGAAACATATAACCAAATTAAGTATAAAATATACTATCCCAAGCTAATGGAATTTATCCATATTGTTATAAACCAATGCGACGTATGCCAAGCAGTCAAATATGACCGCAATCCCATAAAAGCTAAATTTAAGAAAACGGAAACACCTACAGATATCAATCAAATAATCCATATTGATACATACGTAATAAGAAAAATAAGTTTTCTAACCATAATAGATAAATTTTCTAAATTCGGTTCAGCGTACCATTTAACAGACAGAAACCACTCTACAATAATTGAGCAACTAGAAGAGCATTTTACAAAAATAGGAAAACCAAATAAAATAATAGCAGATAACGAATTCAAAGCTGTTCAGATAAAGGAATTCTTAGAAGAAGAGGGAATTTCTCTACATTTAACAAAGCCAAATAGTCATACCGGCAATGCAGACATTGAACGTTTCCATAACACTATAGCAGAAAAATTTAGAATTATTTCATTCAATAAAAATAAACTTTCAGTAAAAAGAATTATACAAAAAGCTGTAAGAAATTATAATCATAGATTCCACTCTACCATGAAATGCAATCCTTTTGACGCACATACTCATAAGATTGATCCAGAAAGAATTCGCCAGAATATAGAGAAAGTAAAAGAAAGAAAATTAGGAAAATTAAATAAGACTAGAGAAGATTATGAAGAACAGAGGTCAACGGGTTTTATTAAAAATTACAAGGCAGTTAGACACAAGCATGAGCCAAAATATAAGAAAGCAAATTTGAAAAATATCCATTATACAAATATTAAGCGACCATTAAAATTTACAGGTAATAGCATGGATAGTACTTCTGACACTGACTACTCAGATTAATTGCCAACACCTCCTTGACGTACAGACGATAAACGAACAGAACGGATACGTTAAACTTCAATTGACTGACATAAGCATTACAAATGAGACAGACATTATACTACATATTATAAACCCAGCTGAAATAATAGCATTAGTAAAAAACATTTCTATTAATCTAGCCCCATTACAACTCGAACAAAGACAAATGTTAAACGAAGAAATTTCAAATATCATATACAAGATTAGGACTTTAGTACCCTTACAACATAGACAAAGACGAGGTCTAATTAACATTATAGGTACGACACAAAAATGGCTATTCGGAACCATGGACGACGACGACAGACAGACTATAGAAGAACACCTAGATACAGTAGCAAAGAACAGCCATAATGCAATCGTAGCATCCAATAATCAAATTAAAATTAACGAATATTTTAACAGTACTTTTAACATGCTTAGAGATACCATTAGTAACGATAGAGTAACAATTTTAAAACAGGTTAACACTATACAGAGAGTAGAAAGAGAATTAGTAATGAAGCAAATTTATTTTGATCAATTATTTAAACTTAAGTATATCGAGTCAAAAATAGAACATATTCAGGATAATATTGTATCAGCAAGAAGTAACATTTTACACCCCAATATCCTTACAAATGATGAAATCGAAGCATATAAAATAGATTTTTTCAAATTAAAACAAATAAGACTTGGAGTTGCAAAATACAAAGAAAACATGTTAATGTTCGCTATTAAAATTCCAAAAAATTATGTAACTATGCCCCTTAAACTTTTAACCCCAGTTCCTAATACAAATTTTCTAGAAATTGATGCCGAAAAAGAATTCATTATAGAATATAGAAATAAAACGTACAAATATGAAGAAGACAAAAATCTAAACGAATTAATCGAAAGTAAACATTGTGTAATAAAACAAAATTGTAAACTAATCAAAAATGATCAAACCGAAATTGAATCTTTAGATGACGAAACACTATTCATTAAAAATGTAAACTTAAAGATAAACCAAACATGTGATGATAGAGATATAAAACTCACAGGAAATTATTTAATCAATTTCGTCAATTGCACCTTGTATTTCTTAGATCTAAAATATTCTAATGTAAAACATATACAAAAGCAACGATTTTATTATCCGAATTATAAAGAAAAATTTAATTTTACTGAAACAATAAAGTTTGACAAAATTATCTTAAAAAACTTTGAAAATATCAAAGCAATAGAAGAAATAGAATTTAAGAAAGATGTATCCTATAAAATAAATGTAACTTGCATTGTAACAATACTAATTATGTTTTTAATATTATCATGTTTATGTATACAACAAAAAAGGATACAAATGAACTTTAGTAATAAAATTCAGGAGAATTTCACTCTTAAGGAGGGAGAAGTTACATATGTGCAAACACCAGCACCATTGCCAGCACCAGGCGATGAATTTGACACGTTTATCCGGTCGATTACAAAAAAATAATTAATTATTTCACAATTTCCTGGAAACACCTCAATTCGGTCGGTGTATTCCCAGAAAATATGTGCAATTGCAAAATCGCTGACATAACGTCTGCCGATTAACAACCCAGAAAATTGAATGTAATAAATAGAGGCGAACTACACGAAATGTGTGTAGTATCCCGTGTTAAGTCTTACAATAAGTTTTTCTTTTTTTTTTTTTTTGATAATAAACGTTCCTAGTTACCAGTGATTTTGTTGTTTTTTTTTATAATCCGCTCTAACCCCGTTTATGTTATTCGTGTTAGGCTTCCATGAATCGAACCATTCCGAATGAAGAAAATCTCTCCGTCCTATTCGGATTCCCACCCCTTTAGAGTCAATATCGAAACCAAAACACCAAAAAAACACCTGAGTTTCAAACCACTACATCACAAACTTTCCTTTCTCCTCCTTCTACCTTTCCGCCCGAGTTACAAATGCAACAACAACAACAACAACAACAGCCGCACCAGAACCATCAGCAATTCCCAGAACTACATAAAACTGAAATGTCAACACTTTTTACCACACGCCACAAATAAATTGCAAAGTATTCGATGTCAATGCACAGGTGATATGAGTAAATGATTAATCAGCGTCTGCTGTACATCCGCTCCCACGATCACCTTTGCAAATCAGAGCTAACATTAAAATTTGTGAAATTAGATTAAGACAGTTCGAAGCAGGTTGTCAAATAAATAGGTTGTTAAAATTTAACCTTTGTGTTTTTTTTTTTAATTTAAAATCCCATAGACTTATAACTGACGCAGTCGTATAGGCCTGATTAATGTTTTGTTTTAATTCCTATAAAACGGAGGTTTTACCGTAGAATAAAAAGTGAATAATTATACGGGGGTATACCGTATATAAAAACTCGCGAATGAAATTAAAACAAGACAGTGAGATTCATCTCTTTAAAATCAGTGAACCACATAAGAAAAAACAATTTGGCAAGCTCAAGCAATTCATCGAGGGAACATCGATCGAAGAACATCGGACTCCATTGGACTTCAACGGAATATTGAAGGCAATGAAAAGTATTCTCATACTATTCTGGTATGTTGAGTCAAAATTTATATCTACTATTATAAGAAAGCATTAATTTTAATTCTATTATTATCAATTATAAATAAAGGAAGAGAGAAATAATTAGAAAACAAAAATAAATACATATATTCAAGTTATTATTCTCGTCAAAAAAAAAAAAATATATTATAATATAAAGTCAAAGTTTTTAACAACTGTATCTAAATTTAAGTGTAAATTAATAGTTTTGTATTTTTATACTGAGAGAGAAAGAAAACAACTTACATTTTAATATTTATAAGACCTGTTAAAACAAATTTTAAGAACTAAATATATTTATACAATTTAATGCCAAGTGACAAATCCCCACCACGAAAACACCCCAAATTTCCTTATCCCAAATTCCAAAGATTATTTAGAAGCCTAGGGTCTATTCCTGAAAACATTTCGGGAGAACAAGTATTATCTAACGAAAGTACATTCACCAACATGAATCCACCAGTGAACCAAACAGTTCAACCCGAGGTCCAAATAAATTTCAGAGATCTTTTCGATTCCCTACGGATTCCGGACGTAATAAAAGATTTGCCTCGTTAAGATGGCAACCCAAGACTTCTTCACGAATTTATTAATAATGTGGAAGAAATACTAATGTTCATAAGAGGTGCTAATGGAACCCCATACGCACAAATTATCTTGCGGGCTATTAGAAACAAAATTGAAGGACCTGCAAATGAAGTTCTAAATATGTACGGAACACCATTGAATTGGGCCGACATAAGACAGAACCTAATACTGCACTACTCCGATAAACGCAATGAGACGTCCCTTATAAAAAACCTCCACCAATTAAGACAAGAAAAAAAAAGACAGTAGAGGAGTTCTACAGTAGTATTGTAGAAATCCAAGCATCTTTGAACAACAACGTTCTTATACACGAAGAGGACCAAAACGTTGTTAAGGCAAAAAAAAAAAAAGCTCTTTGCTCAAATGTGCCTAAACACATTCCTCTTTGGACTAAGAGAACCTCTAGGTTCAAGCATTCGTGCTATCAGACCCGAAACCTTACCTATAGCCTTATCCTTCTGCATTCAAGAACAAAACATGTTTTATATGAAGGCAGACAATTTTAAAACCAATCAACCTAAAAATATAAACAGAACATTCACAAACCAATTTCCACCCCATTACAATCTCATTCGTAAACCACAAAGCGTACCCAATAATCTTAGCCATCTCCCAAGACAACCCAATATACAATATCTAATTAATAGTAACCGTTCCAATCAGCCAATAAATCCCCTGTTTAATCCTTACCCATTTAGACCAAATATACCTAATCCATATGCTAACCGACCCCCACTAAACCCCAATATACAAAATAATAACCAACCACACACTCTTAACATGAAATATGTACTCCTTTACGGAGTGATGCAAGTACATCCTCTTTGCCGCAATCAGTATGCTTTGTACAATCACCACCCGATGTAGAACAATCAACAATAATTTACCCTCGACCTCCATCAGTCGAATTCACTAGCATTCCAAGTGGAAGTCAGGAATATACCAACGTCCAGCACTTGCTTGAAAGTTTTTCTCAAGACGAAGAGTAAACAATGTACAAGTTCAGACTTACGAAATAAAATTTAATTATTTAACTCACCTTTATATTGTCTTTTAATACATGTATAATGGCTTCATATGATTCTATTACAATTTTTCCAATAGTTTGGGGGGCAATGAGTTTTGAAAATTTTAGATCCTCGAATGTTTGCTTAGCCCACTTGCCAGAAAACGAAGTGTCAATGACAATCGCTCATGTGGAGAAATAGATTCTAGTAGTATGGTTCTCTTTTTAACTATCATTGGAGTTACTTTATCCAATAATTCCGTATAATTCTGTTTGTTCATCCTCAAAATATTTGTATAATCGGACATTGAAGAATCCTGCAGCGTTTTTAACAATTTGACATGCCCCAGCTCATTTCTTAGTTTCAGCCATTCTTTTTTCTTTTTTTTTTTAAAAGAACTTAACACTACTCTTAAAATGCCGGAGCACGTGCTAGGTTTGTTGCGGTAAATTTTCCCGCAACAAGTTTGGCTCTCTTTTTCCCTGTAAGTCCCTTCGGTCCCTCTTCTCTTTGAGTGGGAACACCGAGCTCTGGCGGAGGTGGAGGGCAGCCATGGTCCCATCAGCCAGTGGTCCACCGACCCCAGACCTCAGAAAACAACCCACGTAGGTTAAAGGGCGGGTTTGCCCGCAAGAGGAGTGCTAGGAGGTTCGGTCGGTGAAGCTCTAACGACAGTAGGGAGACTCACGACGAACCAGGAGCCCCAGGGTGCGACAGGAGGTCCACCGGGAGCACCGTTGTCGGAGCCCATAGACAGACGGGAGACTCGCAACGGGCAGCATCAGACAGGACGTCTGAAAGTCGCCGACGGGTGTGGACGGACGGTCCTTTTAATCCAGACACCCCAACACGATGATGACGGGTGGGGGATGGCGATCCCTGGAACCTACACCCCAACGATAGCCAAGCAATAAGAGGCTAATTGAATACGCCATCCCGCTACCGATGTGGGGGTACAAGCACCAGCATCACATCACAATCATGGATGTGGATGCACCGAAACAATTGATCGATGGGTGAAGAGACGACGATCTCTTTTACAGTAACACCCCACCGATGGAGCACCAAAGGAGCAGCAGAGGCTTGCAGGCGGACGGCCAAGTAAAAGACTGCCTCCACCGATGGAACAACCAACACACAACAACAAACCACAACAACCAACAACAACCAACAACAACCAACAACAACCAGCAAACACAAAAAAAAAATAGCAATGGTACAAGAAAAAAAGTACAAACTGGCAGAGGGCAGAAGGGCCCGACTATAATAAAAATAAATAAATAATTGTAAGGAGTGACACGCTATTGGTCAGTCCCCCCCCCCCAAATCTGAACGCCGATCCACCGGATTAGTTAGGGATTCGCGAAACAAAAAACATTTAAATAAATAAACAAAAGAAAAAAATTGAAATTTGCACAGGCACTAAACGTGGCTTTCGTGAGGGGAGGCGATCCAACGGGTGGTTGGATCAAGACACAATCCCTTCTGGATTGTATTTAGACTTTTTTCCTCTCGTCCCGACACTCCAGCTGCCGACCCATCGCATTTCCTATCTCCTGCACGATCGTGTTAGTTTTGGCAAACAATTGTTATTAGTGTAATCCGATGGGGGAAGAATGCACGGGTAACAGAAAAAAAAGAAACATTGCTTTTCGCAAATTTATTTGTAGAATCTAAGAGTAGGGAAATTGATAGGCATAGTTAGGATCCACAGCTTCCATAAACTCTCTCAGTGGAGTTCCCAGTCATTACTGGAAGTGGGAGCGAACTCCGATACTGAGGAGTTTAGCGTGAGTGTGTAAAATTGGTTTGAATGAGAGGGCTAGTTGGACACGGGTGCACACACTAGCAAAGCTTGCTAGTTGTGTATCGAGAAATCCCGTCGTTGGGTCCACTAGCGCTGAATGAATGTGCGAGAGAGTGGGCGGGTGAATATGTGTGTGTGGTTGGCGGGAGCTCTGGAACTAAAAAGGTCTGGAGATCACTTTTTTGACGACCAGCAAATAGAGGGTCCAAATCCAAAGAAAGAAAAAAAAAAAAAAAAAAAGAACAGCCAGTGCGGTGGGAAATTGCGGAAAGCAATTTTCGTGTTTTTAGTAAAGTAAAAAGTAAAAATCGCGAGTTGTGCGTTGCCAAAAAGAAAAAAAACAACGAGTGGAAAAAGGGGAAACGAACAGGATAGAGGAAAAAGGCAGACGAGGCATTGGACTGTCGGGACTGGAGAAAATACCGCTAGGACCTTAAAAGCTAAGTATAGTGTAGTGCTGTGTAGTGGAAGAAAAAAATCCGTTCTTTGGTGCAGAAAATCGAGACTCCGGTAGGCCGCGCGTGCGAGGATTCCCGAGAACAGACGGGACACGCGACCCGTTATTTAACGCTTTTCTTTTCTTTTTTTGCTCCAGGACTGTGAAAATAGCGGGTCACTCTGTCGACGAGTGTACCGCTATCCAAAAAAAAAAAAAATGTTTATTAAATCGTCGCGCCCCAACGGGGTTTTATAACGTTGAAAGAAAAAAAAACAAAAGCAGTTTTTTTATTTTCTTCCCGTTTTGTTTTGTCGCTTCTTTTTTTGTCGTTTCTTTTTTTCGGGGAAGATTTTCCGTTGGTTTTTTTTTTCGTCGAGAGGTTTCGTGATTCCGGGGGAAAAATCACGTGGCGCCCATTTCGTTTCCCAGGTTTAGCTGCCATCAAAGCGCTACCTGGTGAGAACCCACCGCGGGGATAGTAGATCCCAAAACCATAAAGTGCTACCGTTTGGTTCGGGGCATCGCCATATCGGTGCCGGGAACTAAACATAGCAAGCTTTTCGGAAAACTGGATAGAGAGAGAGAGAGAAAGATGTTTGGGCTCAGTGGTTATTTCGCTCCATGGGTGGCATCCAACATTTAATGGGGAGACTAAATTATTAGTGTAAATTGGACTTGATGTTGTATTTAGGCAACCATTCATCTCACAAGATTTTAGTTGCCTGTATTGTAACCACACAACCACATGATAAGGAAAAAAAGAAAGAAAGAAACGAAAATCAATGAGACTACCGGTAGGAGTATAGGTAGGAGTGGTAAAGAGTTCAGTTGAAGTACAGCACCTAATGCGCACGGTCGTAACTTTGTAAAAAAAACCCGAGTGAAATAAAGAAGAATTATAAAAACTCATTGTTTGGTTGTTCGTTTTTTTTGTGTATTTGCATTTAAATTGGCCATCAGTTACAGTACAAAGTCTTTTGGTCACGGCTGGTATTGAACCCCGAACCGTCCGATTGAGAAGCCAATACACTACAACTTGAGCCACGGGAACTCACTTAGCAGACTTCTTCTCCCTCTACACACCACTACTTACTACTGCAAATCAATTAAAAAGAACTTCCTATTCATTATATGTATACACACATTCCAACCAACACATATGTACATAGCCCAACAAACGTACATACAATTGTAAATCTCAAAAACATCCATTCGCAGATAAAACTACAATCGCCTTCTACTTTCTACTCCTATCTGGATAGGTACAGCTGCAAATTTACTAAAAGATTTACCATTCATCACCACTTATGTTACTTCATCAATGAAAATTTTGGAAAAAGCAAGGACTTCCCAAAATTATACCTAGGAAGCGGGGTGGTTTTGGCTCTTGTTTTACAATTTCAACTACTTTCAACTTTCAAAACTTGAGCATCAATGCTGCCTTTCAATGCCTTTCTCATTTTACATTTTCTTATACACTCAGCGAAATTTAATTAAAGGCAGATGTACTTTTGTACAGAAAATGTGTTCGTAGTGTAAACGAACATTTATGTCCATTTTTTTTTCTTTTGGTTTTCCTTGGCGTCCTTCCTTCAACGTATGTTTTTAAAATACCGTTAATCCCGCTCAGAGAATTTCAACATCTGTTGTTTTGCAACTAATGATCGTGCGAAATTCAATTAAAATCAGTCGTGTTTATGCTGACAAGCTGTGAGTTGGAAACGAAATCAGTGTTTTGTTTGGTGATTACAATTGTTGCCAAATCTGGCAGCACTTGACATGCAAAATACGGCGTATAGGTGGCAGCAGCATTTCACCCGGAAAGTAGACGGCCATATTATTTAGAAAGAAAGGAGTTCCTTTTGGTTAAGACCACGCGCAGCAACAGTTGTCATATCTACATAGGTTAGGGTGGTGGGGGCATAGTGGTGTAGTGGGGCAAGGTGCAAAGTCTCAAATCGCTTGCTTTGTTTGTTCTTCATTCGGCACGTGATCTTCACATGCGATACACGCCACTTCGACAGCCTTTCATTTTATGTACTATAAACAAAAAACCAAAAAACCGTGTTTGCGTTAAAAAAAACACGTGAAATTATTGTGTACGGCAGTTTATTGTGTATTGTAGTGGTTAATATTTCGTTTTGTAGCAGTACCTTCTGCATTCCATAATCAAAAACAAAAGATTGTTTGTTAAAAAGGTGAGATGTTATCAGTTTATGTTTTGTTGGGAAAGTAACACTGGGGCATAGTGGGGTATCATTTGGAACGTACCCCACTTTGCCCCTTTTTTAGGTAACTAAAGTAACTTTTTTAAAGACAAACAAATTGCAAAATTTTTTTTTCATTTCAGTCAATATGGTTCGAACATATAAAAGGACTACAGATCAGCATTCATGATCTATGGAAGGAATGAAAAAAGCTGTAGACAGTGTTGTGTCGGGAGAAATGGGCTACGAGAAAGCAGCAACTTTGCACAACGTTCCACAGACTACACCAGAACGGTATGTTTCTAAATATCGGGTTAATACGAACGATAGTGTGTTTCAAAAGAAGTTGGGCCATTTCAAAAGCGTGTTTTCTCAAGGATAGGAGAACTAATTGAATACATAAAACTGATGGAAGCGAGATCACTCTAAAATCCTGGCTTCCTATGTTAAACAACAGGTAGGAACATTGACCTCTGCAGGAAGAGGAGAATTAATGACCACAATTCTCTGCTTTAGCGCAGTCGGCAATTATATGCCACCGATGTTTATATTCCCCAGATGGCGAATGAAACCGGAATTGCTTGATGGATCACCAGCTGGATCTTGGGGAAAATGTCACGAACCTGGCTGGATCCACTGTCACTTATTTGTACTTTGGCTAAAGAGATTCGTTGAGTGGTGGCAGTCCACCAAGAATGATCTAGTACTTTTATTGCTAGATGGTCAAATCAAATGTCTCTTGAGGTCATTGATTTGGCTCGCGAAAATGGTTTTATTCTATTGTGCTTTCCACCTCAGTGCACACACCGACTCCAGCCACTGGATGTTGGGTTCATGAAGCCTATAAGCACATATTATGCCAATGAAGTAAAAAATTGGCTACGGTGCCATCCAGGACGTGTGGTGACACAATTTCAGACCGCTGCACTATTCGGAAAAGCTTTCGTATCTGCAGCAACTATGACGACTGCTATTAATGCGTATAGAGCCACAGGTATTTGGCCTATGAATAAGAATATATTTACTGATGCAGATTTTGCACCCGCGAAAACTACAGACAATCCTGAACCTGCTCAGGTGCACTTAGTTGATGAAGCCATTTTGCAGGTTGACAACACGCCACAGACAAGAACTTCTAGAAGTTGAGCCTGGCGAAAAAACACCACCCAGACAACCAACCCTAACAAGGCAACTTTCCCCACAACCTGGTTGTTCTTGGATGGCTGATAGACCCTCGTCTTTTACAACAAATCCAGAACAAATAATGCCACTGCCCAAGGAGAACAGAACAAACAAAAGAGTAACTAAGCGAAGAGGGAAAACAGCAATCATTACACAGTCACCGTACAAAAATGAGCTTGTTGCCTTAAAAAAGACCAGAGAATTAAAAGAATAAAAAGAGAGGGTATCTAAAGATTTGGAATTGAAATTAGAAAAGAGAAAGAAAAAGAGAAAGCCTCTCAAAAGGAAAGGCAGCAAACGTTCCTTAGAAGACGATAAGGATGCTGAATGCATAGCATATACTGTGTCTACTTGTGGTCAGAATCGACAGAAGGATGGATTCGTTGTGTAAAATGTTCTCGTTGAGCACACTGCTCTTGTGCAGGAGAAGATGATGAAGATGACGAAGCTTCTCATTTATCTATGTGCGTTGACGACTAAATTATTTTAAAATGTTAAAACATTGATTTTACAAAATGGATTTAATTAGATTTAATTTAATTTGATTTGGATTTAATATTATTAACGTTGATTTATTGGTTCTTTTTTTTCTATAGTTTTAAAATAGATGTTTGTGATGATAAGGAGATTCTTATTGTACTACTTTTGTGTTAGATAATAAAGACTACTAAGTTTAGAATCTCTATTTTTATTTTCGAATTATAACTACCCCACAATGCCCCATAGCGTACCCCAATTTACCCACATATACGGGGCATAGCGGGGCAAATGCTATTTTACATTTATGTATTCACATATCATAGATTTCTTATCGTAATCGAGAAAAATATATCTATAGTCATTCGCAATGCCTTAAGCCATGATATTAAGCAAAAACTTGTTGTTTAATCATAATATTTTAGCTTATAGGTACGCTTGAGTCTTAAGTACTCCACTATGCGACCCCTCTCCCCTACACATTGATTAAATATTTTAAGGAAAAAGTAAAAGAAATTAATAAAAATTAACAAAAATAAACTAAACGCAAGAATCCGAATTTGTAAAATTATTGTAAATACATATTAAGATAATATAAATTATTTCAGGAAATTAAAGTCCTCAAAAATAGTAATTGTTTTTGAACTAAGAGGGCTTTAGTGACGTTTCATATGTAGATTTAACAACAATTGAAAATATTTTTTTTACATTTAGAACTTTCGGACTTCAATGATTGTTGGCCGTAAGTCAGAATTGGAAAAGGAAAAACGCTCTCGGATGAGAAAATCGTCAAAATACATGCGTAAAAGGATACCGGTATGCCCAATCGCCAAATTTCCATTAAATCAAATCGATCGGCTTCCGGAATTGATAATGTTATTAAATTACGAAGTAATTACAAAGCGAACCGGAGAAATAAAAACAATCACAAAATTTCACCAAGGCAGAAATCGACCATTATCCGAGCTGGGTTGCAAAAAAATACTACTGCTTCTAAAATTTTTTCAGATATAAAGTTCCCGATATCTAAACGGCGTGTACAACAAATTTTAGCTGGCAGTAATCGACTGGTTTGGAAAAAAATGAAGTCAAAACCAGCTCTTACAGAAGCACAGACTATAAAGTTGCCCGACTACACTTTGCCAACGAATACATGACATGGTCTAAATAGTGGAAAAGCGTAACCTTTTCGGATGAAAAAAAGTTTAACCTTGATGGAGCAACCAGACGGTTTTAATTATTATTAGCATGATATAAAAAGTCCTGAGAGCTTCTCCACTAAGCGAAACTTTGGAGGTGGACCTTTTAGCTATCATTGCATGACTCCAATATGCAAAATTTCTGGCCGAATGAAATCAGAAAATTATACTCGTATTACTCTGTTGGAAGATGTTTTGGTAGACTTTTTCGACCAACAGCCGGATTCAAATACAATTTGCCAGCAAGATAATGCTGACATTCATGTATCGTGGGCCAGTCATGAGTGGTTTTCAGACAAAGAAATTCAACTTTTAGAATGGCCAGCACGTTCACCGGACTTAGACCCGATCGAAAACACGTGGGGAAATCTGTCTCGTCGTGTTTATGCAAGGATTTACGCAAGGCCGTTACAACGGAATGAGCTCTAATTCCAGCTCAGGAGTTCAAAAACGTGGTTACATCGATGCCAAGTTGGATTTTCGAACTTATAACCAAGTCTGGTGGCTGGACTTACTATTAATTTAGACTTTTACGTTATTTGTTATACTGAAATATCTTCTGTTTTTACTTTACCTTGACTGCCTTTAATCGAATTTCGCAGTATAAATGGAGTTTTTTTTTTTGTTTAACTAAGTAAAGATATGTTTATTTGTTTTAGTCAACTTTTTTCTTTGCAGTTAACGCGCCACGATTCCACAAGTCGAAAGATGAGAAGTCACCTTGACTTCATGCATGCACTTGTGGACATTGTATTTCATCACCCAACGTAAGTCGCCGTAACACGAAGCGTGTGACGGAAACTAACAATTGTTTCCCACGACTCGAACTGGGAAACTGCTGATGCAACTTAAAAACCTTGCACGCGCTATACACCAAATGCGTTGATACGAAGGTGTGGAGTAGGATAAGTTAGACTTTAAGTTCAGTTCTAATTTTGGAATCGAACGGTTGGTTGTTCGACACGGGCTTCGTCCGTGGGTATTTTTTTAGATGTTGTGATGCCAAGATCTTTAACTGGCGCCCGAGCAGGGACCGGTCCAACCTCCATCTTTTGATACTCCTGGCGGTGGTCCTTATTTAAGAACATATGTAGAACTCCCTACTGGGTGCAAGTAGTTGTAAGCCTAAAAAGCCAGCTCACTAATTTACACAATACTCTGTGCTATTTCCATGCGAACATAGTCAGAAGCCGCAAAAGGGCGAAGATGTGAGGTCAATCGTACCCTAGTAGGTCACCGCTTGACCCTAAAAAGGCAGCGAGTTACCAAAGAGGACAAATACGATCCCTTCAGGACCGGATCCTTTGCGAAGCACTGGTTTAAGTCGGTAGCATGCATCTTAATTTTTTAAAATAATCTGTTCCTTTTCGGTTATCTTACATATGTGCAACGAAATTGAGTGTTAACATTTGCAACAAAAATGATAATCTTACCAATGTAAGAAGGAAAATTAAACCATAGACCAGTGTTCGTAAATAATAAGATAATTCAATAATAATAAAGAAAAGAAGATTAAAATTAAAGTTAAATTTGTGCTGTGCAAAAACGCTGCGTGTGAGTTACAAGAAAGGAAAGTAATTTTATGAAATTTTGAAAATCAAAAAAAAAATAAATAAAATCTTGCAATCGATGTTATTACGCTGTGAATAAGAAAATATTTTATTAATTTTTGTGAATCAAAAAAATGTATTAAAATCCATGTGATTTCACTGTGCGTAAGTGCGTTCCAACAAAAAAAAAAGGTAATTTGTTGAAAATCAGTGCCTGTGCTCGTTATAACCAATAGTTTGCTTGGAGCTAACTAAATTAAAATAAAATATTAAAATATAAAATCAGTGCTTGTACCACGGTACTTGTACCATCCGTGACAAAGAGTTCACTCGACCTCTTGATTACAGGTAAGATTTAATTTCCTTTTATCCTTATTTATCGCTTGCCAAAAATGGATTCTCTGTAAAACGCAGTAACCGAACTTACCGTTGGTCTTAACACCATGCTAGTCCAGCTAAGAGAGATAGAAAGCTCGCATAGAAATAGTACAACTACGAATTAATTTGTAAACCAGGTAAATCAAATTTGGTGGCCGATGCTCTTTCTAGACTGAAGACCTTTAATAGCAGTTGTCTACCAATATCTCAATTGAATACAATGAGGGATTCCTTAACGGAATCAGTTGAGGAAGGTAGCTCTGGTACTAACACTGCAGAATCCCAAACAGTGACAGCCGCCGAGAATGGTTCCTGTGCGGAAACGATTGGAGCGGATAATGAATCAACGGATTCTGCTAGTGAGACCGTCCATAGTGCAATGCAAGACTCTTCAGATTTAATACCACATGTGAAAGTCCCACTCAATGTATTTCGTAATGAAATCATAAAAATTGGGAAAGGTCTGGAAATCAAAGAGCAACCACATCCGTGTTTCTTCAGACATTATTTCGCCTTCGGAAAGTTAGAAAAAGAGCAATTAATTCAGATTTTAAAATCCAATCTTAACCCTAACACCATCAATGGGATCAAAATACGACTTTTGCAGGAGGTATATCTTGAAACCTTTAAACATTACAAGATTAGGTTGACACAAAGAGTAGTGGAAGACGTTAGGAACCAGGAGCGAATTTGGCAGTTGATTAGCAAGGAACACAGGAGAGCACACAGGAATGCGAGGGAAAACAAAGAACAAATCTTAGAGAAGTACTATTTCCCAAGGATGAACAGTCTGATCACGCAGTATACTAAAACATGTGAATCTGCCTTTTAAATAAGTATGACAGACATCCAGTTACTCCGCAACTCCAGAAGACTCCTGTGCCCTCCTATCCTTGCGAAATCTTACATATTAATATAATGGAGATCCAGAACGAGAAGTTTATGAGCTGTATCGACAAATTCTCCAAATTTGCAAAACTTTTTCATATAAAAAATAAGTCCTCGATATACTTAAAAAACAAGTTCGCGAAGGTATTGCATTACTTTACCGTTCCGAGAGTGATAGTGACTGATAATGAAAGAAGTTTCCTCAGCCCTATTCCATTGAACTTTGTGAAGATGCTGGACATACAAACGTATCAGACACCAGTAAACCGGAGTGAAGTAAATGGACAGGTTGAGACATTTTACTCTACAATCCTGGAAATTTACCGTTGTCTAAAGGCAGAATACAAAGAGTTGAATTTAAGGGAACTTGTAAACATTGAAGTTGACAGGTATAATACCACAATTCATTCACTGACCAGCAAAAAGCCGTCCGATATCTTTTTTAACCGAATCTCCAGAATAAACTTTCAGAATCTAGTAAACTTTCAAATTAAAGCTAACAGCGACCTTAGAGCTAGACTGCATAAAAAACAGGAACTAGCCAATAAATGGCGAAATTCCAAAAGATACACACCTAAAAAGTTAAATTTACACCCCGTACAAAAGAATCCAAGGCAAGCATAAGCCACTCTACAGAAAGAGGTGGTGGAAAAGGATAATAAGGTAATAGTGGTCAATAGTGGTCGTAAAATCCACAAGGCACAATAATAATCTTACGCACGCATAATAATATTACGCACATATATTAATCTTACGTCAGCACACATAGCACAAATTTCGCACCATATAATAAAAATTATTGTATATAACTATTGCTGAAAAATTAGCTTTCGTTGACATTTTAACTATTTCAATGGTTAATAAAAAGGGAAGAAAAACCTTTTGTAAACTGTATTCTTTATTAAATGATCGTGAAACTAGCGCTTGGGTTGACTGAACGACCATGTTCCATCGTAGCCTGAACGACTGTGTTCAGGCGTCCATAATGATTTTTGACAGTTGTTAGTTTTTTTTTTTTAAATAAAGGATTACGAATCAGATAGTTGAGTAAGCTACACGTTCTTCTTTGGGATCTTTTAAAATCGTATATAATCGGGAACATCTTTTGTGGAAAATTATAAAATCAACTTTGTTTTTAATATTTCAAAGGAAAATATGTTGCCTTTAATTGAATTTCACTGCGTGTACATTCGTTTGCTTTTGAATTGATCTCAAGTAGTGATGGCAATTTGGTGACAAAGCGTTTATTTAATTCTGAAAAATTCATACTATATAATAGTGAATCAAAGACTTTTAACCTTGTTTGCAAAATCCAAACGTATAAAACCCTGATAAAATCAATTAAAGTTCTTTGTGCATTGCCTATTATTTTATTGAAAACAGCAATCTGCTTAACTGCATTTATTTCCTTCTCTCTCACAACTGGGTGGATGACACCCACGCATACATTCATATCTATTTTGTTTACAAAAGTTGATTACGTTCAATATGAATCCATGTACCAAATGCCTTTCCAACCTCCCCCCGACGGAGACTTCCCGACATTCTTCAGGTATGAACGAAAAATGCATTATGGATGCACCACGATTTCTGAAAAATCCTATCGGAAAATGAGTACGGTCAGAAAGGAGGAATGGAGATGTCCAGCCTGCAGAAAGGTGCTCACGGCGCATTCTGCACTCAAAGAAACACCAGTTGAAATAACTCCAGTTCAACCCATGTCTAAAGGCTGGACTACATTCGGCAAAAAGTAAAGTGTGTGCACGAAAATGTTTAGTCTTTTTTTCACCGTTTACAAATCTGTAGTTTTCTAAAAACTTCTCAAAAATTAATTTACTTGAAAGTTGATGTACCCCTTAACTTTCAAGTAATTTACTTTTTGAAAGCTTAGAATTAACTAATACATTCACAAAAAAAAAATGCATTAGCTCCTGATTTAATACTGAGATGGCCCTGATGCACGCATATTTTAAACAAACAACTCTAATTTTTGACAGCATGTCAAAATTTTGTTGTCATTGCGCGTCCCATTAAAACTATGGAGTAACAAATTATGCATAAATTGTTTCAATTGGTTAAGCTAAAAGAAAACTAAATTAAGCACTTAACTTCTATCTAAACTCAGTTGCTTACTTGATTACTAGAACACATTAGTAGAACACATTTTTATTGTTTCACTGTTTTTTGAAAATAAAATTCTTGTTTATGTTTTCTAAAAGCTTACAAATGTCAAAAAATAGCTTTTGACTACCAGGAGGCAGATACGTATGTGTGTGAGCTTTCACTTTTTCACTCTTTCAGTTTTTGACTTTTTGCTGAATGCAGTTCATACGTAAGTCTAAAAGAATGAGAAGCGTCAGTTTATCTGATGTCCAACAACAATACCACATAACACCAATATCAAATGTCCCAGCAACATCACATGACAGCAATAACCAGATTATCTTACCGTAAAACCGCCTTACTTTGACCAGTAATGATTACTTTCACCAAAATCAGGAAACTTTTATTTTTAAAACAGCAGCATCTACATGTGAGTAATTTCAACATAATTTGGTATAGATTGAATGGTTGCTTTATCAGCTAAGGGTCGGTTTTCAGTTCATGAGGTGAAAACATTTGAAAAAATATTTAACCGTAAATTAAATTAGTGCAAGCAAGCATTTCATACAAATTTTTGTATGGCGGGCTCTAATATCACGACCCGCTCTCAGAGCTTTTGGGTTTTCCAGAGAAGTTTTATTTATTCTCGCAGGCACACACAGGCAGGCATACTTTGTGTCTCATTCGCTTCGTTGATGCGCCTGTAGATACAAGTGAGTGTTGGAGTTATTTCCAAGGCGTTTAGCGTTACTTGCGTTTTTTGTAAGATTCATAGTTTGATATGAATTCTAAATATAATTTAAGATCCGGAATAAAATGCTGCATTTCTAACTGCAATGTCTCAAAAAGGTTAAAACCAGAAGCGAAGATGTTCCAATTTCCACTTCTGGATACGCCAATGGGACAAATTTGGAGAGAAAAATGTGATATTAACGTAAATAATTCCAGAAAAAAATTACTTATTTGTAATCTTCACTTTTTCTCTCAAGATATTGGAAATAAGAAATTAAAAAAAGGAGCTGTTCCATCGTTGAATTTAAACGTTCATGTCGTTAATGATGATCCTGAGAATTTTTTTTGTTTAGAAGAATTACCTCAGAGAAGGAATTCTTCGTGCAGCTATTTATCTACTGTTTGTTCAAAATGCTAAAAATTAATTAAAACTACTGCCATGTACAGAAAAAAAAATATTGCTTTAGAAAAGCAAAACAAAAATTTAAAAAAAAACTTAAAAATGTTTTAAAAAATATGACATCGTACGAAAAAAGAACGATTAAACATTAGTAACATTAAGTACCATTAAAACTTATATAAACTCGTTAAATATAAGCGAAGAGTCGAAAGTATTTTGCAAGTTGCTCATAGGTAAACCGCCCAAAGAATATAGCAACAAAGTTAAGTAGTTTGCACAAAATATTTTCTACGTTTCGCAATCCACCCAGACATTTTTACGAGATAAATTGAATCTTAACATACCCCATGTTTCAACTTTACATCGATGGGCCCCTATAAAATTCCTTGAACTTGGGTTTAACAATAATGCTATTGAGGAATTAAAATTAAATATTAAGTTAATGGATGGGAGGGACAAAGGCAATGTTGAGTTACTCTTTGATGAAATCGCAATAAAAAGAAAACTTAGCTACAACTCAAAATTAGATTTAATAGATGGGTTTGAAGATTTAGGCTTTAGGCGAAATTCGAACATGGGCAAGCATAAGGTGACCACTGACCACCTGTACCGAAATGACCGGTACAATATCGAAATTTGGCACCGTATACCGTTGTACTGAAGCTTTGCTTCGATACACTCAAATATACCGAAATTCTAATTATACTTTAATTGCTTCATTTAATACAAAAATAGTCTAACTATTTCAAAATAACTTTGTTAAAACATCATTTCTAAAAACAAAATAATTCATATAGGGAAAGAAATTAATACATAGGAGTTTATAGGAAACCCCTTTAGTTTTCTCCGTATTTGATGCCCAAATGAAGACTACAAGTGCTCTTAAAGGCTATAATAGCCGCCTTAGTCGAGGGATTGTTAACACTAATCTGCTGAATAAAGAAGAAATTCAGGACATGCTCCCTCAAATTGAAACCCATCCTTATAGTAACGATAGAAGCAATAGAATACGAGGAACCCATCATGTTATCCGCTCCGCAGTGGAAAGCGGCTGTACTTGGCTTCTGTTTATGCACCTGAGACTTCACAATCCACTTTATTCATTACAGAGCTCGATACGCTTTTTCGACTCCTGAGGCTGGAATCGGGGGAGAATTATTTCATAATCGGCGGAGATTTCAACGCTAAACACAGAGATTGGGGAAATAATTTGCCAAATACTAGAGGGAACCTACTACTCGATTGGTGGGGTCAGCACGATGTCATGTACAGACTCGGTCTAAAAGCGACGGATAACCCGTCGTTTCCCAGAGGCGGGTCTTATTTGGATCTACTGCTGTATGACGAACGTATACGACTGACAGGTACGAATTTACAAACGCTTAACTGTCTGCGCACATTCGTGTATGACAGTGACCATTGCGGTTTTAGCACCGAAATTACAGTTCCCAACGAGATTGCGGAATTGGAGGAGTTTGTCCAAAGATATTCTTACAACTACAGTAAGACTCGATGGATACGCTTCTCCACAACATTGACAAGTGCGCTCTCCTCGAATACGCTCCACCCACCGTCCAATAGGAATTTGTCAAACGAGGAGATCGACAATTACCTAAAACAAATGGACGAGACAATTAAACAAACTATGGACGCTACAATACCGCGGTGTCGACGTACGACTAACGAAGACCTGTTCCGCAATCCTACTATTGACGCACTGCACCGACAGAAAAGTAGACTTCTGACAAGACTCAAAAACTTGTACAGACAGTTTACTGACAGACAAGACCCGGAGATTAGGACACTGAAGGCGTCGATTAAAAATATTCAAACGTTAATAAAAGAGAATTACAGAATTTCTGTAAGTTCGTATTGGAACAACAGGGTTCGGGCTGTAAACACCAGCAACCCGAATATGTTCCCGCAAATAAATAAAATATTTCGGAGAAAAAATCAAAACGACCTTCAGTGTCTTAAAATAGCCCGGACAACAGACAACGAACGGTTATTGACAATAGCAGGTATTGATCCAAATGAGGCCGCTGATGATGACGACTTCTTTGTGATCGAGGATCCACAGGAGAGGGTTGAGGCCATAGGAGCGACTTTCCAGGAAATATACAAGGCCACTGATACCATTGGCCCTAATTATGACCTGGACAATCGCGTCTTGGTGCACGACTTCTACATTCGAAATGAAGTAGAGAACTGGCGATCCGAGGGCTCTGGTTTCACCCGGTTCAGCGAAGCAAATATGGCAAATAATGCCATTACCAGAGAGGGTGACCTACCCCCGTTCATTTCGAAGGAAGAGCTCCATGAGATCTTCGACACAATCAGGGCTAAGAAATCAGTGGGGACCGATGGCATTCCGAACATCGTGCTTCGACATCTTCCTCTAGATGCGGTGGACATTTACACCACCCTGTTTAATAATGCAATGAATAATGCACATTATCCAGCGCATTGGAAAACGGCGGTGGTTCAACCTATCCCGAAAAAGGGAAAGGATATATCCAATCCGGCGAATCTCCGATCGATAAGTCTCCTTCCGAATATCAGTAAGGTGTTTGAAAAAGTAATCAATAGAGCTCTGTCTAGGTGGGTTGAGGACAAACATATAGTTCCGGATAATCAATTCGGTTTTAAGGCGGGACATGATATCTCACATGCCGCGTCTAAACTGGTGTCCGATATCCAATGGAATAAAGGCAAAAACCAATGCACTGGTGCCTGCCTTGTTGACTTGGAGAAGGCCTTCGACACCGTATGGTTAGAGGGTCTTTTCTATAAGCTGACTAGGCTGGGGATCAGTAAACCACTCTTGTACATTCTTTATAATATGCTAACCAACAGACAGTTCATCGTGAAAAATGGTGATGTGACTTCTGTTGGAATATTTCAAATTAAAAATGGTCTGCAGCAGGGCGCGGTCAATTCGCCGATCCTATTCAACATTTATACAAGCGATTTGATAGGTTCACTTCCCCATACTATTGCGTACGCAGACGATTTGATAGCGTACAGAACAGGTCCAAAAATCGAGGTCATTAATACTCTCTTGCAGCGTGACTTCGATAAGATAAGACGATTTTGCGATGACTGGAAGTTGAAAATCAACTTTCAGAAGTCGGAAACCATTCTCTTTAGGACGCCGTTGTCTGGAGCCTCTAGGGATACTAGAAAAAATTGGCGAAAGTTCTCGATCATTGGACAACGCGGGCAGCCTCTTGCCTGTCGAAATGTAGTCAGATACCTTGGGATCTGGCTAGATCAGTTTCTGTATTTTGATAAAAATGTAGATGCTGCTCTGGCCAGAGCCAAAGGCGCTTTTGCCCTTACAAAGAGACTGTTTTATAGCAGCCAACTCGATGCGAGGGTAAAGGTAATCTGCTACATGGCCCTTATCAGGCCCATGCTGGTATTTGGTTGTCCCGTGTGGTTCAATGTGCGAGCAAGCTTAATGGAAAAGATTCGGGTTTTTGAGAGGGCTTGCCTTAGGGCTTGCCTTCGCTTGTACAGAACACCAGAGTCGGAGTACAAAAAATTCTATCGTAATGAGGTCCTTTACAACAGGGCGAACCTAATACGAGTGGACAACTTCGTAATTAAGCTGACTCGAAGGCACATTGCAAGAGCAATGGCCTCGACAAATAACCTGATATCTGGGGCTTACTACCCCAACTACCTTTACCACGAGAGTGTGCGCTCTGACGGCTTCGTTCCTCCGGAAGCATTCCTCTACCTTGATCAGATAGGGTTGATCCAGGATAGATCAGCGGTCCCGTTAATCTTCCATGTCGCTCGGAAAGCTGGGGACAGGCGACTCAACTACGGCAGAGACGTCGCACACGGCAGTGTGGATCGTCTCAGGTTCAGTAGGGCGGTAGGGAATCGCGATAAGAGGGATGTCGTTCGGCAGCACCAGCATTTCTGGTGGTTGAATGATGGAGAAGATGTTTCGTCGTCGTTTCCGTCAATTACGGACCAGCCTCACTAATGAGGCAGAGCTGACCAATCTATTTGCTCTGTGAATAGCGATGGCCAGCTTACATAGGTTTAGGTTAGCATTTAAGAAATATATACATATATTAGTATATACCATTGTATATACTAATATATGTATATAATTGTGTATAATATCTATGTGTGTGTATTGTGTATGTAGGTTAGGTAGACTAAGGTTTATTTTAAGTTAGATATTAAGTTTTATAAAAAATTAAGTCCATATGCTAAGTTTTTGTTAACAATTTTTTCTTAGCCTTAAGTATAGAAAATAATTATTCCTAAGTAAAATGTAAATATAGTCGAAAGACATAGATATAAGAATTTAGAGTAGCTTAGAGTGCCTGTGTGGGGCCAATAAGTTAATATAAGATTGTTAAGTAATTTTAAGCTAGCATTTAAGCATTTTTTGTTAGTATGTAAGGGTTAATGATTAAGATAATAAAATGCATATAAAACTAAAAAACTAACCCATCATGTTATAAAAAGAATCTCTCTTACTTTATGTTATATATGTAGCTACCAAAAACTACCAAAATTATGTAACGAATAGGGCTACAATTCAGAACACCAAGCGAATCCACCTTGGAACAAATGAGAAACTACCAACAGAGCATTGCATTAATTAAGAAGAAACACAAGTTGCGCTTTCTAATTATACAAAACGCCTATTTCTGAACTTCTGTCAGATAACACAATCTTTCTCACCAACTGCAATGGAACTGTAAGGCATGGAAACGAAACCAAGATGATGAGTGGAACACTTGCAGTACAGACAATTTGACAAAGTGTGGGAAACCATTCTCACTTTAAAGCCGTACAGTATAATCTCGCAGGTAAACGAGCGACTACCTTATCAACACCGGAAATCTCGATCTGCGTCAGCGCAGAACTTTTATGGTTCAGATTATGACGTAACTTTCAAACCTCACCAGCTATCAGGATTTTATTCAGAATTAAAACAAAAAGACTGAATCAAAGAGGAAAAATGTGAGTTAAACATTAAGTGTTAAGATTTATATAACTTAAAAATCCTATAGTATATCCGAACTTACTTGCACACCCCATTATAAATTTCCACACAATCCATTTTCTTTCTTTCCCCACGACCCAAATTAATACACATTCCAGTAATCCCATATTTGCTACCGAATGTGACACACGTGAATGTAAGTCATATGCACAACAGCAATTGATTTAGCAACTTGATGACTCCAAACCAATTCCCGGTTCCATTCCCACGATCTTCATTTATAAAATAGTATATAAGTTAGAATATAGTCAGAATAAACTTCACTTGTTAAGAGTTAAGCACAAGAGACGGTGTTTTCATTTCATACAGTTGTACTGGTTTATGTGCCTTTATAAAAACAACGCATTCGACAAGTTTATGTGCTTGACGATTCTTTCAAACATTTGGTGACCCAGACGTGATCACCGCTTTTGTGCTTTCTCTCTAAAAACGTTGCCTTGTTTGCTACCCCCCACCAGAGGTAAGGAGTAAACAAGTCAATCAAGTCAAAAGCAAGTTTTTGTTTCCTACTACCCCCCACCAGTGGTAAGGTAGTCCAAAAAAAAAGGGTCCCGAACACATCAGTGTTCACACAAAACAAGAAAAAAAAATGGAAGAAGTAGAGATCTACAAGATCATTTCTCGTCAGAAGGCTCTGACAGAAGAATTGACGAAACTGAAAATAAACCTCGGAAAGGACGGTCCACAGCGAAAGACCCCTGAGTACCGAGATGAAAAATGGCGACGCATCGACGCAATATGGGCAGAATTTTCAATCAATCATCAGAGACTTGCAGCGGCAATGAGAGCCGATACGCCTTACATACAAGGATACCGTTGGAAAAGTCAAGAAGCGATTGCACCAGAAGAAGTGAAAAAGGGGGTTGATGCCTCGACAAAAGCAGGACCATCAACACAAGAGCCAACAGATGCAAAGCCGAAACCGATAAAACGAACTCCACAAGAAGCTGCAAGTTATACGCCTGCTGAAGAAGCAGATGGTTCTAATGAAGAGGCTGATGCCTTGACAGAACCAGGTCCATCAGCACAAGGGTCAACAGACACAAGGCCCGAACCAATCAGACGTGCTCTACAAGAAGCTACAAGAAATACGTCGACTGAAGCGACAAGGCTCATAAGAATACAAAGGCTGATATTAAGAAGACTCCTCGCCATTGTCGATGCAACAGATACAACAGCCCAATCAAAATCATTCATTGAACTAAAAATTAAAGGAATCAACAAATACTGAACCCAAATGGAAGAACTTCATCGAGATCTTGGAGAGCTCACTCAAGACTACAGCTCATTACGCTACGACATAAAGGCGTACATTGAATTAGAGGAACAAGTTCAAGAAGTACTAGTGTGGCTGGCTACCAAACTGGAAGCTCCCATGGACACTCATCAGCAAGCTCAGCAAGCCACTTCATCCATGCTACAGCTGCCAAAAATCACCATTGCAGAATTTGATGGAGACTATGGAAAGTGGCGTCAATTTTCTGATCTCTACATGGAGATGGTTCATAAGCAGCCATTGAGTAACTGCCAAAAAATGTGGTATCTCAAGACTAGCTTAAAGGAAAAAGCCGAAAAGCTTTTGAGACATTTAGCATTGTCAGATGACAACTACAACGCGGCGTGGAAGATGCTTCAAGATATGTACGAGAACCCGAGGCTTCTTGCTGCGTCACTTGTTAACAAGTTGCTCGACAAATCAGGGCATGTTTCCGACCAACCATCAACCGTCCATATTAAGACCGTGCATGATACAAGGGAATGATGGGATTAGAAAATTTGAAGGTCATGGGACCCGATCATTCTTCCAATCCTTTACAAGAAAATTGATCGAAGTACGCATGCTCTTTATGAACAAAGTTTGGTCAGTCCTAGGGAATTGCAGTCTGTGACGGAGTTTCTTAATTTCCTGGAAACACGTTTTCAATCTCTTGAAGCCTTAGGGAATAAAGGGAAGAAGATTGAGGAGTTCAAAAACCAGACAAGATCTTCGGCTACATTAACCACAACGAGCAAAGGGCAACAATCGCCGTAGTGTCAGATTTTCTTTAATAAATGGCAACGAACTCTAGCAATTTTAAAATTCCACCATTCAAAAGACTAGTTAGTGCAAGCGAGATAGACATATGAGTATGACCTGCCATGTTTATGGCAAAATGAGCAAAGATCCGTTTTGGCGGCTTCCGGCAGTGGATAAAGAAATTTCGTTTGATTCGATCGGATGCGCGTGTGTCGAGCTAAAGTGTTTTTGTATTCTATTTTTTTTTGTTCTCTTTTAATAATATATGTAATCTTATTGTATATTTCATAACGTGAAAGTTCGACTAGAGACTAGAAAACATAAGTTAACCAAAGAAAAAACCGGAAATCGTAGAGCTCGCAAATTAAACCACTCTGCTTCCATCATCTCGTAAAAATCGTAACAGGCATTGCCGCTGTTCTGAAAGTTCTTCGAGTTCAGAAAGCTAAGACATAAAATAAGGAAAAGAGTACACCAAACTAAGTACACTTACGTGCCTCGGGTTCAGCAATTCCACTAAGCTGTGGAGCGAATCAACAATTTTGGGTTGACACGTGGTCGGCAAGGCCAAATAATTAATCTCTTCGGGCCAGAAACGCTTGATGAAGCCTCAATATGCGCAGCTATGCCACAGCGCTATGTGTAGCCCACAGAACATCTGCTGCGGTCATCTAAATTTTTCTAAATTTTTCTAAATCCACCATCTAACGGGCTCAGCGAAGCCATATACATTTCAAATCCAAGCCCAAATTCAATGAGAATCAATTCATGGAGACAAGATTATCATTAGTTTTAACAAGATAAAATTTAAGTATTATGTGATAAATGCTCAATTCGAGTTATGTATTTAGATTATTGTAAGCTTGGCTGTTCACACTTTTCTTTTCGATCGATTCCTTAAAACAGTGACTTTCCACAAGATAAAGCAAGGACGGATTGCTGTGCACCTAAGCTATCATCCTTTAGCAAGAAACAAAAACAAAACGAGAACAATTTTGAAGGAGTAAGTCAATTTGCACTTTTTTTTTTGTCTTTTGGTAACAATTACATATTCGTCGTTAGAGCCTATACGTATGTAGATTTAATAAATTTCTAAAATTTTACCATAATTGTACCTATGTACTATATAGTATGTATGTTTGTAACAATGACAGAGACAAGATCCGAATATGACATATTTAAAACAGACTAAATATGAGAAAAGATTTTTAAGATTACACAATAATTAACGATAGAGTGAAGTAAATTTAAGTAGAAAAAAAAAACTATCTCAGAAATATGTGCCTAATAATACTATATATAAAAAATAGAGAAGCTTAAATAACAGCGCTCCACGAGAAGAATTACTTTTAGATAATTATGAAATACCTACATATATAAAGTACACATAAGCACATATACAAGGTGTCCCAAAAATCAACTTCAAGCCGGAAACGGGTGATAGGTCAAGTGGTGTCGGTTATCACAAAATTATAAAAAAAAATCTAAGTCATGTACTTTTAAAATTATTGACACTCAAAAAAAATCGAGAAATCTGACACCCTGTGATGATCTTTCAAGTGCTGTAACCGCAAATCTTTACTTTTCTTCGATTTTGTTGTTGTCGCGTAACTCTGAGTAACGGTTCTGTAAATTAGGGTCCAAAATTGAAACATATCGGTCTTAACTAAAATATTGCTTTTTTGTCCATCCATGTAATCACCTAACTTGAGCTGACTGTACTGACAAAAAAATGTACTGTGCCGTTTTGGCAAGTAACTTTAAAAGATGGCGTATTTAGTCTGGATTCCAAAATGGTATGACACTTGCTAGACTCACGCTTAATTGAGGACAAAAAAAAATATTTTGTTAAAGAAACCCGATCCATAGTTAATTCTTTTTAATAAGACCCCGTGATTGAGATGCCGCTCTTGTCATTTCATTTCATTTTTTTTTCATCACAGAGCACACAGAACACTACGTTCTCTTGGTGTATACTCTTAGGATCGCTTTCCACAACTGTTGTTTGTTGCGCGACTAAACGCCATCTACCGATCTTGTATCTTACAACAAATGTTCAATCTGTTTGCCTTCAGCGGCAATGCAAATTCTGCATCTTCTTACAAATGATCTGGTAATAAGACGGGCATATCTTCTGGAGTTGATGTCTTCAATGGCATCTGCAATTTTTTGTCGCAGCTCGTTTAAATTTTCTATCGGCTTCGAATAAACTTTTTCTTTTGCTGCTCCTCAGTAAACAAAATCGAGTGGATTTAAATCAGGTGAACGGGCTGGCCACGAAATTGTACAAGATCGACTTATCCACCTGTTGGAGTATTCCCGATCGAGGAACTTTCGTACTGTGCGAGCATAATGCGCTGAGCAGCCATCTTGTTGATACCACATGCATGCATAAATATTTAGTAGCACGTCTTCTAATAAATTTGGTAAGTGCTTCTCCAAAAATCTAAATAAACCTCGGCATTCAAATTCTGCGGCAGCTCGAATGGGCCAATAATTCTATCATTCAAAATTCCCGTCCAGATGTTTGCTTTAAAATGGTACTGTGATTTAACTTCCCGCATCAAATGTGGATTTTCCACGTGCCACTCGTGCAAATTGTGGAGGTTCATGTAACCGTCCCTTTGAAAAGTTGATTCGTCCGACCATAGAATTTTTTCGAAGAATCTCGGATCTTCGCACTCTGTCTGGGTAATCTGGGGGTAGCAGACTTCGGACTCGTTGTACATGGTACGGATGGAGCTGGTTTTTCCTTAAAATTCGGTGTGCTTGTACTGAGGTGCTAGGGTCTTGTGCGACTGCTTGTAAGACTTTGTCCTCGTAGGGCATGTCGAGTCTTCCCTCACTAACGATTAGATTAGGAAAGCGACCCTTTGAGAATGACCGGTGCACATTTAAAAACACTCAATGATCCGGATGACACTGAGCGTTTGGGTATCTCGCATGATAAAGTCTGGCTGCAGCACTAGCATTCCCCATAAATGAGATGCATGTTAGCATATCCCTGAGCAGTGTATCGAGATGGCACGATGGCATTCGCACTACACAATCACGGGATCAACGATCCCGATTTTTTTTTATAATTTTGTGATAACTGACACCACTTGACCTATCACCCGTTTCCGGCTTGACGTTGATTTTTGGGACACCCTGTATATATATATTTATGCGAATATATATAAAGGGATTATAAAATTACATAATAACCTATGATTGCAAATATGAAATACATGAACACACGGAACTAATCTATGTAAACTCGTATCTATCATAATCCTCAAGTGTATACATATATAGAGTTAGCTTTAATGAAGGAAATCAATTTTTTTTTATTAAAGAACGTTTAAGAATGGGAATAAACGAAACTACGAGTATCTTTATCATTTCTTGTTTTTTCCGAAATCCTTTTTTTTTTCTTCTTGTTCAGCGATCGTTACTAAGTAGTTTTTTAAGGTTAATCGCAAAAACATGGTTTCCATTTAGAGTGTGAGAGTGTGACGGGATGATCGAGAAACTGGTGACAGGATGTGTGGGTAGCGATTGTAGTAGGGGTATGTAACCTATTTAGGTTAGATACTGACTTAACTTAGGGGTCGTTGCAAACAGAGCGTCGCGATTACAATGGATTTTAAATATATCATATTTAGCTAGGGGTGGGCCAGCTCAAGGAGAATTTACACCTTTCTCCTCTCTCTTCCTCTCTATGGATACGTGTGGATAGTAAATTAAAGGAAACTCGGGCCTTGCAACCCAACTTGTTGCTTTTTTTTAGTTACTATGACAGGTGTGTTACCTTTCTGCTACTAGGGCAACTTCTTCTTTTTCTTGTTTTTTGTTTTCAGCCATGTAAATAATAACGTAACTCCTGTCCAGACCGTGTGGCAAGTTCCCATTCCCATCCGATGAGCTACCGAGTGGATGATCATGCCTGAGCCGCGAGGAGGCTGGACACACCACCTACTAATCTGCCTGGATTGACCCAAAGGGTCCTATTACTTTTGGGTTATAAGGGTGGGGGAAAATTAGTAGGTAGGTTACTCGGATGCAAATTTATCCTTTGAGTCATGCGCATCCGGGTTTTGTTATAAATGATACAACTGTTGGCGTCAAAATTAATACCTACCATGAAAATCATATCCATATATTCATGCAGTCGTAATCCAACTCTCGTCGCGAGTACAACTTAATGTACTTAATTAGCAAATAAATGTAAATTATTGTTTCCTTTGAATCAGCGCATTTTTTTCTTTCTTTCCTTTTTTGCTATCTGTTCTTTCAACGAACATATGGGTCCTTTCGTTCCGAATAACTGATTAAAATATCATTACAACATAATAATTACACACATAGTACGTATTTGCATCTGCTACCGCGCAACGGATATCATCTCTTCAGTGTCAGCTGGGTCGTGTGTCCAAAACACATTTTGGTTCCGCTACTCCTTCAAACTCTCATTCGAGTGAGTGCAAATAAGACCTCTGTCGTTTCTTTTGGCGGTCTTGTTCTCAAACGTGTCGTATACAGTTCAGTTTTTGTTTTTCATAAGAATAAGGATATCCAAAATTCAGAAGGCGGTTTGTTTATGTAGATACGGCACCGCTCATTTCGAACATGGAATCTCACGGGACAAATTGTCGCTCTAAGCGTGAATTATATTTCCGCTACCGATCAGAGCGCTGTTGATGTTGATACTCTCTGTGGTTTAATAGCGATTTCTGGCGATCTGACGGACCACCCAAGTTCTCCGATTTCACTGATCAGATGATCGAGCGGATGAGTCAGGTCCAGGTTGACGTTGATAAGATTAAATGTGACAGCCATCGTGGAGAAGATTGAACAACACGTAAAACTTTCCATCGTTAAAAAGGTTATCTACGGTAGTGTTGCCAGTCATATGTGTGTAATTGAATTTGGAAGTGCAAGATCCAGAAATGAAGAAACATCCAAGCTTCACCTCGATAAAGTGTTAAATGAATTTATATCAATCGGTTCCGCAATGATGGATTCCAACAAGAAAACGTGTAAGTCCATCAACTCTTTCCGGCAAGACATAGATATTCATCTGCAGTCCATCCACATACAATCTGCAACATACAATCATCCACTTTCAAAGCATTACGAGTCCATGCTTGACATTATATTGGATAAAATCAATGAGCTTAATGATGAACTCACCACTACGAATGATTTGGAAAACCTCACACCCCGCCGCACAACAGTTACAATACTTCAATTTTGGCTGAATTGTTACAAACCGAAGCCAAATCAGTACCACATCCAACCAACCTCCAAATCCTCGCACCAGCCCTCCGATCCAGAAATCTTATGGTGATATAACTGCTCTTCCTGTCGCCGCCCTACGGAAACTTGTTACACAATTTAACATGACGTGGACGCCTTCAGAGTGGCCAAGCAGGTTAGGCGATAATATTTTAAATTCATTAAACGTATTAAATTTGTTACTACTTTTGTTTGCTTTTATATTACTTTTAAAAAGGCAGACGGCATTATAATTGTCCTAAGAGGAGTTGCTCAGAGACACCATGTACACAAGAGCAAGGGTCTGGGGATGTGTTTAAATGTCATTAGTGGTTGAGAGAAATAAAGAATTACGTTTATGTTAAATTAACCAAGTCGTTTCTATTGATAGTTTGATAATTAAAAACGATTTTGGTACATGATTTCACTGGTTTGGGAAGCTCTGTTGGGATTTCCGATTGTGTTTGCACCATAAGCATTCTGTTCTCCACCTCATATCACTGAGGCTTTCGATCTGTCATTGTTCTCCTTATGTAATATTGCCTTTCCGTTCTCGCTGTCACTTTGAGTTTTATTGAATTTATCGAAATAAAAAACATCGCCGCCTGATTTTAGTGTTTGTCCACGTAGTTGAATTTTTAAATCTTTGTTATTCTTTGCGATTTTTACCTTTAAATCCAACAGAAGTCCCCTTCTTTCTCTTAATGCTGCTGTGTAGTCTTTGTGTATAGAAACACCAGTTTCGCGTAATTGAGTTGCTGATTTCAAAATACGTCCCACATGTTTCGCATCCTCACAATGACGTTTGAAATATTGTTTTTGGATCGCACCGCTCGTGTATCTGCAACGGTTGATGTATTTGTCATATGCAAGAGCTTCAGACACAATTCCTTAGTCCTGGACTCAGCCTCAATCCCAGATTGCCATATGCATTATGATATTTTTCTCAATGGCCCTTTTTTCCAGGAATTCGACTTTGCGTTCAAGAAGTATACATCGACCTTCCATGATCTGCATTTTAGCTTTTAGTACGCCGTTTAGATATCTGTGCCGATATTGGTGTCGCAGTGCTATTAGTGTTGTTTTTTAGCGGTGTTCGTGGGATTTTCGATCCTTTGTTCATCATGCGTTGTGATTTGTGGTTTTTGTTTAAAACAAGAGGGTTAACTCACCGAATTTCTTGAATAGGGAAATGCCTTAGGTGCACTTTATAAATATACATATAAAGCACTTCTATTAGGATTTAGCTTACGAATCAAATTTTTGTTTAATATTTTATTGTGTGGGGAACGACATTCCTTTGTATTTAACAGATAAAACTGTAAAGCAGATGTAGCCATAAGTACTTTAGAACGCCGTCTAGAACTGAAAATGTTGTAAGGTAAATGTAAAACAGCCTTATGTATTAAACTGAAGCCAACTTCAATAGAAATTGTACGAGGAGGATGTGGCAGCCATGCTGAATACAGGCGAGAAGATGGTGAGTGAGCAGATCCAAAAAAAGAAAAAAAAAAGAATTTTGGTGCATCCACCGAAATATAAGTGTTTTATTTGAGTATTAAAAAACCGAACATTTAAATTTTTCTAGGCCAGAATTCTGTGGCGACATCTCTGAGCGAATAAGTGGTAGTCGGTGATATGGTAGTTTATCTGCACATCGATGTTATATTATCGATAAGGCAAAACTAGAATTGCGAGACAAGACAGAGGTATATGCAAATTGTTTTCCCGCGCGAATCAGAAGCAAAACAACTTAAGAAACTATTTGAGAAAAACAAAAAAAAAACGTTCTCATCGTAAGATTTTGGAAGAGAATAATGCGATTTCATTTGTGGGGGATCTCATTTTTTTGAAGTGGCAGTCGACCGAGCACAGTGTTGGTGAAAGACTGTACCCACAGTTTTATCTTTTCTTGTCCTTTACGGTGAAACGTTTAACTTTTTTTTTCGTATTTTCGTGTAAAGAAGTTAAAAGAAGTTTTGGGTGTTGACGCGTTAGCATACACCCCAAATTTTGCAAAATCATTTATGAATGCACATATTTTAAATTCTATAATACCTCGCGGGTTTCTTTGCCGTCGCCGTGAGTGCGAACGAAACCAAAGAAATGAAAAAAAATAATCAAAACAAAATCAATATAAGTGTGAATAAAAAAAAAAGTAATCGTTCTCAGAAGTACCATAAGTTACCCCAATAACTGCTCAAACGCAATAGTGAAAAAAGGAAAACTACCAACATATAAGCCCACACCTATAGGGTCTCGAAAAATTAACCACACCCTTATGGGGGCGCCAGGATAATTCCATAGAAGCATTTGGAAGGAGTAACAGCTCCATATCGCTGCACAGCCTGCACCAACTCTGGACACAGCTTATCGTCTCCGCCCACTGTCAACAGCAACTCGTCAACAGAATCCACATCAGAATATCAAGATGTTTAATTAAGTCGAATAAATTACGTATTTTACAAATATAGTAGAATAACAAAATGGTAACACTTCTAAAGATATATTGTAATTGTAAGTGTAAGAGACGCTGCCGGTAAGTAGAGTTTAGTGCTAAGCAAACCATCGTGAGATACGAACGATAGAAAATAAAGCTAAATACGGAAAGTAAATAAAATTTTTTATTATCAGTCCGCGCATAAAAAAATTCAATTATGACATTCAATATACATATGCATAAGTGTTGCCGCCAACAACAAATAAAACAACTCGCACCACTTTTCACAACATCATTCGATTATTCAGCGCATTGGCAGTCCTACTTCCAATTTTGCACAGCACATCGAACTACCATCGTAACATAGCATCATTTCGCATCCGTTATGCACATATGTAAGTGCCAACGCACAAATTTCAATTCACCTTGCAATTTGCGCCCGGTCCCAATGCATGTATTGCGCCCTTTGAAATATGGTAACTAGATACATGTACATATATGAGCGACAAATTTAAATCATGCATTTTTTTCTAATTGGATTGTATTAATAAGAATGCACATGTAGATATGCATAAGTTATCACTTTACAAGTTTATTTTGCCAAATTCCATTCCCACGAAAATTCATGCAAATGCCGGATGCACTGCACATGCTGTTACCAAATACCTAGTATCATCGCACAGAATATTTCCCAAGGTGCATTATTGCTGACGCTATGTCTACACCTGAGCAAACATCATTTCGCATCCTATAAATAGGAGTACGTACTCAGAAATAAGTAGCGGAGTTGTAATTAAGTCCTCACGTAGTGTTAAAGTTTGTTTAATAAAGTTGGCATTTAGCCGTAAAATAAAAACGGTTTTTTTATGACTTTTAAATAAATAAAAATTTAACTGGCGCCCGACCACAGGGTTATAATCGGTAAATCGGTACAAACAAAAGGCCCTCAAGTAGCACCAAGTTCGCGTTAGTTTCGTAAAAAAGTTCTCAAGTAGCACGTACGGAATTTGCGCGTGCGTTCTCAATAACTACTAAAATACCCTGGGGCTCCCCGCGTGTGTGGTGAAAGTGACATTCACAAGGGTCCCTGAGTAATCCCCGGCAGCTGAACACTCGATCGACGAGGGAAAAGGAAGCGTTGACTGCTAGCCGCACCACGGCATCGCAAAAGTTAGGACTAATGTATTGCCTGCAGATTGTAGTACTCTAAGTTTAGTTTTAAGAAACAATTAAAGAAAGTTCATTAGACCAAACAAGTTAAAAATAATTTAAGAAATTATAAAAGAAATTTACCTTTACATAAAAATCATCTTTCCTAAATTTTTAAATAATAATCAAATAAATTGTATACAAATAAGTCTAGACAATAAGTAATTGTGTGAAGTGCTTAACAATTTAAAGATTTTAGAAAAAAAAATTTCCAAGTGTTTTAAAACGTAGAAGAAAATCGTAATTAATTAAATTTAAAGTATTAATATTTGGTAATCTTTATTCTCTTTATTGTTCCTTTCCTTTTTTTTTAAGAATCAAATTTATTTAAACATGGCAAATCCCAACAATGTAATCAGACCTCCTGTTCTCAACGTTCCTACCTCGAATCATCAAACCCCACGACCATCTGTAGCTAATATCGGTGGAGTTGTCATAAATGAGGCTCTGGAAGCCCTCATTACAGGTGTGGTAACTCGCAATCTTCAAAACGATGAACGTCAACTTATCCAATCTCTTGCAAACCCCTACTCTGATCATTTCTTTAGCGTAGACCAAACCATTAATCCAGAACTTAGGCAGGATATTTCTGATCTAGATAAAATACCCGATGTTATTCGTTGCCTTAAGGAGTTTAGCGGTCGACCAGGAGAATTTAACTGCTGGAAGAAAAGCGTAGACCGAATTTCGCAAATCTACAAAAGCACTCAAATATTTTGGGATCCTTAACGTGATAAGTAATAAAATCGTGGGCCAGGCTGACATATTGTAGTATTGGAATCATACAATACTCCGTTGGATTGGCAATGCATAGCTCGTTGTTTGACAATGCACTATGCTGACACATGGGATCTATCTACACTCTAATACCAGATGACATGCTTAGTCCAAGGGAACCTTTCGACGCAAGAATTTTACCACGTTGTCTATTCACACTTATCTCTAATTTTAAATAAGATAGGATGTATGGGAATCGGAGACGAATAGCTTAACGTTCTCACTCAAACTTACCGAGACAAGGCATTAGACACCTTTGTTAGAGGTTTGAGAGGTGATCTGCCAAGACTTCTTGGCTTAAGAGAACCGACTGACCTTCCCCAAGCTTTACATCTCTGTCCAAAACTTGAGGACCAAAATTTTAGGACTCACTACGCGATGAACCACGTTGAACCATCTCGTGATCTCAGCAACCTCCTATCCCTCCACAAAAACATTCTTCTCCTAAAAACCCTCTAGGTAATAAACCTCCTTTTTATCCCCAGTTAGCCTATATCCCGCAACCTCAATTCAACCAAAATCGATTTCGGACACCTCACCACGTTGCATGCCATTGCATATATGCAATGTTAACTTCTCATACAGCTGACAACTACTTTTTCCAGTACTTTACCGTTAGTGCCATCTGTTTCTTTAATGTAAAATCATTTTATCAGCAGAGAATGTTCGCGATTAACATTGTTCATGTGTGCAGTTCCGTCGAAAGATTCAGAAGTGTTTTGAGTACTTGAAACAATCGCGTGTTTTTTTTTTAATATTGTGAAATATTGTGACAAATTATCAAAATGTAAGTGTTACTTAGAAAGATCATCACATTTTCCTCATAGAAAAAATAGATTTTTAGGATATGTAAGCATAATATTAAGAGAAAAATTTAAGAGCTGCCGGTGGGAGGTTTTCTTAATGTAACACTCTTTTTATTCATTCAGTCTGTCATAAAATTAAAACGATATAGATGTAATCTTGCCCTCAGCTACGACTCCATCGACGAACACAGCCCAAATCGGAAACGGAAAAATGAGTGAACATGCTCCTTAAGAGCTGTCAAACAATATTCCACGAGGATTTTTTCTTTTATGTATCGTGCGTCGTCGGAGTCGGGCTGAGGTCAGGAATATTGCTAAAAAATAGTAAGTGTGTACAAATTAAAATGTACAAACTTTAAATCTCTATTTTAAAGTTTTGAAACATTTTGTTTATCGTTCTCATTTTGCCATGAATTTGTACTTTTATTTTTAATTGCCTATGAAGTATATATTTTTATTTTTATTTTAAGTGACTATATTTTTGTACAGTTAACAAAAAGCTTTCACAATATATTGAATAAACTTCTAAAAGCTCTTACAAATTTGTATATAAAGACTGTTATAAAATGTAAAGCATCCTTAAATTAATTGAATTCATGTCTTAAAATGTATTTATTATGAATTACTTTAATATGAAATGAAATAATAGATATCAATTCAAATCATTGTACAACACGATTAGGTTCGATTTTTTGGCGTCCTTCATTCTATCATTCGCTTTTCTTGCTTGTGCTCTCTCTCGGCAGCATAATTACTCAACGTTAAAATACCGGTTTTTGTTCTTTGGTTAATATCTAATTTCTAGTTTGCTGCATCATTTAATAAAATGCATCTCTCACTTTTGTTCTAGCAGCCACCAACTAAACATCGCCTTCTATAAAATCGAACCAGTCGTATAAAATTGTTTGTTAGCAATAAATATAAATAGATTATAAGTTGGATAAAAAAGAATTGTTTCATTGCTTAACAACTATAGACTTCCATTTGGCTACTCTAAGGTTTTCCTAGGAGAGTCGTTGGTATTTTATTGTGTTTGAATTGTTTAAGAAAAATAAAAATTTGTTTGAAGAAAATTTTCTTTATTTTATTAAGGGGAAAAATAATCTCTTACAGTTTTAAAATATCAGAAGTGGGATCAAGATCCACACCATCGCGAAAAAATAATAATAAATAAATAATAAACCCCAAACGATACGCGTGCATAAAACGGTAATTTCACGAGTGTCTACTATTGAGTACATACACATACACACACACACTCAAGATCTACAATGGATATAGATATTGAGAGATATAAGATCTACACTGCTACGCAGTTGAAGTTATGGTTGGAACATTTAAAGCAAAAAACAACGGGAAGTAAGAGTGAGTTAGTTTTGCGGTTGCTATCTATACCGGAGAAAGAGCGTGGAGAATTCCCGTTCCCAGAGAAACACTCTAAGCAGCAACAATTGACAGACGACGACGATAATAAATCTGATGAAGAGAGCATGCATGCAGACAGTGGTGATGATACAAGTTAATGCACAAAAAATCAAACTTCTAACTTCAGAAGTTTCCCATCATCCTCAAATTACATTCCAGTGTGTGAACATCCGACTGCAGACACGAGTGTGTAAATAATCCGACACCTGTGCAAAAGTGCGCATTCCATCACGTACGGTGATGGTTACTTGATGACATCTCTTGGAACACTACGTCGGCGCATGAACATGCAAGCAAGTGGATTAGTATTTAAGGTAGCGTAAGTGAATTTGTAACTTAGTCTTAAGTGAAGTGCAAGGGCAACCTATGCCCAAATAAATATTTTTTTTTAATAAATAACATCATAGTTATTTAATTGGCGCCCGAGCAGGGACCGGTACTGTCGCGCAGTATTCGTGTTTCCTTTAAGCCCGTCGCCTCAAGTAGCTGCAGTGCTCGCAAATCCTAAAGGGCCAATAGGTTTGACGTCAGACGCCTCAAGTAGCCGCCGTACCTCTCGATAGACGATCGGTCCCACCCATCGCGGTCGTGTTGTTAAGGGCCCCGGAGTAGCCCATAAGCAAACACTCAAACAATTGTGAAAGTGAAACTTTGAGGACAAAACGGAAGCTCGTTATGAGCTAGCCGCATCACCCGACCATCAATCAACAGCCCGAGCTAGCGCTGAAAATAATAATGGTATATTTTATGTAATATATTTAAATTTATTTTATTATTAACTTTGCTTTTGTTACCTTATACACTAAGAGTGAAAAATAAGAAATTTGTAAAAAGGAAAAAATAATATAGAATTTGTAGAATTCCAATCAAGAATAAAAATACCTAAAAAGTGCATATTTTTGAAGAGATAAAAATATAGTAATCTTGGACGGTAAAAGCAAACTTGAGTAAAAACCAAGTCAGTCTTAAACAAAAGTATTTAGTTAGTAGAAACGAAAAGGATATACTAATTGTGAAAAAGAAAGAAAAAAAAGGTCAAAGAGAAGTAGATCAATTTTCAAAGTTAAATTAAACATAAAATAACTTAAAATTTTTACTTAGAGTAATAAAATTTCGTTTATATTTTCCTTATCTCATATCCTAAACTAAAATTTAAATTTAAGAAAAAAAAGTGAAATGCCTATTTTAAGATCAGCCGGTTCAAATGCACCTAGCGATCCAAGTGATCAGCCCGTAATTTCCAATGTTAATATACCAGCAGCACGTGCCGCTGACCCAACAGTGCAAGATCCCAATTCCTCCTTATCATCCCATACTGATGGAAACCTTGAAGTCCGATCCACTCCTGAATTAGATTTGTTAATCACCTCCATAGTGGGCAAAATGCTCGAGAGACAAGGTCGACGTATAGTCGAAAATGTACTAAACCCTAACGCCGATTGTTTCGCTGGTGTAGACCAGACTATATCGCCCGAGTTCAGCAGTAGGCTGGACGATCTCGATAAGATTCCCGATGTCGTTCGCTGCCGGATCCGAGCGAATTCTCCTCGTGGAAGAAGAGCGTAAGTCGAGTGTTAGAAATTTACGAGCCCATAAAAGGCACCCCCAAGTACTATGGCATCTTGAACGTCATACGAAACAAAATCGTCGGACAAGCAGATACTGCTTTAGAGTCCTATAATACTCCTCTTAACTGGGAGAGTATTTCAAGATGTCTTGCCATCCACTTCGCGGATAAGCGTGATATTAATACGTTAGGTACCAAATGTCGGCCCTTTACCAGGGAAATAAAACGATACAGGAATTTTATCACGAAGTATATTCGCACCTCTCATTAATACTTAATAGGTTAGCATGCATGGACGTAAATAATGAAGCCATGAATTTGCTAACTCAAACATACAGGGGTAAAGCCTTAGACACCTTTATAAGGGGTCTCAAAGGTGACCTACCCAGGCTTCTGGGCATCAAAGAGCCCGTTGACCTTCCACAGGCACTGCATCTCTGCCTGAAATTAGAAAACCAAAATTTAAGAACCAACCACTTTACCAGTAATCAAGCTAAAAGACCTTAGCATCAGCATTTGGCTAGCGGTGTTCAGAGGCAAAATTCTTCACCAGTTCAACCGCACCCAAACCGTCAAAACCACCGTATAAATAACATCAACAGGGTAGAGAGTACGAAAATCGCCCGAACTGCTCCCAGCAACGAAGCCACCCGACAAACAACCAAAATCCCCAACTTCAGTCTGGAAAACAATATCAAGCATATCCAGCTATAAAGCAAGAACCTGTAACACAGGGGCGTAGTACTCAAGCGAAAGATATCCACCACCAAAACCGTCAAAAATATAATAATAATAGTGCAAGAACAGGAACACCAACATCCCAAGCTCATCAGACAGGAAGGCAACAAAATTACCATATTTTTGAGTGCCTGGACAATCTTTGTTCACACTGTGAGAAACTAGATTTGTGCAATGAACAAGAGGAACAACCTCCAGACAACTAGTACAATGATGCAGGCGAGCCATACTATCCGAATGAGCAAACCTCCTCATCAGAACTAGAACACTGTGATATCAATTTATTAGGCTAAGCGACTCTTCCTTGCTTTTTTTTTAAAGCAAGACGAAGAGTGGCGCTATCTTAAAATTTCTAATTGATACCGGGTCATCTAAAAATTATATACAATCCATTCATGTCCCTAAACCCTTAAAAAACGAACAATCTTTCTTTGCTAAGTCGATAGCCGGGGATATCAAAATATCCCAACATGTCCTGATCAATCTTTTTGGCCTCAATGACGTAAGCTTCAAATTTTTCATTTTGCCATCTCTACAAACTTTCGATGGTATTCTTGGCAATGATAGCCTTAAGAAACTTTCAGCTGTCATAGACACGGGAAACAGTCTAATGACCAATAAAATTATAAAAATTATGAAAGATACAAATGTTAATGCTGATGATACTGTATTTAGAATTATGTATAAGGTTAAACTAATTAAGGAAGAAATAATTAATGTCGCATACTCAATTCATTGGGCGAAAGCCAACATTGCAAATTCATATGTACTAAGTAATGTAGAAACTAATTTTATTGAAAAATTATTTGAATCAGGTAACATTCCTTTTATAAATATAGACGAAACTCTAGATTTCGCTAATGTCAAAATTGCAACGGACGGCAAAAATATTGTCTATATCATAAGTTTGCCGACTGTAAGTACCGAAACATGTAACCTCCTTTTAATAAAAACCGTCAAATTTGGTAAAGAAATTAATAACATACCCTTTACAAAAATTTTAAAATGTAACGAATTATTATATGGCTTAAAAAATAATTGTGAAGCTTTTAATGATCATGTTATTTTCAATAGAAATAAGTTAATAAATATAAGCAACTCGAATTGCATTCCGAATTTACTAAGAAGTAAGGCTCCGGCTTGCACCATCATCAATAATCAGCACGTTCCATCAGTCGAGGAAGTTTTACCCGGAATACTCTTTCTAAACCAATTTAATGGATCAGTTAACATCAACAATGACATAGAAGAAGAAATCACCCAATACCATCCACTACCAGCAATATTGCAACCTACATCAAACGTTATAAGTATCGTAGAAGTATTGTCCCTCGAGATGCTGAAGCATTAAAAACAATATTAAAAACAGAATAAATTCGATTGCCAACATCAGTCTGGTCTTGGTCCTGATCAGCATAATTATAACCTTTCTATATTGCCAGAAGCTACAGAAAAAGAAAACTCAAAATACTACGGATACCAACGAGGGGCCTGGTCCAGCATCCATAACAATAGGTCTGCAAGACATACCACATCATGTCAGGGCGGTAGTCTCGAACGAGGCCGTTCGAAATTAAGGGTGGAGGAGTTAATGCACAAAAAATTAAACTTCTAACTTCAGAAGTTTCCCATCATCCTCAAATGACATTCCAGTGTGTTAACATCTGACTGCAAACACGAGTGTGCAAATAATCCGACACCTGTTAAAAATTGCGCATTCCATCACGTACGGTGATGGTAACTTGATGACATCTCTTGGAACACTACAAGTGGATTAGTATTTAAGGTAGCGTAAGTGAATTTGTAACTTAGTCTTAAGTGAAGTGCAAGGGCAACCTATGCCCAAATAACATCATAGTTATTTAATTTACACAAGCAATGATGGTACGAGGGAAGGACCAAGATAGCACGCGGAAAAACGAAAAGAATAACGATCGAACTGAATAAAGAACAACAAATGAACGCGCTGATGAACGAAAATGAGGAGTGTTGTAATGAAGAGAAGTCTGATGACAATGGAAACTCACCACGAGCAAAAAAGATCGTCATAGAAAAGGAGTTGCTATTGATGAAGAGAGAGCTGATAATACTAAAGAAAGTGGCTGGCCACACAAGCGTGGGATTGAAAGGCATGTCGGGCGAAACATTTCCGGTGGATTTTTGGTGAACGCAACAAGTTGTATAAATTTTTCCTAGAGTTCTCCCTTTAATTTAAAGTAAAATGACAAGCTGGACCCGTGAACAGACAATGGAGCTAATAACTCTATTTGAACAGTATCCAAATCTGTGAAAAGAAGTGCAAATTTAAGGGAAATCGCTGAAAAATTGAAAAACTGTCGACCAGCAACGACATTGAAGGACGTTATATTGAAACTGAAAACCCTAAAAACTCAGTATCAAAAGGAAAAGGGACGAGTTATTAGTTCCAAAAGAAGTGGTGCTGGTACCAATGAAGTGTACGTGCCGAAATTGTGGTGCTACGATGAACTTCGTTTTTTGGAATGATACCAGTGACGATATATGCGGAACATCAAATATTTCCTTTTTGCCGGTGAGTTAACTCAAATATCTACGTAGTTTGAATGTACGAATGAAATGTATTTTAATTTTCAAATGTAAGTAACTTGTGATGATACGAGTACGCTAGCGGTAGATTTATCAGCCACTGAGAGTGGTGAAACTTCCCAGACTTTGCTAAGCACTTCAGGATCTGCAAAAACGTTTGCGGCGGTAAGTGTTTACCACATTAAAATCTTTTAAAGCCTAATTTTAATTTATCTATGTAGATGAAAAACGTCAAACTAATTTCGAAATGAGCGCAGTGGAAGCCGCCAAAGCCGCAAACACAATTGCAAATTTGATGTCATCTAAACAACCTTCTGCAGTCCAACCCTTCCTAAATAGTTTGGAGTGTGAAATAAAAATGCTGACGGATGAAGATCTGATGAGAGAGACAAGGTGGAATGTCCTTGAAATCATCCGTGAGGCACAGGAAAAACAACGGGTAATCGGCAAATGGGCACTGACATCAAAACCAAAAAGAACCGAAAGACCCGAAAGACCCGAAATACTCAGCGTAGAGCTTATGAAGAACTTCAGAACCCGCTTTTTGTCGCAGAATACCGATGACGAGGCTTCACGTCTTCATCTTCAAAATGCATCATCGAAAATGCGATGGAAGATGTCTTCGATGAATCCGATTTTATATAATCTGCTAGTTCGGAAAGTAAAAAATAAAAATGTATAATCTAAAATTTACATGTATTTGCCTTTTATTTCGTACGAAAATGATTACATAATTTACAGGTATAGATTCTGCCATGGGAGTTGTCCTTCTTCGGTGAAGTATGCTGCGAATTCATTTCGAATTGCAAGATGCATTTGCTGGGGTTTCCTTTGCACACCTGCCGTGTTGTCCTCTGATGGTATATATGGACTCGGACCTGCACTTGTTGAAGTCACCTATGGTCTACTGTTTTCAATCAAAAAGTTATGTAGAGCACAGCAAGCTTGAACTATAGACTTCACTTTTTCCGGCCACAAATGTATAGTTGTCTGCAGAACCCTAAACCTATTTAAAAGCATTCCGAAGAAATGTTCTATACATTGCCTTGCATGGCTTAGGCGAAAATTAAATATTTTTTTGCTGATTTCCGTAGAAGAATATGGATATGGCTTCAGTAATCTGCTTTCCAAAGGAAAAGCGTCATCACCGATTATGCAGTATGGCAACTTTCTGTTATTTCCAATGGTCTTGTCTGGAGGAAAGTATTGATTCGGGTTGCTTAGTATAGTACGAAGATCGCTTCGGTTTAGAACTCCTCCGTCGCTTACTCTGCTGTTGCAACCCACGTCAATGAAAGTAAATTTGTAACTGGCGTCAGACATCGCTAGCAGTACAATGCTGTTGAATCCCTTGTAGTTGTAGTATAAAGAACCGTAAGATTTTGATGCTCTAAAAGCGATGTGCTTGCCATCAAGTGCACCAATACATAAGGGAAATTGCCATCTATTAAAAAAATTCGCTGCTATTTCTTCCCATTTTGCAAAGTTGTCTGGGAACTGAAGCGAGAAATACATGAACTGAAAGTGAAATTTGAAATAAAAAATTACAAACTTTTAAGTACTCTCCCTTCAGACATGAGTAAATAGCATCGCAACAGTGAGGGATGAAGGCTCCAATATATGACCGGGACAGTCTTGTCTGGTAGTCCAAACTTCTATACGTTTCACCCGTCGCCAAAAATCGTAGTACCAAGGCCAATCCTTCTTCTGGTGGAATTGTATCTCTCATGTGAGTCATTTGCTTAATTAGTAGTGGCTTGACACAGTCCAAAATTTTAACAAAACAGTCTTCGTCCATTCTTAGGTACCGCCTATAAGCATCTCTATCCTCTAAACGAAGCTCGTCATGAAGAAATCTGAATGCACCTTTTTTTTCTCTCCTGAATCTCCAGGGTTTAACCCATTCTCTCTTTTTTCTTTCCTCATTTGTTGTTTTATTTTCGATTTCAGATGCACAAAACAATATAAAATTTCCTCGTTATCGCTCATTTTGTACTTTACATATAATTACTGCAAACCAGAAACTTCCGATTTGGCCTACTCTTCACAAAACGAATGTTCAAATGGTTCGTTTCAGATTTCACTGTTTCTCTATCTGTCAAAAATTCTTTCATTCTAATGACGCCTTTTTTTTGTGTGTAGCCACTTCGTTCAATGGCATGCCTTTCAATCCCACGCTTGTGTGGCCAGGCACTAACTCTATAAACCCCTCACTGTTATCGATGCCAACACAATTCGAAGCATAAGAAGATTCGCTATAGAAAGAGAGTGCTTGACAACAGCTAGCAACACGAATCAACCAAATTCCCGCGAACTCATCTACTATTGGAGGTAGTACAGCAGCCAACACAACACAACACATTGTTTGTCAAAAACATCTTCACCTACCTACTGCATCGGTTTGGCTTGGGTATGCTGATAGCGAATGCACTACGGGGATCTTTTTGCACAGCAGTGAGTTAGTCCAGAGTTAGTCATGAACCAATGAAGACAAGTGGAAAAGGAAAAGTTGTTAAAGCATAATAAAGTTTTTTCTAAAAAATAAATAAAAAAAATTAAATAAAAGGACTAAATTTGATTTGCTTAAGTGTTTTACGAAAATAAGAACGTAATTCGCGCATGGATCATCAGTCGAACCAATTCATAGTGATGATAAGCTGATTGTTTGCTACTTTTTGCCACCAAACGTTACCGCAATATTGCAACCGATGGATCACGGTCCCATCAAAATCACGAAATTAAAGTATCGAAACATGATTTTGAGTAAAATTGTTAGTGTATTGGCTTCATTCATTTCATTTTTTTTTTTTTTTTTTTTTTTTATAAGATAACAGTCACTGTAATCCGGCTCGAAGGACCAAAAATTGTTGAGTACGGTTTTCGTTCTGTAAAAAAAGAATTCTATACGTGTTCCGCAATTAATACAGCAACTTCGGTTCTTTTACTGCAAGTACTTTATTGATCTTTAAACAACCTTAATTTATAAGTTTTTTTTTCTTTCTTTGTCTTTATTTACATTACGTTACATTACTTTATGTTATCTCTATTGCAAACATGTTTCGTTAAGTTTAATATACAATACTATAATTCACAATGTTATTTACAAAGGAAAAAAATGTTTTATTTTATTTTTTACGTTTTTTAATTGTCTTCAACAGGAACAATTGTTGATTTGTTGAAAAAACATACAATCAAAGAAGCCATTGTTCTCCTGAACAAGCCTTGGGACGAGATTACAACTTCTATTTTGGAGACGTCTTGGAACAAAGTGCTGCGATATGATGACGATGAATTTGAACCAGAGGATTCTGTGCCACTATCTGAACTAATGGTTTATTCATCGCTTATTAAAGAAACACTAGCACACTTCAATCAACTTAATCCGAATGTCAAATTCACAGATGGTGATATTGAGAAATGACATGATGAATGTAAATGAAACTGATCAAGCTGAAGCAGACGATGACGACAATGATGAAGAGAGCAATTATGTTTTAGTTGCTGAAGAAAAAACATCACATAGTAGAGCCTTGGTGCAATGAAAATGAGTCCACAGCACATGTATCAGAGCTACTGATTTTACGGACAGAAATTGTTGACGCGGCAAAACAAAAGCCAAAAAAACTATCACACATTCGCGACTATTTTATAAAGCCAACGTAGAATTATTTCAAAATATACATTTTCTTGTTTATTATTTCGCACTGCCAAATAAAGTCATTTTCACACATTTATTTATTTACTTAGTTACCAATTATGGATAAGATTTTCAGTTGTTTTTTAATTCTCGATAAATAAAAACTGGGAACTAAAAATCGGACTAAATTATTTTTTTCTATCGCTTCAAAGAACAGCCTGGAAGTTGTTTGTATAATACTAATTTTGCCTAAAAGTGTTTGGTATGGTAAGTCTATGCAGACGCTATGAAAATTTCGAATTTGCCACGACTTAGAACATTTTGAAAGCATTTTCGATAATTCGAATTTTCGATTATTCAAACAGGTCGAGGTCCCGACGGGTTCGAATTAAAGAAAATCTACTGTAGTTGCAATATATGGAAAACGGAATAGGTTTTGAAATTGGACATCTAAAGACTCAAACAAGATATTAACTTTATTTAAACGCCGTTATAAAGGCTGGTATTTCTTCTAAAAATAAAGTCATACACGAAGTTTTTACCATTAGTAGTAAAAGCGCAATTTCCGTTAACATGGGTCAGGGTACACCAAAGTAAGCCTTTTCTTAAATCCTTGATAAATGATGTCAACATTGGAGATAAACCCTTACTGTAGAACGATTTTTTTCTTAGAATATGCCCTGGAATCATTTCCCAAATTATCGTCAACGAATTAGGGGACATACCCTGTATATACATATTTGATTGTTGTAACTCAGCATTTTACGTACCTACCTACTAAACTTTGGGCAGTTGAGCGATGTAGTCTGAAATGCTTTTTAAAGTCCAAATTGCTGTGACTATTGATAACTTCCCCGAAATATTGATGGTTTGCGGGAAAATGTTCGCTATCAAACGAGGATTCCGTGCTTTCAGTATTAAACAATGAAAATCCTGATGAGCTACTTTCATCATTGTCGTCTTCGCTTTCAAAAAAGAACTATGGAATAAACAAATACAGCCTAAATTTGGTAAAATATATTCGTATTTACCTCAATTGCGACTGCTTCCATTTTTGAAAGGTCTGAACAATGAATTTCAAACTATTACCACAATACAGAACTTAAATTTTTCGTTGATTTGGACTGTTTTATTATCGTATGATCCAGATCAGATCATGGTGACAATGAAACATGGCTAATGTCGCGAGAACAAAGTGCCCTAATGAAAAGGTTGTAATTTGTGTTCATTAATTTCATTGTTTAGTGGGTAATAATAATAATTTTAGTTCGGTCTGAGCTTTCATGCCACACGCATCGATCTTACAGTATATCTCTATATCGTTTTGTTTCTTTTTTCTTTTCACAAAATTAATAAGCGCGCGAAATCCCCAATTACTGGGGCCAATCTTTTGTCCTCGGTTAAAAAGCCTAAGCGGCCGTTTAAAATGGCTAAAAAGGAATTAAACTCCAATTACTGGAGTCCCTTGCAGTTTCATCCAGACAGTGACAATGAAAGTGAAGAAATGAATGACGATGTGCTGATAAACAATGCCAAGAAAGTGATTGTACCCCCTATCAAACTTTTGCAAAAATCATGTGAATTTGTACACAATCTAATGAAAATTATGAATATCTCTGATTATTCCATAAAGAAAATCTCCATTGGTGTAAAAATTCTGTGTGAAAGTATGGATTCGTATAATTCTGTGCATGAGAAACTAAAATCTGAAAATTGTCAATACTTCACCTATGATTTAAGAAGCGAAAAAGCCTTTAAAGTAGCCTTGTTTGACTTAGGTGTGTATGACACAAATGAACTAAAAAATGAATTTAATAGACTAGGACTTAAGTGCAAAGAAATGATTACTAAAAAGTACGAAAAATACACGGATACTTTTTATATAGTTTTCCTCGAAAGGGGACCAATTAAATTAAGTGAACTTAAGAAAAGGGTTCGTTGTATTTTTCAGACTCAAATTAAATGGAGCTTTTATCGCCAACAAAAAAATAGGGTAACGCAGTGTCGAAACTGTCAAATGTTTGGGCACGGCGAAAAAAATTGCAAAGTGAAAACATATTACTCCATCTGTGCTGGTCATCATAAGATCACTGACTGCAACAACACAAACACGCACAAGTGCGCGAACTGTCGTGGTAATCATGAGCAGAAGCAATTACTTGCAGCTGAGACCACGGTTGCCACTTTGGTCATTTATGACCAAATTGGTCATTTTTTAGTCAAATTGTTTCCATTTGGTCATTTGGTCCTCTTTTTACCCATTTGGTCATTTTTCCTGATGAAATGAAAAACTCGACTTCCTTCAAAAAATTAATTTATGTATTGCAATTTGCAATTCCTTTACACCCAATGTAAACGCTGCGTAAATATGGAATTCTGTTTTCTGTATCCATATTGGGTAATGCAGTGGATCACTACATTATCCAAACAATTCCACTAAACGTCAAAAATCAACGCGTGAATTTAAAGCTGCCATTTAGATTTATGTGAGCTGCAAGTGTAAAGTGATGTGAAAATTATTATCAAAGTGAACATTTCAGTGCTCCGCAAACAAAAAAAAACAGGAAAATGGACAGGTAAGTTGTGATGAATATAATACATTTCATTTCTAAAATTATTTTATTACAATAAAAGGTATATTGTTGTCACGAAAAAACTCAAAAGTGATACGGATAGTGCGGCAAATGTAGATGAACCAGAATCTTCAAGGTAGTTCATTAATATGTTTGAAGCCGAAATGGAAAAAGAATTAAAATAATTTGATTTTAGTGAACCATGCACTAATAAAACCAACCCCACTGAAAGGGTATTTCGTTCAGAGTGGCTACAGTCATTTGACTGGTTAACAACAAAAAACGGCAGAAGTTACTGCAAAGCATGCGATAAGATTCTTACAAATCATCTGGGTCAATTAAAAATTCATCAGAGAAAGGAGATACGCCAGAAAAATCAAGTTCGCTTACCTTATCTACATAATAAAATTGAATCCACAGTAAAGCTAGTTTTAGGTAATTTTGTAAACAACAATTTTATCAAAAATATAACTACATGTTCTGATTTAAAAATTAGTACATAATATTTACCCATAGAAGACATTTTCATTGGTAGTAGAGCTGAAAACTTTCTCAAAAATTCTGGTTTGACAAGTTTAAAGAAAAATGAAATTAAAACAAATATTTTAAATTTCTACTTAGAACTCTTAAAGCAAATGCTACTTAGGTTTGACTTAAATAATAACGATTTGAAAAACTTATCAATTATAACACCTAGGATTGTATTATCTGAAAATGAAATTTCAATTTGCACTTTAATTCATAGTTTTCCAAATTTGATCGAAAGCGATCGTGAAGACATTGTGACAGAGTGGAAAATGCCTAGATTTTCACATCACAATCTTAATGAAAATATGGATATAATCGAATTTTGGGAAAAGGTAGGATATATGAAAAATTGTCTATAAATGTTGTTTATAATTTGATGGCTCTTCCACATAGCTCTGCTACTGCTGAGAGAAAATTTTATGAATTTACCTTAATAAAAACAAAATTAAGAAACAGACTAAACTTTGAAACTATCAATAATATTATGTTGGCAAAAGAGCAAACAAACAGACAACAAAAATTTCTCACTTAACATGTTTTTCTAAATTACTTTAATTACACTAATCTATACTTCCTATTTTTATATGTATATTTTTATATGTATATATGTATACATAACTAAAATTGAATGTGATGAAATATGTGAATTAAAGACTTATTTATAAATTAATTTATTTTAATAGAATATTTACTTTTTTGTTTATTTTTATTTATTTATTTTTATTTTGTTAACAATGAAGAATTTATTTGAAATAAATATGAAATACGAAAACACTATAATTTTTTTAATATTATAGTATTTATTAATTTTACTGAATTTGGTCATTTTTATTTCCAATTTTGGTCACATTTTTTATTTCCGAGTGGCAACCGTGGCTTAGACAAAGATCTACAGTGAAAGCGTTTCGCCCATCACATAAGCGCAACAACAACAATCGCGATTTCAATACTCCACTGCTGTCAATGAGCGATTTTCCATCTCTTCCTACACATGTAGGAGCCCAGATTGGGAATTCCAACAATAATTCTTTGACTTCACCATGGAAGTGCACCACATCATCCTCAACAGCAACACCTTCTACATCAAACAACAACAGCAACTCGCCCGTCACCAACACCAACGGAGAATTGTTCACAATGGAAGAGTTGAATTCACTCGTAATCTAGATGATTTATAAGCTAGGTACATGTAAATCTAAATTAGATCAATTTAATGTTATCGCGCAATTAGCGACTAAGTTTCTATATAATAATGTTAAATAATCTCGATTATAGTAATGTGAATGTTATTACATGGAATGAGAGAGGTATTCGTAGGAAACATGTAGAATGTCTTAATTTTTTAAATAATAAGAAAATTGACATTGCTCTAGTCACCGAAACATGGTTGAAATCTAAAAATCTGATTTCATCATCGGACTATAAATGTTATAGAGTAGATAGAGAAAATAGAAAAGATGGGGTGCTGCAATTTTGATTAGGAGATCAATTCAACACGAGCTCTTGCCCTGTGTGCAGACTCGTTACGTGGTAAATGTAGGAATTGAAGTCACCTTGCGTAATCAAAGAAAATTGAAAATATTTTGTGTTGTATTTTCCCGGAAAAATTACGGGTGCCTTAACGGCTGAAGGGAAAAAACTTGGTCTAAAAAATGATCTTAGAAAACTATTTAGTATGAACTGTGAATTTTTAATGGGAGGTGACCTAAACTGCAGGCACAGAGATTGGGATTGCTGTTGTGCTGCCAATGTCTATTATGTTCCCGCCTAGTCCTACTTATGTTCCATCTAGTTCTCGTGGAAGTCCCTCAGTTATTGATTTATTTGTAACAAATGTCCCTGGTCTTATGTCACAACCAATTTCGATAAATGAGCTTAGTTCTGACCATAATCGGGTCCTTTCTCATATTCGTTGGTCGGGTTTAGAAAAAGTGCAATATTTTCTAGATTTGAAAAACGCAAACTGGACTAATTATAGAACAGAAGTGAAAAGAAAGTTGCGAACTATTCCAATGAATCTTGAAGACATTAAAAGCAAACAGGATGTTGACTCTATTGTTCAGAAATTTTCCAAGGACATTATTAGTTCAGCTGAAAACAACATCCCAAAAGTTGCGATAAGAACTCACAGGGCTAAGATTCCATATCGAATCTTGGAATTTATTAGAATAAGGAACATGCACAGACAGAATTGGAAAAAATATCGTCAACTTTTCACGCAAATTCTATAAAATATTTCAATAAAATAATCAATAAGAGTATTCAAGCCCACCGAAATAACGAGTGGAATAAAAAGCTTCCAAACCCTTTTGGAATATTGTTAAAATTATAAAAAATAAATCCAAGCATATGTCCTGTCTCAAAGTGGCCCCAATAATTATTATACAGGCATCGAAAAGGCGAAAGTATTAGCTTCTAAGTTTTCTCAAAATCACACTGTATCTCAGCATTTAGGGGATGGAAATACAAACAGTATTGTAGAAGATGCTTTACAGTCGTTTAGTATGGTAAGTTGTGAAACTCCACCAAACGAGCTGATATAAAATTTCTCGTAAGTAATCTTCTTACAAAGAAATCGAGTGGAGTGGACCAAATAAAAAATGTTTACCTTAAAAATTTGCCTAATTATGGAATAAAATGTCTCACATTTATAGCCAATTCTTGCCTTAAAATGCAGTACTTTCCAGATACATGGAAACGTGCGAAAGTAATTCCAATACCAAAAGCAGGCAAACCTTTAGACGAAACCACGGAACTTCGCATCAAATTATCAGGATATGCAATGTCATTAAAAGAAACCGTGAAATAGGTAGATCCACAGGTATGATCATACTAGATATTGAGAAAGCATTTGATTCTGTGTGGCACAGAGGTCTAATATACAAAATGATAAACTTAAACTTTCCTCGTTTCCTGCCTAAAATCGTTCAAAGTTTCATGTCGAATAGGTGTTTTAAGGTGCATGTTAATTGTGGTGTGTCCGACCTGGTTAACTTTTCCGCTGGTGTACCCCAAGGCTCTGTTCTTGGACCAGTGCTATACAATTTATACACTACAACATATCTGGCATGCGAACTGCTTCTTCCCGACGTGCAACACCGATTTCTTCTCTACAGCAACAACTTTGTGTGAAGAAGCACCGCTGCCCTTTGTGGCACTCGTTCCAGCTAATGCTTCCAAGGTTCGAAAACGTGTTTCCAGGAACTCTGTAATTTGTTTTAGTGTGGGCCACTTCTTCGAACTACCTAACTTCTCCTCCCACAAACGCTGAGTAAAAGCAGGTAATTTCTGAACCAGTATAGAAATTCACATGTCATCCCAAGAACTAACCGGCAATCCTCAATTTTCCAGAGTATGGAAACATTCCTGGGACGTGTCCAGTAGAGACTTTATATTGCTTGCAGTCTCCTTTGTCAACTGCTGCTGGTCAAAGAAAAGTTGGAAGTGAGCGTTTACGTCGTATCTGGCAACAAGCAGTTCCCCTGCTTTGTCATAATTGCCAGAATACAACCCTAAATGCTGCAACAAACGAGCAGCTTCACCGTCAAGCGAAGATTTCAGATAGTGAAGTTTTTGAATTTCACCCAGCTTCTTATTTGTTTGAACTAAAGACAGAAACACGTCATGGAAAGCCCGCGATTTTGTGTACGAGCCCTCGAAATGCGGAATTTGGATTTGGGGTAACGAAAGCTCATTCAAGAAGCACCTGCGGATTCGCCTTCCACAATCTTCTCCTTAGATGCTGATTTTGCATTATCGATAGCATCGACCAATTCACCACAGCAAGTGCAGTACGTTCCTTGTAATCTATCAAATATGTCATCATCATCTTCTTCTTTCAGAATTTCTTCTACTTCTCCTCGTCGAAACTTCGCTTGAAGACTAACCGCGATCTTGAAATTCACTTCTAGAATAAGAAGACGACCTGAAAGATAGCTGGCTGTACGACGTGATGCTCCAGTCTTTTTGAAGTTGGAGTGGCCACGCATAGTCTGCCCCAGAACACCTTTCTGATCTGCACCCGATGACAATTTCAAAATTTTTTTTTTCAAGGTTTTATTTGTAAAATTAATTATCCAATATGTGTGAATGTACCAAGTGCAATATTTATTAAATTATTATTAGATACGGTTTATTAAGATAATATTAATTAAATATTTTATTACAGCAACTTACGACCTTTGGTCAGCTTTGCCCAGCTAGTGACAGTTGAGGTTAAAGTTGAAAATTAATTTTTACACGGCGCGGGAAATGCGATTCATGCACAGCCACCGAAGGAGTATTCAAAGTTTAAAAAGGAGAAAGACAAGGGGCAAGACACCGACCGCGAGGGAATTTATGTATGTACTTTATTTGTTTTATATATATAAGTTAACACGACATCGGTGATTTTCCCAAACACCTAAGAATTGTGCAAGACAACACCTCCACGAGCATTAGGTCATTCTTCTTCCACATGATTTACTTGTCATTTCAGTACACAAGTCGGCACATGATACCTTCCCATATTTCCCATGCACATCATTTACCACAGTGGATTCCACCACCTGTTTTCCCACACCGAAATCTGCTGATCCCACACATTCCCTCACGATTGCGATGCTCCACATTAGAATAAGTTAGGTGATAAGTCAAATTGTTAGTTTCAAAGTAGTCAGTTGTTAAGTTATATCTGAATAAAGAGCATAATCCTCATAAAAAAAAGTATTTTTTTTAAAAACTTGTTGATTAAATGTTTTAACTGGCGCCCGAGCAGGGACCCAGGAGTACAAGTCGCTAAAGTGAACGAGTTTATTTTCGTTTGGCGTAATTGACTCGCGAGCCGTTAAAGTCCTTAAGTAGCACAGACGCGCTCAGTGAAAAGTGTTTCGCATAAAAAAAAAAATCTCCTGTGGTCCCCCCCAAAAACCCGTGTGTTTGGTGAAAGTGTAGTGGAAAAAGAAACAACATAAAGGCCCCCTAGTAGCCGTAGGCAGATGATCCCTCGCCCTACGGAAGAAAGGAGACGAACGAATCGTCAGCCGCACCACCATTAAAAGTGAGAAACCAATGAATCCAGTGGATAGCTATGTTAGTTTTAAGCTTTAAAAGAAAAAGAATATACTAAAGTACAAAATGAAATTACTAAAGGAAGAACTATTAAACGTAGAGTATGCCACACATTGGGCAAAAAACAAGATAATAAACTCATTTTTGCTTTCTAAAACAGAATTAATTATAATAAAAAATATTTCAGACAAAGAGAAATTCCCATATGCATCAATTAATGAAATCATAGAGTTTGCAGACATAAAAATCGCTACAAACAATACTATTATTATTTACACATTGTTAGTTTACCTACTATTAGCCTAGAACGATGTGAAACTATTCTTATAAAACCTATGTGTTAAAACAAAAACTTATGTCAATAAAATTAATTATGAAAATATTTTGAAATGTCGAACTAAAATTTATGGTATTAAGTCAGCCTGCAAAAGTTTTAATGGTTTATCCACATGTAATAGCAATAATATAATAAATATAAGTGGAACACATCGTGCATACCCGATCTCCTTAAAAGCATTTCTTCAAATTGCACTAAAATCAACAATCAACAATCAACACATAACCACTATTGAAGAAATACTCCCCGGAATCATCCTCCTAACCTATCCTATCCTCCTATCTAGTTTAGGCAATACAGTATCTAACTGCCGATTCAGTCCTTTGTGGAGACTGGCATAATCGCCATGTAATATGTTGTTTTTGTAATTCGTCAAAGAAAGACTAAATAATGCCTTCGACAGGGCATGTAAATTATCTGTGTCTTTATTGATTTGATTCGGGTACTTATTTATACAAATTTGTTATAGTCACTGCACGCTACAATATTATTTTGTATTAAATTTCATTCACTCAAAGAGTACTGCGTTCCGCATACTAGTGGGAGTGGTGAACGAGTCGTCTCTGACGAGCTGAAACAATTTTGTTTCTTCCACGGAATCGAAAGCCTTCTCATAACCCGAAAGACCAGTAACACCACTGTTGCATTAGCCTATTATCTAGTATTTAGATTTTCAAATAAAAAAATCTTCCACCTAAATTGTGCCAAACAAAATAAAATGTATCTAAAAGCATTTTACATTTTTGTATAAACCTCTTAATAACAATTTCAAAAGTTATTTTGTAACAAATTATTTTTTCAATTCGCACACTTTTGTTTTACTTTAGTCCACGATTTAACCAAATATTATCAATTAGGCCAATGGAAAATATCCGATACCATTCTAAGAATGAAATTCAAAAATTTGAATGACTGTACACTTTTAACTAACCGTTACCAATTTGAAATCACGCTTAATTTATCATAGAACAAAAAATTATCGAATTTTACAATAAACAATCAAAAAATTTATCGTATTTTTGGTATTACCTATGAAGCGTGATTAAAATTATGTTATAATAAATAATAAAATAAAAGTAGGAATAATAATATTAACGTTGGCTATCATCACATTACATGTGGGAAGTTTTGGTTTTCTATCGTATTGCAGACTCTACTGTTAGATAGCTTAAGTCTAGTACTTACGACCTACACCATTAGCTGGATTTAAGAAGATGATACAAATTAGATTCTAGTCTTTGTCTTTTCACAATCAAATTTGATGTCGCATCTTTTTCACTTCGACATTCTTCGACATTGGTGCGGCTGCGCTGTTTAACCTGAAAATGCAAAAACATGAGATAAACAATTTGAAAAATAATTTTTAAATCATTATTTCTGTCTATTATATACTACTACTACTACAAGAGAAAATATAATAGAGAAAATATTCGATGGAACCCTTTAAACCCTTTAAATTAGCAGAAATTATAACAAAAGAAACTTTTGTTTAGTGAAGAAGGTTCAGTGACAAAGGGTTTTTCAACCTACGTATATTCATCATACGAGCATATGTAAGTTGATAATATTTGCCACTATGAGCACCGGAGATTCCTCGTCTGGAAGGGTTTAAACTCCAACAAAATACATAGATATAGGGCTGGTCAAACTGCTGCTTTTGATGGCTTGATTGGGGAAACAAAAAAGATCAAACGGATTCCAGAAGAGGCATAGACTTCTGTCTAATACGCAGACACATAGCGCAAATAAAATCCAAATACAGGAACGAGAAAGTGTCTAAAGCCACCTCTAACGACGGACGAACATATAGGCAAGAATGGCACTTGCTGAAACCAATTTAAGTCTTGAACACCGCTGAGAGGAAGAAAGCTTCTGACTCCTTTAGTCGAACGCTTTACTTCACATTATACCGAAATAAAGCCGATGCAATGACAGTTCCAGTGAACGGAAATCGGACAAAGCATTTAAACCTCTTAAAAAAAGATCTTAAATCAAAGATCCGAAGTTCTGATAGACGTAAGTCAATTGATACGGTCAAATCCACAAAGGTGATCTTACCTTTCCCAGTGCATAAGGAATTTTGACGTTGCAGAGACTTCCACGAGGCCGGTATACCTGCCGCCAATTCCCTCTTGAACGCTGACGCTTCGAAATGGAAAGGCTGATGATGTAAAAAAAAAAGTTAATTACCCAGCACCTGGACATTGGAGATAAAACAAATTGCTGGATGAATGTTACACACTTCCTCCAAAGTACTGTCGATAAAGTTGTCAGGACGTATGCGGTTATTGGATACTACACAACAACTTAACATATGTATGTATGTTCGAATTTTGCGAAAGACAAATTACAGTAATTCTGAAGTAGTGATAACGATTTTTTAGAACTCACGAACCGGTGTACTTTTCAAAAAAATCTCGCTATCAAAGCTGACTCACTGCCCTCATCTCTACAATCCATTGGGGACGTAAATGAGGCAGTGGATCAACTACAATAAATAAAGCCATTATCTCAACTTGAACACACTGCGTAAAGTGGTGAGAAAATTTTTTAACAAATCCAAACACAACCGTAATTGGGACCTATATAAGTACGCTTTAACCAACTTCAATAAAAGATTGAGAAAGTCCAAGGGAGCAGACTGGAGAAAAAATTGAGAAAACCTGGAAAAACTGCCAGGAATCTCACGTCTCCAAAAGTTGTTTCAAAAACTTATCAAATATCTTAGGTCTGCTACCAAAGGAAGATGGTACTTTCATAGTTAGTCGAGAGGATACTCAAAAGGACAACTGCCCCAACTTTAGAAGTATAAGTGTGTTCAATATTGCGACCAAGACGTTATCTGCCATGTGTGCACTACCTGATTGGCCCCCTGGTTTCAAGCCAGGAAAGTTCACAATCGATCAAATTTTCACACTCCGGCAAGTCCTGGAAAAATCTCACGAAATCCAAGTCGATACCCACCATCTTTTTATTGATTTCAAGGCCGGATATGACGGCATTTATAGAGACGAGCTACACAGAGCTATATGCAGTTTTGGTATACTTGTCAAACTCTTCCGTCAGTGCAGAATTAAGGCGGAAAACGCTGGCTTCTCCTTCAAGGCCGGTAACAATTTAAGCGATAAGTTTGATGTCGAAAAGGATTTTAGACAAGATTACGCGCTGTCAGGTGACTTCTTTAAAATCATACTTGAAAAAATTGTGCGGAACTCACACCGGAGGCACAATCTTGGAAAAGCCTGTGCAACTACTAGCGTACGCCAATGATATTGACGTAATTGGCAGAACTCAGCGGGCTGTCACCGGTGCGTTAACTAATTTTGAAACGGAAGCTGCCAAAATGGGTTTAGCGGTATATGAGGATAATCGAAGAATTGAACAGAACGTCACAGTCGAGAGCTAAAACTTTGAGCTAGTAAATTACTTTGTCTACCATGGCTCTGCTATCAATTTTGCCAACAATAAATTAAACGAAGAGTACCTCTTATCAATCGCTGTTTCTTCGACCTAAGAGTGCAAATGAGTAGTAAGACCTTGTCAAGAAGCACTAAGGAGACTCTATATAAAAGATCCTCATCGTCCCAGTCCAGCTTTATAGTGCAGAAGCATGGAAGTCAGCTAAAGTGCATAAAGATGTCCTTGGCCATTTCGAACGCAAGGTATTCCAATTTATTTTTGGTGCCATTTGAGTTGACGGGGTTTGGAGGAGAAGATTTACTGGCGGACTCTACGAGCTATTAAAGTGACATTGGCTTGGTCAGAAAAGATTAAATTAGTCGCCTATGATGGTTGGAACATGGAACGAATGAACATCAATACTCCAGAAAAGTATTGAGACCTCGGCTTAGGTGGCGCGCCCAAGTAGAAGGGGATCTCAACCGACTTGAACAAAGAAGAAACGGACTAATTTTAGCCTCACCTAACTAATAAGTAAGTACCTTTGCCGAAATTGAAACCAGTTTTCAACATTATATGTTTACAAAAAATGTGAATTCTGTGAATACTTACAACAATCGGCGACAATCGGTTCTTCAAATTTCAATTCGGCTAAGTCTTCCTCACGTGTTAAATTCGCTTTTCAGGGTGTTGTAAATGGTACGAATATCCCACGATTTCAGCATGTCCACAATATATTTGCAAAAAAATCACTACAAAATATAAAGTGATTATTAATAAGCTATCCCTCATCCAATAACTTCAAATGTTAAATTACAATTATTTATTGAATCTATACTGCAGCTTAAGATCACATTTGACTCAAGATTAAAGGACCTCAAGAGCTTATTTGGCATAAACTGCAGGTATATCGTTGCTGCTCCTTCACCTGACTTTTTATGAGTTGGCTAAAAAGTATAAAAAAAATTAAGCAAATTTTGAAAGATAATAAATTTGAATTTAATAAAGAAAAAGAACGAAATAAATAAATAAAGTGAAGAACTCCTATATTTAGTTAAGTTTAACTGTAAAAACCACCCAGCGGTGAAACCAATAACTAATCTCGCATTCATCACCTTTTTGGGATGTTTTTGACGAAAAAAATGGGGTAACTCAAATGAAAATGGACTTAAATGGAAAATACGCTCACGCAAATAATAAGTTAAAATGAGTACCAAGTGTGAGCGAGACAGACAGTGACGCTGTGATTTAGACGGATAAACACGCCATTTCGACTAGTGTGAGTAAAACAGATAAAGATGCCATCCTTGTAAATAAAATCTAATACAGTTGGAGTTGATAACGTACATCCGGTTTTTGTGAAGGCTATTCTTCTTTACGTGGTGAATTAAGTACCTGTTCAATAATATTCTCATGACTGGTAATTTTCCTACAGCTTGGAAATATTGCAGTTCCGAAGAATAAAAATGGATTTAGGCCAGTAGCGATCTTACCGTTTCTTTTGACAATATTTGAGAATCATAAATTGTCAAATACGCAAATTTCTACACAGCAATCGTTTGCTTTGCGTGAACCAGTCTGGTTATCGAACAAAACATAGTTGTACGACTGCCCTAATAAATGTTGCTGAGGACTGACTGCTCTATTGACTTGTATGCTGATGATATCCAGCTACATAAAAGTTATGCATATGGTATATGGAAACTTAATGAAGATAAAATCTTAATGTGGCCAACATCCTACCGCCTTTGTTTAAATCCGACCAACCATTTCTTAATATCAGAACGTCACTTTTTTACAAACGCTATACGACAATGGAATTTCCTTCCTCAAAGAATCAAATTAATAAGCTGCTTAACCCTGTTTAAGTTGAATACTTAAAAATGCGTTAGTTATAATTGATTTATCTGCCTGTATATTATTTCTTTCTTTACATTTTTAATAGTTTTTTTTTGTAAAATTTCTATGAAGTATAAACTTAAGTACTTAAATTGAATATTTTAATACTTGAATTGAATCAGCTAGTTATTATAGTAACACAAGTAACACATGAATTAAAACAAAATCTAAGCTTGTACTATAAAAATGATATTAGGGGTATTCACGCTTCGTTGTATCTAGTCTTGTAAAAGTGTATTTAAACCAACGCGTTAACGCACTCTGCCGTATTTGGCACAACTTTGAATCTAAGTCAAAATCAACTGATTTTTGTACTGACATTATAAAAAAAATCAAATGCTTAGCGATAAAAGCAAAATTATTGACTTCTTATTCGAAGATGCTGCAAATAAAATTATGTGGACTGAAGATTCGAAAACCACTCATGTCAAAACGGAATTTGAGGATAGTGATGTCTGACATTCTTCCAACGTGATACAAGGTCCATTATTCCTTTTTCCTTTTTTTGAGGCAATGAAATCTTCAAAGGATTTTATGACATCTGCTCGGTTCCGGAACCTTCCGCCCGCAAAATGAATCCAGATTGCGGAAAAGATGGTAATCCGTTGGGGAAATATCAGGAGAGTACGGTGGGTGCGGAAGGGGAAATATCAGGAGAGTACGGTGGGTGTGGAAGAATTTCAAATCCCAACTGCAACAGTTTTTGTCCCGTTACTTGTATGGGATCTAGCATTATCATGCAAAAGGATCGGACCGTGCCTATTGACCAAGGGAGGTTGCTTTCCAGCCAATTTGGCATGCAATATGTCGATTTCTTTACAATCGTTTCTCCTGGTTGAAGATATGAAAAGTGGATTGGTCCTTTCGAAGTCCACCAAATTGTCACCATAACTTTGTTTTGGGTAAAGATCGGGCTTGGGGGTGTGTTTTGGTTTTGCATATGGATCCAACCACTGTCCAGATCCTTTACGATTAACATATCATACAGTATCCACTTTTCATCACAGGTGACTATCCGTTGCAAAATCGGTGCAGTTTGGTTTCGTAATGTAAATGTTGCGCAGATGTCCAGGCGCCGTAGTTTTTGGGATTCGTTAAGTTCATGGGGTACCCACTTATCGAGTTTCTTTACCTTTCCTATGAGAGAAATGACTTATTGTCATTGGGGATACTCCCATGCTTTGTGCAATCTCCCGAGCCGATTTCGTTGGATCCGCATCCACCGTTGCTCTTAAAACATCGTCGCCAACTAACGTTTCCGGCTTCCTATGTGGATCATTTTCGAGGCTGAAATCTTCCGAACGGAACTTTGCAAACCAACGTTCGTTTACGGCTACATCCTCAAATGCGTCATTAATGTTTTGTATTGCCAATGACGCATTATGTCCCATTTTAATTTCGTAAAGGAAGAGGGTTCGAATTTGAACTGGTAAATAATTACTAGGAAAAAAATAACGGATCTTGTAACGAACCCTAAAATTCTCACACGTCAAGCACACGTACCACTTTATTTTATAAAAAAAGAAAATTTAAAGTTCTGACACAGAGTTTCACTCGAGAACTTGTTATTTCCAACTGGGCGAAGATCAGACATTTCATGTGGTAGAACCCAATATACAGAACGCATTACAATTTACACTTTATATATGATGTAACAAATACAGTACGATATATCTAGATATATGATATATGTATACGTCACTGTCTTTCTGTCTTACAGTGGAACATATGCAGATAATTATTAACCAGCTCAATATATGTTGCAAATGCTGGAATTTAATAGTTAACCTGGAGAAATAAAAAAATTATGATCTTTTGAGATAGAGGTAACCGTTATTGGAGAACACATAGAAATCTTACGGATATCTTACCAATATCTCGGTATGATGGTATCAGCAAATCTTTATGTAAACATACGAGCGTAGTCCCAGAAGTACCCGACCTGACGTATAGATGGCGATTGTAGAAAGTACCAACCTTATAAAGCTTAAATTCGAAGTTTGATGACGTTATGTTGTTTAGTATTTCTTCGGCAGTCATTAATAGCGAACGCTCTCAATGAATTTTTAAATATGGAAAAGATCGGTCATCGTTATGTGATATAATACTTTCCTTTGAAAGGCCTCAATCCAAACAACATCAAAACACAACTGGATTCTACTCTAGGGAAGTCTGCTCCTTCGTTTACAACAATAAAATATTGGGCGGCAGAGTTTAAGCCAGGCCGCACGATTTGCCAAGACGAACATCGCAGTGGTCGACCAACTGAGGTGAGTTCATCAGAAATGTTGAAAAAATTCCACAAAGTTGTATTGGATAACCGTCGATTGAAAGTGCGTGAACTAGCAGCATTTCAAAAAGCGTTGTACTTTGCACGTTAACTGAAAAACAGCGTAGTGAGGATGCTTCAGTCAAGTGTTTGGCGAAGTTTAACAGCAATAAAGCCAAATTTCCGCGTCGATGCATAACCATGGATGAAATATGGGTCCATCACTCCACACCCGAGACGAAGGAACAGTCAAAACAATTGGCTTAAAGGGGAGAAACGGCTCCAAAGAAGGCGAATACAGTTCCATCTGGAGGCAAGGTCATGGCGTCAGTTTTTTGCGATGCGCGTGGGATAATTTTCATTGATTATCTTCAGAAAGGAAAAGCAATCGGCGGCGTGTATTATGCAAATTTATCGCAGCGTTTAAAAGATGAGATCAAGAAAAAACTGCCAAATTTGGCGAAGAAAAAAGTTTTGTTTCATCAAGACAATGCACCAGTTCACTCATCCGTCATCGCGATGACCAAAATCAACAAGTTAAAGTTCGAATTGCTTTCTGCTTTCTCATGCCCCTCGGGTTACTTTCTATTTTCGAATTTGATAAAATGGCTCGGTGGTAAAAGAGGTGGCTATTTTAAGGAGCTCGACGATTCTCACTATAAAAGGATATCGAAGCTATTTAACATCGCTGGGAAAAATGTATTGAACTAAAACGAGACTACTTAAAGAAATAAATATATTTTTCCCCAATTTGTTTGTGTTTTCTTTGTTAGATATTGTACTTCTTAGACTACCCTCGTACATTTGGTAGAAAAACTTACGGACGGCTTAGCGAGCAATCTCCAACTTCTTTGATTTGAGAAGTAACGCACAGCGCAAACCGGTCAACCGCTCTATGGAACCCAAATGCTTCGGTATTCGAAACTTATATTTTGTATATTGAAACTGAAACACCACCTATATTTTTGGGCACTTTGAAAATGCATTTTAACTACGTTATTAAAGCATTTATAAATAAATAAAGAAAGAATACAAAACGTTATACTCAGAGGTTATATAATAACAGGCGGAAGTATTTAAAATGAGGGGCAGAAAATAGCTTCAGGCTGTGGAGTAAATCTAGGAACTGAGACGAATGAACAGTCCTCTACTCCAACAGATATTTGACCTGATGTTAGAGAATTGAGGTCGATCCTTGTATGACAGATATGCTGATAAAGCCAGATCATGGCTGTTTAGGAGTTAATACTGCAATTTCAATCATTACATAAAAGGTGGAGCATCTTCTTTAATTATTATTATGTCGAAAAAAACACCACGATTTTCAATATAAAAATTGTGATAATAAACCTAAATTATATACCCCACCGAGCTGATCTACTAACATTATGCGACCTTTGCACCGTGAATGCGGAGGAAGATGTTTTATTTTATTAAAGACATTTAGTTTTATGATATTTGGAAAGAGTTGACAGAGGAAAATAAAGCACTTAGCATTTTAAATGGCGAAAATGGATGGGATGTTTTATACAACTACACCGTAGCCGCACTTTGATATAGAAAATGTATAGAGGAAGAATTCTATTCTTTAAACATGCCTATTTTGAAAATAAATTAAAGATTTTACTACATTGTCACCAGGTGACACGGTCTTAAACCAAACCATTTATTAAAACTTAACTAACTACCTATATTACTTAATATGCTGAATGCGGCCTTGTTAACAGATAATGGAGTAATTCGATGTACTCTTACATTTGAACTCAAACACCTTGACTACGCCAACGATGCATGCCTTCTGTCTCACAGAATAATGGACCTTCACCAAATGACAACAAATGTCGAGAGGGAAGCAGACGTCGTTGGGCTGCAAATTAACTCGGCAAAAACAAAAATGGCCTAAGACCAAACTCATCAACTCATATATGTATATATTGCTGGACAGATGGTTGAGAGAGTAGAGAGCTATACCTTGGGAGTATTTTCTCAACCGATGGCAGAACCGAACTGGATATATCCAACCGCATAGGCAAAGCAAAATCTGCGTTTGGGATGCTACCCACAGTTTAGCGAAGTAATGCAATTACCTTAAACACCAAGCTACGACTGTTGCGTTCCAACGTTGAATCCGTGCTACTATATGGATGTGGTACCTGGAGGGTGACCACCACTATCACGAGGAAGCTGCAAACGTTTCTCAATAGGTGAGTACGCTACATCTTAAGGATATTCTGGCCAAGCCGTATCTCTAACGAACAGCTTTATCAGAGAACGGACCATGAACTTATAGGCACAACCATACGACGACGAAAGTGGTAGTGGATTGGTAACACTTTCCAAAAGGGTGACAGGTCCATAGCTAACCAAGCGATGCAATGGAACCCGCTTACTCAGGACGGCAGGATGCGCGGCGGTCCTAGGAGTACGTAGCGCAGAACAGTTGAGAAGGAAGCACGGCAACTGGGAAAAAGTTGGGAAGAGCTGAGGCACATTTTCAGAAACTGCACTCGATGGCGCGTAGGCATAGTAGAGCCTCTAGGACCCACAGGGGGATACAGGAACGAATAATAAATATATTACTTAATAAAAGAGGTCCGCAAGCAAAAACAATCATATTTACTACATCGGACGACTAACTATAAAAATAAAATAAATAAAGAGCAATAGTACATGTCCTTAAACAGATAGCCTATTCCTGATAAACAATATCGATTATTGGTGACGCAATCATTGACCCAACCACAAACGGCATGAAGCTCCACGCCAAAATAAATAACAACTAAACTTACCAAGAAATGTAGAAGTCCGATACGATGGCAGATCCGGCAACACTCTGCTTAAACTCTTAAACATGTTAAAAGGTAGCACACAATGTCATTTGCGGTTCTTAAACATTTTTTGCCTGGTTAGTATTACTGCAAATACATCAACAGAGTCCAGTTTAACAGCTATACCTGCACACTGACATTCTGCACTCTGCCTAATATATCAAAGAACTGCCGACGTGTAGAGATATTTGTCGATATATAAACAAAACGCAATTTCATGATCTAGGGAGTATTCCGCTGACTATCAGCTTATTATTTCGGCAGTTAAGTTGCCCACAAAGCGAACAGTTTTATTTTCCAACCGTACAGTGGTGTAGCGAGACTGAAAAAATAAAAGAAATAGTTTTTAAAAGTAAAATAAATGGTGTATGTTATTTCAAAGGACTTTAATAGGTGGATTGACTTTGCTATTTGTCAACTAACCAGCAAAAAGTCAACTGTCTACACCAATCTCGACGAAAGCAAGATAGTTGCACTTGATATTTGAAATGCATTCTTCTTTAATTGGATGGTGTTAGATGGTTTCAAACTAAATACTGGTGTACCCCGAAGCTCTGTTATGTGTCCGACACTCTTGTTATTTTTTTATTAATAATTTATTGACCGCCACTTCCAATTTAGTACGTTACTTCGCGTCTCAACACCTCGTAGTTCCTACGCAAAGCATAACTATTAACGACAATCAGCGAGCGCAAACAGAAAAGTAAAGAGCAAAATCATAGAAGAGTTGTTTAAGATAGTGTTTTAAGAAAAAGCCCTTGAGTTATGGTTATGTGAAATGAAAGCTTGTTCAAGCAACGATTGATTGCTAAACCAAAAGAGCAGGTATTCAAGGCATCCGGAGCACATGCGTCCAGTATTTATAGCTCGATAAGTGAGTTTATGAGTAGCCATCCTTTTATATTGCCAACTGGCTCGCCTTCAAATAGACCTCTCGAAGTAGCAAATACATATCAGAAAATCCGCGGCCGTCCTAAAATGACTAAACCAGTTACGCCGTTGCGACAAGTCATATGAAAATATATTCAAAAGCCAATTGCTGAGCCAGGAAAAGGAACAGCAAATAGATACACTCGATTCAATCGAAACAAAATAATTGATAAATAAATCTGCAGAAATATACTTGCTAGACCTTCGACTCTCCCTTGCTCTTCGTCGAACACTGAACAGGCACTAAAAGTGATCTTGAGTTAATTAGTGCAACCTCGCGGGTCAACCAAATCCATTTTGACCAGATCAACATCAAAAACGGAAGAAACCGTATCTGGTAGCATAAAAAATGGTAATCAGTCTGCAGATTCAAAACGTAAACGTACATATACTATTGACTCGGTTTTTCAAACCTCATTTGCAATGAATTCGATTTAACAAGCTGGATCAAGACGGTTTCGCCAACAAGGCCGTAGGCCAATTCAAAGAATGCGTTGTAACAATTAGAAATAGAGAAAACCAACAAATTTATGCCTTTCAAGCTGTTATGGTTTTTGTCTGTTGTTCTTAAGATGTATACACATTTATTTTATGAATTCTTATCAATAGATCTTATAAGCAGATCTTAAATACAATGCAAATCTTCTCTATTCTCACCACCAAAGTTTCAATGAATTTTCCAGTAGTATTCCGCCCCTTCAAACTTTCAACCTTAACAGCAGCTTCGCTATGAATGCTCATCAGTTTAACCTCAAGCTCATTTTCGAAATTACTCTGAAATCGACTTTTTCACTCCGTGTTTTGCCACGCCAGTGAGAAAGTACAACGTCAGAAATGAAGAGAACTTTGCGGTTATGCGCGAATCGATAAGTCAAGATGGCAAACAATTGATTCCACTGTGTTCTGAATAACTGGGCATCGCAGTTGCGTATTTGGTGAATGTAAAAATAAATAAATAAAGCTATACGTCCGTAGACCTTATTCATCCAAGAATCCAAAAAGACTCTCGTGCACGTCGAACTTTTACTGATTGGGCTGTATTAAAGATGGAAGTAGATCCGGATTTTCACCAAAAAATCATCATTAATGCGAAGCACATTATTCATTAGATGGCTTCTTGAGCAAAATTGCTGCCGGAAGTGTCTTCATGTACTCGTATACCGATACCGATTATTAGATACATCTAATTAATAGGATACCATAGACTTATTAAAGACCAAGTTTGGTGATCGTCTTATCGGCAAACATGACCCTGCTAGGATGCCCCGCCCGTACCATTTAACACCATTAGACAATTTTCTTTAGGGCTATATTAAGTTTAAAATATATGTATGACTTGCCGCCGAACATTCGGCGTTACATTGCTAGGGTATCGGCCGAATAATATGCAATTCATGCAAATTGAGCCCAGCGCATTTAGTCATGCAAGCTGATCTATGGAGTAATGCAATAATATCATATTTCATAAGAAATGGTATCAAGAAACGCCTTATATAAAAAAAAAATAAAAAATAAAATTGGGACGCCTCTAAGGGAATACCCGGTGCATTCATTTTGACAAAAGCCGGCGCAAGAGAATCCTGTTTTACTTGGAAATATGTAACACTCTGTGATTGTTATTATTTTTGATAGATTTTAACAGTAATACAAGTTACCTCGAATCAGAACTCCGGTTGCTACATAAATCCCACAAATAAGGCCGTCAAAAGGAACGTTTGGAACATTGCCAAATCTGTATGAAGGCTACGTCAAATATATTGTTGTTCTAAATGATTAAAAACCGTGCTGTTATATTTAATTAGCTTGTTGTCTTAAATACTTACTTATTGATAATAAACAAATATTACATATGCGCAGTCGTAATTAATTTCTACAACCACAACAAAATACTATCAACCTTTTTTAATGTTTGAATCGTGGGGAATAAAACCACATTATAATGCAGCTGTCAAACGGATGAGAGGAATTATTGCAAAAATGGGTGCATTCAACAATTGTGGTAAACTCTTGACAATTGTTGAATGGCTTGTAGCGACAGGAGTCTGATTTTGTTTGTACTTGTTCACATTTTTTTTTAATGAGCTCGTGGTCAAGGGATTTGTGTACCCTTAAAATGTTTGTACACAGCGCGGGCGAAGTAAATTTAGGGAGGAAGAAAGGACAGGTACCGATGTACATTGTTTTTAAATGTTTGTAAGCTATAACGACCAGGAAACACAAAGATCGGCAGGGCATTCCATAATCGAGTTGTACGGCTAAGGAATGGATCACGATATTTTAGACTACGTCCGAAAATGGGCTTGAAGGTATACCGATGAGCATTCATAGCGAGACGGGTGTTACGGTTGAAAGTTTGAATGGGCGGAATGCTACTGGCGATTTCAATGGAGCACTGGTGGTGGAAATAGCGATAAAACAAAGTAAGACAGGAGACATTACGTCGGTGTTCGAGGGTGTCAATTGATTGACTGATGTTAGTACTCGTATCACCTGTGAGTTTTATTGCACGGTTTTGAATCCTATCTAGCAGGTGCAGAGATGTTTTAGGAGCACCTGACCAGATGTGGACATTGTACTCCAATTTTGGGCGAATGAGTGCCTTATATATTGAGGCCAGATCAGAGGGGGTAAAATATTTCTTACATCGCTTGAGGAAACCTAGACATTTCGCAGCATATTTGGCGACATCGAATATGTGGGCATTCGAAGGTAAGTTGTCACTGACACATATACCGAGAATGGAAAGTTTATCGGTTTCGACGATGCAAGTGCCGTTCATGGATAATGGCTGGGTATTTGAACGGAGAGAGAGAGAACGGAGCCCTGGGGCACACCAGCATTTATTTTATGAATATCAGACTTGAAACCATCCAAGACAACTTGAATTGAACGCTCTAAAAGGCAATTTCTAATCCATTGAAGAAGAAAGTCATCGATTCCAAAAGCACACATTTTCGACAAATGAGAATGATGCCAAACTTTGTCAAATGCCTTAGAAATATCAAGTGCAACTATCTTGCTTTCGCCAGATTGATGTACACTTTGGTTCCACTTTTCGGTGAGGCTTGCAATCAGATCACCAGTGGGCCTGATTCTACGAAAACTGTGCTGCCGGTCATTAAGAAGTTTCCGTGTTTCGAGATGGCTTATCACCGTTTCCATGACCTTGGAAAGAAGGGACGTAAGTGTAATGGGTCTGTAGGAGGAGAGAGAGAAAGATTCGCCTTTTTTAGGGACGGGCTTGACAAATGCTGTTTTCCATCTGCACGGAAAGAGTCCTAAAGAGTAGGATTGATGAAAAAACTGCGTAACAGTGGTTTTGTCAGCGACTTGGGCAGGAAGATTGTCCGAAAGGGAACGCTTTCTATGTAAGTCGGAGGAAGAAGGGTTACTTCCACTGAAAATCCACAACTGAACTGGATTTTTTCCCATATCGTTCCATTTCTGACATATTTTTTCATTTCAGTTTTGATCACTGATGAGCAAGAAAGTGTAAAGAAGAGGAAAAAATGAAGAGGAAAGATGTGTGCCAACTGCTTAAATTTAAAAAATAAAAATGGTCCGATTCAAGTGTTCCGCTGTCGGCTTTCATCCTCATGAAAATGTGAACACGACGGTTATGGGCAGAACTTTCATGCCCATGCCAGTGTGAACAGACACCTTAATAACATCTAAAGACAAAGTTGAATTCATAATATACCCTGTTCAATTTCCATACGTGGTATCTGAAGAGCTTAGAAGCGGTTGATTTTTATTTAATACAAGTGATAGAAATGAGTTCTCAGAATGGTGAAGGTAAATGAGAGAAAGTAAATTGCCATTGCTCAAATATTGTATCTACGGTATTATTAATTCACGAATGGAAAGTGGTGTAAGAACAGATTTTATAGAATAATGACATCAAATTGAAAAGCAATTGATGTGCGCTCGAGTAAATTGAAAAAATGTGCGAATTGGAAAATTGGAAAATTCGTCAATAGAATCTTATTATGACACTACTTCCTTACTTAGATGGCGCTATACACCGGGATGGACCAGGGCCTCAGCAAACGTACTTCTCCAGATAGCGCGGTCTTTTGTCAGCTGCCTGCCAGTTGCGCATACGAAGTTGGCTGAGACTCCCTTTTTCCCGTGTACGTCGCCTTAGGCGAGGTAGTTCTCTACTGCACTGTACGTCTGTGCTGGAGGACAACACCCTTTCCCGAACAAGCTAACCAGGGATGGCAAAACTAGACATGGCTCTGTATAGTTCATCGCCATGGAAATGTGGTGTGTGGCGATTTGGAACTCTTGGGTTTTTTCCAAGATCTTCAGTAATGTGAAAATTGTATCTATGCTGCACTTTCCTCGCCTACAACCACACTAAGTATTTGGGAATCCTATCCGCATTTAAGTAAACAATTTCCCAAAAAAGTGACATTAGCTGTCAAAATGTGAAAACCCCAAGTCGCACTGAAAGGAAACCCAAGTGTGCCAACTTCTTGAAAAGAAACTATCAAATATAAATATAAACAAATGTAAATCTGATACTCGTAATTAGGTTGAAGTGTTATCCACATTTGGAATCTGCTATAGATACTATCAGCAGTAAGTTATTGCTTTTGTATAGCATGCAAATCCTACTATGGATAGCATTTCCTAAATAGACGCACCTACTGATAACGGCCGATCAGCCTGTTGATGAAGGGTATTAGGTGTATACATAAGTATACATAGAATTTTATTTACTATGTTGAAGAGGCTTTTCCCTATGTAGATGGCAGGGTTCAGGAAATCCCTCTTCTTTGGGAGGAGCAAAGAATTGGTCGACACATATGTTGGAAATGAGTTGAGGTATGCTTCGTTTCCAATCATTACCTGGTTCTTTAAACATCTCACCAGTTAAACCATGGAGTCTATCCACTTTATTAAGCTTAAGCGTTTAAATGGCTGTTCTGACTTCATCTTAGTGTGGTAGACGGTGGGATGTTCATAATCATCGTTTAACCATCTGCATAAATAATCTTTGCAGATTCTCAGCACCGACTGTGGTTCTTCTATGAGGTTTCCTTCTCCATCCTTGTAGATTCTGTTAGGGCTTTACAGCTTTGGCAAGTTCGTTTTAATTGTTGTTCATTCATTCATTCTTCTAGTATCACCTCTCTATGGCCTCGATCTTCCTTTTTTCTTCAAATGATTTTCTGTACTTCACTATTCTCTATTTTTTTTAAATTTGCCTGTCAGCATTCGTCATCGAACCAGGGATTTCTTTGTTGGGGCCTGTGTAAATACAGTACATCACAGGTGTCCTGATCTATGGCAGTGATCCCACTGAGATCATCGGATTCATAGAGAGGTTAAGGCTTGTGTTGGTGAACTTAGCCTTTATGCGGATTGTCGTTAGACATTCGCTTGCATGCCTGAAGCTCAAGGATCCTCTTAAGATGAATCCACCTTCGAATAAGTACTGTAACTGCTGTCATTGTCGCGCCGGTTGTCTATAAAACCCTCCATTCTATCTGATGTGGTCTGTTAAGCGTTCGAAAATTTCACGTGCAGTTCAAAAGATCGTTTGCCAAAGTCATCAACCGTAAGTCCGTTGTTATCTGAGGCTATTAACTGGTTTGTTACTTTTTTTTATCTCCTCCGTTTAGAGTTGTGAGCTCTATGACAGCATAGGCCAGTATTACATGACTGGTCGAGCACGCATCTGCCTACATAAATAAAGATTTATATGAGTGAGGATTTACTCATTATCACCACTGGGAGATAGGACACTACGCTATGATCTTGATTGTTCCGCTGCTGGGCCAATCCAAGTTAGAGGATGGTTAGCACTTTCCCGATCAATAGCCGAGCAGATCCCCAGCAGCTGACGTACAAAAGCTGATAAGACGCAATAAAACTGATAATTGAAAAAGAAAATTGGAATATTGTTCGCGAACGTCCAGCAGAAGACAGTGAGCAGTCAGAACAAATGAAAATTTTTGGATCACATTGATGAGATTTTTAATGTAATGTCACAAGAGAAAAAGGTTTTCATCGGTGAGGATTCAAAGGGTCGTGTCGATGAATCGAACTATGAATACAAAGACTGCCATGGAGGAAACGTTTTCGGAAAGAGTAACTTAGTGGGTTAACTGCACAATGTTTTTAATAAACAAACTTTGTGAAGCTTTGTCCTGCTCCGCCAAACAAATAGCGATGACGATGTCAGCGGGTAAAAACGTGATCTAATAAGTAGTACGGGCTTAATCGAAAGTTTCCACATTAGAAAATGAAGTGAACAAACATTGGGCAGATTAGCGGATTTTGCTATGTTCAACGAGGAATGGACACTTAATTTTCAGTCGAAGTTCAAAGAACGGGCCGCAAAGAATAAATAATTAGATTAGCATCAGCGACATCTTGGCCTCATTGTACATAGAATGACTTTAGACAAATCTAGCCAAACCTTCAAGTGGCACAGGAGCAATGCAGATACGTACATCGGATTCGCAAGAAAGTAATGTCAGTTTTTACAAAGAGATTGCATTATGTATGTTGATTCTCGCCGTCGTCGATGTTAACATTTTTTTCTTTTAACATTTGAGAGCTGTCACTTCAAGCTTGCTTAACGGAACGTACGTGTCAGAATTAGTTTAATAAATACTGTTCTGGAGATTTTTCACTCAAGGATGTCAAACGTTCCCGTAGATCAACTGATGGTGATGATGACCAAATTAAAGTCATAATTAATTAGATCGTCATATGACTATGCGAGAGATTAAATGCATCACACATAACAATCGAAAATCACTTAAAATGTTCTGGCCTCGTTAAAAAGCTTGATATTTGGATTCCACATGAGTTGAAATAGATTCACTTAACGCTACGAATCGATATGAATCTCGTACGCAAAGAAACTGATCCTTTTCTGAAACGAATCATTTCTGGTGGTGAAAAATAAATCGTCTACAACATCAATCGAAAACGATCACGGTCTAAGCGTGATGAACCCGCACGAACCATATCGAAAGCAGAAGTGCATCAAAAGAAAGTTATGTTGTCAATATGGTGTAATCCCACCGTGTATTTTAAGCTGCTTTCAAGAAAGCAAACGAACAATTCATATGTTTACTGTCAACAACTAATGAAACTGGAAGAAGCAACTGAAAACAAAATGACCAGAATTGGCAAATCGTAGGAGAACCGTGTTCCACTATGACAACGCTAAACCACATGAATTTTTGGTAACTCGTTAAGAATTATGGCACCTTGGTTGGGAAATAATGTCACACGACCGACCATAGATGTTCATTTGTTTCGAGGTTTTAGAATTCCTTGAATGGTAAAACTTTCACCGATGATAATGGTCTCAAATTGCTCTTGGTCCATTTTTGGGCTAATAAGGGACAGAAGTTCTATGAGCACGGAATCATGAAGTTGTTAGAAAAATAGAAGAATGTCATCGAATAAAATAGAAAATATATAATTGATTAAAGTATAAAAAAAAAAGACTTTTATTCCACACTAAAAAACTGAATATACTTTTATGGTAATAAACTATAAACTACTTTTATACAATTCAATAGTATTAAATATCAATATATGAGTTTCATGATTCAACATTTAACAGACGGGGAGGCTCTAATACAGAGTTTGTCCGAAAACCAATGTCACTGAGTCGAGAAAAAAATTATTGATCACATTGGTAAAACACATCGAAAGGTTTCAAATTAAGCTCCTCCTGAGTCAATACATCGCTCCCACTGAGGTTTCCATGCGTCGCAGAAATCACGGTAGGCCTCCTCTGGGATATCCTTTAAAGCCTTGGTGCAAGATTCTTTGACTTTATCAAATGTCCCGAAATGATGTCCATTCATGGGAGTTTTCAAGCGCGTAAACAAAAAGATGCTGCGTGAGCCACGCCAGGCTGAAAAAGCCAAGTCAGGACTCCACGCTCGTATTACGAGGAGGGCAGTGTAGGCAGGCGCGTTGTGATGGGGAAGTTTCTAATCGTCCGCGATTCCAGGTCGGACGCGATTTAACATTTGTTTGAGTCCCTTGAACACGTAGAATTTGGTGTCGACGCATAGCGACGTATAATCGCTTTATAATAATATCACTGACATTACTTTGCGGACAAACACTGTACGTCAATATTCATATACAAATAATTTCAATTTTGTTTTGGTTACTTACTGCGTTATACTTCTTAATCATAACTCCTCAATCTTAGAGTTGCACAAATTTTCAAAATTAAATTAAAAACAAACGAAGTCCATTTAAATCTATTTTGATTTTTTATTACATGACAATTTTACTTATTTTTTTACAACTTTCACTGTTAGAATACATTATTATACGTATTACTTTTAAAATCTTTGTAATATAATCTTTTTTTATATAGAATACAAAAGTACTACATAATAAATAAAAAGAAAAACCAGTCATTTCTCATTTTGTTTTAAGCAATATTATGTCGGTGTACAGAATCTTTAGCACAAACAATTTGGATATTTATTTTTTTACTGTAATACTTAAACTTATTATTTTGTTATAATATAAATGAAGCACCTAGATCAAGTCAAAACTGTGTAATGTTATCTAAAGCTCTTTCGTTGTGTTTGGAATTAGTATTTACTTATGTCTTTGCAGATTGAGGTTTTTATAGTAAATGCAATTTGCACATTTTACAAAAAGGGAATATATGTTTTAATGTTTAAGCATTGACATTTTTTTTATATATAAAAACCACACATACAATTTATGTTGTTTTATTTTATTTTAAAAACTTTACTTAAACTTGGACTACACCGCACATATATATATATTTTTTAAATGTGTATCTATACAGATTCTTATTTTTCTTTCTTAATATAATTTGCTACTTAATATAATTTGCTACAAAATATATGTTTATATTTACTATTTATTTCGTTGGTTGAAGTAGTGAGGATTTGTTTACAAATGCATTTTTATTGTATATATCCATATAAACATTTTTTCAAATTTTTTATCTCTAGTGTATACTTATCAAATATATACTAAAATACTAAAATTAATACATTACACACAATAGCTTTGTTGTTAATTTTTTTTTTTAAACTTATATAAATTTAAATGTGCGGCAAAAAATGTTAAATTGGTTTTAATTAATGATTTCGGTTTTAATAAAAAAAAAAATCATATCTTAATCAGTTCGGTTATTTTAATTTGTTTTTTTTTTTTTTAAATGATTTAATTTACTAGCATATACATTGTTTTTTTTTTTAATTTAAATAAATTGTTCTTTAATAGCTGCATGAACATAAATTTCTTAATTAAGTCTGTGATTTCAAATTGGTAAAGAGTAAATGAATAGCGCTAGATTTGTGCTGGCCTATTGCAACAAAACATGAAAGGGATATTTTCCTGACAGATATTTAGTAAGATTGGAATAACTTTTTTAAACTTCGAAAAGTAGTCCTGCGAAATTTGTAGTATATTTGAATATGAAATTAGTATTAATAGGCTTAGAATATACAATTTGTTACAAGCTTTGGTCGTTGTAGTAAATTTAATTCTACAGATACTTAGAAACAAGAATTTCAACCAGTAGTAATAAGATACGAGTATTAGAGATTTCGCAACAAATGGGCTGCGATTCACTTCAACAACACAACATAACTATCTTTTAAAACGCTTCTAGAAATGTTGCCAGATAGAGCAGTAAGAATCGAAGAAAATGAGATATAATTTCACTCTATTCCATTATTTTAAATATTAAACACATGTAAATGTGGGCTAATCAGCCATACGATGAGGATGGTTGAACAATATATGAAACATGTATCATGGTTATGGTTTGCATATGTATCGTAAGTAGTTTGTCACGCTAATCATTGCTAGATATGAGAAAAGCAAACCAAACCTATCGTGAACGAAATTAAAAGTAAAACACTTTTTTTAAAAGCGTTTTTTTTTTTTTTTTTTTTAAGGAAAGATTTAATTTCTAATTACAGAATGGAGCAGGAATTCATTTAGTAAGTAAATATTTTCCAGAGCACAACATTTGTTATGATGCAAGCATTTCGGTTCATAAGCGTAGAGATGTTTTAGTTCTGTTAGATATAAACGTCCAACGTAGTTTTTGAGTGCTGTCTCCCATTCCATTTTTTTCATGTAAACGATTTTGTTTTTTAGTTTTCTTGAATATATTTTGTAACTTGTTCATATTCAGTAATTACTCTATCCCAAGTTCAGCCATCATAATTTTGATAAAGCTTTTCAACTTGTTAACAAAATATATTAATTTTTTATCTGAACCAAACACTCAAGGGTTTTCGTAAGATTCAATGCACTTACTTAGTGTAAAAAGAATCCAAAAAAGAAAAACAAAATAAATTCTAAGGCTGCAACAACTACAATCTACTTCTGGCAATGCCGAACATCGTAAATGCCCTTCAAGCCGAATTATTGTAAAAGCTTTTCAAGCAGATGATCGTATATTGTAAAGCTCTGTTGCGATGGTTATAAGAAGCGACCCCCCGTTACAAACATGAAACACCCGACACATCTAACTCACCACCATGAAGAGGACTTTCGTAGAAAACTAAATACATCAAACACCTTTTAAAAGACCAACCGAATAATTACTAAAAACAATTCTGGCAGATATCATCATTTAATCGCAGACGCTCACACTTCACTCCTGAGGAAAAGGCAGAAGCAAGCTGCACTGCACTGCTGTGCTTAGTAACGTCGGTGTTTGTGTTTTTTATGTTTGTCTTTCTTTATAATGACTCGGGAATTCAGAGCGGATATTACCAATATACGCGGGCTAAAAAGTAATCATTTTTCTGCGTACGTCTGTAAATACAGACCAGCTGTTTTAGCATTTAGTGAAACACAGGTAGATCCCCGCCCCGCTTATCGTTTCAGCGCATCTGAACATTTTCCTCAATATGAAAGCGCTGGAGAAGGAAACCAATATAGGTTTGCGTCGGGTCATCGATCTGGCAAATGAGATGACGCGGTCACTGGCGGCCATGAAACGACCGGTAGATAAGGGGAACGATATCCTTGTCCATATTCTGGTGTCAAAACTACCGAAGGCGACCGTCATTCATTGGGAGATGGAACAGCGAGGCACAGAACTTCCACAACTGGAAGACCTATTGAAGTTCATCGAAGGCAGGGCACGTGGTCTCGATCATATGGGAAGCACAATGGTCAAATTCCAATGGTAATTTCCATTATCAATCAATCCAGTAGAAACATCTGTTCTAGGCTTGCAATGGGATAGTGTGCCTGATACACTGTCATTTGAAGTCACTTTGGACGAGGCTGTATCCTGCACGAAAGGTAAGTGCCTTAGCGACATAGCGAAGCTGTATGACCCTACAGGACTATTGGCACCGGTCGTAGTGAAGGCTAAAATCTTCATGCAGAAGTTATGGTTGACAGGCATTGGTTGGGAAGATTCCTTGCGAGCTACTTAAGGAATGGATTATGTATCGGCAAGGCTGGTTCAAGTTAGAAAATCTGAAGATCACACGACATATTGGACTGCATCCAGGACAGCGAACTACGCTGCACGACTTCTGCGACGCATCAGCGCAGACATATGCAGCAGTGGTCTATGCAAGGACCATCGATGAAGCAGGCAAGGTGACTGTCCGTTTGGTCACATCAAAAACACGAGTAGCGCCGGTCAGAACAGTGCCAATTCCGAGGCTAGAGCTTAGTGCAGTTCAACTGTTGGTGAGTACGATGAAGGCAGTACGAGAGGCAACGCACATTTCGGAAATAGAGTATTTCCTCTGGACGGACTCAACGGTTGTATTGGCGTGGCTCCGGCAGCATCCGGTTAAGTTCAAACCATACGTGGCAAATCGTGAGTTTTATTCAACAGCATAGAGACCCGGCGACATGGCATCATATTCCAACGACACAAAACCCAGCGGATTGCGCTAGTCGAGGACTAACGACTTCGCAGCTACAGGTTCATATGCTCTGGTGGACAGGGCCAGGATTTCTCCGACTAGGTGATAAGTACACAACAATAAGCGAGCCGTTATGTACTGCAGACGATTTGCAGCATACACGTGAGGAGGAAAGGACATCGGTAGTGGCATCAACACGTAGCCAAACGGGGTTACTGATGACGAGGCAACAAGATGGTCAGGCGATCAATTTACTCGATCGCACGAATTCACTTATCAAATTAAAGCGAATAATGGCACATATTCTCTAGGCAGGCAGTAAGAAACGTAACATACATGGAGCAGACATATGCAGCGTCGAACGATTACATCAGGCAATGCTGGCATTGACACGATTGGATCAGAGGCAATAGTACGAACGCGAATTAGAAATATGTCATTAGACCAGAAATTTACCAGGCAACAGTAGGCTTAGTTCATTGAACCCATTCATAGACCAAGAAGGAATTCTGCGAGTAGGAGGCCGGATCAAGCGAGCAACAATAGATGCAGATGAAAGGCACCCGATCATCTTATCGAAGGAAGGCAGGCTGGCGTACTACATGGCGGTGTGCAGTTGATGCTGCAAACTATTAGACAAACTCACTAGATAATAGGAGGCCGGGCAATCGTGAAATCATACATCAACAAATGTATCACGTGGCGCTTGCAACGAGGTACAGTGGCAAGGCAACAAATGGGTGATCTACCGAAGTATCGTGTAACCAGGCATAGTCCATTTCTCGTAACTGGCGTGGATTATTGTGGACCATTCCAGATTCGCTTAGGCGCACCACGGTCGCGGACAACAACCAAAACGTACGTAGTCATATTTGTATGTTTGGCAACGAAGGCGGTGCATATTGAGCTATCTATCAACCGAGGCATTTCTCAACGCATTTGTAGGATTTACAGGCAGGCGAGAACCGAGCAACTTCATTCGGACAACGGGCCGAATTTTCAAGGCGCAAATCGACGAATGAAGGAGGACTTAGCAGCATGGCACAACGAACACCTAAAGGATCAATTGACACATCGTGGTACGAAGTGGAATTTCATACCACCAGCAGCCCCGCATCAATGTGGCATCTGGGAGGCGGCAGTAAAGGCAGTGAAACGACATATGGTACGAGTGGTTGGCCATCATACCATGAGCTACGAGCAGTTCAACACGTTATTGATCCGAATAGAGGCTTGCCTAAACTCGAGGCCTTTGGTGGCTTTGTACGACGATCCAGAAGACAGGCTAGCATTAACACCAGGTGATTTTCTGACGGGTGGTCCAATCATCGCGCTACCCGAGCCCACACTTATAAAGTTACCGATAAATCGCATCAAGGAATGGAATTTGGTACGTCGATGGACCGAAGAGATATGGCAACGCTGGCACAAGGAATATTTGGCAACCCTACAGCAACGTGGTAAATGGCGAAAGACGGAGGAAAACCTGAAAATTGGTGACATTGTGGCACTCAAGGATGAGAGTTTGCCACCAACGCATTGGTGTCTCGGACGAGTCACGGCATTACATTCAAGCGACGATCAACTTGTTCGAGTGGTAACTACGCAACACTACAATAAGGCTAGAGGTCGATCATTTATGAGGCAGCGACAGATACAAAAGGTTTGCATTTTGTTGTCAGACTAGGGTTCAGAAACCGATGTTTCAGTGGACTCCGGGATTTTGCGGATTGAACGAGATCCAACAACGTACAGGCAGACAGGCAAAAAAAGATAAGGATAATTACTAACGATAATGATGATTGGCGAAACATTAACATCAATACAACACACAAGCAGCACGATGGTGTGAAAACGGGACGAGACAAACCGCAGGTAAATGCAAGGCGAACAAAGCAGGCGACGTCAACAGTTCCTGACGATATACATACATACACATGCAAGGCTTTAGCAGATAACCGAACGACACGAGACTGGCAGCAGGCAGAAATACGTTAAAGGCGAACGGAAATCTGGCAACGGTTTCATGTTTGTTGTTTTCTTGTAATTAGTAGTTAGTTATCTTCCGTCAGCAGTCGAATTTGGACGAAAAATAAAGTGCTCGTAAAACGAATAGTTTGATTTTTTATTCTCTATTTCCTTTGTCTATTTCTTTTTTTTTTTTCTTGAACTTTCAGGCAACGAACGATATTGAACATGTACAAAATTAGAACAGAACATTACCGACACCGGTGAGCTCCTTTTACTTGCAACAGTTAAGTACAACAGGACGATTCATTCGGTTACAAAATACAAACCAATTGACATCATTCACTCTATCCCAGCAGAACTAAGGGATGAAATCAAAAATGAAATTGAAAAAGCTCAAGATGCAAACTTAGAGTACCACAACCAAAAAAGACGGACACAGACATATAAGCCGGGTGACAAAGTTTTCGTTCGAACAAATAGACGAATTGGTAACAAGTTCACAAAGTCATTTGTCGAGAAGGTTATCCAAAAAGACCTAGGAACTACTGTTCTTATAGAGAACAGAAAAATTCACAAAAATAATCTTCATAAAGAGAATTACAAATCGGACTTACGCAGGCGACAGAAATCTAGTCCGTTCACAAACGTCAAAAATGTGCAGTAAACATGTTGACATCGGGCAGATTGCGCAGACAAAATAAAACATCTGCGCTAAGCAGGCAAATTGATTTTACGAGAAGGAGAATGTAAGTAATGTGATTTCAAATATTAAATTTGCTTGGTAAAATTGATTAACGTATATTTCTTTTAGGCAGGATGATAAAAAGTGGAGTTTGCAGGATACAAAGTTACTAATCTCAACGAGATTAGCCATGGAGGGCGAGTTTTCGGAAGGAAACAAAAAACGGCAAATTTTGTGGAGAAATGTTTTGTTGCAAATAAAAGCAATAAATCCACTTTTTTTCATTTGAAAGGGATGAAGTAAAAAAAAAATTCGATAATTTAATAACAATTTATAAAAGAATCAAAAGGAGAAATCAGAAATCAGGAAGGGACGCCACGACGTGGGAATTCTTCGAAACTTTTGATAAAATTGGTGAACTTGTTCTTTAAACGAAAAAGTAGCTTGATGACTATTAGAAAATAAATTCATTCTCTACAAACTGTTGACAAATTTTGTTGCCGTTTATTTATTGTACATTTATGAAATGCAAAATTACCTTAAATGTCGTTTTTGTCATTCAACAAATGGCTTCGAAATATATCATCAGGATATTTTTCTATAATGATCATTACGTTCATGACTTTGGGCACTAAACGGCTATACTTATTAAACTTACAAATGTTAATTATTAGGAGCTTTCTTTTCTTTTTTATTTGTCTTAGTCGATCAAGAGCTACATTTTCACTTTCCTTTCGGCACAATTCTCTTAGAATAATATCTAAAACCCACTTCGCTGCCATGACGATAATGAACACAATTGTAGAAGAATTACTGCAGCCTGCTTGTCATCTGCGTGCAGGCGAAAAACAAAACATTTTCGATTTGCAATAGCAAAGCAGGCATGTGGTTAGACTCTCGCATATTACTGCGATTACGAATTCACCCTATTTCTATATTATATTATTTTCCTTCGATGATTAAACTATACGAAGTCGGGGATGACTTCATTTGAAAGGGGGGATAGATATGAAGCCTGGCAATACCTTTGTCAAAAGCAACGTCAAACCATAGCTAATTACAACAAGCGATGTCTTAACCAACGCTTCGCTTGGTGTTTGGCAGTTGCTTCTTAAAATTCATATAGGTCGGACGGCTTCCTCATAGAGGAATAAATAAAGATAATAAATTAAAAGATATTCGGTTTTACCTAAGTGACAAATAAAATTAATTAATTAAATAAACCAAGTTGGTTTATCTAATTAAAAACTAATTAATTTTGTATCTTTCTCGGCACTCGCAAACCATCGAAATCCGACGTGAAGACACAGGGATCCGTACAACAACAAGAAGGAAAAACGTCGATGAAGCAACAAGAAATGATATTAAATCCACACGACAAAAGAGATCTGGAAGCTTGTCTATACAGCACCACACAACATACCACATTGGAATACCTGAACTCCACGTTGCCGGGCCGGGATCATGTTACTTCCCAACAAAATCTACCGCGCGCTGGAAAAATGGGAGATTTTGTATTTGCAGGAAGCTAATTATTCGCATGAAATAAAAATTGAAAACATAGAGAATAATTAGCTTTGATGCACACAACACAAATAACAAAAAATGAACACGAACCAACGAATTAAATATAAACTTAACCGCACCACAAAACGATTCTCAGAACTAACAAACTGTCAATATGCCGAGCTACGAAGAACATATCGATCTCGCTTTGACTCATTTCAGCGCCACTTGAAGAATATGGTCATAATCTCTGACCAAAGGCAACGAAAATCCAGGATGGCCGAATTGCATGTGAGTGAGATGCAATGCAATACAATGCACTCTAACACGTACTCCGAAAATATGGGGGCATTGTTGGTGCTGGTGTGTTGTTCATATATTACACCAAGGTAAATAAGCCAGGGTGATTGACCTGAGAAGAAACAGCTGAGTGGTACATAAGCCATCAGCAGCTTCGAGGGAAGAAGAAATGCATATGTTAAACCACTCTTCAGACAACAGTCAACCAATAAAGTTTCAAGTTTTAAAACCAAAGGTCACGAATTTTTATTTAATCATTTTTATTTTACTTGCTTCAGTTCATCTAACTGAAGGAGTTTAAACGGTTTTTTCATCTCTTCAGTTCATCTAACTGAAAGGGTAGCCACCGCTTGTGAATCGTCTATACCAAGCCAACCTTTTAAATCCCGCTCAGCTCAGTTTGGGACGCAATGAAAGCGCACAATGGTCGTCAATTTGTCAGTACAGTATTTAAGGGCTACCTCAGGAATAGAAATATAGAGCTCATCACATCACCACTGTTGAAATTGTGATTCTGTGGTTTTTGTGTAATGCTGTCTGGTGTCTGGTTAGTGTGGTTTATATGTAAATGCGTAGGGCATTTGTGTTGTTAAGAAAGACTACTCCATATGTGGTTACAATTTATTGTCAAAAATAGTGGTTAGATTTCAAATGATTTAATTACAATACTTTAGTTATCTATGAAAATGTGTACGTTAGGTAAAAATTAAAAATATGACTTTACTCGTTGCCGGTTGAATTGCTAGTCCCCTCAACGAATCCAAAAATTGGTGGATTATGACATTTATTACTAAAACCTATAGCATGTGGTCTAAAATTGATTAGAACTTTTTTATACAAGCTTTCGGGTGATGAATTAGGGTGATGTGCCAAAGTTTCCCATTTCAGAACAACCACCGTTCTGGCCGCAAGCGAACGGCGAAGTCGAGAACATGAATAGGTCTACGAGTATTCTTAAATGGCTTCAAATTCCATATGCAAGTGGAACCGATTATAAACTTGTAGTAATAATTAAAGATCTTACTAATTATCTCGGAGTGGTACCCCTTGCATGGGAACATCCACCAGTACATACATATATGTATTGTATAAGTTAACGCCAAAAATCTCCAAATAGAAATAACAACACGCGCAACCAAAATTCTCACAGTGTCATTAGACACCCAACATGCGCAGCAGTATTATCATGTGCAGCCTGCACTCACAGGTATCATCAAACACCTTGTTTTGCACACTGCAATGTTCGTGCACAGAACATGCTCCATCGCCATGTTGCTGACTCGACATCTCACGGCTGTGGGAAAATAATTTCCAACATAGGTTTTCTAAGTTAGTTCTAAGTTGAATTCAATCGAATAAAGAGGCAAACCTCCTCATAAAAAATATTTTTTATTTATCTTTAAACATCTAATGTTTTAATTGGCGACCGAGCAGGGACCCACAGGAGTAAAGTAAAAATAACGGAACGGTAAAGACCTCAAGTAGTTCTGAGTAGCACGGAGGAATCGTGATGAACTGACTGTTACTATACAAAAAAAACTCCTGTGGGGTCCGTCGCGAGTGTGGTGAAAAGTGAACTTAACGAAGAATCATCAAGGGCCCCTGAGTAGCCGGTAGCAGCTGATCACTCGTCTGCAGGGGGAAAAGGAAGCGTTGTACGCTAGCCGCACCACCAACTAAAGTTATGATTAAGTTCATATTAATGTAAGACTAGTGTTAAGATTTATTTCAATTAAGATAAAGATATCAAATTTTCTTTTAATTAAGTTAACAATTAAATTTTTTTTTTTGAAATAATATATATTACAAAAAAAATATTGCAATTTCTTCTAAGTGCGATACGCATTAAAATTTTTTACCCTTTTTCCGTAAATCAAAGTAGTTTTAGTTTACATATTAAGTGTTAAGTGTCCAAGGCCCAGCAATTGTTCAGAATATACTGAACCCATACACGGACTTTTCTTGCGGGACCGATCAAACAATCGATACCCAATACCGCGGCAACCTTTCCGAACTAGATAAAATTCCGGACGTAGCCCGTGTAGTCGAAAAAATAATAAATAATAATATTGTTACCAACTTGTTTATGAGACTGTGTCACACAGTAGTTCTCTATTTTTTTACCACTCTTAGTCTGGCCATCTGATCGCATGATTTCCCCGAAAACTCTCCAAATATGCATATGTAATTACTGCAATTGTCCAATGTATTTAAGCCTAAGTAATGAAATACTCGAGGGGCATTAAAATTTAGAACGTAGAGACGAAGAGTTGGCGTTTGTTTTTTTTTTCTTCACATTTCTCGCTTTTTTTCCACCACATCCGCTGTCTCAGAGACTTTTCCGCACAGCCCGGGGAATTCAGCTCTTGGAAGTGATACATATGTACAAACAAGTTATAACATATTGTATAGTATAACTATCTATTATAATCTAAGCGTAGACATATATCATTGACCCCCTGAATTAGTTTGAAGTTTCTCGGGTGACTGCGAGTTGAGTGAGAGAGTTGATAAGTCAGTGAGGTTTAAAACGTTGTTGTACAGCTTACACTGAATAAAATAAGAACTTTAAAGTATATAGAAACTGACGGCGTATGTTATTAGAAACATATTAGCACAGATAATAAATCTATACAGATGTCTCATGCCTGTAGAAAAAAATGGTTCACTTTTGGTCGGCTAGCTAGACACGAGCTTTCGGAGTAATATAAAGCTTTTTTATTTTCTCTCTTTTTTGCTTTGTTTACTGAAAGATTTTTTTCTCTCACCACAAGTTGTGGGCAGTGGCACAGGGAATATGAAAAACATGTGCAAGGGGTTTGCGGGAAGGGATATGAAGACCTGGCTGTTTGTTTTCATTCGACTGCAATAGGAAATTACATAATTTTTCATGAACTGGTATTTTGTTTGAGTGTATGGGTATGTACGAAGGGCGTTCAATATATTCTCGGTATCGATATGAAGGAAAATGCGAATTCAATTTAAATTGTTTTTATTTTTCAATCTCCCCTAACATCAATGCATTTATTACATCTTGAGATAAGCTTTTTTAAACGCTCAAAAAAATTAATTTCCTCTTTCTCTGCAAAATACCCATTTATTGCCGACTTGAGTTCTTCATCATCCGAAAATCTTTTTCCACGAAGACATTTTTTCAAATCCGGAAACAGGAAATAATCACTAGGGGCAAGGTCTGGACTACAGGGTGGGTGTTGGATTTCTTCGAAGCCACAATCTCACGCAGCAGCCTTGGAAACTCGCGCCGTGTGAACAAGAGCGTTGTCATGAAGAAGCAACACACCCGCTGCGAGTTTACCCCGTCTTTTCTTTTTAATTTCCTCCCGCAAATTATGCAAAGTGGAAGCGTAGGATGTGGCGTTGATGGTTTCACCTTTTTTTTGGACTCAATGAGCAAGATTCCCTTTGAGTCCCAAAAAACTGTGGCCATGAGCTTCCCGGCAGACGGAGTGACTTTGAACTTCTTCGGGGGGTCTGTTCCTTTTTTATGCCACTGCATGGACTCTTGTTTGCTTTCAGGGTCATAGTGGTGGACCCATGTTTCGTCCCCAGTAACAATTCGATCCATAACACCGTCCGCGTTCTCACTACACATCTCCAAAAGCTCTCTACAGCATGCGATTCTCACTTTTTTCTGAGGCGCTGTGAGCATTCGTGGCACCCACCTTGCACTGACCTTTGAAAGGTTAAGATGGTCATGAAGAATGGTGTGAATGGTACCAATTGAAAGCTTGGTGATCTCTGCCATCATTTTCACCTTTATTCGGGCATCCTCAAGAACAAGTTTTTCGACTTCTTTGATGCTTTCTCCCGTACAAGCAGTAGCCGGGGCGCCGGAGCGGGGGTCGTCTTCAATGCTCTCTCTGCCTCCCTTGAACTCACTTGACCACTTTTGCACAGTTGATAATGAAGGTGCGGAACCCTGGTAAACAGCCACCATCTCTTCATGAATAGTTTTTTGACTTTTTCCTTGCTTAGTGAGAAATTTAATTACAGCGCGATGCTCAATTTTCACCATCATCGTCTCAGTTGCCATTATGATTCTGTTTAACTAGAGATAAAACGCGAATTAATAATCACATTTATATGAAATTTTACATGAATGCACTAAAATAATAGTATTACTTGATAAATAAGTCAATTTATATATACAACCACAGCTTCACCCCGATATCGAGAATTGTTGAACGCCCCTCGTATGTAAAAAAGAACAATTAAAAGGCGGGAAAAGTGGAATATTTCGTTACATTTTGTAATTGAAGTTTGACAAGCAAAATATTATTCGTGTTATTACTCTGCAGTGCATATAAATAATAAGTATGAAATTGAATAGTAATTGAATTGAATTGGCGTGATAATTAAAGTGCACAGGTTAAACTATTAATTTACGTTTCTTTGATATTTACATACATATTTTTATTTTAATATATTTTATCCACATATGTGTTATTTGACATATGTATGTACATATATCTACTAAATTTTTATATAAAGTAACTAGCGTTTAGGTGCTGAAAAGGTAAAGGAGCTGAAAAGTAGGTAAACACATTTATATTTGAACAACAATCTACTAAGAAAAATGTCCTGGAGGAGAACAAAGTGCGCAATAGCACATTGCTGAACAACCGAAAATGAGTTTTCGGATAGGAAATTATTTCGTTTCCCTAAAAAAGCCACTGTTAAATATGATGAATGGTTAGCTTTGACGGACGAGTCTCGTGAACATATAAAATGCCTTAAAAAACCTTACATTTGCAGCAAACATTTTGAAAATGGCTTATTGGGAAAAATATATTTAAAAACAAATGCTTATCCCTCTCTCTTTTTAAAACGAAGCGAGAGTGTTCCGAACTCTGAAGACGATTCTGTTTGCTTTGATCTAGTCAAAGCTAAGATTACGTATGAAAATTAAAAAGATTTAAAACTGAGTTCGAATGAAGCTACAATAGGAGAATTAAACTTTGCTTCTAAAAATTTATCAAGGACAAAATTCAATGATCACATTGAATTTGCTTGCGCCAATTGTGAGGCTCATGTAAAAAGGCAATCTTTTTACATTAGGAGAATTGAAAAGCTCAAGAAATTGAACAATGTCTTGAGAATAACTATTAAAGAAAATAGAAAATCGAAACTAAATATATTAAAGAAAATTCGTCGTTTAAAAGAAGACAAGAAAAGGCTACAGGCGCGTGAAAAGCAAAACATTCAAGAGAAAATCGATTCGTTGCTTGATATTCATCAAAATGCTATGACATTTTCGAAGCTCATCTTATCACAGGGTAGAAATGAATACACCGAAGAGGAGAAATGGATTTCGCAGTGCATCTTTTTTCGTTCAGCTGCCGGATACAACTTTTTGAGGGATCAACTTGAGATGCACTTGCCGCATCCATCTTCATTGCACAGGTGGATTAAAATTAAAAGTCTGTCAGCTGCCTGAAATAGAAATGTTATGCAGGAAATTAAGGAAATAACCTCGAAATTACCACCAAAAGAAAAAGAAGTTGTGTTTATATTTGACGAGATGAGCCTTCAGACGGATCTAACCTATAATAAATTTAAAGATGAAATTGAAGGTTTTGTTGATTACGGAAGAAATCAAAGATATAATTCATACGCTAAGTCTGCATGCGTTTTTATGATTCGGAGAATATGTGGAAATTTTGAGCAAGTTTTATATCACGTCGTTTGTCCGAGCAATATACCCACCAAAGAACTTGAAGTTGAGGTATATAACTGCCTTGATATATGCGCAGATCTGAAATTAAATGTAAGAGCTATTTGCTGCGATCAAGGACCCACTAATCGTATATATAGCTCGTCTCTATAAATGCTGTCATAGGCAGCCTTAAAATCGATAAGCAGGTGGTGGGTATCGATCTGGAATTCTTGGGTTTTCTCCAGGATCTGCCGGAGTGTGGAAATCTGATCGATTGTGGACTTTCCTGGAGTGAAATCGCACTGAGAGGGTCCAATCAGGTTGTTTACGACGGGTTCTATCAAATCAATCCCAGAATAAACATGTTTTTATCAGTGGTTTTGTCAAATGAGTCCGGGCTTGGCCCCGTGCGACTTTTTTTATTGCCCAAACTCAAAACGTACCTTAAGAGTAAGGGTTCGGCACGGTAGAAAATTTTGGGACATACCACGTATATATTCTAATATATGTACATAGTATTATCTATATATATACCTGTATAATAATTGATCACTGCTCCTGGCCTACTTAAGTAAAGGCGGCTTAAGTACAAAATTGAAAAACTAATTCTAAGAAATCACATGTTTTGACAAATTACAGTTAAAGCACCCTTACTTAAGTAGTTTCCAGGGGACACGAGCGAGGACGTGGCAGGAGATCGACCCCCACCTTCCCAACCCTCCAATAATCGTTGTCAATTTATCATGTTGGCTTACTTACATTTTTAAGCGTTCATTACATTTTGCAATTTTTTTATTTTATTTCTGGGAATCGTGTTTTTATTTCTGTTCTTATCAAGGACTCATTTACAATTTTTCCAGAGCAATACAATTATTATGAAATTTATTAAATTCATCTTGTGCTCGTGACATACACTAGAGGTATCAAACCATTACGGAAAATTCATATTTGTTGCCTTTATACATTCGTTGATTATGTTTTCTCTTAAATTAGATGCAAAAGGCAGTTTTTCAAAGTATGCGGAGAATATTTGTGTATGAAGACGGCATACCTGAAAATATTTTTCGGACGGCCACAAGAGAACTGTATTTTCTTTCGAATTCTCATATTCTTTTAATTTTATCAGTACTTCTGTTAGATTGAAATCGTGCTTGTCTTTTAACATTTCTCCCGTACAATTTTCACAGATTTTATTCATCTTTTTTATTGTTTTGAAATAGCAGTATCCTGCAAAATATCTAATAGCAAGGTCGTTGACTTGCGGTACCTTAGCTGATACTGCGTTTTCATCTAATGGGCTAATTATATTGTTAGTATTCATGTTATTTTCAAAACAGTTTTCATTCTGAAGAATGTTCTCTTTAAGCACAGTTTGCTCCTCTGTATCATTCTGCAAAACGGCATTCCAATCCATCTGCAAGTATTCCGAGTCGTCTTTCTCGCAATTGGAACATTCCGATTTAAATAAAAATTTAATCGATATAACTTTGCCTATCAATAAGCTAAATTCAGCAACACTGGGGTTACTTTTATTTATGTTCCGCGCTCTTATTTTCCCAAATAAGTTTTCTAATGGATCTTGATTAAATTTATTTACATAAATGTAATATAAATCATCATGATTCATGAATAACGTTTCCCTTATTGTTAAAACGCTCCCTATAGTTGGAGCCAAACCTTTGAAACAGATTGATCTATTTGTTGTGTTAATGGGTTTAATATTTAATATATAATCCTTCATTTCTATTATAAAATGGATATTTTTATCGTTCCGTACAAGAGCTGATTTTCCATTTAAAAGATCGAAAAGGCGATCTATTTTTTTAATAAATTCAGCTGTCGATTTCGCAAATTGGGCTATATGGCCTGTGAATTTGTTCAGTTTTATTAAAGCTTCAATTCCACACGTTACAGATCTGCTTAGAATTTGTGCAGCCAGCTTCACGTTCATCTTTTGAAATTCAGTAGGATCAATATGTGCCGCTGTCAGTTTTGGGCATATTTTGGTAGTATTATTTTTTTTCTGTATTATAAAGGTATTCAATTACCTTCCAACTAACAATTCCATCAAAAGTGGTCAAATTGTATTTTACTAAGTTGTTTCGAATACTTTTCGATAGATTTGTTTTTGTAAATAAAGCTTGAGGTTTTTTCATTTAGAGCGATGTTTAGTCTTGACATCCCTGCCAAACTCGTCCGTCTGTTTGCCTAATATCGGCTATATGATTCTATTCAGTGTACTGTGTGAACGTGTAAAACCTCTTCGGTCCACAAAAATACAAAACCTCAGTATTTTTCCAAACCTCCATCCGATTTCGGCAAATAGATACGCTCTCATAATATGGTTTTTCAATCTCTTTCGCCAGCTGTTTCCAGCAGTGCTGCACTTCAAGTTGGTTTAGATCCCATTCCACTTGTTCGCACTGCATAGTTTTGAAAACTCCATTTTACATAACTTGAAAGAAAAGGTTGCTCCCTTTTCACGTACTCGTAAATATACATTTACGACCGAATAAGTTCGATCTTGCTCAAAGCTTGGAAATTTATCAATTTTTGTAGCCCTGAGCACAAAATTTGACAAAAATCCTGTAATGTATCATAAAATAAAAGACAAGTTCACATCTAGTATTGTTACACATTTTATTTCTTGTTTAATTGAGAAGCGAATTAGAGATATGGTACGAACCAGACTGCCGATAGTTTATCATGCTCTCTAATATTCGGTCTTGTTCTTACTCAGTGCAAGTGTGTAATCATACGTAATCACTAGTACATCACAAATCCAAATAGGGAAATCGCTCTTGCGCTTATGTACATATTATATAAGTTAACATAAAAAATATTAGAACTCGCATTACACTAGCTGAGTGCAATGCTCCCACTTCCGCCACATGCACTTCAAGTTTCAAGTGTGTGGTTCTGCCCAATTCTGAGAAATCTGACCCATGCATTCAAAGGTTCACACGCTCTATACAAGGCAAATTCCGAGAAGCTTGCAAAACACCTGTAACAGCAAGAAACGAAACCAAAATTGCTGAACTAGTAGTTTGTCGCATTTGATTGTAACCTTACCTTATAAATAATTGTAAATTAGATTTTAAGCTTCAGTTCGAATTGGCACAATAAAGTGGGCAGTAGTCCCAAATAAAAATAAAAAATTGTTTTTTTTTACTTCACCGCGGATAAAAGTATAACTTATATCTTCAACCCCATAACATGTATTAGCCCTTAACACCTCGTGCTTCAAATACCAATCACTTTTATAGTGTGGCGCAACGTCATACCCACCCCCTCCAGCACTTCCACCTTTACGGACCATCGATTTCATGATCTTAAAAATTATATTCCTACCCCCATTTAATTTACAATGCATAACAAGTTACAAACAAAATAACAAGCACACGTACATAAACCCAAGCAAACCGGTTATATTGGGCAACGTCAACGTATGATGCCTTTGCAAATCGCAGTCCATTCAAGTACAGATGGGCGAATGGTTTTTTTTTTATTTATTTCTTTCGTTACGTATTGTTTTTGCATATGAGGTAAACGACTTTGCATGTGTGGGTGACAAGTGGCAAGAGCAAAAAGCGAAAAGAAATAAAAAGATCTTTCTGCTCTTTGTGAGAACATGCAGCTTTTTAAAAAGCTATTTTTTTGGCTTGATTTTCATTTTTCATAGGACACAACTTCCCATATGAATGAGGCATCTGTATAGATTTATTATCTGTGGTATTAGTATAAGTGGAGGATCACACGGAAACCTTAATCGTCATATGAGAGGAAAGCATGCATTTACCCAGCTTGCTGTTGAACGACAACAACCTGACTATAAATATGCTGCTTTAATATCGCAATCTAATCAACTTGCTCAAACTAATGAACTGTGTGCTCCTTCGACTTCAACATTTTCATCTTCATCCCAACCAGTACCAACAATCATGCAGTATGTTGGTAAGCAACCAACAATTCGAAAAGTTTAACAAATTGATAAACAACTTATTAAAATGATTTCAAAAGGCCATCACGCCTTACGAATTGTGGAGGAATTAAATTCCCTAACAATGCGAGCGTTACAAGATTTACTTAAGCAAATGGGTGCATTCCATAGTTACAAATTAAAGACCGAACTTGTCGAACGGCTTCGAAGACTAAAGCTAGAAGAAGAATCGAACGAAGAGGTCACTGATAATAAAACCATTGATAAGGAGGTACACATGCCGAACGACAATAATTTTGTGTTTAGGGATGTTGAAGAGTCCATTAAAACTTTTACGGGTGAAACTAGTAAGAACGTCAAAAGGTGGTTAAAGGATTTTCAGGAGATCTGCACAGTTTGTGGGTGGAATGATGAAATATTGTATTTACACAAGTACACCAGACGTCTTTTACGAGGTGCAACCAAGCACGCTATTGAAGGCAAAACGGAAGTTTGTAGTTACGAAACTTTGAAAACCACACTATTATTGGAATTTTACGCTCTCGTCACAGCATTGATATCCATCGCGCTCTAGAATCTCGCGAGAAACGTTCTACGGACAGGTTTTTAGAATATTTTTATACTATGCAGCAACTAGCGTCGACGATCAGTCTCTTATGTTGTGAAAGGGATACCAAGTGATGCTATGAGCAAGGCAATCCTCTATGAAGCGACGACACTAGACGAGTTAAAAAAAGAAGTTTATCGTTTATCAAAACATGCGACGTTCGAGTGGAAGTAGTTTTAAATCGAAGATCAACGCTGAAAGCCACGCTGGTCCATCTTCCAGGGAATATCGATGCGGAAGGAGATGTGGCAACTGTGGCTCGTTTTCGCATGCATCTCAGGAATGTCCCGATAGGAGCACAGCATCACGTTGTTTTTCATGCAACGAATACAGGCATATCGCAACAAGTTGTCCGCAAAGGAAGCGGGGTTAAAGTGGTGGTTCAGGTGGTAGGCACAACTATTGAAATAAGAGTAAATTTATGTCACACAATACTAATGAGTTAAGAGTACTGGATGTAAATATGTTAATTGTGTGATTTTTGTAAGAGCAGTTTGTCGTGCAGTTGTGATTAAGCTCTCAACGAGGTATGACATTATGTAAGGAGTATGAATTAAATAAAGTATACATATTTGTTTTTCCAATTGTTTGTTTAATTTTATTTAACAACAACGTTAACCGTATTAGTGTAAATAGCTCCAGAGTTTTCGTGAACGTCGGTGGAAGGATTTATCATGCTCTAATTGATACCGGAAGCCAAGTTACAATCATAAAGGAGTCGGTCAAGCGTGAAGTGAGATTGGGAGACCACGATCCTGAAGAGGGTTCGGTGCTAATAAGCTTCGTAAGCCATTGGGGTCTCTACTGTGGTGGATATCAACGTTCGATGCGAAGAGTATACGGTTCGTTTCCAAGAGGTTCCAGATGATTGGTTATCTGATGATATTATTCTGGGTAACAATTTTTTTAGAAAAGATCTCCCTTTTGATTAAAAATGGCGAAGTTTAAGTTTGCAAATCAACTTAAACGAGCGAAAGAAAAGATTCTGAAAACTTTTTAGAGAACTTTAAAGCGGTGAACTCAGTAAAGAACAGATTTAGTACGAAAAGTTGTAGATGAAACTATTAGGGGGCAGTTAATTACCATGATTGGAAGTTACAAGCCGAAAAAGATGATCGACCCATTTACCGGAAGGCGAGGAGGTTAGCGCCTACAGAAAATAAACCAGTGGACGAACAGATTCAAGAATGGCATAGTCGGTCATATTCCACGAGCCCTATAGTAATAGTCAAAAAGAAGTCAGTTTCTCAGCGACTCGTAAACACGGTATTCCATGATCTGAACCTGTTAAAAATAAAAGCTTTTGTAAAATTTTTTAGTTTAACTCTCATGTACTCATTTCTATTTGTTCATTCATGCACACATTCACACCGCTTAAAGTATAACTTACTCTCATGTACTCTTAAAGTAAAGTATAACAGAAGTATTACCTACCTAGACTATGTACAATTATGTAAAGCTAGTTTAGTTCATTTCGAAGTCTTTTATAATAAACATATTCTGAATTAAGCTGCGTCTGTAATTTTATTTCGAGGAATATTCAGCGGAACCAACGTTGGTATAATCTAAATGTAATCTAATAAATTCAACAGAATCTTTGCCTAGACAACGACATCCCTGCGAGAAGTGAACAAGAAAATCTAGAGAAATTAGCGGTTGTCTTGAAAGTTGCCCAGGAAAATGGTATAATCATCAAATGGGAAAAGTGCGATCTTTTATCGTTGAGAATAGCAGTATAAAACCACCTGTCGAAAATATAAGGGCGGTAAAAGGATTTCCAAAGCCTCGCAAGGTTAAAGAGGTACAAAGCTTTCTAGGGTTAACGGGATTCTTTCGGAAGCTTCAACCAAATTATGCAACTTTTGCTAAACCTCTGTCGGACTTAATGGGGAAAGATGCAAAGTTTGAATTTGGGACGGATCAGATTGCTGCTTTTCAGTCGCTTAAGGAAATAAACAGCAAACTTGGAACACCATGTGTTGTTGGCAACACCCTTCCTTTTTAAAAATATTTTAGTTATTCTTCGAGCACGTGTTGCGTATAAAACATTACTTTTTAATTCGATTATACCTACTTCTCTATTTATTTTCTTATTTGTGTGCCTTAAAACAGTTGGCTTTTGGTTTATACAATACGCCTAGGTCATGAGTATTAGTGATATGTTCGAGTTTATTTGTGTTGGTTAAACCGTCGTCTCGGGTTTTAGTGCTTAAAAGAGGTAAGCGTTGAGCCGCAGTTTCAGTATACATATGTCAGGTGTTACACTCTTGTGTACTACGAGTACGAGTTTGAGAAAACTGAAGTCAACTAGAGACGACAGGAGTAAAATAAAGATACTCGCAATTCATTTTTAAACTTACCCGCGAACCTCTTATCTCTGACAACAAATTAATTGAATTTCAAAGCGCCAGATACTCGTACACCACACGCTGCACGCTGTTTATTTTTTTCACTTTCAGTTAAGATGAGTTCATCACACTTTACGAATTCCACACAAACACCACTTATCAACGATAGCACAAAACTAAATTCTGATCTACACTGTATTGATGTTTTTGCTCGAAAAGGATAGTAAAACTCACACCGATAATAAGGTAATATACGAGTATTGCGCATGTGTTAAAAAAAGAAAATACCAAAAAATCCAAGATGGCTGCCGAGGGTGATCAATTTCTGTTTACATATGATGTACGTTAATAATTGCTTGAGTTCGAATTTTTTACGGAGACTTTTATTCATTTATAATGATAAATATTGATTAATAGCGATTCTAAAACAACAATCATCTGCGACTTGGTGTCGGAGTATCTGGAAATAAATTTAATATGTGTGTGTATGAGAAAATATAACACAAAAAGACGAATTCCATTTCTTGAACACATAAGTATGTAATTTATTAGAACATACGTTTACAAAAAAAGTATCACAAATTCAAAATACACTAGTTTAACTCTACTATTTTACAATATTGTTTTTATCATTTGTCTTTTCCTTCTTAACCTTCTTCTTCCTCTTCAACGTGCTCATCGAGACGAACTTCTCGCAGCAGGTCACCTAAATCACCTATTCAGCAAATACTGACACTTTAGATGTACAGAAAAACAACGTAACTTTATTGCAGCTTCAATGACGGAAATAAAACCTAAATATAGGTATATTCGAGCAGGAGTTAGAGAAGGGTCTACTTCCAATATCAGAAAGCCTCCACAAAGCAATGATGCATTTTATTTCACCGTTAAATATTCAAAGTCTGCAAAATTAACTGTGGGAATCAATGGACAGGTCTATTAGAACCGTTTTAAATAAGAGAATATGTCTCTAATGTTGTCGAAACTACACACCCCTTCGAATAAAACTGATGCCAATATCCTTAAACGTTGCTGCTGGCAAGCAAAAGGATATTGCTTCCAATTGTATGATCTGCACGCTGAAAAAAATAGCAGAAAATAAAGCTGCAATAAGACCAATTATTCAGACTATTCCCTTTTGTGCAGAACAGGAGCTTTCATTAAGAGGTGATGACGACAGTGGAGCTCTATCCTTAACTCGGCCTACAAAAAAGGATGGAAATTAACAGCACTCCTGCGTTTTAGAATTGAATCTGGGGATAAAAATTTAAAAAAAAACATCGTAACCAGTTCAAAAAATGCAACGTATATAAGCCCAGATATCCAAAATGAAATCTTGTCACGAGAAAAATATCTAACCGGGCTATAAGTTCGAGTTGTTTTAGCATTCTGGCTGATGAAACAATGGATGTTTCCGGCACTGAGCAGCTTTCAATATGTGTTCGATATGTTGACTGCTTTACAGACCCAAAATGTAGTATGCTTCGGGAAGATTTTGTAGGTTTTATTTCTGTTGATGACCGAACTTCTGAAAATCTGACAAAAAACCATACTGCAGCGATGTGATGCGAACTACATCTAGATATGGACAAGTGTGTTGGCCAGTATCCAAACGCCAGATATGCTCACCGTGCAAGTAATCGCTTGAATCTGGCTCTGTCTAATACCATGTCAACACCCTCGATTCGCAATTGTCTTGTTATAGTAAGCGAAATAACCAATTTCTTCCGAAACCATTCAAATGCAAATAAGACTTTGCAAAACGCCATACAAAAACACGCACCAGAAAGCAGGATAAAACGACTTTTGCGCCTTTGTGAAACAAGGTTTATGGAAAGGCACGACAGCAATATCTCATTTGTAGAGCTCTTCAAATGTATTGTGATTAGTCTTGAAGAAATATCCCCCAATACGTGGGCGATATCTTCATAAGCATCAACTCTCTTGGTAGCAATTCAAAGAAGTGATTTCCTGGTAAGCCTCAGTGTATGCGAAAAACATTTTAGTTTAACGCTACCCTTATCAATTTTCCTGCAAAATGAATCTTTGAAATTCGTGTCATAATAAATCACACCAAACAATCACAAAATCTCTTAAAAACATAAGAGGAAATGCCAGATTTTTTCAGAGACACTTTTCAATCCGTATCACAACTTACCGAGCATTTATTTGAAGTTAACATAACAGCTTCATGTTGATGATTTTTTTGAAACAAACAACACGCTCCAATCCAGAAGCATCATGTCCTGGAGATTATTTTAGAGTTTCTATACTTATTCCCTGTCTAGATTCTCTAATACAAAATCTTACTGACAAAATGAAATGGAAAAGCTAACTCTTTACTTCGATAACGCAATATCCTTGTCAGTTGTTAAAGCTGAGTACATACTCTGGTGCGAAAAAATTTCATCGATTAATCCCTCCACCAATGTTCTGAAACTGCTAGATATACGAGTACATATGTGACAAGATCTACTTCAGTAGTATAAGCTACTTGCTTACAATTTTGGCCACACTAGCTGTTACAACAGCGAGCAAAAGGAAGTGTCTTAAACGAATATATTTGAATGTTCGCAGATAAACATGTTAATTAAAACTTTTCGTATTATTTTAGTTTTATTCTTAAATAGTAAAAATTACATGAATTTAATTGAATGTCTTGGTTATATATGTGGATAATTTGTTCCGAATGTTTTTGGATATGTTTGTAGAGTGTCTCGATGAGCTGGATCCAAGTCCGATGGGAAGGTGGTTTTCTGTTCAGTATAGCTTCATATATAGGACCACTTTTTTTTTTTAAATAGTTGTGTAAGTAACAGCAGGACACAAGTTTATTGCCTTAAGCAAAACTTCAAAGCGGAGTGGGAGAATACCAAAAGCATTTTCTACACGAACTCTTGCAGAACTAAAATATTTATTAAAATATAATTTTTGAGAGATTTTCGTGCCTGAAATACTGAATTACTCTCCAACATTTTAGCAAATTGTGAAGTGAGTTGTAAACTGAATACGCTTTCTTTGAAAAAAAAAAATAAAAATATTGGAAGAAATGAAGTGTGGGAAATCCCGTAGAGATTTCGAAAGAATTTCGCATTTCTCAAAGCACTTTGTACAAAATTTTAAAAAATGCTGAAACTATCGAGCAAAGCAAATACACGTGCGAAAATTTAAACAAAAAAAAGAGACCGAAAAGGAAGATATGAAATTTTGAACCCTACTATGGAGAAATGGTTTGAGCAAAAGTCCGAAAAAAGTGCAAAGATTACCGGCCCCATTCTACTCGAAAAAGCGCAACAGTTTGCCATCCAACTAAATATCCCTGATTTAAAAAGCCAATCCAGGCTGGCTCCAACGATGGAAGCGAAATCAAAACATTTAGTTTTCGAAAAGTTTACGGTAAAGCATGTTCCGCCGATGTCGAAGCTGCTGAACAGTTCAAAGAAGTTGTTTTGCCATTGTTGTTAGAGTCGTATATAGCTGAAAAAATTTTCAACACGGATGAGACATGCCTGCTCTATAAAGCACTTCCTAGTGGTACGTATGCTCCAAAAAGTAAAGAACTACGTGGTCAAAAAAAACAAAAGACAGAATAACATTGCTGTTCGTGTGTAATTCTACCGGCTCAGAAAAATATGTATTTTCTATTGGAAAATATAAGCAGCCCAGATGTTTTCGAGGACAAAATGTTCCAATCTTATAATATCCAAAAGGGATTACGGTGCGAGATAATAAAATAACTGAATAATATTATGAGAAAAAAGCAGAAGAAAATCGTGCCACAAATTTATCACATTTATTCCTTTTTTTAAAGGTATCATTAACTCTTTTAAAGCGCAATACAGAAAATGTTTAGTTCGTAAACAAATTCTGGCAATAGAAGGCGGTCGTGTAGAGGACTTCCTAAGAGAAATTAATGTGTTGATTCAAAATTGTTTTAAAAAAGCAGGGATAATGAAAAAGGATAACATTGTAGAACAAGCTGGTGAAGATGTTGATCAAAATGATATTGGTGGCGATTATGAAGAAGAAATAGCAGAAATGAAGAAAAGGAACATTGTGGTGGTTGTTTTGTTTTTAAATTACATACGTATGTACTGTTGCTGCTCGCAATTAAATAACATTGCTTGTTTTTTTTACAAAACACTCAAACATCACCCTATGTTTTCCTTTAGTTTTTTTTGCACCACAATTAGCAATGTCAGTGGCACAACCATCATCAAATGCACACATCAACATCGGTCGCTCCCAAATAGCTGTGGTTGCTACCGAAATATACGAAGATTGGGCTTGCCCTACTAACACAGCAGCCAACATCAACATCCATCAACATCGGTCGGTCCCGATATGCGAAATATTGGATCGACAACGAGCTGCTTAGTGACACATTTTACTTTGATATCAATGGTGGCTCCCAAGTAGCGGTAGTTGCGACCGACAACTATGACTTAGTTTTATTTTCGCTAAGCGGTAGTTGGGAGGTGAAGGCGACCCTACTAGCATCAAGTGCTATGCGTATGCTGCATATGCAAGTATAAAGGGCCTAGACTGAGAAACAGAGAACAGTCCATTTTAACTAGTCATCGAGAAATAATCGCGCTAGTTACGTTTGCCACCTGATCTCCTTATCACCCCCCAAACAAGTCAACAAACCACCCAACCACCCACCGCATACATAACTTCAAGAACGACGACATCCGGTCACACGCTGATCATGTGTTGTATATCCACAAAATTGTAATATCAAATGCAAATGACACCACGAACTTGTCGAATCAGCGTCTGCTGCATTTCCGATCAAATTTTGAATCCAAAGTTCGTGGTATCCACTTGCATATGATAGGTTAGATTACTAACCTTCGTCGTATCGACTACGTTTGTTCCAATTTCTTTTGTTTTTTTTTTCGCTCAGTATTCTAATCTCGCCCATTCCCCATCTATGCTCATTTGGTGTTGATCTCTCTAGGGTAACACATTCAGTGCGAGTGTTTACGCAGCCGTTATTCAGTTGCAACCAACTTTCGTAGTCGAATCGACGAAGGTTAGAAATAACGTAACTTTCTGCTTGTTGAAAAGAAAAAAGAATTTATCTTTGCTTCTCAATTTTATGTTATATTTTTCATCAGATGAACGACGAACAAATAAAAGGTATTTAGAAAAGCTGGCAACTGATTCTGGTAATGAAGAAAATTCAGGAAGTGAGATAGAAGATGCAATTTATCAAGAGAATTTGCAGTTAACGGATAGTGACAGTAATGGCAATTTGGGGATAATAGCGAACTTGACTGATTCTGTTTCTAATCCAACAAATGTACTCGTAACATACATCCCAGAAAATACTCAAAACGCACAACCAGAGGTAAACACTTCAATAACAAATATTGCTGCCCCAGGTTTAAGGGGCAAGGATAATCACAAGTGGTCCATCATACGGGGCTAAGCCTACAAAAGTACCAGGCAGAAATATTGTCTATGTAAAGTCAGGACCTTCCCGTGGATCCTTTGTCTTGCTTTGAACAATTCATCCTTCGTGATATTATTGAAAAAATAGTCACATTTACGAATGAAGAAATTGAAGTTCAGTCCCAAAAGTACTAAAAAATACGATTGACGCAATCACCTGCAGATGGAACTGAACTTAAAGCCTTATTAGGTGTACTTGTACTTACAGCAGCTTTAAAAGATAACCATCTTAAGTCGCGAGAACTCTTTACCAGCACTTATTTTGGAAACCGGTACAGAGCATGTATGACTGCGGAGAGATTCGACTTCCTAATCAATTGCTTGAGATTCGATGAAAAGGCTACACGTTTGGAGCGCCGTGCTCAAGATTCGTTCGCACCAATCCAAGAATTTGGTCTTTGTTTATAGATAAGTGTGAAGAAAATTATAAACCAAGTAGCCATGTAAAAATTGATAAACAATTATTGGCTTTTCGAGGCCGTTGTGGTTTTAGAATGTATATCGCGAATAAACCAGCTAAGTATGGGATAAAGCTTGTAATGATGTGTGACAATTCAACCAAGTACATGGTTAACGCGATACCATATTTAGGCTCTGGAACAAACTCAGGTGGCTTACCATTGGCTGAGTTTTACGTTAAGGAGCTAACTAAATCTATACATGGTACAAATCGAAACGTTACCACTGACAACTGGTTCACATCCCTGCCGCTAGCTAAAGCCTTACTACAAGAGCCATATAAGCTTACTCTATTGGGTACAATTTGGTCTAACAAACGCGAAATACCACCGGAATTTCAAAACGATAGGAAAAGACATACTGGAACATCCATGTTTTGCTTTGACGGTCCTCTCACTCTTCTATCTTATAAGCCAAAGGCCACCAAGTTGTGTTTTTATTATCTACTTCTGATGAAGAGGCTAACATAAATTCAGAAACAAAAAAACCAAACATGGTTGAGTTTTATAATAAAACTAAAGGAGCAGTCGACACTTTGGACCAAATGTGCTCTATTATGACATGTAGCCGCAAGACCAAAAGATGGCCTCAATGCAGTGTACGGCATTTTAAATATAACTTTTGTTAACAGTTATGTAATTTATTGTGCAAATATGTATACAGAAGAAAAATAGCCACTTTCTCGTCGGAAATTTATGAAGGAATTACAAAATTTGTTGACCAAGGAATAGATGGAAAAACGATTGCAGAAAAAAACAATTCCAACTTGCCTCAGAGATGTCATAAATACTATACTAGATGGAGTGAAAAGTGACCTCCTTGGGAATTAAAACAATTTTTTTTTTAATGTTTTTTTATATTATTCAATATAGTCCTCTTTTAGTTTGATACACTTATTCCAGCGATTTTCCAACTTCTTGATCCCGTCCGAAAAATAATTTTCCGGGAGGTCTGCAAAATACTCCTCCGTGGCGTCGATGATTTCCTCGCGTGAGCTGAATTTTTTATTGATGAGCCATCTTCTGAGGTTTGGGAACAGGCAGATTGCCTGCCCTTTCAAACTTTAGACTAAATTCCCTCCAATACTTCACATTCATTTATACGTTAATTTTAGCAAGTGTCAGCAGAATGTGATGAGTTCAGATGTTTTGTTGCAATTCGTCTGGATGGAAATTAGGTCGGGGAAGTGAATTAGAAAACTAATCTATTTGATGTTAACTTAGCAGTTAACACACCATCAGTGAATATTTCCAAGTAACAAATATCCGACACGTTCCATGATTATCCGGTCATCCTACAACACTCATGATCCGTTCCCCCAACAATCGCGCCATCCATTCAGTCGGCACATGACACCTTCCCAAGTGTAACAGGACGACCACCGATTAATAAACCAAACGAACAGAACCTGAAAGAAGCGTCACCTATGTTCCAAGACAGAAAAAGAATTGTCCAACTACAGCATACTTCAGTTTGCACTTCTGGTGATTCGCGCCTTAAACCGCATTTTTTGTCTTCATCATCGTCAATCTAGAATTCAAGCGGACCAGAGGTGCAAACTGCGGTAAGCAATTTAATATATATGATTATAAATTTGTTAAAACCCATCATATTTTATAGAAATAAAACACTACCATAAAGGCGCACATACAAACAGTGTTGTTTTCGGGCCTCTGGCCGTTTTCTTGACGACACCAAGTACTCCCATGCAATACACACAGTCTACACACGACACTTTCCCAGCAAAATTCCATATACCTGAAACGAATTGCACTATTGCCACACTAAATTTGATGACTCCCCGCATTCCTACATGTATGCTTTCTAAATATTCGATTGAATTTTTAATTGGATTCGATTAAATTTAAGCAAAGTATAATAAAAATCTCGTGTTACTGTATTTGTGGTCGCACTCCTCCGAAACGGCTCGACCTATTTTTATGTAATTTTTTGTGTATATTTGGTAGGTATGAGAAAAAATCACCGCTAGGTGATTTGGGTGTTCTCTATCCACAAAATTTTTTTTCTATTGTTTTGACATTTTTTTTTTAGATTTGGTATCAAAAAATATCTATAGCCCCATTTTTACCCTCCTACACCCCTCCTCATTTTTTAATCCCGATTTAAGTTTTTTTTGTATGAACAATATCCAAATAATTCAATCATCGTTCATTTTTCAAACAGAACGAAATTATTTATGCTGTTGAATGTCAGATGGCGCTACGTCCGCCTCATCAATCATCGAACATCGCCAACAAGTACACCGAGCACTTACATCCGCTCCGTTCCTTCATCTCGCATTCGAGTACGAGTCAGATATTGAATATTCCGCTCATCCGAAAGTGGTGATTGGTGCTATGGACAAAGAATGTCCCCATTGTTGTGCGAGTTATGGTTCTTAACTTAATGACTTTGAAAAAAAAAAACCAAATTTTAGTTCGCAAGAGAAACGTTCTCTGCCGTTTATTGACAAAAACTCCAACAAATTTTTGTCATTCGTATTCATACATACAGTGGCGAGCTTATAAATGGGAAAATAGTGTGACAGTTGTTTTAATAACGTGCATAGCAACATCAGGCAACTTATTTTGATAAAAATTGTTATTGTAATGTAGAGAACATATTCAAGAATTAATTGGTTCATGCAGAACAATGCATTCTATATGTTCTCTACTGGTTTATTGCTAATTAACTGTAAATGTATTGAACGGATGCGAGCAAATAAATAGGGAAATTAGCTTTTACTTAGTTTCCACTCAACGTCTGTGCAGGTAGCTTGATTTTTCGGTAAATTTTTGTGGTTACATAATTTTTAATTTTGTATGTGTGGTGTTTGGTGTTTGGTTGATATTTGGCATTAGAAAAATGGAACGGCAAACACATCACACCAGATCAACGCCGGGAAATTTATCGTTTGAGGGAGGAAGGATTGAAGCTGGCCGCAATATCTGAGCAGTTAGATATTTCAATAAATGCTTCTCATCAAGCTTTGGAGTTCGTCAAACGCCATGGGGACTTCTTTGATCAACTTCGTGCTGCAAAACCTCGAAAAACAACAAGTCATGTTGATCGGATGATTCACCGCCTCTCTGAAAAGGATAGATTTAATTTAAGACCGCTGTTGACATTCATATCGAAATTTCGACACGGCACAGGAAGACGTGAATACTGGTGTTCACGTGTGGTGAAATTATGTATAATAACATTCCGACCGATTGGACATCGGAAACCACACTCGTGTAGTAAGGTCAGCCTTCTGCTGAACCAGCTATTCACAATCGTGTGAAATTATGTATAACATTCCGACCGATTGGACATCGGAAACCACACTCGTGTAGTAATGTCAGCCTTCTGCTGAACCAGCTATTCACAATCGTGTGAAATTATGTATAACATTCCGACCGATTGGACATCGGAAACCACACTCGTGTAGTAATGTCAGCCTTCTGCTGAACCAGCTATTCACAATCGTGTGAAATTATGTATAATAGCATTCCGACCGATTGGACATCGGAAACCACACTCGTGTAGTAAGGTCAGCCTTCTGCTGAACCAGTTATTCACAATCGTGTGGGAATAGCCAGCTTTCTGCTGAACCACCTATTCCGATCGTCTGGTCATCGGATTCCATGCTCGTGCGGGCGTAGGGAATAATAAGCTAGCGACACTGTAATAAAGAAACCTTCAAGTGAACAAGTTGTTATTTTAGTTAAACTCTAAACCTTACAGTTCCAACAAAAGCGTTCCCAGGGTGGAACCCTCGTGTGCTGTCCAAATACATTGGTTTTTAATGTTTTTAATGTATATCTCGTTTTCCTTTTTAAAATAAAAATAACAATGAATAAATTATTGTCAATCTGGTAGACGGCCATGGGCCAAACCATGATATATGTAATTAGTATAGTTAGTCTATGGTCATGACTCTTTTATCTATTCTATTCTGAACTTTCATTCTGTGAAACTCGTGGTATTACATGTTGACTGTTTTCCATGCCTCGAATTTGACAGTTTTCTTTCCGTTGTGAAGTGTGTAGAGCTCTCTAAGCAAACATTTGAATTTATCTCTTGAACAATAAATTTATGCCGTAAGTTTTTGACAACTATCATTTCATAAGGAACGAAAAGAAATAAAGCGAAATAGAAAAATAACGAACAAGGAGATGGAGAAGGAGAAACGTCAAAAAAGAAGTACCGAAATTCTACCCACGATTCATCGGGTTGCTGTTTTGCTATCTCATTCTGTTTTCTCTTTTGCACTTGTGTAATTTCAAAAGAGTCATGATTCAGGGGTCACCGTATAATAGTAGACTAAGTTTGCCGGAAGTGCCAATGATTATCAAAGAACTGCTTTTTAATATAGTCGCAGGAAAAAAGTAAACGTTCATTCCGTTGGTTTCGAGAAAAAAATTGTTTGAATTTGGAAAAGGTTAATAATATTGACGCCGAAATGGCGTATAATTATAACTAACAAGAAATAATTTATATGGCAGAACAATGTTTGCGCGTCAGCTACTGACATTATAATAATTCAGGTATTCGACGTGCAACCTGGAACGATGTCGTTAGATTTTACGACATCGATTCCAAATTAAAACTAGGTTAGCTCCAAAACTAACAGAGGCACATGTACCGCCAAACAACTTGTAAAGGTAATAAGAATAAAAAATTTACCTAACAAAAAACCAAGTTGTATTCAACTTACCAAGTGTCACGAGGACACACAACATACTCGAAAAAGAGATGGTGGGGTGTTCCCACAGCTGCAGCAATAATGTCAGTTGTGAAGCGGAAGTTGAGAAGAACGGACGTGTTCGTAATTATCTTTGTTGTTTAATCAATAAATTTGAATAAGGGAGTTAAAGGCAATAGCTATACCTTGCAAGTGAATCTTGCAAGCTTCGGACTTTCTGACATCGATTATTTCACACCGTTTTACAGTGCGTCGACCAATGGGAAAAAATCAAAAAATTAGATTTAAAAAATATTATTTCGAAACACTCAAACGGCATTACACTGTGACGTGATCCGTAGACAATTATCCCAAAATATTTTTTTGCGTTTTCAAAATTTAACTGTTGGCTTAAATACCCAAGTCACAAACCGGATTGGTTAGTGTAAACCCAACTCTTATACCAATCTGCGTTTTGGCATTATCACCGATTGCAGTTGGCTAAACTTCTATTGTTTTCCGAAAGGTATTTAAGGCAGTGCAACATCCCATGCTTTCTTTTTCTTTACATTAACGCGTTTCACATAATTTTGGAGGCTGATTGTCCAAAATTTCTTTTGTGCGGCCAGCATTTTCTTGTTATGGTGCAGTTGGAAATACCATGAATTGGGCTGTGAATTGCTCCCTCATCCACCCTATTCTCCAGATTTGGCTCCGAGCGACTACTTCTTGTTCCCAAACCTGAAGAAATGGCTTGGTGGAAAAAGATTTGACTCTAATGATGAAGTCATCTCGCAAACAAAGGCCTACTTTGAGGACCTCGACAAATCATTTTTTTTGGAAGGGATAAAAAAATTGGAGAAGCGTTGGACAAAGTGTATAGAGCTCAAGGGAGACTACGTTGAAAAATAAAATTATTTTTTTATCAAAAAATCTGTTTTAATCCAAAAGGACTTATTGACCCTCCCTCGTATTCCCAACTTTATAGTTACTAGGCTCGCCCATCGTTGAAATTCAGGGATTATCCAATTTAGCAATTTAGAAATGGATTTTCGGTGGAAATAACCCTTCTTCTTCCCACTTCAATAAAAAGCGTTCCCTCTCTTTCGGACAATCGTCCTGCCCACGCCAATGTGACCAGGTACTAACAAATACACAACATGATTTATTCCCCTGCTATGTGAACGCTCTTTCTCTTCTACACAGCTTTTCTACTAATGTATACATATGTATAATGTTGTTGAACCGAACGTACATGCGTGTTGCAAATACACAACACAAAAGCAACAGTTTTCGTGTATATAACAGAAGTGTCGTCACTTGTCACTATGTTTCTATTTTTCATTTTGTTTAGTCTCTATCCCACTTAGTTAAGAAACTCTTTTTCAATCCTGTAGTGACGTTCGCAGTCACACTCTTAAATAAAAAACAAAACAATACATTTTATGAGTCAAAGCAGTCAAGCAAATTCCTTATGAATCGCATGCACAAAAAGGATTCGACTATACGCTTATCCCTAGCATCTTTCCTTTTCTTGACCATTGACTTTCAATGGCGAGCAGACTTTTTTTTCTGTCATGTTGTAAAATAACCTAATTTTTTAAATGTGTGTACCAAGGTCCTACTCAACCGTTCGGCAAAAAAAAACATATTCTGCACATCTACGCGAAATTACCTTTCTAATGGTATAAGTATCATGCCATTCGGTTGAGTAGAACGCTGTAAAAGTGTACGACAAAAATGGGTAGCACGTATTTATATATAGATTCTGCACATAGTGCACGCATAAAAAAAAACATTAAAAGGTAAGAATTGTTCAATACAAAGTGAATAAATTTATATGTACATATATCACCACTTTCGCAGATACATTAACCTTAGCAGAAAACTTACTCTTGTTCTGCTAAGGTTCATTTTGTGAGGCGTACTATGTGTAAAATTGATCCGCTGGTGAAAAGAAAAAAAAAACAAGTTCTGACTGTCCATGCAAATGCACAGACAAAGATCGAGCACATGGTTACAATAACCTCCAAGCATCAAAAGCCTAATCGGATCCATCTGACTTCGAACTCATCATTTATCCCAAACCACCAAAACAGCAATTTACTTCAATCAAGTTCTTGCAACTATACAAAATGAAGACAAAATTGGTTGTGCACCAACTCCATCAAGCTCATAAAAATCAAGATACATCCATTTTATCATGCCCTGCAACATCAAATGCTTGAGTTGTAATTCAGTGTCGTTGAACACATACAAAAGTGTTAAATTAACAATTGTACAATTGTACAAATATAATCAAACCCGTTTTTCCTTTAAATTTCATAACATATAAAAGTAGATTTTTCCTTTAAAACAAATTCATTTGCCTAAATTTCTTTTATCTAAATAAGTAGTGTTAAAAGCCAGAGAAAAGTGACTATTTTTCATTTTTGTATTAGAAAGTTATTCAATATTACATCCACATGCTGAACTTTGTGCACAAATTTCAACGAATTGGATCTTCATTATGAAAGTGAGTACATAACATTTAATTTTCTTTTCATTGGCTTATTTATATTTCTTTAGTCTTATTATATACATACATTTTCGTAAGCGCTGAATACTTATACTACCTACATATATGTAAAATCTAAAACTATCTTGAAATCTTAACATTTACCAAATATTTAAAGACATATTTTGAATAATATTTGACTCACATATCCTATCAGATTTAAATTTGACGTATTATCCAATAAAATAGTTATCTTATATATACAATTTAACAAAGTAATTTGAAACACTAAATTATTTTAACTTGCTAACCAATCAGTTATGTGTACGAGTGTATTATCCACATACATACAGAATATTTATAAATTCAAAAACGAATTAGAATAAAATGATTTATAGTCTTTTTGAAACACATTTTTGAATACCTTTACTGATTATACACGTGTTATTTTAAACCATGACGTTGTGCTAAGCCCTTTATGATCGTTGTATTGATCGACTAGTGAAGTGTTCGGATACAGTAGTTAGGGACTATTCCGACATAGATATAGGAAGGATTAGTCATGGTGTAATTGGTTAGCCAGTTGCTGTGGGAGGGTTCCTCCTGGTGTTACAACACCTAAAGCACCGCAGTTTATAAGCAAGTTCATATAATATTCTTTTCACATTTGCAATAGTCTACGACCTTAAGTTACATTCGTTTACCCTTGCTTTATGGCACAATAATTTGTAAATTTCAGAGAAAAGCAGCAAGATCCTACCCCTCCGACGAGCAAACGCCCAAGCGTGCCACCCGCTGCTACTAAACTAAGTGTCGATTCTCCATCCATACACCTCTGAAAACATTACAACACATTTCCAAACAAAATAACTGTAACTATGTTAGCGGTAAAATTTACCCGCAAGCTGTCTGGTCACCGCAAAACCTTACCTTACTTGATTATTTAAAAAATGACAGTTAGCTCCAGTACATGAAGCCTCGACTGGCAGAGTAAAATAATTATCTTATAAACCAGTTTTTACTTGGATCTACACCACTAGGACAAGTAGAGGTTATGTTTTTTTTTTATATTTTTACTTGCAACTTTGTTATCAAGTTCCGTTGAAAAGAGATTTTAAAGTGAGTGTTGCTGACTGTTAAGAATTTTTTTCTTGTTTAATTAAGAGGACAGTAAGGTTATTTCGACAAGGTAAAAATTGTCTGCGACAACTTGCGACTGTTTTTTTTTGCAACTGTTTATTTATCCATCTATTTATAGAATGTGTACTAATAAAGAACTTTTTCAATTATGGTCATCCGACCCAACCAACCGATTTGCTGTCGTATTACAGTTTATTAAGAATAAAATAATTAAGACTGTTTTAGATCCAGAAGAGGAAGAAAATTTGCGAAGCTATGTTTTTACTTTGTGTTCAAATATAAACAAATGGTGGCAAAAGTCCGGAAGGAACCGTAATCTGTTTTTTTTTAAAAAGAAACAAGGATTGGCTCGTTTCCAGACAACATTTCTTCCATAAGCATAGAGTCTAACAATCAAGACCTAAAAAATAAACGTGCAAGACCGAAAAAACCCTTTCAACAGTGTTGCAGAAAAACTAAGAAACAGAGAGTGTAAGAGCTGTTAAAGACGAAATCTCTTGAGGAGTTTAGGTTTGCATCAGAAGTTTCAGTAGCAAATTCATCGTCTTCGAGGTTTTTAGCCGAAGAAAAAAAAGTTCTGTCATCCGACGAAACTTTGACACTGTATCTTGACCTTGACCTAACCGAGCGAAGCTATCAAGTTTTGCGAAACACCGTAAACGCATTGCAGAAAGACTGTTTTCCCAGCATTTATTCTCCACGGCAGATGAAAACGAGTATGTTGCCAAAATCTATTGTCACAGAAACATCTGCTGAAGTGGATTTCCAAGATGTAATGGTAAAAACGGTTCAAAACATAGCCAAGTCCGTAAGTGTCAGGAAAAATACTAACGCTAAGTTGCCAAGCCAATGGGGCTTTGACGGTATTGGCAGCCACAGTTTGTACAAAATTGGATTTGAAAATCCCGAAAATTCCAACGAATATTTATTTTTAATCGCATTTGTTCCGTTGAAATTAATTGACATCAATTCAGGTGAACCGCTCTGGATAAATGATCGTCCTGGATCCACTTTGTATTGTAGGCCTCTGAAGTGTTTATTTTGCAAAGAGAGTTCTGGACTGGGGAAAAAGAGGAAGCCACTATGCAAGCTAAAATTAATCAGCTTCGTGACACATCTGCGTGTGTAACTGGATGCTGCCTTAGAATATCATTTCAATTTCATTTAACCATGGTAGATGGAAGTGTGTGTAATGTGTTGTCAGAAACAAACTCCTCTTCAAAATGCTATGTCTGTGGTGCATTACCCAGTGAAATGAACACAGTCAAATGTTACGAGAAAATTCCTGAAGAAGATAACTGTCATTTTGGTTTATCAACTCTTCATCTTTGGATAAGAACTTTTGAATGTATGTTGTACATTGCATACAGATTACCTTTTAAAAAATGGCGAGTACAAGGGGAAACAAACAAAGCCGTATTCAAGGAAGAAAAAAAAAAACGAATTCAGGTGGAATTTAAGTCAAGAATGGGGTTAAATGTCGACCAGTCTAGGCAAGGATTTGGATCGCCCAATGATGGCAATACCGCCAGAAGGTTTTTTTCTGACCCTGAAAGAAGTTCGGAAATCACAAAAATAGATCAAAGATTGATTGAAAAATCTTCAGTTATCTTACGTGTAATTTCAGCAGGTGCAGAACTCGACTTTCTACAGTTTAATATATCTCTTTGCGAAACTAAAGACCTATACTTAGAATTGCATGATTGGTATTACATGCCCTGTACATTGCACAAACTTTTCTTTCATGGCATTGATATCATAAAAAGTTTCCAAATACCAATTGGACACTTATCCGAGGAAGCACTAGAAGGCTTACACTAGACTTACCGTCGCACTAGGCTTCATCATGCAAGAAAGTCCTCGAGATATAACAACATGCAAGATGTAATAAACCATTTGCTATAAATATCTGACCCTCTAATTTCATTACAGAGAAAAATTGTGCGCAAACAAAAAAGAATTGATGAAAATGATCGCATGGTTACCCAACAATCAACAACAAGCCCAGTTGAATAGTCAGACCATTACTTTATTACACACTATATATAACCTGTAAAGTACGCTACCCGACCCACTCCGACATAGGCTAGGGCTTATGCCAAATCTTTTCTGAATGTAATGCCGGGGAGTGTAAAGAGTGTAATAGAGGGATTGCTGTTATCTATTACCTTAGCCGAGAAAACTTTCTTGATTTCAGACCATTTTATTGGCCCAGAGAGCGCCAATACGCTATCTCCTCCTGGCAATGTTACAAAAGTCTCAGAAGGTATTTGGGTGTCTAAGTGTCAAGGAGTTGTTGTTCCCACTAGTGCAAGCACTGCAAGCGCAACGGCACCCTCTATCCAAGCTGCACCCGTCGCAATAACAACTAGAACGGCCTCCGTATGGACTAAGAAACTGTGGTTTCTTTTATCTAGTGAGACAAATTCCTCAACCGAAGATTATCCAACTAAACATGTAGCAGTGATCAATTTACTAGGGTACATAGCAGTGCAGTTGTTGAAGGTGTGTGTTAAAGATATGTACATAATCAGTTGCCAAATATATTATGATGTATACATGGGAAAGATTCAACAAGTTGTTCCCACCTAAAATAGATATAGATCTGATAATCCCTCCTCATGATAGCATGTTGACCTCCTTTAAAAGGACGTATGAACGGTTCTCCCCAGGCAGTATTCGAGCTCTTACTCTGACTGTTTATTCCCATACCCACGCAGAGGTAACCTCCAAGGATAGTATTGAGGCTATCTTTAGATCCGCTGGACTTCTAGCATTGTCGCAAGTAGGATTGGGGTGTGTGGGCTGGTTCTATAGAGCACAAATGGAACGCCGCATTCCCTTGAGTACCTTATTGAAATATATAGCCCTCACTCGCCATGACGCCATCATTTTGGCTATCATCAAATTTGCAAAAAGTGTAGCTGCTAAAGATGACGAAAGGACTTGGTACTGGGCACGTATTTTTACAGACGGTGCTTTACAGGACTTATCAGTACGCGCGATCTACTTTTTGCGGGGGTCATGATGATCGTAGCCACAGCTGCAGATAAGTCTAGTGAGATGTGGGAGCTACTTTTCCTCCCAGGATTTTAGGAGCATCACTGTAGCATATGGCAAAGCCATTATCCATGACATATACAAAGTAGACCCTACTTTGAGGTTCAGATGAGGTTCAGAGAATTGTGGATCTAACTAAGACCCAGTTCTCACTCACTCGTCGCCCCACAGAGACTTCTGAGATGGTATCTTATTCTCTTGTTTTTACCGTTGTCTTTCCTATTCTATTTGATCGAAATATCATATATAGTGCCATCATATCTTTCTCTCATTAACCCATTTCTAGATTTAAAAAAAAAAGAATGAAAGTTAAATATGCCTCTCAAGCCTTGCGCAATACAGTTGCATCGGGAATTTTAACTTACTTTTAACTCTGGTCAAGGGCCCACAACTGTAAGCAGCACAGCCGATTTTTAATATTTTTTAATAATTTATTTCATATTTTTAATTTATCTCGACGTAAAGACGCAAATCCGTTTAAACAAGCTTGTAGTGGAAATGAGATTCAAACGTAATTTTTGTTAAACGCCCAACAAATTCTTCAATCCATGAAAATTCAGGATCCTGAAGGCAAAGATGTAACCATCCGGTTCTATTTCATAAAGGGCCGGTTGCTTAACATTTCTTCTTTGAAGTCTTTGTGGCGGAATATTAGACCTTACGATTTTTTGTACATTGGTAAATACCAGACATATGTTAACCAGGATTTCGTAGAGAATTGAAGTAAGAAGTCATGGAGGTAAGAGTACGCGCGGTAACGTCAGCACTCCCACAATTCTAAGTAATAGAAGTGTTGTGTTGACATTACTCTTTCTGAGAATATGCATCGCAGAGTCGCCATGTTATCTGATCCCGTCTGGACAGATCGTGCAACTCTGGTGTTCAGTTCAAGTACCTGTGTGCTGACGACGCGCACATAGCCTGATATAAGTCAAGGTAATGCAACTACTTCACATCAACAACAACCATCATGCTGACGCCACCATAACATGAATACAATACTTATTGGGTCAAGCCAACGACCTATTATGCTGACGCTGCAGTACCGCCAATGATTTTAATTTTAAGCATTTATTGTAAATGTTAGGATAAGCAATATTTTTGAATAAAAGACGTGAAATAATCAAGAATAAAGTCAGTATTGATTAATATCGATGCCATCCGCCTTTAATTAACTTTTTTAATTTCAGCTACCAGCGGTTTTTAGTGAACAGGTTTAAGTGCTTGATTCACAATACCTTCAACACAATATCAAGTTTACGTGCTCGATATAAATCAATTCAAAAAAACGCTTCTGAACAACTGCTGATGCATACATTTTATGTACATTCATTCACCATTATTAGTCCAGGTGAGGAAAATAAAGTTTCAGTTTGAAAACTCATGTCTTGATCCTTTAATTCGTGTCCTCTGGTCCCGTAATTGGCGCAGTCGGTTTTTCAGCGTTTCGTTCCTATTTTCCCCTCTTAACTTTGAATGTATTTTTGTGGTTGCGATTACATAATTTCTTTCGAATCCTATAAATATATACATACATACATATATAAATGTAATATATACATATTCAACAGTTCCAACAATTGAAAATTAAGAAAAAACAAACAAAGATCTTTATCTTCTGCCCCCAGTGAGAGTGCCATAATCTGATTTGTTTTAAACAAAGGAAGTGCAAACAACAAAAAGTGAATTTACAAAATGAATTTCGGTTTCTCCGACTTCCATCATTTAGAAGTGACGCCTCTTACGCATTAACGTCATATATAGTATCTCGGAAGGCGATTACATGCTTTCGATAATCGAAGACGCAGCAGCAAAGGAATATATAAAAAGGATAATCATATCCAAAATCCAAGGCGAAGCACTGTCAGCGTATCAGAAAAAATAACAACACTAAAAAACAAGGCAATAACATAAAATTTATTGATGCAAGTCAATATTATTCTGAGCTTAAGATTATTTTAGATAAATTAAATTAAAAGTATAGACTAGAAACAAACCCACCGTTAGACTACAAACCTGAGAATAATGAAGAAACCATATTATCTAAATTTTTGTTTAAGATACCTAGGCAGGAGAAGATGTTTCTTAGAGTTAAAGGGTTAAAGGTTTAAGCATTCTAATGGAAGCTTTGTAGTGTCTTAGCGAGAAGCTAGATGGAGGTTGTAAAACAAAAACTATCATTAAATAGAGGGCGAACAATCGCTTGCAAGCGAAAAGGAAATGATACGAAAAGGAAAAAATTAATTTGTCAGACTAATGGAAACCGGGCGAGGAGATGGTTCTTCCCGAAGTTTATAAGTTAAGAAAATAATGTAAATTTAGAAGTGTAATAAAGTGAATTAATTGTGAAATTTAAAGTTGGTGGGTTTATTCTCTGGTGGCTAAACAAACCACACACAACCAAAACCCCAATAGTGGTGACCCCGCACGAAGAACAATCTGAAACTCAGTCTCAAGAGGGGCTCCAACACCACAAGTTCTTACGAGACAAGCACGTCCAGACCTCCATCGATCAATTGCACAACGAATTAATTAACCGATCAATCACAGCAAATTATCGCGTAATTTCTTCAAACTTCCCATCTCTACAAACGCACCAGTCGAAAATCAACGCACAAGGCATTAACATAACTTCAACAGCTTCCACGTTGCTACAGCCTCAAGTAGATTAAGAGCGGCAATACTACCGGCAGCTGCTTAGTCACACGATTGCCAGCAGAACATAACCTCACAGCAGTATATGTACAACAGAACAGCAACCACGTTGGACTCACTCACCAAGTTCGGTACTTAACCTCAACTGCTCACAAAATCAACCACGTTTCATTCATCGCGACTTCAGCCAATTAAATGCAGCAAAATCTCATCAATATTTCCAAAATCGTCAAGAGCATCACATCATTCATAAGTTAATTAAGCAAGTAGCTAATTTTGGAAAATACAAATTTTGACCAAATTTTATTTTCCTTATCAAATTATAAATTTTTTTTAATGACTTTTAATAACTATTTCCTAACTATGTATATTTATTTTTTCCTTTTCACTTCCTTTCATTTTACAAACATACATACTATTTTAAAATATTGCATATACATTAGACATTATTGTAAATCATTTCCTTTTTCTCCGTTCGCACATTTCAATTTCAGTCGGTACAGAAATCGGTTAACATGACGGATCAAGAAACGCCTCAGACACAAAAAAGCACAAAGAAGCACTCTTCTCTTGTTTGGGGAGGAAATAGGTGATAGAAAGCCGTCAGAATTTTACCGAAGGTTACAGACTTTGGCCGGTCAATCTATGTTGGTAACGGAGAGCCTTATAATAGAATTATGGAAGCGACGCCTTCAAGTGTCAATCACAGCCAGTTCGAAAACAAAAGTCGAAGAATTGCCCGAAGTGACCGATGATATATTTGAAGTCTACCAGCAACAAAACACCTCCTCTTTTTTCCTGTCGTCACATTCCAATAAAACAATTTTCGAGCTCACCTGTTTAAATCAAATCTTCAGGAAATCAGAAATTCAGGAAAATGGTTCTTCCCGAAGTTTATAAATTAAGAAAATAATGTAAATTTGGAAGTGCAATAAAGTGAATTAATTGTGAAATTTAAAGTTGGTGGGTTTATTCTCTGGTGGCTAAACAAACCACACACAACCAAAACCCCAATAATGCAAGCAATCGTCGAATTTCATTCGGCTTTTGTAAGGCATCAGTCAGGATATCTGATCCGGTAATAAGGTCGTCAACATACAGATCTTGCTGAACGGCATTGGCTGCCACTAGGTATCTCTCTGCTTCGTCATCTGTAACCTTGTTAAGCACTTGTATGGCTAAATACGGTGCGCATGCTGTGCCAAAGGTCACTGTTTTAAGCCTGTATGCTCTCAGTGGCTGCTGTTCACTATCCCGCCAAAAGATGAGTTAGTAATTTCTATCTGCCGTTGGTACTAAAATTTGTCGATACATCTTCACGATGTCGGCGGTGAAGGTATATCGATGCTGTCTCCATCTTAATATGACATCAATAATGCTTTTTTGTAACTTCAACCTCCCAGAATCTACGCATCTCAGTGCACAAATCAAGCTGTAGAGCGAAGCTCTGAAGGAGTTTTGTGGTCCTATCTGAAATTTTCCCGAACAAAATCCATCTAAATCGGGTTTTTTGAGGGCGACAACGTCGTTGTTTTGATCAATTCTAATGATGTCGGAGTACACTTCGCTTCCCAGAAGTATATCGATTTTAGCTGGATTGAAGAATGCGGGATCTGCTAAAAGAAGGCCTTTGATATGATTTAATTCGTCGACCATCACTCGCTGGGCCGGGAGAAGCCCAGTCAGTGACTGAAGAATAAAGACTTTAGTGGCTGCTGCCAAACCTGGCAGCACTTGACATGCAAAATACGGCGTGAAGGTGGCAGCAGCATTTCACCCGGAAAGTAGACGGCCATATAATTGAGAAAGAAAGCAGTGCTTTTGGGCAAGACCACGCTCAGCAACAGTTGTCATATATATAGATTAAAACTATAAGGAAAAAGTAAAAGAAGTTAAAAAAAAACAAAAACAAAAATAAAACTAAACGTAAGAATCCGAATTATTGTAATACGTACTAAGATATATAATTAATTTCAGAAAATTAAAGTCCTCAAAATAGTAATTGTTTTTTTTTTTGAACTAAGAGGGCTTTCGTGACGTTTTTAAACATTTAATAGTGGCGCTTTCAAATGTCGAACGTGTATTTAGATCGAAGCGTTATGTCGACGTAATATTTGCTTGTGCCACTGCTGACCTTTCCTAACCTGGAGATCTGGACGGACGTTCTACGCCTTGGTAATCGTAGTAACTGTGCTGCTGACTCAGTTATGAAAGTTGCCTCAGAACTTGGATTAACAAGTGCACGGAAATCATGGCACCTGCCATCAACTGAGACTACCTTGACTATGGCTGTTGCTAGCAAGACTTGGCTCGCCCGTTGTTGTGTTTCAAAAAAGGTGTTCCGCGAATGCGATGTGTGCGGCTGATCGATGGACTTACAAACAAACTCTAAGCCGCCTGAATTCAGCTGGTGTCCGTTGGATTGCAAGTTTCGGTAAGTACTTGCGAACATACTTGACTTGTTTGATTTTGTAAATTTTGTTTTAAATGCAGTAAAGAGTGGTGTCGCTGCTGGCAAAAATAGCAGGTCTTCGAGCTTGGACAAACTTGAGTTGAGTAGCTGTACGCGAGACAGTTTCTCACACACTTTCACTCGGCGCACGGTTTGCCATTTGTGTGTTGTGTCCAACCGAAGAAATCTACTGCATTTCCTTAAGGCGTGCTTTCGGTGATGACACACTTTGCATTGGAACTGCTCCCTCATCTCGATATCAGCATGAAATACTTTGGCTTGTTGACTAGACTTCGCAGATGACTTCGTATTTGGATTCGACCACAAAAGAAGCTGCTGGTCAACTGCTTCAAGCGTCCTAAAACGTGCTTCCAGAAATCCGATGAAGTCCTTTCTGCTGGGAAGTTCCGTAGGATTGCCTAACTTTTCTTCCCATAAATGCTGCGTTGAACATGGTAGTTTTTGGAAGAGCATATAGATGAGAATAACGTTCCAGAGGTTTACTGGCACTCCCAAATCTTCTAATGTGTGAAAGCATTCTTGAGATGTGTCAAGCATAGACCTTAACCCAATGGTGGACTTAACTGGGCATTGGCTAGAACGCGCTTATGGTCATATCTCACATTCAACAAGTCCCATGCCTGGACATCAATTTCTGCTTCGAGACCTAAATGCTGTATGAGACGTTCTGCATCACCACTAATTGAGGATTTTAAATGGTGTAGTTTCTGAATGTCGCTCAGGTGAGTATTTGTATGAATTAATGATGTGAATATATCATAAAATGAGCGCAATTTCGTATAGCATCCGGAGAACGTTGGAATATTTATTTTTGGAAGGCGAAGATCCCCACCAGTACCAGCTGCAGGTGAAGATGTGTTGAACGCCTCTGAAGGCACCTTGGCATCTAAAAGCTCGCAACGATACTCCAGGTGAGTTTCTAAGAGTTGTTCATAGAACTTCATTAATTCTTCCTTTGTTAAATCCTTTTCTAGCTTGCCTGAAACCATAATTTCCTCATGGTATCGCTTGAGGTTGCCAAATTATCATCAAGGATGGATAGACGGATGGATAAATAATTTGATGTACGGTGCGATTCACCTGTCTTCATAAAATTTGAAAAATCGCTAAATACCCTGAGCAAATAGTGCTTTTTGCAGCTCTCCAAACGACATGGTATGAATATGAATTGAGGTATTTAATGTAAAAATTTATTGAATATTCTATATATATGCATTAGGTTTATACATGTTTATACAAATATATTAAAATGTAGGATTAAGAATTTAGTTATTAAAATGATCTAAAATCTATTTAAATAACCCTGACGTTCACCAGGAATTACTTTCATTTATTAAGGAGAGCCAGGTTCAAGGCTACTCATTCACCTTTAAACAATCGCACTCAAAACCTAATTCTCATGAGCCTAACTTCTGATTTTACTGCAAATTGTTTAGACAAACATTCATCCTCTTCAAAAGATTGCCCCTAATTTGTTCAGAACAAAGTTTATTAAAACTAAAAATAAGTGCAGTATGGCAGAAGTTATAGCAAAGAACATCATATAGGAAATACCGACATATCAACAATATAGAACAACAACCGGCAATCGACTACAGGCGTAGCAAATCCGAGCGAACCGCCAAAAGAGTTAGCGAACGCTCTTAAACCCGCTCTTGCCGAAGATCCCACCTTTGAAGTACCCAAAAAGTGCGATCAAGACAAGGAAATCATGCACGCGCCTGGAACTCCTACAAAGGTAGACACCTCCCCACGGCAGCAGTTTGTAGATAAGATGAGAACTGCAGAGCATGAGACTCTAAACAAATGTAAAGCAGTAATACAAAAAATGAAGGTGGCCATGGCAAGGCAAAAAAACGTTAGCATGGACGTAAAAAATGGCATCTCCGAGCTTGACGAACTTTTTGACGTAATAGAGGATTATAGGCGGAACTGGATCACGTCAGAAAAACAGATTAGGCGCGAAAAGCCACCACTGGGTAACACAAAGCACAAACTAAACGCAGTAACAGTTGATACACCAACAACTCCGAAAAACAAAAGGGTGGCAACTAGCCCTGCAGAAAAGATGGCGGAAAAGAAACAAGAAACGTGGTATACAGTCACGCGTAAAAAACCTCGAACACAAGAAGCACAGGCAAATGAGAATCCCTCGAAAACGGTTCAACGACGAGAACCAAAAGAGAAACCGCCGCGTAACAAGAGAGAGCATACAGAAGCGGTCTTGGTAAGACCAGGAAATGGCCACAGTTACGCAGATGTGCTCAAAAACCTCCGACAAAAGGTCAAGCCTGAGGCAGCCGAAGTGATGATCCGCTCAATACGGAAAACAAAGGCAGGAGCTATTCTACTAGAAATTAAAAAAGGAGGCAAAAAGGCTGAATTCTGCAGTGCCATCAAGAGCACACTCAAAGATACGGGAACAGTTACAGAACTGAAACAAAAGGCCACCATCCGAGACCTAGACGCACTCTCGGACAAGGATGAAGTAGCAACGGCAGTAAAGGCGGCTCTCCAACATAACGATGCAGATCTTAGTGTCACCATAACACGAACCGATAGCAGAGAACAACGGCGGGCATACGTTACGTTGAGCATCGAAGGAGCATCGTTTATACATAAATCACAACGCCTGCGGATAGGATGGACCATGTGCAGAGTGAGGCAACTAGAAGATATCAAACGTTGCTACAGGTGCTTCGGCGCTGGTCACCTACAATATGACTGCAAGGGACCAGACAGAAAAGGACAAGGAATATGCATACGATGCGGAGAAAGCGGACACAAAAAGAAGGAATGTGAAAAGCCCGCAAAATGCTGCCTATGTCTGCATGAGGGACATGCCTCGGTCGATTACCTGCCGGGCTCCCGCAGATGTAAAGCTTATATTAAATGAAATTCCTTCAAGCTAACCTGCACAGGAGTAGAACGGCCGATGCTCTCCTTTCCCAGCTTGTCCTCGAACATCAGATTGACTTCGTCATCATCAGCGAGCAGTACACGAAAAGAGACAGTGGCACATGGCTAGAAGACACAACGGCAACAGCAGCAGTCTGGGTACCAAGCACAGCGAGTACAACACTAACCTACAGTGGCTCAGGAACTGGTTACACTTATGCACACACTAAAGGCGTTACAGTCATTAGCTGCTACCTAACGCCGAGCGAAAACGTCCAGGATTTCCAAGATAAGCTGGATGCAATTGAAAACAAAATACTCCAGCTCGAAGGCGTGTTCATTGTAGCAGAAGACTTTAACTCCAGAGCCGTGGAATGGGGGATGCCAACAACAAACTCTAAAGGACGGAGAGTACTTGATATGGCTGCAAGACTTGGGCTCATCGCTCGGGTACCATCCCCGACATCACAATGGTCTCGGAGAGAATAGGCGGCAAAATTAAAAAATGTAAAGTACTGGAGGAATATACTGGGAGTGACCACCAGTACATCTCTTTCGAGATGAATACAGATATCACAACGCACGAAACACGAAATACTAAAGTCAGGAAATGGAACGTCGCGGAAGTTTAGCGGCTAATGCACTTACGACCTTTTTTATTACAGTGCTTACTGTTCTTTGACTTACACCAATTTTGTCCGCTAAGGATTTATTATTTAGTTTAAAAAATGTCCGGTGTAAATGAGATTCGATAGCTCACCCGTATCTAGTTGATAACTGCCTTTGGCTAGATGGCGTAAAGTTATCAGTAGCATGATGTGAGTTGGAACATTTTTGAGCATTTTATTTTGTATTGTAACTTCTGTTGAATTGCTTAGTACATTCTTACCTATAATTTCTTTTGAATTCCGCATCTTTGTATTGTTTTTAAATATTTTTTTTATATCCTTTTCTTTTTCTAATTTACTCCACATTCCTTAAAATATTTAAATCGCGAAAAATACGTTCGTCTGACATTTTTTTTTTTTCCAAGTAAGTTTTCTTGAACTTGTCACTTTAGATTCGACTTAGATAGCGGTGAGTCGAATCTTAACTTTTTCCTAAGATAAAGTCGACTTTAGTGAAAATTGTCTGTTATTTCTACGAGTTTAGAGTTAAGGTCGACATTAACACTAAAGTCGACTCTAAATTTTGTTATTTCTAAGGGCCTTATGTCTTTTACTGGCGCCGTCGGTCGGTAGGATTTAGATGAAAAGTCTAAATCCTCATTAGTGAAAAATTTCTTTTTTGGTCGTGGCAATTTACTTCCTAAGGGACAGAGTTGATCTACGAAAAAGATCAGTGCGAAAAGATTGTGCCCGCGAAGAAGGAACAATTATAAAATTTGTTTCCATTGATATGAGAAATATTGAATAATAAGATTAAATTATATTTTTTAAACGAATACCCATTTACTAGAGATAGGAACAAACTAATAGGGAAATTATAAAAGAAAATTTTTCTGAAAGAAATTATTTGGTTCTTTAATACTTATGACGATCGAATTAGAATTCGGACTAGAAACACTAAGAAACCAATCAAGAACTTTAAATCAAATTGTCGGTGATTTAGTATGAGTCAAGAGCTAACAACACAATGCAGGCAACAGAGTCCTTATCTCTCACCATAGATCCCCTTAAATATTTAGGCCAGTTGCCTGAATTCAGTGGTGATTATAAGGAACTACAGAATTTCCTTAACCTTATTGACAAAATACACCCACTTCTGACTAAATATGACACACTAGCACAAAGCATTTTTTCTGATGTTATAAAAGCTAAACTTAAATAACGTGCTAGGGAAATAATAGAAATAAACAACCATATAACCACTTGGGCAGATATGAGAAATGTCTTAAATAACAATTTCGGTGACCGAATGAGCTTAGAGGAGCTATTCGACGAATTAAGAGCCGTCAGCTTTAAATCAAATAATGTAGATTTCTATAACACCATAATATAAATTTATTTTTAAGCCCTGCTACATTGTATTCTAGTATTCTTACATCTATATATTTTATTTGTTTCCATGTGTGTTCCGACATTTGATTTTTGAGTCGCTCTTGCACTTGTGGATGCACCCAAATGGCCCTTATTCTGCACAGCGGATATTTTTCTTGGCTGGATGCGCTCATCTTCAATCAATTCCGTTCACGTTTTGTTGTTGACATTATTTACGTCTTTGTTTTTGTTTTTATTACCTTGTGAAACTTCATTCATAACTTTGAATACTCGCAAATAGAATCGGTTCGCCAATAAAAATTGTACGCAAAGTCTCCAATAGATCATTTTCACCACATTTCAGGCCGTTCGTTGAATCCCACGTAAACATCTTGCTACCAATGAAAAGTTTGTCGTCTCTTAGCTGGATTTTCATAGCAGGAAACCTACTGCGCAGGAATTTGGCAATGGGTAGTAAATTATTCATTCTACGGCGCATGTTATAAGTGAAATCTTTATGGATATAGATTTGTGATCTTTTTAAATTTTTTGCGTTTCTTAGAATGGACCAAGCAGCATTACGTGAACTCAGTTTGACATCAACCATTGCAGTGTGACTATTCGGTGTAGATACTAAATGCGCATACTCAATAGCAGAGTTTACTTCGACTGTGCCCAATAAACTAGCGCAAACAAATTTTGCCTTTGCTTTCATATCCGTATTGTCTTCTGCAGGCATACGCACTACAACATTCGCCTCCAAGCTTTTTTGTAAAAGTTTTTCTATCTGGTTCTCCAATGTGGAATTTTTCCGCTCTAGCAACACAACTTTGGCCGAAATTTTCTCATACTTTGTTTTTAAGCCAGAAAGTTCTGCATGCATAACCTGAAAATCGCCTTTTAAAGGAATTTCCTTCAATAACTTTTTATTGTTTTCATCTAGGATTTCTTTCAGGTCCGCGATTGTTATTATTGTTGATGATTCCATTATCGATTTAGAAGCAATTGTGAATTGGGGTAGGGAAGCTGCTGCTGCTGGAAAGGTTCTACGCTTTTCTTCTCTAAGTTGATCAGGCGATGTTTCAAACAGACCCCTCTTATTCATCGAGGTTATAGTTTACAGGTCAGATTAAAATCGAGTTATATTGGTTTTGAGTGCTAAGACTTACTTGGATGTCGTTTGTTTTTGTGAAAATATCACTTCGGTTACCTTTTAAATTGATTTTATAGTTTTTTTATGCACTTTTTTCATATTTATAAAAACTTTTATTAGGAACTTTTTCTAAACGAATTAACCACTTTGACAGATCAATTGTCAACCAATATATTCTCTATATAAAGAAAATACACTTGAACCTGTCTCATCTTTCATGTTCAGTAACATTTTTAATGAATGCTTTAACCTACGTTTCCATGCACCCATTAGTGATTCTGGGAAAAAATGTGATCTCTTCCATAACAAAATTAAATGTGCTGAGAGTGAACACCTAAAACAACAACGTGAACAAGAATTACACCAGAGGAAAGCAGACAGTTCCAGACAAGGATTAAAAGACGGTACGACCTTGAAAAAATCATCTGCTGACGTCCGGTAATCACCTTTGATTTAATGAAAACCCTCCCTACCCCTGTGTTGAGTACTGGAATAGTGTATTACAAGAGACAACTTTGGACTTTTTGCTTTGGAATTCACAACATGGGGACAAATGATGCTTACATGTTTGTTTGGGACGAGTCTGGTGCTTCGCGAGGACCCCGAGAAATTGGATCTTGTTTACTTTACTTTTTTAAAAATTTTGTGACCACTAAAAAAAATAGTCATGTATTCTGACCAATGTGAGGGACAGAATAGAAACATAAAGATGTCGTTGTTCTGTCAGTAGGTTGTATCTCACGCGGACTTTACTATTGAAGAAATAGATCATAAATTGTTGGTCAGTGGAAATTCATATTTACCATGTAACCAAGATTGTGGTCTAATAAAAAAAAAATTAAAAAATTCTTCAAAGAAATATACGTTCCAGAAAACTGTCTCAAGTAATTAAAACGGCTCGAAAAAGGCAACCATTCAAGATAATACGAATGAGTGCAAGTGATTTTTTCTCTTCCAAATCGCTGGAAAAAAATATGACCTACAGAAAAATTTCGGCTAGTAACACCAAGGTCGAGTGGTTGAAAATTCAGTGGCTAAGATTCCATAAAATCCATTAATTTTCAATTTTTTCCAATTTTTTATTCTTTAACACATTGGCTGCCAAGGCAAATTTGAGAAAATTTCATGGGGTGCCAACACAAAAAATTTCATTAATTGTACTTTTGATCAAATAAAACTACAAAAGATCGACATAAAATACATTTGCCATGTATCCTGGACTTCCAGGACGAATTTAGTCCTGGCTATTAAAAATGATAGCAATGGCACCTCACGAAAAGATAGTGAAAAATATTGTGTCTTCCCCACAAACATTTTGAATTTGTGGGCAGATTTGGTTTGCAGGTACAAATTTCGCCTGAGAGCACGCCTCTTGATATTTATTCCAAACTATATAGTTGACGTAGAAGTGTTGGAGATGATATCAAAAGAAACCAATCGATATGCGGAACAAAACATAAGTATTCGCTCAAGATCAAGATACAGCCGACTGAATAAATGGATTGAAACAAAGCCGGAAGAAATAAAAAAAATTTCTTGGATTGATTATGTACATGGGACTTGTTCCCCTTGGTCGCATTGAAAATTATTGGGAGACGGGTGGGATCTATGATTTCAAAATTCCACGTGCATTTATGCCCCGGAACGGGTTTCAATCTTTGCTCTCATATTTGCACTTTAGCAACAACGAGACAACAAATCATTGAGAGACCATTGAGGAAAATCAATGGTCTGACGGAAGTTCTACAAAACAATTTTCAGAAGACGGGTAGACCCCGCAGAAGACTTTGTTATCGACGAAACTCTCGTGCCATGGAGAAGCTGACTTATTTTCCGACAATATATCCCAAATAAGACGCATCGTTATGGAGTCAAACTTTTCAAGCTTTGCTCAACAGATGGTTACACTTGGGCTATGAAAATATATGCTGGAAAGTCAGCAACAGGGGAACGCGAGGTTGGACTTGCTAGAAACGTTTGCATGGAGCTTTCAAAAGACCAACTCAATGAAGGTAGATGCTTATATATATACGAGTTGCCAAAGGAATTGCTGCAAAATAAGACCCATGTTGTTGGAACACTAAGGACAAACAAAAAAAATATACCAAAAGATGTCCTCCTCGTTAAATTGGCCAGAGGGGAAATTATATCTCGGGAAGATGAAAATGGAATTGTAATTTTTAAATGGAAAGACACCCGCGATGTAAGAATGCTGTCTACTAAACATGCCCCTGAAATGCAACCCGTAAGACGTCGAAATCCATCTGTAAATTTAGCAGAACCGTCGACAAGTGCGAATCCAACCACTGTTTCAAGGCATAGCAGTTGTTAACTAATGGATGTTATACAAACATTTAACAAAATCGAAAATTCAGGGAAATTTTGGCTGCTCAACTGTTTGAAATACCCACAGCCCCCGTTCGTAGAGTTGAAACACCCCGTTCAGCAACGCACCATCTCATAGAGCGTGTATCTTCTGATGGAAAAAAAATTAGAAGAAAATGTAGTGTTTGCTACAAAAACATAACAAAATCCAAAGGACGTGAAGAGAAGCAGCCCGCAAAGAAACTAAGCAGATATCCACGTACTGTGATAGTTGTCCTGATCAGCCTCAAACCAAACATTAAAACCAAAATTTGTTGCTTTTATGAACTTTTAGTTGAAGCTAAAGTGAAATAATTTTTTTTTCTTTATAAGAATTGAAATGAATTGTCTTTTTATTGAAGAATACTTTATATTATATGTACACATATATGTATCAAAAGAATTGTTCCTTGTTTTTATGAAATATACTTTTAGTTGGAGCTGGGCTTCTTAAATTTTGTGAAATTGTTTATTTATAATTCTATTTGAAATAAAGTTTATGAAATGAGTTATATTATAACATTATATAAAGTTTTTCTTTCAAAATTATAACTATCTAACAATGGTCTAACAATTTTGGTCATGACCATTGTTTATATTATCGTAAGGTGCCAAGCAACTTTGCCCCATACCGAATTTGTACGTAATGGCTATCATTTCTGAAAGCCAGAGCCTTAAATGAAATTATAGGCGGCTATCATATTTGATAGCCATGGCACCCTGGGAAACATATGATAGCCATGGCAGCCAATGTGTTAACGAAGTCATTGTTAAAAAAAGGCAGTCGGTTACCATAACACAACTACTGGATGCATTGGAAAAACCAACCATAGCTGAAAAAAAGAAAAACGACCTTCTTGAATTGTTGCACTTTATCCCACCAGTTCATCACACTTTTTATAATAACCTGAATTGCTCCAACAGTGTGAGGGATGAGGTGTATTATGATGAGACAGATGATGAATAGCTCTTGTACTATTTTGAGTGATTTCTTAATAAACTTGTGCTAAACTGGTGTAACTTGTTTATTATTTTAAATTGGACCAAAATATCATAAAAGCAAATGTAAATGTAACCCAATTTTTTTCCTATAATATTAACTTAATAAATACAAAAATACACAGTTATTATAAATTTGGAAGTTCTTTTTATAAATTAAAAATAAAACAATTAAAATAATGTTCACAAAAGAAATTAAATTAAAAAAAAATATCTACCAAATTTAAAATCCCCATTCTCTCTCCTACTTGAAGCCGCAAAAAAAATTTCACAAGCAGCAGGCAAATGCGTCTGTTCGAATATTAACGCAATATTTATATTGTATTATGTATTTATATGTATTGTATATAAATAATTGAATTTCAAATTAACATGGAAATAAATAAACATAGAAATGTCAACACGTAATTTACAAAACAAACAAAACATGTACTAAAACAAAACATATGTCACGACGCAAATGTCAATTATAAAAATAACATTTTCTGGTTAGCAGTTAAATAAAGATTTTCAGTTTTATTTTTTATAACGTTTTAAGATACCGAAAAGCATAGTCGTTTTTTTTCTTAATGTAAAAGCTCTTTTTTTTTTGGAAAAGCAACAGAGTCATTTGCTTTGATAGCCTGTTAGTACTACAAGGCATTGTGAATCCTAGAAATGACACACATATCAGAATCCGGGATATCCTAATAAAATCGAGATCGAAGATAAAGCTCATGTGGACACCTGTTTACAAACAGATATAGACAGACAACCTACGTAGAAAGAGTGAGTAGCCTACATATTGCCCATTAATATTTGCCAATACCAATATGCCCATCTCTCTCTTCTATTCTTCTTACCATTGCTTCTATCTATGTATATGTTATTTGAATGGCGTTCGTTTTGAGTGCGCGATTTTGTTTTATTCGCCCATCTGCAACGTGTAATTTTATTAGTGTGTTAAAATTTATTATATTTAATACGATTAATAAAGTGTGCGGGAGTGTTTTACAATTAAATGTTGGTGAGACATGCCGAGGTGAGTATTATTTACGTTGTAAATTTTATATTAGATGTGTTTTTTTGGTATTCTATATAGGCTTACCAAACATGTTCCATGTTAAATACAACAACAAATAAGCCTATATAGAATTACTTATCCTGGATAATTATCCAGTCTTATGAACTTAGCTGTTACCACTGCTCACCCCGCACCCACAATTATTTAATGCGCACTTATCTTGCGCATGTCATATATTTGTCAACCTAGCATGTCACTCACAATTATTTAATGCGCACTCATTACTTTGACTTCTTGCGCATGTCACATATTTCACAATTTAATTCCATACTTTTCCTCTAATTGCATTCCACTCAAAATCGAAGCAATTATAATAACCGCTTGCGAAGCATCCAACCAAATGGTCATCGATCAAGTGCCTTTGGATCAATGACCATGCATGCCCCAAATAAACACACTTGCATACACAAGTGAATTATCCCTTACCCAGCGTCTACTTAGAACTGGGTCATTAAGAATTGTTTATCAAAAAGATCAATAACCGAATCCCTCTGATTCGGATTGATTACGAAGTTTGGTGGACAGAAATTCGAATAAGTAAGTTAGTCTTAAGATAGACGGAATAAAGAACAGTTGTCTTTTTATTTTATATCACAAGAGTGATATAATTCTTTTAACATATTTTAAATATCACAAGAGTGATATAATTCTTTTAACATATTTTAAATATCACAAGAGTGATATAATTCTTTTTATTTCAAAATATCACAAGAGTGATATTAATCCTAACATTTTTTATTTTAAATATCACAAGAGTGATATAATTCTTAGCCTCAATAAAATGGTGCTTCCAAACTATTTCGTTTTATTTTTAACGAAGAAAAAACTTATCGAAAGTGTTAGAAATGACAAAACATTTGTCACTCAGCATTGTTTACAAAGATAAAAGGAAAATGGATTCAAACGTAAAGAGGTAATAATAAATAAATTTAAAGAAAAAAATGTAAATATTTAAGCATTTTTTTTTGTGCGAAAAGTGTGAACGAAGAACGAGGTGCTGGGGCTGCTGAAGTGCTACCTCGCCCGAAAAGAGGAGTTTCAGCACAGCCGAAAAAGAAATTTGCCTATACAAATGTGCTGTAAGATATGATTTTTCAAGCATTCACGGTAAGAAATATACATATTATTACATTGATAAGCTTAACAGTACCTTGCTTTCTTCAAAATCAGGCCACTTGCAAACAAGGTACAGTTCCACTTCAATTAATCAAATTCAGACAAAGCTGAGAGAGTGAACCGGTTGCCAAACACATTTTCTTTGATTGCAAGTTAGTGACTCGTAGTTAGTCTTGAGCGCGTAGAGTACAAGAAAATATCTCCTTGGTGTTTCGGTCTACTTCGTTTAGTAATTGAAAATAAGCTTTTATATTCATAAAATATTTTCCATGAGTTTGATATAATTATATATTATTTTAATAAAAGTTTTTAATTGTAAGTTTAATTTAGAATTCCAGCACCACTGTAGCTGCCATAGAGGGGAAAATGAAATCGCAATTGGTAGCGTATAAAGCTGCCAAAGATAATAGGCAGCAAACCGGTGCTACTCCAAATGTGGTCCCGTATATGGACGAAATGGATGAAATTTTTGGCAATACACCAATTGTATCTAATGTCCATACAATCCACGTTAGAAGTGAACCTACTTTCCCTCTTAAAATGTGTTGTGTCTTGTCAATTTCTCTTTCTCTCTTTGAAGCACTCGTTAATGTACTGATCAAGTGTCAACGAATCCAGTCAGTCCATGTATAGACAGCGAACATTGCATATCATAAAATAAAGCCATAATATAGTATTCAGAGTATTAATGCGTTTTATTTAAATAAAGCTACATACATACATATACGTTACAACAAAATGTGTCCTGAAGGAAGCTCTTCAAGCTTAACGCAAAAGAACATTTTAGACGCAACTCCATCTTACTCGAGCAATTTATTCCAGCTGGGAATAGAAGGTGCAGCATCGATATCAAGAAGTTCTTGAATTAGAAAAAAAGCAAAGAATCTGAGTCTGATGCTGGCAAAAGTCCAAGCCAAAAAAGAGAATCTGAGAAAAACAGGTAGCTGAAATTGTTTGAAAAAATGGATGAGAATATGAAAGCCCAACAATAAGCAACACAGAATACGGAGCAGCAAAAAATTAAATTGTTAGAAGAAATTCTCTTAAAAATTACAAAAAAGTAAAAAAAAAAAAAGATTAAATAAAATAAAAATTGGTTTATTTTTGGATACATGTGTACATACAAATGTGTATGAAAATAACAATTAAATCAAATTTAGTTCTTGCAAATGATTTAACAATAATTCCCGTCGATTTTTGTGCTTCATTTTCATGATCTCTTCTTTCGTACATCGGCGACTCAGTTTGACAACAACATTACTGAAGAGATCAGCTGATGAAGCGCGCTACTAGTGTTTTTTTTTTTCTTCATTTTCTTAATATAGCAAGAGTCTGTATGTTTTTCCTCTTTTTGTACACCAACGACCTGTCGAAGGACTTTTAACGCCGTTTGTAATGCATTCATATTGTCAACACTTGACATATTAAATATTTCTAATGTACTCGTATTAGACAGATTCGTTTGTTCCAATGAATTTATTTTTATTTGCAATGTGTTTACTTTACTTTTAAGTTAAGAGTTTTCAGATTTGAGGGTACTAATGAGGGAGATAAGTCTTGGTTGATTTTCTTTAGTTCTAGGAATTCACCATATATTTTTTCTAGTGTCACTTCTCCACTTGATTTTTGTAGATCATCAATGTTTTGTTTTTCCACAATTTTTTTATGAAGGACAGTAATCCTCGGAAAATGAACTTCTACGCAAGGAAGTGTAAGAAGTGCACCTCCAGATTTTTTTTTTTTTTTCATTTAATCTAATAATGATTTATTCATGAATTGTAATTTACATTTTTTTCGGAACATACTCTCCTGATAAAAGCATTCATGGTGAAACGAAAAATTTACCCACACCGTGGTCAAATGAACAAATGTCAATATTTTATTGAAGAAGGAGTAAATGTGTAAGTGAAAAAAATTTCTGTTGTTTTAATTTAATAAAACTAATTCGTTTTTATTTTATAGATCGATAAAAATTGGAAAAAAACAAGAAACACCGTTTAGGATGTAGAACCTACATCAGCATCGATGGGTGCTATTACCAATAGTTTACATTCACTTTTGCAAAAGGTTATATTTCACAAATAAGAACAGTCAAAATAATCATTAATTCTTATCTATTAGTTCTTATGACAAGTCAATACAATAATTGAATTAGAATACATAGCCTAATAATCCGATTTATTCGTGAATTGTAATTTACATTTTTTCGGAACATACTCTCCTGATTAAAGCATTCATGATAACACGAAAAATTTACCCACACCATGGTAAAATGAACAAATGTCAATATTTTATTGAAGAAGGAGTAAATGTGTAAGTGAAAAAAATTTCTGTTGTTTTAATTTAATAAAACTAATTCGTTTTTATTTTATAGATCGATAAAAATTGGAAAAAAACAAGAAACACCGTTTAGGATGTAGAACCTACATCAGCATCGATGGGTGCTATTACCGATAGTTTACATTCACTTTTGCAAAAGGTTATATTTCACAAATAAGAACAGTCAAAATAATCATTAATCCTTATCTATTAGTTCTTATAACAAGTTAATACAATACAATAATTGAATTATAATACATAGCCTAATAATCCGATTTATTCCTGAATTGTAATTTACATTTTTTCGGAACATACTCTCCTGATTAAAGCATTCATGATAACACGAAAAATTTACCCACACCATGGTAAAATGAACAAATGTCAATATTTTATTGAAGAAGGAGCAAATATGTAAGTGAAAAAAAGTTCTATTGTTTTAATTTAATAAAACTAATTCGTTTTTATTTTATAGATCGATAAAAATTGGAAAAAACCAAGAAACACCGTTTAGGATGTAGAACCTACATCAGCATCAATGGGTGCTATTACCAATAGTTTACATTCACTTTTGCAAAAGGTTATATTTCACAAATAAGAACAGTCAAAATAATCATTAATTCTTATCTATTAGTTCTTATGACAAGTTAATACAATAATTGAATTAGAATACATAGCCTAATAATCCGATTTATTCCTGAATTGTAATTTACATTTTTTCGGAACATACTCTCCTGATTAAAGCATTCATGATAACACGAAAAATTTACCCACACCGTGGTCAAATGAACAAATGTCAATATTTTATTGAAGAAGGAGCAAATATGTAAGTGAAAAAAATTTGTATTGTTTTGAAGTTAAAATTAAATATTTCATTATTTTATGATTGGAAGAAAGCAATAGAGGTGAATAATATTTAATTGCAATGTATTTCATGAAATATAATTCACAAATTGAGGTTGTTTTTTCCGGTCTCTTCCGTAATGATTTCTCGCTAGGTGTTGTTGTTGCTGGATATGTGGATATGCGTAGCTACATTTCTTGAATGAAGCTGCGTGCCCATTCAACTTGTTTGTTTATGAATTTCGTGTAGGGAATTTCCGTGAAGTGTAAGCGAAGTTTTGTGCCGCTTTTAGAATCCAATAAGATTTGTACTGCTTAAATTATCTTGTGTCTGGAACAAAAACTTAAAGAAGTGCATTAACCCATTTTTGCTTGGTGTTCCCATGTGGGAACAACGATAGCATCTGTTTTGTTTACATCGTAGTTGAAGAAATTTTAAATTTTTGCCACGTTATCTTTGTTTACTTTGTTTCCAACATCTGTGTGAAGGTAATCGTTACTCTGTACCGGTTGTGCACTCGTTTGATACGTTTCAGTTCGTTCAGTTGTTCGTTTGAAATTTATTCTGTTTTTCTGCAGCTGGGATGTCCGAGAAAAAGTAAATATTTCTAATACAGCAATACCCCGATTTACGCTACCCCATTTTACGCGAATTCGGAGATACGCGGTTTTTCTTTTTGATCATCGCGCGAGTTACGTTAAACTCAATCAAGAGTCATGCACCCTAAATTCTCTTTTATATAAATTGTCAATATTGTACTTTTCCTTTGTTCTAAATTGTCCCACGATGTAAATTGTTAACATTGCATTATTTTACAAAATGTTTAATTTCAAATTGTCCCACCCACCATATGCATACTACATATATATCCAATTACAATTATTTTCACACAGTCTATAGAAACATAAGCAGAATTAATGTATAAAAACCATAGAAAAAATAAATATTTTTGCTTTTTAGTCAAACCTCTTTAAGAAGTTGTTTTTTTTTCCTGTCCAAACATAATTGGCGCAGTCGACGGAGTGTGAAAGGTTTATCGATATTAAAACAGTTTAAGTTATCGACGGTTTATCGATATTAAAAAGTTAAGTTATCGACGGTTTACCGATACTAAAAATTTAAACTATATCGGCGGTTTACCGATACTAAGAAGTTATTGTCAACCAAACTAATAACAAGACCAAACACAACAGAACCAGAGCGGACTATCAGGACAGGATAGGCAAAGAAAGGAAGAAAGAATAATGCAAATGTAAGTCTAAAAGTAGTAGTTCTCAAAATCCTTTTCTTTAAATGCCCAAAGTTCCCAAAAAGCCACTTAATTTAAGACCCCAGTTATTCGCAAATAAGTTATCCTATAATTCTTGTTTAAGTGATAGTAATTCTGAATCTGATTTGGGTTTAAATTCTATTCTATTAAAATGGCACAAAATAGTGAACAAAGTGTTTCCTCCGCAAGTTTATCCGCTAACCCTGCTAGTGCACCGAATTTTGACGTTTTTCTCACCTTACGAGTACCGGATGCAATTAAGGATTTGCCAAATTTGGATGGCAATCCACGTTTTTTGTTCGAATTCATAACGAACGTTGAAGAAATTTTATCGTTGATTCCTCAAATAGATGGCACTACTCATGGCAAAATTATACTTTGAGCCATACGAAATAAAATTACTGGCCCTGCCAACATAATACTTAATATGTACGGCACATCCCTTATCTGGAATGCAATAAGAACGAATCTAGTTTTGCATTACTCAGATAAGCGAAACGAAACGTCCCTTATTCGAGACCTCCACGATCTACGTCAAGGATCACAGTCGATCGAACAATTTTACAGCAAAATTATCGAAATCTTCGCAACAATTGGAAACCATGTGGCCGTCCATGAATCAAACAAAAACAGGACAGAACCAATAGATTTAAGAGAAGACACAATTATATTTAGAAAAGAAAATAGAAGAAATAAACTTGCACCTAGATTTAGCAAGCATCAAATTAGAACAAATAAGAAAGTCACTATTGTAAACTGAAAATAAAATTAAAAGAAAAAAAAAATGCAAAATATTGTTGTTGTTCTTCACTGCAACCCCCCCCTTTCACTGTGGTACTTGATGGACAGGCCAACAAGTATCCTTTTTTTTATGATTTTGTGTTTCATACATCCTCTTATCTTTTTGTCGGACCTATGTAAACATACATAGGATTCGGTTGTTGTTTCTTTTTCTTTTCGGGGTATTATTTGATGATATCACCACTGAACCATTGTCTTCATTCTTTTGTTCATTATAGTATAAAGTATTTAGTAATATATTTTGTATGACGGAGAACGGAAGTGCGTATATTTAAAATTCTTTTAATTATGCGTAATGGAGTGAGAAGGTCCAGTCTTGTAGCGCGAACGGTGGCACGGGGGTTTACCTCTCCATTCGATATTCGAGGATACACTCTTGTAGCGCGGATAGGGGAACGGGGATATACCACTCTATTCGTTGCTCAAGACGTGGCTGGTGCCCTTCCATGCACACTCTTATTTAGATGAACTTACATGCTAGCTGTTTGGCCATCCTTCTTTCTCAAATACTCGGAGTGTGTGGTTTTAACTTCTCAGAGTATCGCGATCGCCATTCGCACGACTCTTGAACCTATCTGGCCTCGTAGCATTTCGATGTGAAAATTTGTAACGGAGCACATGTACGAGGGGCGATCAATATATTCTCGGTATCGATATGAAGGAAAATGCAAATTCAATTTAAATTGTTTTTATTTTTCAATATAATTTCCCCTAACATCAATGCATTTGTTACATCTTGAGATAAGCTTTTTTAAACCCTCAAAAAAATTAATTTCCTCTTTCTCTGCAAAATACCGACTTGAGTTCTTCATCATCCGAAAATCTTTTTCCACGAAGACATTTTTTCAAATCCGGAAATAGGAAATAATCACTAGGGGCAAGGTCTGGACTATAGGGTGGGTGTTGGATTTCTTCGAAACCACAATCTCGCGCAGCAGCCTTGGAAACTCGCGCCGTGTGAACAGGAGCCTTGTCATGAGGAAGCAACACACCCGCTGCGAGTTTACCCCGTCTTTTCTTTTTAATTTCCTCCCGCAAATTATGCAAAGTGGAAGCGTAGGATGTGGCGTTGATGGTTTCACCTTTTTTTTGGACTCAATGAGCAAGATTCCCTTTGAGTCCCAAAAAACTGTGGCCATGAGCTTCCCGGCAGACGGAGTGACTTTGAACTTCTTCGGGGGGTCTGCTCCTTTTTTATGCCACTGCATGGACTCTTGTTTGCTTTCAGGGTCATAGTGTTGGACCCATGTTTCGTCCCCAGTAACAATTCGATCCATAACACCGTCCGCGTTCTCACTACACATCTCCAAAAGCTCTCTACAGCATGCGATTCTCACTTTTTTCTGAGGCGCTGTGAGCATTCGTGGCACCCACCTCGCACTGACCTTTGAAAGGTTAAGATGGTCATGAAGAATGGTGTGAATGGTACCAATTGAAAGCTTGGTGATCTCTGCCATCATTTTCACCTTTATTCGGGCATCCTCAAGAACAAGTTTTTCGACTTCTTTGATGCTTTCTCCCGTACAAGCAGTAGCCGGGGCGCCGGAGCGGGGGTCGTCTTCAATACTCTCTCTGCCTCTCTTCAACTCACTTGACCACTTTTGCACAGTTGATAATGAGGGTGCGGAACCCTGGTAAACAGCCACCATCTCTTCATGAATAGTTTTTTGACTTTTTCCTAGCTTAGTGAGAAATTTAATTACAGCGCGATGCTGAATTTTCACCATCATCGTCTCAGTTGCCATTATGATTCTGTTTAACTAGAGATAAAACGCGAATTAATAATCACATTTATATGAAATTTTACATGAATGCACTAAAATAATAGTATTACTTGATAAATAAGTCAATTTATATATACAACCACAGCTTCACCCCGATACCGAGAATATGTTGAACGCCCCTCGTATGTAGCCATCAACCAATCCAATTATTTAGTATCAATATGCATAGTACGCATATTCGTTTTCTCTTAAGTATATGTATTTGGTATTTTCATTTGGTACTTGGTAGAGGAGCTAAGAGTACTCATGGGTGTATTTTTATTTCATTTCAGAAGCAAAACAAATGACGGAACCCTAACGACCAGAGCAGACCTATCCCCCCCGTATCCTAATGCTATATCATTCAATAAATAAATAAATAAAAAATAAAAAAATCTCATTATTGTCTTATACTATAATTACTAACCAAATAAAAAATTGCATAAAAGTCAAATTAAAAACAAACGCAAATTTCAAACTATTAATACTCACGACCATAACACTACTGACCAATGCTCAAAAACTAGAAGTACATGACCTATCAAATAACAAGGGAATACTGACGATGAAACTTGGCAAAGCCAAAATTATCGCAAATTTTGATAACTTAATACAATACATGTTGTCAGACTTTCGGAATACCAAACAAATATTGACAAAATTAGCAATTCACTTTTAACATTTCGAAAAATCAATGATTTTAAAGACTCTATAGCTATCCTTGATATAAAAATTAAAGAACTACAGCATAAACTTGATAGCGTTTCTCCAAATATCCGAACACGATGAGGACTTATAAACGGACTAGGTACGATAATTAAAACGATTTCAGGCAACATGGACGCAGACGACGCACTTAAACTAAACAAACAAATCGACGACCTTAACAGAGAAAGCAAAACAAATTCGGAAAACATAGACAGAATTACAGCGGTGAACATTCGGATGCAACACAGGTTTCAAAATTTAATAAACCAAATCAATAAGCAACAAGAAATTATTGGAAATTACTTAAACTACCCCCGTTTAGAACTGAATAACAGAATGCAATCAGACGAAACAGCTCTCAGACTCACTCAATACTTAAACCAGATAAACTATAATATCGACCTTTTAAATAATCACCTATCTAGTATATCGGAATCTTTAATATTGGCAAAGTTAAACATTATTCCAAAACAAATTTTGCACCCCGTAGAACTCGAAAAAAATCTTTATCAATTACAGAACAAATCCTTAGAAATCAAATCAGATACACACATTTACGAATTACTTGGTCTACAGGCTTACTATAATGACACTAACATAATTTTCAATATTTTAATCCCTCAAATATCCACAGAAACCTATCTATTTTTTCATATTGTTCCCCTTCCAATTAACAATTAACAATTAACAAAACTAAAACTAAAACCCAACCTTATGTCCGCTTTAACCCCGAGAACCCTATTTACCTAGACAACAGATGTACATTAATCGAACAAATTTTCTTTTGCCATAAGCCATCCCGAGTCCCGAGGAAAGTGGAAAGTTGTGTTACCAACCTAATTAAACAAAGACCAGCAACTTGTAACCTGAAAGAAGAACTACATGACATAAACGAAATCTGGCAACCGGAACCAAACTATATTCTATTGGTGAACACTAAGTATACAACCATCAAGTCATCATGTGAACCTCAAGAACTCACTACAAGAGGCACAGTCCTACTCTACTTCAAGAATTGTACCATCAGCATCAATAATATTTTGACGAAGTCCACATCTTCCCACAGACATGAACAGAAACACCACCACTCTAATCGAAGCACCCAAACTACAAAAATTAGAAGACTTCAAGAACGACAACATAAGAATCATGGTCTCCAAGCAAAGACACATCGTTAGAGTTAACATCATCAGCAACTGCATCTTACTACTAATGGTCGGCTTGGCAGGAACCCTTATCTATTTCATCCGAAGAAGAAAGGATGTTCCGCAACCTAAAGCTATATCCCTGCAACTTCCGCCACCACATATGATCGCTCCAACCATCGGAAATCTAGAATTCCTATGGCCGTCGCTCCAGGGGGAGGAGTTACGTTACACTCAATCAAGAATCGTGCACCCTAAATTCTCTTTTATATAAATTGTCAATATTGCACTTTTCATTTATTCTAAATTGTCCCACGATGTAAATTGTTAACATTGTATTATTTTACAAAATGTTTAATTTCAAATTGTCTCAGGATATGCATACTATATATCCAATTACAATTATTTTCACAGAGTCTATAGAAACGTAAGCAGAATTAATGTATAAAAAAAAACCATAGAAAAAATAAATGTTTTTGCTTTTTGGTCAAACCTCTGTAAGAACCAGTTGTTTTTTTTCCTGTCCGGGTATCTCCCAAACATAATTCCCGCATCGGCAGTGCATATTCGGTTTATGACAAGGTCGGACGTGTTCCTTGTGGAATTATTTTACGTACGCAGTGCACATTATTGGTTTATCTTTAATTATGTCATCTAAAAGACCAAAAAATGAGCCATGTGAGCCTAACAAGAAACGAAAAACACAGTCCTTGTTACACTCCAAAGACTAAATATTATCAAAGACTTTGAATCGAAAATAAAAATTTGTGAATTGGCAAAGAAATTTGACCTGCCGGAATCAACAGTTCGAACGGTTATAAAAAATAAAGAAAAAATTACTGAAGCTGTGAAAGGCTCTCAATGTTTGAATTCAAGTATTATTCGTAAACGTCACGGTATTATCGCTCAGATGGAAACAATGTTACAGTTATGGTGTAATCAAGTAAGACTTAAAAATTGTCCTGTCGACCAAAACACAGTGTTCTTTCAAGCTAAGCAGATTTTTCAGTGACTAAAAGAAGAAGCTGGGAAAGCGGCCAAAAATGAAGACTTTAAAGCTAGTAATGGCTGGTTCCGCCGATGTAAAAGTCGTTGTAATTGGCATAGCATGGCAGCAAGTGCTGACAAAGAAGCTGCGTCTCTTTATCCAGAAAAATTCAAGAAAATGATTGAAGATGGTGGCTACTCTGGCCAAACTATTTTCACTGTAGACGAAACCGGTCTTTATTGGAAGAAATGCCTATAAGAACTTTAATTTCGCGTGAAGAGAAAAGCTTTCCAGGTTTCAAAGCCGCCAAAGATCGATTGACAGTGATGGTCGGTGCGAATGCAGCTGGTGATTGTAAATTGAAACCTCTCTTAGTTTATCGCTCTGAAAATCCAAGAGCCTTAATATACAAATCTAAAGCTAATGCGAAAGCTTGGGTGACAGCTTCTCTTTTTGAAGACTGGTTTGGTCATCATTTTATTCCTGAAATCGAACGTTACTGCCAATTGAAAGAAATTCCATTTAAGGTGATGCTACTAATTGACAATCAATCATCCTCTTACAACTGTAATTAATTTCGATCCACGGGTGGAAGTTGTATTTCTGCCACCAAACAGTACCAGCTTGCTTCAGCCAATGGACCAGGGAGTCATTAAAACATTTAAAGCTTACTACACAAGGCGATCATTTGCGTATCTTAATGAAGCTATAAGACAAAATACCGAGCTTTCTGTAAAAGACTTTTGGAAGCAATTCAATGTTTTAGATGCTGTAAGAATTATTGGAAAAACTTGGAATGAGATTTCACAAAAAACTTTGAATGGCGTCTGGAAAAAGCTGTGTCCATTTTTTTTTCACCACAGAAACCGAATGAGAATCAGCCTCAGATCCTTAACAAATCAAAGGTATAATAGAAGAAGTGATCGATATTGCCAAACAATTAAATTTATCCCACGTCTGTGGGATTATCATTCGAATGAAAGTCGTGTCGCGCGAGAAGGGTAGATTTTATTTATGTGAGTCAGAAAGAGAAGGGTTGATTGCACCGAAAATCCACTTCAGAATACACCTAATTCTGTTTTTACACGAATTATTTTTACACGAATTTGAAATAACACGAGTAAATACGAAAAAATATTTCTATTTTTACACGACATAATTTGAAATAACACGAATACAAAAAAAACAAAATTACTTTTTTTACATGAATTATTGGATTTAACACGTTTTTTTTCAATGAATTTTTTTCTACTTAAAATAATTCTGGTGTGTATTCTGAGTTATGTCTATGTATGCGTAATTTCTGTTTTACGGGAAATGCGGGATTCCCCGAATTATTGAAAAAGTAAAAATGTACATAATGTATTGTACACACAATTTAGTTCCTATTTGACAATTATAATTGAAAGATCGTTAGTTTTTGCTGATTTTTAACAAGTGGTAAGTAAAATAAAGTAGAAGCTCATATAATTTTGGTAGACCAATAACAGGTTAGTTTCAAATATTTAATTTTAGATTTTTGCATTTTTGATTAATAAAATATATTTTGGTAGCCACACGCCATGTTACATAATTCTCCTGCATTAAAAATGAGGAAAGCGATCAGCTTAGATACCAAAATCAAAATTTTAGATCAACTTGCAACGGGACAAGGCGCAACGGTTGTGGGAAAGAATTTCGGAATCCATGAAGCTACTGTAAGAACAATTAAAAAAAATGAAACTGCAATTAGAGCATCAGTATGTTCTGGAACAAAATTAAGTGCAAAGTCATCATCGTATGTAAGGGATGTTGTTAAAGAGAAAATGGAAAAAGCTTTGGTAATCTGGATAGAAGACAAATCCCAAAAGAGAATACCAGTAGACGGACTTGCTATCAAGCAGACAGCATTAAGAATCTATAAACGTATCCAGGAAATTGATCCAGATACATCATCTCAGTCAAAACAACATGCATTTTCCGCAAGTACTGGTTGGATGACTGGTTTTTTAAAAAGACACGCTCTCCACAATATAAAAATTAAGGGAGAAACTGCATCCGCTGATGAATTGGCTGCTAAAGAATTTCCCGAAAAACTAAAAAAAATTATTGAAGATGGAGAATATACTCCAGACCAAGTTTGGAATTTAGATGAAAGCGGCCTTTTTTGGAAGAGAATGCCTAGAAGAACTTATGTAGCAAAATCGCAGAAAACAGCCGGTGGTTTTAAAGTAGCAAAGGACCGTATTACGTTGTTGTTTTGTTCCAATGCTTCAGGAGAACGTATTCTTAAGCCACTCCTAGTACATCGTGCCTTAAGACCACGTTCCATGAAAAGTGTAGATTTCAATAAATTGCCTATACACTGGATGGCGAACAAAAAGGCTTGGGTAACCAGTGCAATTTTCACAGAGTGGTTTCAGAAGCACTTCATCCCAGAAGTTAGGCGCTACATGAAAGAAAAATGTCTCGAATTTAAAGTTCTTTTGATTCTAGACAATGCACCAGGCCATCCAGTTTTGGAGCACCCAAACGTACAATTTTGTTTTTTGCCGCCTAATACCACTTCCCTTATACAGCCACTAGACCAGGGGATAATTGCTACGTTTAAAACGTATTACATAAGAAGTTCATTTCATTATGTTGTAGAAAAACTTGATAATTATGAGGAATCATCAGTCATAGATGTATGGAAAAAATTTTCTATAATGGACTGCATTAATCAAATCAAGATCGCGTTAGATTTATTAAAGCCATCAACTTTGAACTCGTGTTGGAAAAATATTTGGCCAGAATGCGTAAAATGCAAAGATCCTGTTATCGATAATAACGCTGAACTTGCTGATATAATAACAATGGCCAATGCAATCGGTGGGGATGGATTCGATGACCTATCGTTAGCAGATGTAGAAGAATTGTTGGTAGATGAAAGCTTGAGCGAAAATGAAATTATAGATCTCACCCTTGAGACTCGTTATGATAAAGAACATAGTGACAGTGACGAAAGAGATCGTCCAATTTTAAAAGCATCCCTAATTAAAGAAGGTCTTGATCTCGCTACAAAATTAGGTAGTCATTTTGAACAACATGATCATGACGAGGAACGAGCTGCCAAATTTCAACGTGAACTGAAATCATTAATGGCATCTTACAGGGAAGTTTATAATGGGTTAACGCGAAATAAAACTCAATCTAAGATAACTGATTTCGTTCAAAAATCTACTGATGTCCCAACACAGTCGGCTAGAAATGATAATGATCAACAAAATCATTCCAGTGATGGCAGTGATATTGTAGTCTTTCGCAAACGTTTGCGTTTATTATCAGACAGTGACAATAAATAAAATTGTTTAATGTTTAAATTTTTCTTATGGTTGTACTTTATGTTATTTAAGTTTTTTGGCAATGAATTTCTGGTATTATTTTTTTTATGAAATCTAAATTTTAATTTATTTTATTATAATTTAGTTTATTTAATAAATGAAAACGAAAATAAATTCTTAAAATAACTACAACAATATTTTTTTTATATTATTTAGTCTAATTTTAACTTATTTTTTGAGGTCTAGAACCAATCTATTATTTTTGTACTTGGCCAGTATCTTTTTTTACACGATTTTTTTTTACACGAATTTCTCGGGAACCATTCTATCGTGTAAAAACAGAATTAGGTGTATATAGTAATTCTCGGTGGAAGAATGAATGTTCTTTTCTCACAGCGTTTCGTTTCTGACATACTTTCGCATGTTTTTCCAACCGTGGGAGGGTTCACACCGTACGAAAGACTCAAAAATATAATTCTCTGTGGAGGTGGGAGTATTCTGATTTCAAAGCGTTTGCATCCATACATTTTCTTCAATAGTTGCTGATCGTCGAAGGGTGAACAATGCGAAAGTAGAGTGCGAAGGATATTCAAGAAAAAATTATTTCATTTTGTTGAACGGTAGTTTAGTGAACGTTGGTTTAAGTATAATACAATGGCTACATGGACTTGAGAGCCAGTGCTGCCAGTTGACTGTTTTCCAGTCAAATTTGACTGGATTTTTTCGGTTTTGACTGGAAATCAAGCATACTGTTTCTATTTTCGCTGCCTCTATAAATCCTAAAAAAGAAAAATTCAAAATGAATTTCAACTCCAATGTAAACCCAGTGTAAACGAGTATTCCGCAGTGCAATAAAAAGTGAACACACTTATTTTGTAATATTTTTTAGTATCTGAATTAACAGAAACAAACAGTCCCACTAACACCAGCCGCAAACCGCTAAATGTCATATTGAATTGCATTTGCATTTCATTTAATCATTTTGTTTTGAGTTATGGCTGTCTTTGTTCTACTTACAGAATATAGAAACAAAAAAAATAAAGAATGAAGAGGTAAGCAAGAAAAAATATTTAAGTTTTTGCACTTTTATATCTTTAACAAAAAAAAAACACGTACATTTATTGGTATTTCAATTTGATCAGCAAACAAAAGCAAATGCAGAACCCGAAAAATGATCAGGACAAACAGCAGAATGTTTCCTCAGTGCCGAATCAAGGTAATTATTCTGCTTATCCACATACATAAATATTTTAAGTTTTTTTAATTATTGATTATTTTTTGATTATAAAGAGATTTTGAATGATCCAGGGACCTCAAAAAAAAAAAAATAAACCCATTCATAAAAATGTTCCATCAAATGCAGATCAAGGTGAGCATCTGCATCTCTCCAAATAATATTTTAAGTTTATGTAAAACATGTTAAATTTATTTTTTTAGTGATGAATTTAGACACTTCAGATTCGTGCTCTGATAACGACGACGATGAAGAAAACTCGCTTCGCATCAAATCAAAATATATGCAGAAACCTCGTGATGCATGGAAGAAGGACGTGGACTTAAAGGACTGGATAATTTTAAATGGAAAAATTGTTACATGCAAGTACTGTCATGTCATTATGAAAAATACGAAATATTCTAATTTAAAAGATCACGCAAAAACAAAAAAAACATTTGGCCGCATCACAGCCCTTTTCATCTAATCGGCAAACAAAAATGAATTTTGAAGCAAATACTTTATCTGAGGTTCACGAATCAGAAGCAAGAACATGTTTGTTTGTTGCAAAACACACTGCAATTAATACTATTGACCATTTAAGTAAGGTTATGAAAAAAAAACTTCCCTGACAGTAAAATAGTTGCCAACGTAATGTTGTCGAGGACAAAATGTACGGCAATTTTATCGAATGTTTGTACCCTTTCTTTAAAAAGCAATTAATAAACGACATACAAGATAATCCATTTAGCTTACTAATAGATGAATTCACTGATGTAAGCCTCGTAAAATATTTGGGTGTAGTAGTAAAGTACTACAGCACCAGCGGAAACACCTGCAAAACAAATTTACTTAAACTTCAGCCATTAGATGCGTGCGACGCTGATGCGATTGTTCAGGCAATTTTAGCTGTGCTCAAAGAATTCAACTTAAAAATAAAAAACTTGAGTGGAATAGATACAGACAATGCCAGCGTCATGGTTGGATCCAGAAATGGTGTTTTTTCTAAGTTAAAGGAACTGAATCCAAAGTTAATATTAATACCATGTGTCTGTCATTCCATTCAGCTAGCTATTTCTTCGGCAGCAAAAGAATTCATACCCAAAACAGTAGAGTTTATGGTAAGTGAAACCTATAATTGGTTTTCTCGCTCTTCTCCTCGGCAACTTGGCTACGAAAGGTTATATAAACTAATAAATGATGGCCACAAGCCTTTAAAAATCACACAATCATGCCAAACTAGATGGTTATCGATTGAATCCGCCGTAACTCGGATTCATCAACAATATCTAGAACTTAAGACTTATTTTGCAATAACCGAACTGACTGAAAACTCTTTTAAGATTACAAGTTTGAGTGATATATACAATAAAGAAATAAACTACGCTTATTTGTGTTTTTTTAAACTTTTTTTACAAGATCTCCAAAGAATTAACAAAATATTCGAAAGCGAGAAAATTGATTTTGTTAAAGTATTGGGAGATCTGGAGCTTTTAATATTAATGTTTATAAAAAAAGTTGTTAAACCAGATTTCAATTATAATTTTGAAGCTGATGTGGACATCAGTAATTGTGAGTTACAAGCTAAGCCTTACCTGGGAATTGAGTGCGAAGAAAAACTACATGACTTAGAAATGAAATCGGAAGTAAGCAAAGAAGAAATTAGTTTGTTTAGACAAAACTGCAGAAGTTTTATGATTAGGCTCATTAAAGAATTGCAGCAAAGAGTGCCAGCTAATTTAAAATTTTTAAAGAAAATAAGAATGCTTTCAGTAGATGAATGTCTTTCGCAAAACAAAAGCTTCTTAAAACCTGCGCTTCAAGAGATAGATGTGGAACCAGTGTTACGGAGAGGAAAAATCCAGTCAAACGGTCAAATTTGACTGGATTTTAACATTTCGACCTGGCAACACTGTCGAGAGCAGACTTTAAAATTAATAGAAGCATTTGAGCAGTTCCCGAACCTATACCAGATTCGGCATTCGGATTACAAAAACCGCATCAAAAGGAGTATTCACTTATTGGAAATAGTCGAAAAAATAAAGTTATGTCGACCAGAAACAACTTTAAAGGATATTTCCTTAAAGTTAAAGACTCTAAAGACCCAATATCTGAAGGAAAAAACCAGGGTCATGAATTCCAAACGAAGTGGTGCCGGTACGGGCGATTTGTACCTGCCGAAATTGTGGTGTTATGAGAACCTCGGATTTTGGGACGACACTCGTGATAACATTCCCGGCACATCGAGTATTTCCTCTTCACCGGTATGTTAACTTAAACGTTTGCTTTATGATATAAATAATAACGTAATTTTAAATTGCAGTCTTTTTGTAAAGAAACTCTTGGAGAATTGTCAACAGGGGATTATCCAGCGAGTGGGGAGTAAAGAGCTGCATGAATGCACTCAAATACTTCGGCTTTTAGTATACTCATCAGTGACACACGAAAATTCGCGTGCAGAATGCAATGAATATTGAGTACAACTTATTTTGAGTGACCAGTGTTTGAATGTTTTGAACATTCAAAGAGAAACGAATGAATGTGAGTGAATGATCGATTTGAATGAGTGAGATTTTAAGAGAGCACATAGTAGACCGAACAAACATTCAGTGTCCTAACTGTATGCACGTAAGTATTTATATATTATATATATGTACAATGTACATATCTATCTACATAAAATTAAGTGAACATGTAATATGTGCAATTGTTTTTTTAATTGAAATCTCAACTAATTGTTATATATGTTCTTTAAAAGTGTTTGTTTTTGCGTCATTGCTTAAATGTTTTTGTAAGTACGTTTTAGAATTTTATCAAAATGCAGAATTCGGCATCTGATTCTATGGAATCTAAAGTTTCAAGAAGCTTAAAAATTAAAGAGATGCTTCTCAATGGGGAATATAGTTTCAATTTAAAAAGAGGTCGCAGTAAAGTGTGGGATACATTTTGTAAAATTAACGATGATCACGGAGAGGAGATGAAAGATATTGTAGCTTGTAGGACATGCTACAGTATATATAAGTTTACAGGGAGCACATCTAACTTAGTGAAGCACAAATGCTATCTGCAACCCAAAAGATATAAAGGAGGTAAATGTAGATACGGAAACGAAACAAGAGGGCATAACATTGGTAACGGAGTGGACGGCTAAAAATTGCCGTTCCTTTAAACTGATTGACGACTCAGGTCTCAAAAATTTAGCTAAGTTTTTGATTAAAGTAGGAGCAAAGTTTGGACCCAATGTTAATCTTGATACCCTGTTGCCACATCCCACAACAATTTCGCGTAACATAACTTTATTGTATGAGTCATACTTCGGTCCAATCAAGGAGGAAATATTAAAATATAAATTCTTCGGTTACTCGATAACTAGCGACATATGGGTGGATAATTTCTTGAGGTCATCTTATTTATCTTCCACGGCGCACTACATAAAAGAAGGTGTGCTCATAGTCTTTTGTCTATAAAATCAATGGAAGGAGACGCCTGCACCGGTAAGCATGCATTTACTTCAATTCTAAATATTTGTTATTGGGATTGTTTAAAATTATTTTTAAGGTGCTAAGATTAAGGAGAAAATGACGCAAATATTAAGACAATTTGGGTGCGATCTGGAAGAAGATAAACCCGTTGTTGTGACTGACAGAGGGTCGAACATGATTGCGGCCTTTAGAGAAGGTCACAACATTCACTGCGTTAATCATTTGCTACATAACATAGTTGAAAAATCTCTGAAGAGAGTATCCGAATTAACAGAAATTGTGAGCAAATGCAGCAAACTGGTCAAATATTTCAAAAAATCGGAAGCTAACTGCAATTTAAGCATATCGTTAAAAAGTCATTGCCCAGCACGCTGGAATACAGTATACTATTTGCTGAAATCCATTGAACAAAATTGGGTTGATATAGCAAATATGATAATAGAAAAAAAAGAAACAAATAGAATAGAAGGCATAAATATTAGCTATGTAAGTTCATTGTTCATTTGTTAGGCTTTTAGCTGCATTTGAAGACGCGTCAAAAAAAACGTGAAGCCAGCAAATTACCAACCATTCATTTAGTTATTTCCTATATAAATAACCTAAACCTAAAACATGCGTTACCAACACAAACGACAACATAATAATCATACAGTTAAAATCAGTTTTAGATGAACTTTTATCATCTACAATTATTCAAAATTTGACACAATATCATAAAATTGCGCTATTCCTATTCCCACCCACAAATAGATTACTCCAATTCTCGGCACTTGATAAACTTAATACTATAAAAGGGTGCAAAGAAATCATGGCAATGCATTTGGAAAACATAGATATGGCTAATGAACTAATTGAGAAGTCGCCTGAAAAAACAGCGTTTTTGCAAATTTCATTGAAACACCAAATGAAGGCAATGGTATAGACCATAAAATTGACAGAAATTAATAGCTATTGTAGCCTAAAAGTTGTTTTTACCGAGGACTTTGATTGCATTCAGTGGTGGAATTTGCATAGGGTCAAGGGGGGTAATTGTAAACGCACTTAATTCTCCAAAAACCGATTTTCCATCGAGGCATGCCATGCCATTATTTGAAAATACGATATATTCCCGTTATGCTGACACGTGCCAGACGCAATCTGTAAATGGGTTAGTTGCAGTTTGATTGTTGGCGTGATTTATTAATTTTTCTGTGTTTTCAAGTTTTTTGGTGTTGAGTAAAATTGTTTTAAAACATGAAATAAGTGATCAAAGTAAGTAACTGTTTTATTTATAATTATATTAAATATAAGTGTTAATGCATGTGATGTGTTTTTCAATTCTTTGTAACAAATTATAAAAGTTATGGGCTGTTTACAATTACCCCATTTTTTGTACATCATGGGTAAATGTGAACACCGAAATGGGGTAAAAGTAAACACTTTGGGGTAATTGTAAACATGCGTTTTAATTGAACTAAGCGGTGATCTACAATAATACAATTTTAATGCAAAAAGATGCCACATGTTTATAAACGAAAAACGACACCTCCATCTTATACATCAGCAGATATCTTATATGCAGTGGAAGACGTCAATAATAAAAATAAGACATACCGACAAGCCGAAGAAACATACGGGGTCCCAAAGTCAGTTATTTTTAATCGAACTGGTGGCAGGAAAAATACGCCTGCCATTGTATCACAAGGACGAAAGCCTGCACTATCGTCAAAAGTGGAAGACACTATCGCAAGGTGCCTAATTTCAAGATCTCGGGCTGGTTACCCTTGCGATAAGGAGGATCTCCTTAATTTAGTGGGTACCTACGTGAAAACAAAGAACTTGGCTACCGCTTTCAATAGTGGGAAGCCAGGAGATGACTGGTACCGTAGTTTTAACTCAAGACATCCAAACCTCTCACTGAAAAAACCAGAACACTTGCAAAAAGCGCGCCAAGATGCTCGAAAAGCTGACATAATTTTTGACTTTTATGAAAAACTTACCAAAGTTTACGATGATTTTAATTTGCTAAGCCCCGACAAGGCAGCTTTTATATTGAACGCGGATGAAAGTGGTTTCGGCAGTGATCCAAGTCGCAGAGAGGGCAGAGAATCAACAACCGTCTTGGCTTGTGTATCAGCTAGTGGAGATAAGCTACCACCACTAATTGTTTTCAAAGGTGGCGCTGTTCAGGCACGATGGACTTCAATAGATTGCTTCCCAGGAACTCTTTATGCTGCTTCGAAGGAAGGTTGGATGGAAGAGCCTCAATTTTATCATTGGATTACAAACGGTCTCATTCCTCATGTCCAAAAAGTTCGCATTGAAAAATGCAATTCGGACCAAATTGCTGGTCAATCTAGCCATATCAGTGTTAGGATCGTTGAAGAAGCTCTTAAAAATAATATTCAACTAATTCGGTTACCAAGTCATTTAACCGATAAATTACAACCACTCGAGAAATGTGTTTTTCGTCCAGTTAAAACAGCGTGGGACAAATCTCTTGTCAATTATGGCAAACAGATGATTTGACAAGGTAGTTGCCGGCTTCCTAAAAGTGAATTTGCTGCACTTCTGAAACCGATTTGGGAAAATAATCTTACGTCTGCAAACATTGTATCAGGATTTAAATCCACTGGGATTTTCCCATTTGATCCGACCAAATTTAATGTTTTCAGCGTAAAGGAGCAAGCTATTTATAACGAACTATGCAAAGTCTGGTCAACTAGTTCACCAGAACATGCAACCACATCTATTGCAGTGCCTCAACAAGAACCAACACCATCCTTTCCACTTAACTTTGTAGACGCCATTAGGCGAACACTAGATATTCCTAAAATGTATGTCAGTCCTCCCGTTCCTCTGCCAGGTACAGCCCAGATTGAGATGCCATTCACTTCAAAAGGTAAATAAACTTTAGCTGATTGATGCACTCTTCATTGTCTACTAATTTTGTGTCTAGGTACTTCCCAAACTTTCGAGAATACAAGAAACGCAAGTACAGTGCCTACTGAATTACCATTGTCTCCACAATCTATGATGTCACCCCTTCAAGGTAAGTTATTAATCAAGCATTTATCTTTTAACTTATCTGCTTAAGTTAAACTTTATATTCTAATTTGAATTTTGTTTGTTTTTAAAGAACTTTTAGAAAATATCTTCGGTCTACAAAATTCGTCTCCGTCATCAATAACTAAACCAGAAATTGCTAAGAAGGTAGTTTCACGCTTAAGGCAAATGAAATACGGAGAAGTTCTAACCACAGATGAAGTGCTAACCCGTTTAAAACAAGCTGACGAGCTCAAAGCTGAAAAGCTGTCAAAAAAGCGACCTAAGAAAGAAAAACCTGTGTTTCAGGAGAAAATAAATAGCTCAAAATCAAAAAAAGTAAGGACCAGGAAGACAAATTTGAGCTCATCTTCAGATGAAGACGATGTATCTATACCAAGCCTTGAATTGGTGTGGAACGAAGGGATAGAAGAAGCAGAAGAGGTAGAATGTCTGGACATTGAGGGAATAAACAACTTAAGGGCAGACCAGTTTGTCGTTGTCAATTTTAAGGGTGGAAAACGGCTTGCTACCACGTATAAGTACGTTTGTGAGATTTGCATGGTCCTGGAGGAAGAAGAAGAGGTCGAAGTGGTTGGGACTATAAGTATTAGTTCCTCAAAAACAATGTTTCAAGTTGTCGAAAACGATAAAAGTTATGTTTCTATTAATCAAGTTCTTTTATTGTTGCCAGATCCAATAAAAACTGTTGTCGAAGGAAAGATTACTGTAGAGTTTAATGCAAAAGTTCCAGTTTTTGAATTGTAATGTTTAAACTTCAATTTACAAGAATTTTCTTTTTAATTTCATAATTACAAAATCTTTGTGTCGTTCATTTTCAGGTAAAACGTTGAAATAAAATCTTTTAAACAACTAACTCTAAATTTTTTTGCTTATTAAATTTTTTTTGGGGTAATTGTGAACATTGCATTTTCGATTTCTTTTCTTCATCAGATGTTTTCATTTTGATTTAGTTTGCTTTTACCCCACATGTTTTTATCCTACAGCCTTAAGAGGCTGAGTTCCTTGTTTTCATTTACCCCATTTTTCTCTTTTTCCTAAAAAAAGGCGGGGGTAAATGTAAACACGAATTTTTACAAAAACTAGTAAACTTACAACACACTTACAATTATTTTTGTCTAAAAGATGAAAGAATTTAAATGTTAGTTCAACCAACACCAATATCGTATAGTAAGCTGGATGAAACACTATAAATTTAGAAAAAAATTAAAATGCAAAATCGTTTACAATTACCCCCTTTGACCCTAAAGATTATTTTCCTCTTTTATTTAAAACAAGTTGTAAAATATTATGTATCCCAGCAAGCAGCGCTACTTCTGAAAGAGCATTTTCAAACGCTAGAAACCTTATAATAGAAAAGCGTTATGCACTCGCTACAAATTCTGACAACATAAATAAAATTATGTTTCTACATTCAAATGTTGACAATTTAAATAAATAAAAACACTCCTAAACATTTGTCTTTGAAATTTTAATACTTATGGTTGCCGCCCAATTAACATAGTAAGTAATAAATTTGAAATTTTTTAAACTGTATTTCATTCATTTTATCATTTAGAAAAGTAAGCCGCGTCCAACTGCGTTGCAAATAAGAGCCGAGGAAGCCATTACAGCAGCTAATGGCATGCTGGATATTTATAAAAAAAAGAAACATCCTTAAGCCGTTTTTGAGCAACTTGGAGGCTGAAATGAAAATTATAACGGAGGAAGACTCGTTAACTGACACAAGATGGAAAATTCTAGAGGTAGTGCGAGAAGCCCAAATAAAACAAAAAGAAATAAACCGACGCACAATGTGCACATCAACGCCAATAAAAAATAATGTGGATTCTTGTCGGAGAATGCTACAGATGATGAAGACTCAAAATCATCAACAAGCAAACATTTAATTTTAAGCGCAATGGAGGATGTTTTTGAAGATGATGATTTTATGTAATAAAAAACTTATTATTTTCAGAAAATATTAAATCGTTGTTACTTTAATTGAAGAAGGAATAATTACATATTTTACAGATACAGATTTTGCCATGGGAGTTCTCCCTCTTCAGAAAAATATGCCGCAAATTCGTTTCTAATTGACGAAGCAATTTTCTGAGGGTTTCTTTGTATATGGCAGTGCTATCCTCCGATGGTATATATTATCACTGTTTTCTATCAAAAAATTATGTAGCACGCAGCAAGCCTGTGTTATACATTTAACTTTTTCTGGTCGCAAGTACATATTTGTCTTCAAAATTTTAAACTTATTTGCCAGTATTCCAAAACTATGTTTAATACACTGCCTTGCATGGCTCAGGCGAAAATTAAAAATGTTTTTGCTACGTTCGGTAGAACAGTAAGGTTCCTTTGCAGTGGAAAACCATCGTCTCCTATTACACAATATGGCAATTTTCTGTTATTACCTATGACCTTGTCTGGAGGAAAATATTGACTGGAGTTGTTTAGTACACTACAAAAGTCGCTTCGGTTCAGAACTCCTCCGTCGCTTACCCTGCCGTTGCAACCGATGTCAACAAACATAAAAGTGTAATTTGCATTACACATCGCTAACAAAACAATACCCTTACAATTGTAGTATACAGAACCATCACTTTTGGAAGCTCTACACGCAATGTGCTTCCTATCCAGGGCACCAAGAAATAAGGAAAAGTGCCAACGATTAAAAAAATTTGTTGCAATCTCTTCCCAGTCTGCATTGCCGCTTGGAACCTGAAATATGAAAAACATTGTTTCAAAGTCAATTCAGATATAAATACAAATGTACGAGCATGTACCAACTAGAGCCTACGATTTCATGTGAAAGCGGGTTCACGTGATTTACGTGAAATACACCTTCACGTAAACATAAATTTCACGTGAATACACTAACACGTGAAGTATGTGAATAACGTGAACACGTAAATTACGTGGGTGGCCGTGGCTCAAGTGGTAGTGGACTGGCTTCCAAATCGGTTCGGTGTTCGAATCCCAGCCTCGCCCGAAAGACAAATCATAAATTTTTTCAGTTAACGCAAATCAAGTAAGACGAGTAGTTGACTAGAAATCAACATCAAGCCAACTTCCACTAAGAATTTAGTCTCCCCATTAAATGTTGGATGCCACCCATGGAGCGAAATAACCACTTCTTTCTTTCTCTCTCTATCCCATTTTCCAAAAAAAACTAACACATGCTGAGGCATTATAAGTGTATTCATACCCACTTGAGTGTTAAGTTCTTTAAAAAAAAAACGTGAATAATGTCTTTTTTTCTGTTTTCGTAGAAGTTTTCAATGAGAATTGAAAATTGTTGGTTTTTCATGATTGAAAGCAAAACAAATTAGAAATGTCTCTACCTACTTACCCTTTTATGAATAACCTAGCATTTGGAAACTCTGGATATTTGTAGTCATCCCTTTTTCGCGAACTGTTTAGTAATTAAGAGTTATTACTTCATTCATAAAAAAAATTTATTCATTCATAAAATGGGCTTTTACTCATTGCAAATTCATTAACAAGTTAAATCATAATCAGAATCATCGTTTAGTGTACCGCAACTTTGAATTTACAAATTTGTACAAACTGAGGTATTATACTGCATTGACACATTTTTTTTGAACTTGATCTGTTTCGGATTGCAGAAAAGTCTTGTTCGATATTTTTAGTGATTAAAGTTTAAAATATAAGTTGTGTATATAATTAAAAATATGAAACCTAGCTGGGTATGGCAATATGCTCGAAAGGAAGGTGAAAAAGTAATATGCGAATTGTATAGTGAAGATAATAGTAATTCACTCTCTTGTCGCGGCGGTACGACAGGATCTATATTGCGACATTTACGAATTATTCATGGAGTTAATAATCTTACTTCTGCCAATAGCAGGTATGTTCTATCTTTTTTTGTTTTGAATTTCAATTTTTAATAGACCATATTAAAAGGTGTACAAATTATGATATTTAATTTCAGCTGAAAATGATGGAACGTACGAATCATACAGTCCTGTAGCGGCAACCCAACCGTCAACATCTACTGCACACAGAAACAAATTTCCAAGGCTTTCGAATAGATCGCAGTGTTTCCCAGAAAGAATGGAAGAAATTCACCAGGCACTAGCAAATATGATAGCAGTGAATCAAATGCCAATATCTTTTTGTTCCTGCGAGGGTTTCTGTCAATTTATGTCTGTTGTTGAGCCAAATTATAAGCGTTTGAAAGAAGAAGCAATTAAAAGCGGCTTCAGGCCTTGAGACAGCAAAAAGAAAACCTATTTTCCTCAAGCACAGCTTCAAGATTCTAGCCAAACAGAAAAGGAATTGAAATTTCTGTACCAAGAAACTAGAGTCAATCCAGCTCCAATCATACTTAGGTTTACGTTTAACCCTTTTGAATGGTGGAAACACTAAGCAGTAAAATATCCCGCTATTGCATTCTTAGCAAAACAATATTTGTGCATACCAGCAACTTCTGTCAGCTCAGAACGTTGTTTTTCTACAGCCGGAAACATTGTTACAAATAAAAGAACTTCTTTGCTTCCAGAAAATGTTGGTATGCTAATTTTTATTTATCAAAATCGTAATACTTTGTAATAAAAATATTTAAATTCAATAAGATAAACGTTTTTTTTGTTTTCTGAATTTATTTTTGATGGCCTTATATGTTTCTTCATATTGTATTGTTCATTTCATGCAATTACTTGTGTACGTTATTCACGCGATTCACGTCATTATCCATGAAATTTTCATTCACGTCAATATTAAATCGAGTGATAACGTGAACACGTTTTTCACCTTATTCACGTGAATGATCTGAAGCTTTAGTACCAACTTTTCAGTATACTCCTTTGAGGCATGAATGTACCATATAGCAGCACAACAGTGTGGGATAAATTTTCCAATATATGAGCGCGATAATCTTGTCTGGTAGTCCAAACTTCTATATGTTTCTGCGGTAGCCAAAAATCGCAGCGTTAACGTTAAGCCTTCTTTCGGTGTTATTGCATCCCTCCTTTTTGTATTCTGCTTCGTAATTGATGATTTCACGTAGTTCAAAAGTTTGATAAAATAATTTTCATCCATTCGTAGATATCGTCTAAATGCATCTTTATCATGAATCAGTCGAAATGAACCCTTTTCTTCTCTCCTTTGTCTCCATAACTTGATCCATTCCCGTTCTTGTCTTTGTTTACTTTTTCTTCGCTTTTCCTCCTCGGCTGCATTAAATAGCATACCAGCAGTTGCTAGAGTTGCCGCTGCTAATAAAATGTCGTCACTATCACTCTTTTTTTTTTACTTCACAAATTTATTTATTTATTAACCTACTACCTCAACGATATCATGTTTTAAATTTTATCGTTCCTCATCTGTCAAAATTGCTTTCATTCCAATGAAGCCTTTTTTATGTGTAGCCACTTCGTTCAATGGCATGCCTTTCTATCCCACGCTTGTGTGTCCAGGCACTTAGAATATATGAAGCCTTCGACATCACAATAACTTTGATTTACGTTGTTTTATTCCTACTAATGTAAATTGTTTTAATTATCTGACATTTTATTAAACATGTTTTTTCTAAATTATTGTTTTCTTTAGACTCTGGTCCCGATTACACAAACTTTATACGTATTTATGTGGAATCAAATAATTAGAGAGATAAGTTAATTAAGTAGAATTGATAAAGAACAAATGCTAACAAGTAAATCCTTTCAGACCACCTTCAAGCAGTATCGTATTTTGTTTGTTTGTTTGTCTATTGCGGTCGCTGTCCCTACCTCGCCACATTCCATGAAGGTCAAGTGACAACAACATAGTGGGTGACTAGGCAGTGCATTACACTTGAGTAATGCGAGGAAGATGACCCAGAAAGAAGAATAAATTAAAAGTGAATGAACGTGCGGTAGCGGATAACAATTCGGAGCAATGACAAGCTGGAAGAGGTTCATATTGTTGCTCGCTGGGGTATGTGGAGCCGGAGTCGTATTCAGCTGGGTAGCCAAGGCGTGGGCCTAGTATCGAATGCTCGATCAACTAAACGTCTGGTCATTGCTATGAGGCGAGGTACGGACAGATGGAAAAACGATCGGAGAGTTCTCGTTGGTTCATCGTCGCGGTCGGATGGTTCTTAGAAGATTTATTAGATAATAAAAGATTAAGTTGTAGCACTATAACGTATGCATTGTAACTTAAAATAGAAAATAAAACATAAATTACTACATTTCAATTCTACTTAATTACCACATTTATATGCAAGGTTGAACCCCGACTTACGCGAATTCGACTTCCACGGCTATCTCTTGGTCCCACCTATCGCGTAAGTCCGGGGTATTACTGTACTCAACATTTTTTTGGATTAGGTTTTCATCTGAGTTTTATATCAGTAGATATATTGATGATGCTTTCTCCATAAAAGAATCGAATATTTCGTGTGCATTCTTTTTTATTGAAGTGCAAAATACTGTGTTCCCAAATGGGAACACCAGGCTGTAGAAACTCTCATTTTATAAAAATTTCACCTAGTGCTATTCAAAAAATAAAATCTTTTTATTCTTTTGATACTATTAGGTATAATCTTTGATTATTCGAAGATGATATTAGTAAAAAAATGTTTATTATTCGTTATTCGTTTCTGTTGTTTAGGGTGTTCACAGCTGCTGAACTTTTGGCTTTATTAGAAGAGGATAAATGCAAAGCACCTGGGTTTTTCCGTTTCAACTGTCCAACATGCAAAGAGCTACCGAAAGGACCAGCAACGGTTTCTTTTAACTCAATTAAGACCACATTGAGCACAGATTTACCGAGGATACCTATTGCTTCCCATGGAGAAACGGGCATAGCATATCTGGATACCGCGGCTCGAACAAGTGTGGCTGGAAGGAAGTTATTCTCAAAATGGGGACAAAATTTTATCAACTAAATTCTGACGTCACACTTGCTGACGGAGATGCAAAGTCCCAACAGATATACATTGGAGACACAAATATAATCATTGGAAACCGTTTGAGACCAATAAAGTTTCTGGTGTTACCACAGGCAACTGACAACAGAACATTGATCGGTATTGACTTCCTCGAACAAAATGGTATTGTCCTAGATTTAGGTCAAAGATTGTGGTACTTCGCGGATCAATAGGAAAAAGTCTTCGATTTTTATGATACCGAGCATACGAAGATGCTTTTAAACCTATTTCGCCTATTGGCAATACTTCGATGCACCTTCAACAATCACAGTTGACACCGGAAGGAAAAGGCACTGAACGTACAAATCACGCAAATAGCCAGAACGCAAATCCACTTTCCTGACATGCTTTGATAACCAATCAACAATTCCTCCACTTCCCACAACACCACAACCGATTGAAAACCTTGGACCTGCAATACCCCTAAAAAGGAAAAAAAATGAATATGTAAGCAATGATTACTCACCTCATTCAATACAGAACATATTCCGTGATTCACTTAGAACGACGAAGTGACCCCTGAACGGAAGAAAGACATAAATAAGCTCTTCCTGGCCCCCGTCAAATTACAAGAAGAAGAAGTAGAATTGGAGCCATTTTGCATGGAAATTCTCGCTTTTGATGTCGAACTTCGCGAAGATGAAGGAATTGAGCTAAGTTCCCTTGAAAAAAATCGCTTAAACGAATTGTTAAAAAGTGAAGAAAGAGTGTTTGATGCTTTGTCCAAGCCAACCCCATTTGCAATACATAAAATTAACACAGGCAATCATAATCCTATTGCGACAACATCATACCGCCTGTCACCCACTAGAAGAGCTCAGCTTAAAACTGAACTCATTAAAATGTTGGAAAGTGATATCGAAGAATGTGAATCTCCTTGGGCTGCACCTGTCGTGCTGTTGCCTAAAAAGGAAGAAGGTATCAGAGTCTGCATTGATTACCGGCACCTAAATAGCAGTTCCCGACAGATATCCACTACCTAGGATCGACGACCTCCTTCACTCAACAAAGAGAACACTGTTTAAGAGCATTCTTGACTTGCAGTCTGGGTATTATCAAATCCAGGTAGCGGAAAAAGATAAGGACAAAACTGCATTTGTTACACCATTCGGGATGTTTCGTTTCAAGCGAATGCCTTTTGATTTACGAAACGCACCAGCAACTTTCCAAAGGCTAATCGATAGATTTCGAAATGGTCTCGCAGATATGTTCCTCCTAACATACCTAGATGACATAATTACTTGCTCCAGCAGTTTTGAAGAGCACTATTGCGATTTAAAGCGAATACTTGAACGTCTTGACATATTCAAATTAAAAGTGAATAGAAAAAAATCAAAATTTTGCTGCGCTGAAGTAAAATACCTTGGACAATTGATCACAAATCAAGGCATACAAGTTGATCCTGATAAAACTGCTGCCACTGCAAAACGAATAGAACCAAAAAACGTTAAGCAAGTAATATCGTTTTTACAAACATGTTCGTGGTACCGCCGTTTTATCAACAATTTTGCTAATGTATCAAAGCCACTAAGCAGTCTCACAAAGAAAAATGCCCCGTGGAAGTGGCGGAAGGAGGAGAAGATGGCATTCGATACCCTGAAGACTTTACTCATAATTGCACCAATTTTACAACAAACCAGTGATGGGAAGCCATTCCATTTGAAGACAAATGCCAGCAACGATCGGCGCTGTTCTAGTCCAGGGGGAGAAAGTCAACGAACACCCAATAGAGTATGCTTCCATACTCTTAACCGCCGCTGAACGAAATTACTCGACCACGGAACGTGAAGCTTTGGCCATAGTCTGGGCGGTAAACAAATTTCGTGGTTACATCGAAGAGGGTGAAGTAACTCTGATAACAGATCATCAGCCGTTGAAATGGCTATTGAGCCTGAAATCACCAACCGGTAGAGTCGCAAGATGGGCCTTGCAATTACAACCTTACAATTTCCACATCGAGTATACACCGGGAAGAACCAATATAGTCGCAGATATGTTATCAAGACAGCCATGCGATAATTCAGAACATACTGAATCTGGGGTCAAACTCTGCGCATTTGAGGTGGACATTCCTGCAAGAAAACCCAAAGAAATTCGAGAAGCACAACTTCAGGATACGCAGCTTAAGGCAATCATTGCATCCTTTGAAGACAATACCGAAATTGTCACACGCGGCTACTTGCTTAATGATGGGATATTGTACAGGTATTCACCAAATTCAGATGCTGAAAACGCGCAACTTCTTGTACCAACCCACGAACGCGAATCCAAAATTATCATGATGCTTCCACTGCAGGAACGCGTAACGATATCGCCAAACATATAGGTAATTGTCTACAATGTTTAAGATATAAACCTAGCAACCAAAAACCGATCGGTCTACTAAAAACTGTCTCAAGCAATCAAAGGTTCGAAATACTAGCAGTAGATCTCTTTGGACCTCTACCTGGAACGATAGATGGGTACAAGTGGATTCTGATGGTCGAAGATCTTGCCAGCAGATGGGTAGAAATATTTCCATTAATAGAAGCCACTGCTGAACATTGTGCTCTAACATTATTAAATTAAGTTTTTCTACGCTACGGAACTCCACGAAGATTAGTGACAGACAATGGCACACAATTTATGTCTGTACTAATGCAACAGCTAACACATTGCTTGGGCATCGAACAAACACTAACCCCAGTTTTCATCCAGAAGCAAATCCAGTTGAACGCAAGAACAGATATATGAAAACCCAACTCGCTATCGTTGTAGGCAACAATCATGCAACTTGGGCTGACGACTTGCCATCCATAAGATTTGCCATGAACACTGCCAAGTGTCAAAGCACCGGCTACACCGCTGCGTATCTAACGTTCGGGAGAGAACCTAGAACCATCGATGACGTCAAACATGACTTAAGAGCTATGGCGCAAGCTGAGAATTTTATTCCGCAAATCACTTCAAAATTAACGCGTCTAGTTGAAGTTCTTCAGGATGTCAGAGAAAGGGTAGAGAAATCACAAGACCACAATAAGTTTCAAATCGGAGACTCGGTACTAGTCACCACACATGTACTCAACAAGTCTTCAAATAAGATTACCTCCAAATTTATACCAAGAAGAGATGGACCCTACGTTATTATCAACCAACTTAGGACATCAACTTACCAAGTGGCTTCGAAGGACGACCTTACTATTCCCTTGGGGACATATCATGTTTCGTCCCTGACCAAATTCACCTCTACAAAAGAAATCAGAGATGAACAACCAGTTCGAACCCTGCGAAGATGAGGACGACCAGCAAGAAGCAACATTCCTGTCGCATCGTCGAAGCGACCTCAGCGCCAGAGAGGGAGACTGTAGCAACCCAATAATTAATTGGCAACATAAAAATACTCTATTTTCTTGAACTATTTATTGAAATGTAAAAAATCTGAATTTAAATTAATTTTCAAAAAATGTTTGCTCTTACTGTACACTAGAATCAAAAGTATAACAAAAGCTCATAAAGCTTTAACTTATGTTTTCAAAAAGCTCTTCCAGCTGTATGTGTTCTACTCCACCAAATGGGTATAAATAGCCAGCACCGCTCTTGAGATCTTCAATCTTGTTCAATTAGGGGTTTGAGGTGTTATTCAATGCAACCGTTTTCTACCGTCCTTGGAAGAATACACCACACTTCTTGCGCGTATTAATTAATAAATATATTTTTGCCCCTTGGTTGACCCTTTTAGAAGCCCGTACTTTAACAGGTACTACAGTCCCCGGACCGCATACCTGTGGGTAAGGACTCCTCAAAGGCAGTAACAATTTTTTTGTATTATTATTTCGAAAGAGTTTTAAAAAACAATAAAAATAACAAAATAAAAGTAACGTCTTTCATTACGCCAACAGAGGCGTATGTATCGAGTCACACCCCCCTCGCCTTTTACCGCTCTACCGACTTAAGTTGCCACGACGATATCTACGTCAACGCTACATACTTTGGTAAGATAGTTAATAGTCTTTATGTGGGCCTTCCAGCAGGCAAAAAAGGAGTTATTACTAGGATGTATGTAGGGAATAAAATACTCGATATGCCTGCTATGAATGGAATGTTCAACGATGCTTAGAAAAAAAGGGGCGATACAATCTAGCATTCCGTAATAGAGTGGCGAGCTGGAATTCGAGCCGCCGAGATTTTGCTAGGTAATAATTCTGACTTATTCTCGCTTTTTATGCATAAATTTCGCCTATCATACTGTGACGTATCAAGAAGCAAACCAAACTACAGAATACCAACAACATAAATAAAGCACGAATGATTCATGGTGCCAGTGACCTAATACTCATTTGAACTAATTCAAGTGCTCAGCCTTAGAAACACTGCAGCAAATGTATCACCGATTGTGGAGTCATGTTTCTTGCTACGTTAAACGTTCGTTTACAAGCATAGTCACCGTACAGTGACTATGCCAAATTTGTATAAATACCGGAATTAAATCAATAAAGACAGTTAATTCCATGCCCTGTCGAAGGCATTATTTAGTCTTTCTTTTTTAACAAATTAGTAAAACAACATATTACAGCAGATCTTTTTGAAGCTTGACGCAAAATTTGCAAGATCAAAACGAAAGGTCTTGCTTATCATCGATAACTGCCCAGCTCACCCTAAACAAGTAAAAGTTAAATTAAACTTTATAAAGCTTGAGTTCTTCCCACCCAACCTGATTTCAATAGTTCAACTAATGGACATGGGAATAATACAAAATTTGAAAGTGCACTATAAGTGCCATATACTAACAAAAACCTTAAGGATTTGGGAAACCAAAAAAGAAGATTACAAAATATCACTTCTAGACTGTGTACGGGAAATTTCAAGAGCATGGGTAGAAGATGTAACTCCGTTAACGATTGAAAATTGTTTTAAAAAGGCCGGGTTTAGAGACGAGCCGTGGGACGAAGAAGATGAAATTCCGCTCAATTTACTTAGATCTGAGAACGAGGACGCCCATGAAATCGAGCAAATGTGGAACAAGTTAACAGAAGCGAATTATAATGTCGCAGATGTTAATTGGAAACACTTTATGGAGGTCGGTGACGGTATCGTGGCTACAGAAGTACATACCTGACAATCAGTCTGTTTTGGAAGAAATAATTAATGCTGAAAATAACGCAAACTAAAGTGAAGATGAAGAAAAACTCGAGTTAATTAATATAGAAATGCTAAGAAAAACCGAAATTGAGAACGCGATTGAATATCTGCAATCTGCAATAGAATTGACTAACCAAGTACCGGATGAAGTTCAAAACTATCTTTTTAAACTAGTCATTTAAAAAAAAAAAAACAAACACTCCACCTGTGATGACCCAATCAAAAATAACAATTTTTTTAAGTAAGTTATTTAAATAAGATTTTGACGATAGAACAATGAATTTACGTGCCTTATTTTAATTTTAATTTAGCAAGCTATTTTTTATTTATTTTTTTTTACTTTTTACGTTAACCCTTTCGAACCGATTGTGAAAATACATCCCCAAAAAATTTTAAAAATCCTACTGGGACAATTTAGTACGGAAATTATTAGCGGTTGGCTTTTTTTCGGTGTTTTTGACTGAAACTTTAATATCCCGTTACCTATGCGGTGTTTCCAAACGTCAGTTGTTTGTAATTGTGATTTAAAGGCACGTGCCTCCATAATTGGTGCGTAAATTCATTGTTTTTTGTCTATAACTTGATGTACGTTTTATAATTTACACTTTCTTGTAGATTTTAAAAACAAGTAATTTATTATAAATAAATATTGGCTTATATTGATACTAAAAAATTAATATTAATTGTTATTTTTGTGCATTTTAATTTTTTGGGACAATATATCCCAGTAGTTTTTTCTGTTGAGATTATATGTCCCTGCAGTATGCAATGTACTTTTTTTTTGTTACACAATAATTTTTTTTATGTAGGAAAGTATGTCTTCTAGTCGAGGTTTGAGAGGAAGAGAAATAGAGGACGTCCTATATGCAACCTCAGACGAGTCAGAGGATTTCGAGGATAGTGGTTCGGAGTACGAAGAGGAAGAATCTCAGTCAAATTACTCGAGCTCTGAAGATGATGAAGACCAAGCAGATGCGGATATGGAAGAATGTGTCAATTTGACAGAACAAATAGAACAATCACAAAATGACGAGATTATCGGTAGGGAAACCACAGGAGATATTAGGCCGCTCACAGCGGAAACAGAAAATATTTGGTCTGTCGATACCACAGTTCCAAGAATGATTGTTCCACCTGAAACTATTGTGGATAGGGGTTCGAGTGAATTGGACACGTTTTCGAATTTATTGTATGGATAAGCCAATGTACAAACGAAAGTATTCAAATCCTCAAAAGCTCCCAAGAGGATAAGTTCCGAAAAACAATGCCAATGTATTGGTCCAAAAAGAAATCGGTTGGTAACTTACTAATTAGAAATAGCATATCTCGTGATAGATTTCTTATGTTGCACTCGAAATTGTATTTCAACAACCCCAATAAGCCAACTGAGTGTTCTAAGACATATTATCTTGAAGAAGTTGCCAGTTGCCTAAAAAAAACATTCAATCAAAGCAGAGAAGATAGTTCTTTCCAGGCCTTAGATGATGAATCCCTGGTCAAGTTCAAGGGTAGATCTACCCTGAAACAATATCTTCCATTGAAACCTATAAAAAGGGGGATAATGATTTGGAAACCATCGGATTCAAATACAGGATACATTTACGATTTTAATATTTACTGTGGAAAAGAGTCACAAATGCTGGAAGGTACGTTGGGAGAACGGGTTGCTTTGATCGCTTCTTTTCTTCAGTTCATCTTTTTAACACTTTATTATTTCCTGCTGTTGGCACCATATATCGAACCGAAAACAAGTTCCATCCTGCCCGACTAAGTTGCCGAGAGGAGACAGTTTTATTTATATGAACCAGATTGGATCATCATGCAAGATACAAAATTGGTAAGTGTAATGAGTAACTGCCACGGATCTAAGCTAGGAACTATTCGACGCAAACAAAAGAATGGTGAGAAGGTAGAAACTAACTGTCCAGAATCTATTATTTTTTACAACAAATTTATAGATGGGGTCGACTTATCCGAACAAATGGAACAACTCTATGACATAAATCGAAAGTCCGGCAAATATTGGAAGAAAGTTTTTTATAAATTAGTTCAATCAACTTGCGTAAACGCATGGATTATGTATAAAGAAACTCACTCATCACTTACCGAAGTTACCTTACATTGATTATGTGTCAACGCTGGCAGAGCAAATGATAAACGATGGTCTACAGAAAACTAAAACACCGAAAAAGAAGAAAACTGGGCGATATCAGAAGCGTAGCACTGTACAGTATGGAGTTTTAGGCGATCATATGCCCATAGAAGGAAAAATACGCAGGAGATGTGTAAAGTGCTACAAGGACAAGAAAGGCGGAAAAATGATAAAAGAACACTATTTACTTGCACGGCTTGTGATGTTCCATTGTGCTTTAGTTGTTTCACTCCTTACCACGTAAAAAACAATAAACAATAAAATATTCTAAACTATTCATTATTTACAAATTGCTTTCTTTATTTGCCTTAGATACGGTTGGGACAATACATCCCAATTTACAAAAAAAAGTACAGCGCCCCTAGTGGAAAAAAAAAAATAAAAACGAACGATGAAAAATTGTATTGTTCCCTTACATTTAATATTTTCTCGACAGCAAATTCAGATTTCCTTCGGGGCAATTTCGGTTCGAAATGGTTAACTTTTTTTTTATTAAATAAACGCTTTAAAACAAAAAAAAATGTTTCTCTCTCCAACTCGAATTTTTCCAAAACTCCCTCTAACTCGAACAAATCATGGTATCCTAGCGGTGCTGTATGGCACCCGTTTTTTTGTGTCATAATTAATAATTACAAAACGTCAATTTTCCATGTGGTTCTAGCCATGGTTAGCTTTCTTTTCTAGTATTTAGTGCAAACCAGTAGGCTTGTTACGACTGGCATTGGAATTTTTTTATTTTGTGTTGTGAAATTATTGCAAAAAATGACTGTGCGATTCAAGTAAGTACATGATATTTTATTAATTTTCCGTAAATTGCTACATTTATGTATTTTTTATTTGTTTCAAAACATCGTTTGTCTTGATAATGCAATAATATTATCCAATCTTCTTCATGTGTTCGGTTTATCCTACGCGAAAAGTGACGGGAGCCTTTCGGCACCTGTAGGCTGTTATGTAGTCTTTTCGTTGTTTTAGTTTTTCCTGTGTTTATTAACTGTTATTGATTTTTTTTAGGGATATAAGGTGGTCTTATAAATAACCTTACAGGTCGACAACTCAATGCCAGATGCGAAGTGGTACTAGCATCATCCAAACACGCTCAAGTCGTAAAGAAGTACCTTCTAACTTTGAACCTGAGACCGGGTTTTCTGCTATTTACTCTCGGTCTTCTCATAAGCCGTTTCGTGGGTCTCACACTCCACGTGATCGCTCTGCATCTAGTAGGGATAGGGGTCGCGGAATAGAAGGCAATGCTCATCGACTTGATTCATCGAGTAGTTCCGATAGTTCTGTCAGTTCTGATGAAGACGAACCTCCAACAAAAAAAAAAAACAAAAAAGCGTATCGTATCTGGACAGATGACGATTTATAGTAATTTGCCAGTATCCTATATTTCCTGAAGCGAATTATCGATCTTATACAGAAAAATCGCCTGTGGAAATGCTGGATCGTTTTCTAGCAGAAAATGTTCTTAACCTCTTTTCGCAACTGCTCGGACCCAAAAATAACTCAAGACGATATGAAGGTTTTCATCGCTATTCTTATTTTATTTGGCTACAATACTGTCCTTTCTAAGAGACATTATTGGGACCAAGGCGAAGATATGAGAAATTTGATGGTCTATAACTGTATGCGACGAGATAGATTTATGAAAATAATGCGTTTTTTTACATTGTGCGGACAACAATTACATGCTTGCCACAGACAAGATGTGGAAGCTGAGACTACTCATTGATATCATATAAAAGAACTTGTTAGAAAACTATGTGCCATCTTCTACTCTAAACCATGATGAGTCTATGATAGAGTATTTTGGAAAACACGGGTGTAAGCAGTTTATCCGCGGCAAACCGGTTCGGTTTTAAAAACTGGTGCCTGAACACGCCTTATGGTTACTTGGTTGACTTCGAGAGTATTCAGGAAAATCCTGAATATGACAAATCGTTTGGGAAAGCAGCTTCGCCTCTTGTGAAAATGATAGACAATTTGCCTGAACATGTAAAGTGCTTGCCAACAAGTTTCTATTTCGATAATTTGTTCACCAGTTTTCAGCGGCTAGCACATCTGAAATCACGCGGGTATGAAGGGACGGGAACAGTTCGCGAGAACCGCCTTCCCAATGACCTTCCATTGACCAGCAAGAAAAATATGGCAAGAGCTGAGCGTGGAACTCATGTCCACTCAAAAAGTAAACAGGAGGATATAATTGTAGTTCGCTGGAAAGATAATTCTATAGTAACAGCAATGTCAACTATTCATGGTATCGAACCTGCGACAAATGTTGGTCGTTATTGTGCAACAGAAAAAAAAAATTCAGGTTCCGCGACCAGCTATATTCACAGAATATAATAAAAATATGGGAGGTACCGATCTATTGGACCAAAATATAAACACTATCGCATAGGAATCCGGGGAAAGAAATGGTGGTGGGCTATTTTTGCGTACCTCATTGATGCGGCCGTATGCAATGCTTGGGTGTTGTCAAAGCAAGCAGGTAGTAAACTCACTCAGCTAGATTTTCGAAGAGAAATTGTTCACACGTACCTTTTGGAGTTTAGAAATGAACCTCGTGGCGGCGGCCGTCCAGCAGTCTCAAAATCTTATCTAACTGGCCATAGAACCAAGGACGGCTTACGTTTTGATGGTCGCAATTACTTATTAGTTCCCACTACCAATGGATCCCGTCGCAAATGTGCTTTAGTGACTTGTAAGAGTCAAACGAGACTACAATGCATAAAGTGTGACGTGGAGCTCTGTGCAGCCTGCAACTTGCAATTCATACTTGAAAGTATCCTAAAAAGGATAAAAATATATTACTTTTTCTATAAATTCTTTTTTTTTTTAAATTACTTATCTTTTTCTTGAATAATAAAATATAAACCCCAAAACAGTTTTATCAATAGCTTGTAACATTGTTAGCTAACAATAAGCAAATTATTTAATTCAAGTTACACAACATCTGAGGCACGATAATAACCTAGCGATGCCATACGGCTGCCGATGGTTTTTTCCAGAAGTAAAATTCTAACTATCAGAAATGATTAAGTGGATCTATAGCCACAATATAATAAAATATTAAACGATTCTGGAACACTAAATTAATTCAGGTCATAATAGGTTAATCTTACAAACAAACTCCGATCCATCGATGTTGGTATCTTCGATGTAGACACGGTATTCAAGCATCAAAGGTGGAACACTAGAGATTTCGCATAAACTTTTGGCTAGATCCGATAAAGTGAATTCACTTAATAATTTTTTATATACCTAATAAAGCGTTATTGTTTTTTTTTTTAACATATTCCTTTGAATTAAATTTCATTCATTGTCTACTCAAAGAGTACTGCGTTCCGCATACTAATGGGAGAGGTAAACGAGTCGCCTCTGACGAGCTGAAACAATTTTGGTTCTTCCACGGAATCGAAAGCCTTCCCCTAACCCGAAAAACCAGCAACACCACTGTTACATTAGCCCATTATCTAGTATTTAGATTTTCAAATAAAAAAATCTTCCACCTAAATTGTGCCAAATAAAATAAAATGTATCTAAAAGCATATTACATTTTTGTATAAACCTCTTAATAACAATTTCAAAAGTTATTTTGTAACAAATTATTTTTTCAATTCGCACACTTTTTGTTTTACTTTAGTCCACGATTTAACCAAATATTATGAATTAGGCCAATGGAAAATATCCGATATCACTCTAAGAATGAAATTCAAAAATTTGAATGACTATACGGTTAGTTACCAATTTGAAATCACGCTTAATTTATCATAGAATAAAAAACTATCAAATTTTACAATAAACAATCAAAAAATTTATCATATTTTTGGTATTACCTATGAAGCGTGATTAAAATTATGTTATAATAAATAATAAAATAAAAGTAGGAATAATAATATTAACGTTGGCTATCATCACATTACATGTGGGAAGTTTTGGTTTTCTATCGTATTGCTGACTCTACTGTTAGATAGCTTAAGTCTAGTACTTACGACCTACACCATGAGCTGGATTAAGAAGATGATAAAAATTAGATTGTAGTTTTTTCACAATCAAATTTGATGTCGCATCTTTTTCACTTCGACATTCTTCGACATTGGTGCGGCTGCGCTGTTTAACCTGAAAATGCAAAAACATGAGATAAACAGTTTGAAAAATAATTTTTTAATCATTATTTCTGTCTATTATACAAGAGAAAATATTCGATGGATCCCTTTAAACCCTTTAAATTAGCAGAAATTATAACTAGCGATTGTACACGCTTCCGTAGGATAGAGACGATGTTTCTTCTCCTCAGAATTGATGTATCAGGTAGACATAGGCTCTGGTTTCTTTAGCTGCCAAAAAGAAACTTTTGTTTAGTAAAGAAGGTTCAGTGACAAAGGGATTATCAACCTAGGTATATTCATCATACGAGTATATGTAAGTTGACAATATTTGCCACTATGAGCACCGGAGATTCCTCGTCTGGTACGGTTTAAACCCCAACAAAATACATACATAGATATGTGGCTGGTCAAACTGCTGCTTTTGATGGCTTGATTCGGGAAACAAAAAAGATCAGACGGATTCCAGAAGAGGCATAGACTTCTGTCTAATGCGCAGACACATAGCGCAAATAAAATCCAAATACAGGAACGAGAAAGTGTCTAAAGCCACCTCTAGCGACGGACGAACATATAGGCGAGAATGGCACTTGCTGAAACCGATTAAACTCTCAAAATTGAAACCGAATTTTTTTCTTCTATCTTGAACACCGCTGAGAGAAAGAAAGCTTCTGGTTCCTTTAGTCGAGCGCTTTACTTCACATTATATCGAAATAAAGCCGATGCAATAACAGTTCCAGTGAACGGAACTGTTCAAAAAGCCTGTGCTACGACCAGCAAAGATCCGAAGTTCTGGTAGACGGAGGTCAGTTGATACGGTCAAATCCACAAAGGTGGTCTAAACTTTCTCCGTTTTGAAACCTAATGATGTAAAAAAAAAAGTTGATTACCCAGCACATGGACACTGGAGACAAAACAAATTGCTGGATGAATGTTACACACTTCCTCCAAAGTACTGTAAATAAAGTTGTCAGGACGTATGCGGTTAGTGGATACTACACAACAGCTTAACATATGTATGTATATTCGAATTTTGCGAAAGACAAATTACAGTAATTCTGAAGTAGTGATAAAGATCTTTTAGAACTCACGAACCGGTGTACTTTTCAAAAAAATCTCGCTATCAAAGCTGACTCACTCATCTCTACAATCCATTGGGGACGTAAATGAGGCAGTGGATCAACTACAATAAATAAAGCCATTATCTCAACTTGAACACACTGCGTAAAGTAGTGAGAAAATTTTTTAACAAATCCAAACACAGCCATAATTGGGACCTATATAAGTACTCTTTAACCAACTTCAATAAAAGATTGAGAAAGTCCAAGGGAGCAGACTGGAGAAAAAATGCGAGAACCTGGCAAAACTACCAGGAATGTCGCGTCTCCGAAAAGATCTCTCAAAAGACTCTTCAAATAGCTTAGGTCTGTTACCAAAAGTAGATGGTATTTTCACAGTACTAGTCGAGAGGATACTCAAAAAAGGGTACCCCCTCAACTGCCCCAACTACAAAAGTATAAGTGTGTCCAATATTGCGTACAAGATGTTACCTCCCATGCAATCTGCAATGCACTACCTGATTGGTAGCAGGGTTTTATGGGTAAATGAGGACAAAACCAAGTATATGCTGTCAACAAGAAGGGCCACAACACATCGAAGAATTAAAAAGAAGGTCATAGTCGAGCTAGTAAGGTACCAAGGTAGACACCTTGGCTCTGCTATTAATTTTGCCAACAACACATCAAACGAAGAGTATGTACCTCTTATCATTCGCTGTTTCCTCGGCCTAAAGACTACAAATGAGTAGTAAGATCATGTCCAGAAGCACTGAGGAGACTCTATATAAAAGACCCTCATCATCCCAGTCCAGTTTTATGGCGCAGAAGCATGGGCGTTAGCTAAGGTGGATAAAAATGTCCTTGGCCGTTTCGAACGTAAGATTTTCGGGTTGATTTTTGGTGCCATTTGAGTTGACGGGGTTTGGAGGAGGGGATTTACTGGCGGACTCTACAAGCCGTTATGTGACATTGACCTGGTCAAAAAATTGTAAATTAGTCGCCTGTGATGGTTGGAACATGTGCAACGAATGAACTTCAATACTCCAGAAGATTATTCGACTTCAACCCGGAGGGACGACGCAAAACAGAAAGACCTCAGCTTACGTGGTGCGCACAAGTAGAAGGGAATCTCAACCGAGAAGGATCGGACTAACTTTAACCCCACCTAAGTATAAGTAAGTACCTTTGCCGAAATGGAAACCAGTTGGCAACATTACAAAAAATATGAATTCTGTGAATACTTACAATAATCGGCGTCAAACGGTTCTTGGAATTCCTCACGTGTTAAATTCGCTTTTTAGAGTGTTGTAAATGGTACGAATATCCCACGATTTCTGCATGTCCACAATATATTTGCAAAGACGCACTACAAAATATAAAGTGATTATTAATAAGCTATCCCTCATCCATTAACTTCAAATGTTAAATTACAATTATTTATTGAATCTATCCTGCAGCTTAGTTATTAATATGTAAGATCACATTTGACTCAAGATTAAAGGACCTTAAGAGCTTATTTGGCACAAACTGCAGGGATGTCGTTGGTGCTCCTTTACCTGACTTTTTATGAGTTGGCTAACAAAAATTAGACAAATTTTGAAAGATAATAAATTTGAATTTAATAAAGAAAAAGAAAGAAATAAATAAAGTAAAGAACTCCTATATTTAATTAAGTTTAACTGTAAAAACCACCCAGCCGTGAAACCAATAACTAATCTCGCATTGATCACCCCTTTGGGATGTTGCTGACCAAAAAAAAAAAAGGGACACCTCAAATAAGAATGGACTTAAGAGGAAAATTCGATCACGCAAATTCTCCTTCAAATTATGGAAATCGAATTTTCAGTTCTTTAGCTCTTTTTTTGAAATAAGTATATGTAGTCTCACAGTCAAATACAATAGGTGTATTCGCGCTTCGGTGTATCTCCTCCTGTATCGTTGTAAAAGTGTAATACAGCCATACGTAATACAATGAAAAAATACGAGTATACTTGCTATCAACCCTATTGTAAAAGTGTAGCATTAAATTGAGAACATATTTTTGGCAGATGGTTGTTGCCGTTTGAAAAGAATTGGCAGAAATATAAACGGGAAAATATGGTAGTAAATAAAAAGCGACGAAGGGAAAAGCACGTTAAAAAACGGGATAATAAGGAAGTTTGTCTCATCTTGGAGTACATTCAAGAGGCAGGAAATTTCGAGGTAGAGATGTTTTTATTTCATATATCACATTGATCAAAAAGTTTCCGGAATGTATTCAGAAAATTTTAAATTATTCATCTAAATCTATATTTTCCCCTTCAGAGTAATCCCCATCGACTGCAACACACTTATGCCAGCGCTTGATCCAATCCTCGAAACATTTTTTATATTCGGTTTTCGGTATGTCCATCAGTGCTTCCTGCGATTTTTCCATTACTTCCTCTCGTCTGCTGAAACGCGTTCCCCGTTGTGGTTTTTTAACTCGATTGAACAGAAAGAAGTTACAGGGAGCCAAATCTGGTGAATTCGGTACCTGTTGGATGGTATTTGTTGCATTTTTAGTCAAAAAATAATGATGGCACTATGCGACGGCACGTTATCATGGCGCAAAATCCACGAGTTTTCTGCCCACAATTCCAGTCTCTTTCGGCGAATTTCTTCACACAAACGTCTCATAACGCCCAAATAATACTCTTTGTTCACTGTCTGGCCTTCTGGCAAAAATTGATAATGCACTACACTGTTGTAATCCATGAAAACCGTGAGCATTGCCTTCTTTTTGACTGAAAACGGCGTGGTTTTTTTGGTCTCGGCTCATTTGGTGAACACCATTCACTTGCGTGATATCTGAATTGCGTGTCGTACTCATAAACCCACGTCTCGTCTCCAGTAATGATCCTTTTGATGAATGTGGGATCGGATTCAGCCTCGTAAATCATCTCTTTTGCGACGTCAACACGGTCTCTTTTTTGCATCAAATTGAGGTCTTTTGGCACCAACTTTGCTGCTACATGACGGAAACCCAAATCATTAACCAAAATGTCTTGGACGGATCCATAGGCAATGTTCAAGGCCTCCGCTATCTTTCTGATGATTAATTTGTGGTTATTGACCAACATTTCTTTTACTTCATCAATGTTTTCGTCGGTTTTCGATGTCGATGGTCTGCCACTGCGTTCATCATCTTCGATTGACTCACGACCACTTTTGAACCGCTCGTGCCACTGGTAAATAACCGTTTTCTTTAGAGAATCCTTGTCGAAACATTTTTCCAACATTTCCAACGTTCGCGCACCATTAAATCCGTTTTTTACGCAAATGCATTTCTAAAATTGTAAAAGATCGCCAACACTCTTGGCTACGTAACTTTTGCAAATGTCAAGCTATGATGCTAAGATTTAGAGGGAATGTCAACAACAGATTTACCAACTTAATCAAACAAACAGAACTCAAATCGGAACAATGGGATCGCCACACGGTGGAGTGGTGAGGTGCGGGAACTTTTTGATCAAGGTGGTAAAAAAAAAAACAGAAAAAGCTGTACTCCTTCTTTGTTGATTTTCGTGGAGGGTTTGAGGAACTTTTGTATAAACTTTTTTAAAGTGGAATACCAAAAAAATTATTCATAGTCTGAATAGAGGTTGATACGAGAATCCTGTTGCACTTGTGTTGGACGGCGATTTAATCTCCGAAAAATTCGAAACTTTTATGGCAGTAGAACAAGGATGCATACTGAACGCATTACAATTTACACTTCATATTAATGATATAACAGATACGTATGATATATGTATATGATATATGTAGATGACACTGTCCTTCTGTGTGATACTGTGAACATATGCAGATAATGATTAACCAACTCAATGTATGTTGCAAATGCTGGAATTTAACAGTTAACCTGGAGAAATAAAAAAATTATGATCTTTAAAGATAAAGGTAACCGTTATTCCCGCTTGGAAAAGTAGAAGTTCAACGGAGAAGACATAGAAATTGTACGGAAATGCCAATATCTCGATATGGTATCAGCAAATCTTAATGTAAACATACATTTAGCAGAAAAACTTACGGACGGCTAAGCGAGCAATTTCTTCGACTTGAGAAGTAAGGCACAGCGCATACCAAATGCTGTTCCGGTCAACCGTTATACGGAGCCCAAATACTTGGGTATTTGAAAGGTTCCTTCGACATTTATTTAAGAGGATATTCCAATTACCAAAAAACACACAAACTTATATTTTGTATATTGAAATTGAAACACCAGCTATATTTTTGGACACTTTGAAAATGCATTTTAAATATGTTATTAAAGTATTATAAATAAAGAAAGAAAGAATACCAAATGTTATACTCAGAGTTTATATAACAACAGGCGGAAGTATTTAAAATGAGTGGCAAAAAATAGCATCAGGCCGTGGAGTAAATTTAGTAACTGAGACGAATTAACAGTCCTCTACTCCAACAGATATTTGACCTGATGTTAGAGAATTGAAGTCGATCTTTGTATGACAGATACGCTGATGAAGCCAGATCATGGCTGTTTAGGAGTTAAAACAGCAATTTCAATCATTACATAAAAGGCGGAACATCTTCTTTAATTGTTATTATGTCCAAAAAAAACACCACGATTTTCAAAATAAAAGGTGAGATAGTAAACCTCAATTATATACACCACCGAGCTGATCTACCAACATTATGCGACCTTTGCAACGTGAATGCGGAGGAAGACGTTTTCTTGATAAAGGAAAATAAAGTACTTAGCATTTTAATCGGCGAAAATGGATGGGATGTTTTATACAACTACACTGTAGCCGCACTTTGATATAGAAAATGTATAGTAGAGGAAGAATTCTAATTCTTAAACATACCTATTTTGAAAATAAATTAAAGACTTTACAGGTGACACGGTCTTAAACGAAACCATTTATAAAAATTAAATAACTACCTATATTACATAATAAAAGAAGTTGGCAAGCAAAAAAAATTATATTTGCTACATCGTACGACTAACTATATAAATAAAATAAATAGTACATGTCCTTAAACAGATAGCCTATTCCTATTAAACAATATCTTTTATTGGTGACGAAATCATTGACCCAATCACAAACGGCAAGAAGCTCCACGCCAAAATAAATAACATCTAAACTTACCAAGGAATGAAGTAGTCCGATACGATGGCAGATCCGGCAAAACTCTGCTTAAACTCTTAAACATGTTAAAAGGTAGCATACATTTTTTGCCTGGTTAGTATTACCGCAAATACATCAACAGAGTCAACACTGACATTCTGCACTCTGCCTAATATATCAAACAACTGCCGACGTGTAGAGATATTTGTCGATATATAAACAAAACGCAATTTCATGATCTAGGGAGTATTCCGCTGACCATCAGCTTATTATTTCGGCAGTTAAGTTGCCCACAAAGCGAACAGTTTTATTTTCTAACCGTACAGTGGTGTAGCGAGACTGAAATAAAAGAAATAGTTTTTAAAAGTAAAATAAATGGTGTGTTCTTTCAAAGGACTTTAATGGGTGGATTGACTTTGCTATTTGTCAACTAACCAGCAAAAAGTCAACTGCCTACACCAATCTCGGCGAAAGCAAGCAAGATAGTTGCACTTGATATTTGAAATGCATTCTTCTTTAATTGGTTTCAAGTCTGATACCCACAAAATAAATGCTGATGTGCCCCGGAGCTCTGTTATGTGTCCGACACTCTTGTTATTTTTTTATTAATAATCTATTGACCGCCACTTCCAATCTACGCGTCTCAACACAAACACCTCCTAGTTCCTACGCAAAGCATAACTATTAACGACAATTAGCGAGCGCAAACAGAAAAGCAAAGAGCAAAATCATAGAAGAGTTGTTTAAGATAGTGTTTTAAGAAAAAGCCCTGGAGTTATGGTACCTGTGAAGTGAAGATCGATCAACGATTGATTGCTAAAACAAAGGAGCAGGTATTCAACGCATCCGGAGCACATGCTTCCAGTATTTATAGCTCAATAAGTGAGTTTAAGAGTAGCTATCCTTTTATATTGCCAACTGGCTTGCCTTCAAATAGATCTCTCGAAGTAGCCAATACATATCAGAAAATCCGCGGCCGTCCTACAATGCCTAAGCCAGTTACCCCGTTACGGCAAGTCATATGAAAAAAAATTGCTGAGCAAGGAAAAGGAACAGCAAATAGATGCACTCGATTCAATCGAAAGAAAATAATTGATCCCATTGACAGCAGTAACGAAATTTAGGGATAAATCTGCAGAAATATACTTGCTAGACCTTCCACTCTCCCCAGCTCTTCGAGGAAACACTGAACGATATTATAGACAGCAAAAGTGATCTTGAGTTAATTAGTGCAACTTCGCGGGTCAACCAAATCCATTTTGAGCAGGTCAACAAGAAAAACGGAAGAAACCATATCCTGTAGCATAAAATATGGTAATCAGCCTGCAGATTCAAAACGTAAAAGTACTTACCATATGCTATTGACTCGGTTTTTTAAACCTCATTTGCAATGGATTGGATTCGAGAAAACCAACAAATTTATGCCTTTCAAGCTGTTATGGTTTTTGTCTGTTGTTCTTAAGATGTATACACATTTCTTTTATGAATTCTTATCAGTAGCAGATCTTAAATACAATGCAAATCTTCTCTATTCTTACCACCAAGGTTCCAATGAATTTTCCAGTAGTATTCCGCCCCTTCAAACTTTCAACCTTAACACCAGCTTCACTATGAATGCTCATCAGTTTACCCTTAATCTCACTTTCGAAATTACTCTGGAATCTACTTTTCCACTCCATAATTTTGCCACGCCAGTGAGACAGTAAAACTTCAGAAATGCAGAGAACTTTGCGGCTGTGCGCGAATCGATAAGTCAAGATTGCAAACAATTGATTCCACGCTGTTCCGATTAACTGGGCATCCCAGTTGTGTATTTTGCGAAAATAAAAATTAATAATTTAACCTATAAGTCCGTAGATCTTATTCATCCAAGAATCCAAAGACTATGATTTGGCTGTATTGAAGATAGAAATAGATCCGGATTTTCACATTATTCACTTCATTATTCATGAAGTGTCTTCATGTACTCATATACCGATACCGGCGTGTCGGTCACATCAATTAATAGGATACCATAGACTTATTAAAGACCAAGGCAAAAATGACCCTGCTAGGATGCCCCGCCCGTACGATTTAACACCATTAGACAACTTTCTTTAAGTTTAAAATATATGTATGACTTGAAACCGAACATTCGGCGTTACATTGCTAGAATATCGGCCGAATAATATGCGATTCATGCAAATTACGCCCGGCGCATTTACTCCAGCTAGCTGATCTATGGACTAATGGAATAATACCATGTTTCATAAATGGCCTCAAGACACGATTATCTAAAAAAAAATTGGGGCGCATCTGGTTAAATACCCGGCCCTTTCATTTTGACAAAAGCCACCGCAAGTGAATTCCAGAGAATCCTGTTTTACTTGGAAATATCTAACACTCTATCTGATTGTTATTTTTCATAGATTTTAACAGTAATACAAGTTACCTCGACCCAGAACTGCGGTTGCTACAGAAATCCCACAAATAAGGCTGTCAAAATTAACAAGAAATTGCCAAATCTGTATAAAGGCTACTTCAAATATATCATTGTTGTTCTAAATGATTAAAAACCATGCTGTTATATTTAATTAGTTTGTTGTCTGAAATACTTACTTATTCATAATAAACAAATATTACACTTCCGCAGTTGTAATTAATTTGTACAACCACAACAAAATCCTATCTACCTTTTTTAGTGTTTGAATCGTGGGGAATAAAATCACATTATAATGCAGCTGTCAAACGGATGAAAGGAGACGTAGCAAAAATGGCTGCATTCAACAATTGTGGAAACTCGGCTGAGTTCGTAAACGTTAAAAAAATGCGCATCGCTTAAGCATCACTGCTTATGTGATACGATGTAGTGATTGCTTTCATTTTGTTGACGCTCTTGAACGGCTGATTATTTTGTGTCTATTATTTTGTTTTTTATAAAAAAAAAATGTCAAATAAATTAACAGCGACGTTTTTTCTAAATACTTTTCTTAATAATGTTGGCAATTATAATGGCAGCATATTTAAACATATTTTAGACATAAAAAAGAAACAATTGAGTCGAAAAGTATTGTTAATTTCTTCGGCCTTAAATAAAAGTAGATGTTTACCAAAGTGCAAATTTTTTTTGAAGTTATAAAAACTTATCCTGATGATGTGTTTTTCCCCATTTTCGCATGAAAAGAAAAACATTTTGTGTAAGTTCACTTGCATTAAACAAATTAAAAAAAATGTTAACCATTCTTTTGTTTGTAATCTTAAATGAAATGTTAAATTTCATCGCATTACGATAATCTATGATGCGTTTTTGTTTGCGCAGCAGTTGATTTCGTGTTACATTTTAGAACGCGATGCATCGCATCATTGCCACATGTTTACAATTAAGAACGCTTGACGATGCAGTACTGCGTTGATACTGCGATTATGAACTCAGCCCTCTGGACAATTGTGGACAACTCTTGACAATTGTTGAATGGAATGTAGCGACAGGAGTCTGATTCTGTTTGTGCTTGTTTGCGTTGACTTGGGCAGGAAGATTGTCCAAAAGACAACGCTTTCTATTTAAGTCGAAAGAAGAAAGGTTTCTTCCACCTCTGAACTGGATTTTTTACTCATTTCTGACACATTTTTTCATTTTAGTTTTGATTGTTGATGAGCAAGAAAGTATAAAGAAGAGGAAAAAATTTAAGTTTCAAGCCAACTGCTTAAATTTAAAAAATAAAAATGATCCGATTCAAGCATTCCGCTGTCGAAAAGGCTTTCGTCCCCATGAAAATGTGGAAACGGCGTTCATGGGCAGGATTTTAATGCCCATGTCAATGTGAACAAACACCTTAACAATATCTAAAGATAAAGTTGATTTCATAATATGCCCTGTTCAATTTCCATATACCACCTTGATCAAAAAGTTCCGCATTGTTCCAATTTGAGTTCTGTTTTTGTTAAGTTCGTAAATCTGTTGTTGACACTCCCTCTAAATCTTGGCATCATAGCTTGACATTTGCGAAAGTTACGAGAGTACATCTATATCTGTGTGTGTTGGCGATTTTTTACAATTTTAGAAATGGATTTAAATTTGCAACAACGAACTTGTTTTCGAACAACGAATTTTGCGTAAAAAACGGATTTAATGGTGCGCGAACGTTGGAAATGTTGGAAAAATGTTTCGGCAACGATTCTCTAAAGAAAACGGTCGTTTACCAGTGGCACGTGCGGTTCAAAAGTGGTCGTGAGTCAATCGAAGATGTTGAACGCAGTGGCAGACCATCTGTATCGAAAACCGACGAAAACATTGATGAAGTAAAAGAAATGTTGGTCAATAACCGCAAATTAATCATCAGAAAGATAGCGGAGGCCTTGAACATTGCCTATGGATCCGTCCAAGACATTTTGGTTAATGATTTGGGTTTCCGTCCTGTAGCAGCAATGTTGGTGCCAAAAGACCTCAATTTACACGGATTACAACGGTGTAGTGCATCATGAATTTTTGCCAGAAGGCCAGACAGTAAACAAAGAGTATTATTTGGGCGTTATGAGACGTTTGCGTGAAGCAATTCGCCAAAAGAGACCAGAATTGTGGGCTGAAAACTCATGGATTTTGCACCATGATAACGCACCGTCGCACAGTGCCATCATTATTCGTAATTTTTTGACGAAAAATACAACAAATACCATCCAACATCCACCGAATTCACCTGATTTGGCTCCCTGTGACTTCTTTCTGTTCAATCGAGTTAAAAAACCATTACGGGGAACGCGTTTCAGCAGCCGAGAGGAAGTAATGGAAAAATCGCAGGAAGCACTAATGGACATACCGAAAACCGAATATAAAAAATGTTTCTAGGATTGGATCAAGCGCTGGCATAAGTGTGTTGCAGTTGATGGGGATTACTTTAAAGGATACAATATAGATTTGGATGAATAAACCTGTATTTCCAATTTTCTGAATAAATTCCGGTATCATCAATGTGGTATGTATACTGAAACTACGGCCTACCGCTTTCCTCTTCTAAGCACTAAAACCTGAGACGACGGTTTAACCAACACAAATAAACTCGAACATATCACTAATACTCATGACCTAGGAGTGTTGTATAAACCAAAAGCCAACTGTTTTAAGGCACACAAATAAGAAAATAAATAGAGAAATAGGTAAAATCTAATTAAAAAGTAATGTTTTATACGGAACACGTGCTCGAAAAACAACTGAGGACGATTCCTAATAAAATATTTTTAAAAAGGAAGGGTGTTGCAACAACACGCGGTGTTCCCAAGCGGTCCCTCAATCTAAGCACTAACCGCGTCCGACGTTCCTCGTTTTCGGAGATCGGACGAGAACCCAAACTTTCAGCGTAGTGTGGTCATTGGCGTCATTCTTATTAGCAAACTTCTATGTTCCGTAAATTTTTACACCCTCAAATGCGTTATGATGTTGCAAAAATTTCCTGTTTATTTCCTGAAGCGACTGAAAAGCAGCAATCTGATCCGTCCCAAATTCCAACTTTGCATCTTTCCCCATTAAGTCCGACAGAGGTTTAGAGAAAATTTGGTTGAAACTTCCGAAAGAATCCCGTTAATCCTAGAATGCTTTGTACCTCTTGAACATTGCGAGGCTTTGGAAATCCATTTACCGCCCTTATGTTTTCGACCCGCGGTTTTATACTGCTATTCGCAACGATAAAAAATCGCAGTTTTCCCATTTGATGAATATACCATTTTCCTGGGCTACTTTTAAGACAACCGCTAATTTCTCTAGATTTTCTTGTTCACTTCTCGCAGGGATGTCATTGTCTAGGTAAAGAAGTAAGTAAACTTCCCAATTTCGTTCATAGAAAACCGTGTTTAAGAGTCGCTGAAGAACTAAGGGCGAGTTGTATCATCCTGGTATTATAAAAGACGTGTACTTTCTACTGGATTCGATGATGTTAACATGGAAAAATCTGTTACGAAGATCTAAAGTCGTATAAACCTTCGCACCATATAGCTTTTCTAACGCATCTGGGATACCTGTCTTTGATGATTTATGCATTTAGCTTGCGATAGTCAATGCAGAGCCTATTACTGCTATCCTTCTTTTTGAGTATTACTATAGGGCTCGTGAAATACGACCGACTATGCCATATAATTCCCTCGGACATCCATTCTTGAATCTGGTCTTCCACTGGTTTCTTTTCTGTAGGCGCTAACCTCCTCGCTTTCCGGTAAATGGGTCGATCATTCTTTTTCGGCAAGTTTCATCTTCAACTTTTCGTACTAAATCCATTGTACTGTTTTTTACTGTGTTCACCACTTTCAAGTTCTCTAAAAAGTTTTCAGGATCTTTTCTGTTAAAGTTTGCAAATCAATTGCAAACTTTAACCTCGCCATTCTTAATCAAGAGGGAGACCTTTTGTAAAAAATTTGTTACCCAGAATAATATCATCAGATAACCAATCATCTGGAACCACTTGGAAACGAACCTTATGCTCTTCGCATTGAACGTTGATATCCACCACAGTAGACCCCAATGGCTTACGAAGCTTATTAGCACCGAAACCACTTCAGGATCGTGGTCTCCCAACCCCACTTCACGCTTGACCGACTCCTTTATGTTTGTAACTTCGCTTCCGTTATCAATTAGAGCATAATAAATGCTTCCACCGACGTTCACGAAAACTCTGGAGCTGTTTACACTAATACGGTTAAGGTTGTGCCTACCACTGAACCACCCGTATTCACTGCATGAAAAACAACGCGATGCCGTGCTCCTATCGGGACATTCCTGAGATGCATGCGAAAACGAACCACAGTTGCCACATCTCCTTCAGCATCGATATTCACTGGAAGATGGACCAGCGTGGTTTTCAGCCTTGACCTTCGATTTAAAACTACTTCCACTCTATTGCTATTGCTGCATGGTATAAAAATATTCTAAAAACCTGTCCGTATCAATCCTGGGACGAGGGCGTGAAATTCTGAAAATCCTTTAACCACCTTTTGACGTTCTTACCAGTTTCACCCGTAAAAGTTTTAATGGGCTCTTCAACATCCCTAAACACAAAATTATTGTCTTTCGGCATACGTACCTCCTTATAAACTTCCCCCTCATCAATGGTTTTATTATCAGTGACCTCTTGGTTCGATTCTTCTTCTAGCTTTAGTCCTCTAAGCCGTTCGACAAGTTCGGTCTTTAATTTGTAACTAGGGGACGCACCCATTTGCTTAAGTAAATCTTGTAATGCTCGCATTGTTAGGGAACTTAATTCATCCATTCATCCATTCATACCAGGAAAAAATACACTTAATTCATGTAAAGAGAAGTAAGAACAAAAATTGTGCAAAAATATAAACAGGAAAATCAGCTGTCAATGATGGAATAAAATTGGCTTCAACGCTGTCGATAATACAGTGGTAACTTTAATCTTTTTTTAAAATTTAACTAATACTGCTTGGTATTAAAGCTTTTATTAAATTTCATGCAGTGATCAAGTCTCTGTTCAAACGTATCTAATAAACGGAGAGCTCACCAGAGGGCTTGCGGTAAAAATCTTCCGTTTTGTTTGCAAATAACTTTACACTTTTTTGCTTTTAAATATTTTTTCATTTCGTTTTTGTCACTTCATCGTTCTAGTTTTTACAGGTCTTTTTCGTTTCGTTTTTTTGGAGTTCTCGCAGATGACACTCAACTGGTTTGCTATATGTCTCCCCAACAGTTTTTTTTATATTTTATAGCAAGGATGTTGGTCCAAAGTCTTTTATATCTCTTGCTCACTTAAGCTTAGCTATTGGAAGCATTTTCCTTTTTTCCAAATTGGTGGAAAATAGCAATTATTCAGACAGTAGTTGAATATAGCACAGAATAATATGTCAAGAGAACTAGGACATTTTCGAAGAATGAAGTTTGAGATGTTATCTATGTTATCTACAACCCGAAGTGCAAGTGATTTAAGTAATACAGGCTGTCGTACTTGATATTTGTGGTGACTCATTCCAAAACCTTTAGGGCGAGTTCAGGTGAGAGTAGCTTTATACAGGAAATTGGCTATAATGGCTGCTTCGTACTTTTAAGTCTGAATTCTAAAAGGTCTGACTGACCAGAAAGCAGGGCCCCCGCCCAATTATCAAGGCTTCGCCCATCAATGACGTTGTCTAATAAAAAGCGGGGGTAGATTATTCTATAACTGGTCTTATCGAAAACATCCTCAGATTTATAGCATGAATGGATGCTACGATTTGACCAGTTACAAGTTGCCGGTCATAGGTCTTGTTGGTGGCTTGACCACCGGTAGTCCATACCAGGACTTAAATCACGGTACCATGGGAGTCAGGAGCCCCCTGGATTTCGGTCCGGGCCTGACTTGTTAGAGGTAGGCCCCCTTGTGGGAGCATCATGGTGGCTGTGGTTTAAACCCAAATCGCGGGTAAGGGTTTCCTTTTTGGTTTAGCCCATTGTAGAGTTGCAAATGAAGTACTGGGTGCTGCGACCCTAAGAGCAGCAAGAGGTTTTAGGTCGGCCTCGACTCATACCAAGGGTGGAACTTGTGCCTCCAACACAGTTCCGAATTGGTATCAAAATTTTTGTGGCGAGCGATGGCAAGGCGTATCCTTGCTCCCTAAACATTGAGTCTTACGGCAGGAGGTTTACGTTAAAAATCCAGGTACGTTCTGACCAGAAACCAAGAAGTGGACAAATCACTATATCGTCGTTGCTTCTTCAGATTGTTTCTCCTATGATTCGGTACTACTTGATGTGCTAATCTAGGAGCTTTTAAACCCTACCTTTGTGGACTTACTTGCTAACAAATGGGTTGTAATAGGTCTAGAAATAGCTTTGCATATCCATCCACAGTGTCATTTTAGGCAATCTCCTTGATGTACATAGGTGTTCCAAATAGGTTCGCGATCCAGGGTTGTAGCGCATGTGTACCCAAAATCGTGGTATAGTTTCGGCAACTATCTAAAACATATCGGTTTTCCATCCCCATTATTTTGTATACCCTTAGGGAGTCTCTAGGCTGTAGTATTTCAATCAAGACGTATTCATTTAAAATTGGTGCTTTCCCTTATTTCGATTCCTATCCAATTTACAGTGTCTTTATGCTTTGAATGCCAATAAATAAGAAAATGTCGTAGAAAGTAAAGTTTACAGTCATTCGATTGAGTATTTACTTTAATAAACCCTGAGTACTCTCTGAAGTACTCGTATTAGTACATAGCTCCATCAAACGTTCTTGCGTCTTATGTGCATCTTTTCATTTTCAGACAAAAGTGCCTGACCACTGTTTTGTTCATGAGGAACAGGATTAATTGGCGCCAAAGCGTGGCGTATTAAGGCGCGTTAAAATTAACGGAACATTGAAGTTTGCTGACAGAAAAGACGCCAACGACCATACTACGCTGAAAGTATCGGTTCTCGTCCGATCACCGAAATCAAGCAGCGTCGGGCGCGGTTAGTACTTAGATGGGTGACCGCTTGGGAACACCGCGTGTTGTTGGCAACACCTTTTTTTAAATTATTTTATTAGGAATCGCCCCCGTTTGTCCCAAAACGTGTTGCATATAAAACCTTCGTTTTTAATTGGATTAATTTATTTGACCTCGGTTATGAACATTCTTCAGATTTTTGGAGGTTATTTGTTGGTTAAACCGTCATCTCGGGCATTTGATTGGCAATTGGTCTTACTTCCTCCGTTTTATAAACACCCAATGCAGTCCATGTTATCAAATGTTATCCGCTTTGTTTCGAAGTTTGAGGAGAATGTTACTGAAATATAAGAATTTTCCAGAAGGCGCGGGCCAACAAATATGAAGTTTAACAAATCAAATGCAATCATTTCGTTTAATTTTATGAATAGAAGTCTTGTTTAAAAAGCAACTTCTACTTTATTATACTTCTGGTTATTTTTAATCATCACTTTCAGGTTACACCAACTACAACGATTATTAACTATAACGCACAACTGAATACTGATCGGCTCTATTGCCTCTGCCCTTTCAAATTGTCCATCTTTGTTTCCTCGTTGTCGTTTTCTTTGCATCAGACGTTTCGACATAACCAACTACGTCTTCTCATGTTTTGTTTGTTATTTTCGCGTTCGCCTTATCATCCTCATCATATGATCTATACGAGTACTCGTCGATGTCTCCCGACGCTGTTCCTTTTTGTTTGCGTGCCGAATACAATCATGAAATTTTCTATAACACATCAACAGATTTACGTATATTTAATTACATATGCATGTTATGTTACTGCCACAGTCATATACATATATACATAGATATACATATGTGTGACTCTTGCGCGGAAAACAAATAAAAATGCAGTCGATCAAATTAGATTCAGAATATCTCTTGTTTTCTTATAATTCTTTATTCACAATATACTCGTATCTTTATTTGGAGATCTACACTACTTGACAGACTGACACAGACTACTCTTAAAAACTAGCCTGCCAGCTGCTTTACATATTTTATCAGTACCCCTTCTGTGTGTGTACGTTTGTTTGGCTTCCTTTGGCTTCGTTCTCGTATGATCTTGTCGTCCGTTTGTTGCAGTTAGCGGTTCTGATATACTTGCACGTCTACATAATTCGATATGTGTGTTTTAGGGAATTACTCTGTCATCTGTAATGTGTTGTTCGTTTGTTTGCGCTCACCATCCCACACCACATATAGTCTGATGAGTGTCTTTTTTTATATGATTTTCTCCTATTCCATATATTTTTTGTTTTATGACTCGGTGCTAAGTTGTTCCGTTGGTAATAACTCTTTGTTTTCACCCCTTCGTATTTTATTTTTGCTTCAAATGTATAGTAAATAATTTAGTTTAATATTTTTATTTTTTTTTTTTAATTCTACACCTGTGTTAACAACTATAAAACTGGAAACGAGGAGATATCGTATCACTCGTTTCCGAAACAAAGTAAAAGGTGCAAGCAGTGTGTTTTTTCGTGCCGCCGAAAAGGCAAATTAAATACAAAAATGGCGTGAATTTGTGGCAAACATTTTAAAAAAAAGTGATTTTATCATTAACCCATAGCACAAGCAATATGGAATAGTTCTTAAAACAACTAGAATTAAAGAAGATACTGTTCCTTCACTTTTGTTACCATTGCAAAAGGATGAAGAAGTGAGGAGCCCACAGGATTTACGGATTCAAAATAGACTTTTGATCCCAAGGTATGTGAAGAACAATTATTATAACCGTTATTTACACTACTCGGTTTTCTTATTTCAGTGATGCACTAATTGTGCATGACAAGGAGAACATAGATCTGGAAGTCCCCGCAGAGAATTTATTTCTACAAGCAAACTGATGCTTCCAAGGTAGACTGCGGTAGACAAGTTAAACCATTAATAGTCGGCTGTAGTACACAAACTGATGAAATCATCCCCACATATTGTCAGTAAGTAGATGACATATTAAATTAGTGTAATGCGAATTAAGTATAATTAGAATTTCAACTATTGTTTGTATTTGCAGATTATTGGAGGAAATAGCAAAATTGAAAGCAAAAAGCTGGAAGCAGCAACAAACTATTGACTCCGTTGGTAATATTTTTGCCAAGGGCCAATTAAGAAAATTAGAATGTCCTCAAAAACGTGCAAAATGGTCATCAGACGATATTGCCAATGTGAACGTCAAAAGGTGAAACTTGCAACAAAATTATTCTCACACACGGTCTCTCAAGCTATTATGGGGGCTGGTAGTTCAGGGGAACTAAGTTCGGGAGGCTGGCTTAAGTGTTCTGTATTTTTTAAACAGGTAATAATTCAAATTTCCTTAAAAATCATGTGTTACCTACATCTTTACAATTCCAGGTGAATGATTGGTTCTACTGTCTCAACGTAAGAGTTCCTTACCAGACTTTCAGAGTCGCTCCAATTTGTAATTGTCGATGAGATGACTTCCGTAATGCTTAATATGAGGGTTAAAGGCCTTCCAGAAAGGTAATGTTGAAATAAAGGATTTTTTCTTTTTACAATCTTATAATACTTTTAGGCATTATGATATAGCTTATTGTCTTAACTATTGTATTTAAAACAGTTAATTAATCTCTCCGAAAGAAAAGAAAGAAATTTTCTTCCGTTCACGTACGTACTCGTACTTTAGAATTAAACACCTAAATACTCGTAATACAAAAAAAAATGATAAAAACAATTTTGTAAAATAGTAGAGTTAAACTAGTCTATTTTGAATTTGTGACATTTTTTTTCTAAACATAGAATCATTTTTATATTAACTTATGTTCTAATAAATTTCATACTTATGTATTCAGGAAATGGAATTCATCTTTTTGTGTTATATTGTCTGATACACGCACATATCAAATTTGTTTCCAGATACCGCTACGCCGAGTCGCAGATGACCCTCTAACACAGAGTTTGACCGAAAACCAATGTCACTGAGTCGAGAAAAAAATTATTGATCAGATTGCTAAAACACATCGAAGAGTTTCAAAATAGGCCTCTCCTGGGTCGATACATCGCGATCGCTTCCAGTGAGATTTCCATGCATCGCACACATCACGGTAGGCCTCATCTGGAATATTTTTTTTTTATAATTTACGCGCGCCTAAGGGGGTTATGATACCCTTTTACTGTTGCCAGGGCGCGGGCGGAAAGATAGAAGGAGGAGAAAGGAAAACATTGTTGTGATGTAGTGGTTTGAAACTCAGGTGTGTTTGGTTTCGATATTGACTCTCCAGGGGGTGGGAGTTCGAATAGGACGGAGAGATTTTTCTTCTCTCGGAATGTGAGGTTGTGAATTTTAACGGTTGTTTTGTGCTTGAAAACCCTACAACAGCCCAATCTACATGTCAGTGTTATGCCTTCACACGCAGATTTTTCTGACTGAGTTCCGGAAGGAACCTTGACCTTCCGAGTGAGAAGCGATTGCTAGTACCACTACACCACGGCCACCCCTATCCCTCACAGCCTTGGTGCAAGATTCTTTGACTTTGTCAAATGTCCCGAAATGATATCCATTCATGGGAGTTTTCAAGCGCGTAAACAAAAAGATGTCTGGGTGAGCCACGCCAGGCTGAAAGAGCCAAGACAGGATGCGATAAAACATTTGTTTGAGTCCGTTGAAAACGTAGAATTTGGCGACAATAAAATCACTGACATTACCTACTTTTCGGACAAACCCTGTAGGTCAATATTCATATACTCGTATAATCGAATCTTTAGCACATCGCGCGTGTTTTCAATTGGGGAAAATTCGGGACTTTGTGGAGGTCATTTTAAAATGTTAACATTTCCTTCAGCGAGGTACTCCACAATTTTTTTCATGGTGTGAATAGGTGCTATTTCCTGTTGAAAGATAAAATCTGCCTCTATTAAGGTCGGTCTCCCCTAAAACTTTAAAGTACATATTCACATTTACCTGGACCAGCATTTGATATTCCTAGAATCTGCTTGTCAAGCCCATCAGAAGTAATCTTAGGTCTTCCTGGTCTTATTAATCCGGAAACTCTATTCTTACTAGTGTATGCAAAAATTGTTTTACGGATCGCTGTATAAGATATCCCGAACTGCTTGAAAACCAGAGACGAGTCATTTGAATTTAAGGCTATTGAGTGGTTACAATTCCAATATCTTCAAAGTACTCTATAGTGATTCCAACAAGGATTTTAAACCAACTTGTTTTGATAAAAAAGCAGCATATTAACAAGAAAATATTGATGTGGTAAATAATACACGTCTCCAGCAAAGTTCTGTAGAGTAGTAAAATTAGTAAATGCCCGCACTAACACCATCGCTCTGTCTTGAAAAGCTCTTCTTAAGTCTCCTTAATGCTCCATTAAATTAACTACTGTTTCAATACGCTGACCCCATGCTTACTGATGAAAAATTGGATGACCCTTTTACATTAGAAGGAATTCAACAAACTATCAAGGATTCAAAACAAAATAAAACGCCCGGAAATGATCGAGTTCCATTTAAATTTTATAAAAATGTTACAACCAATTTTATGAATACAAAAGACTTAGTCAGTGGGTCCAAGAAAAAAACATTCTTACAGAATTTCATAATTGCTGCGTCATATACCACCTTGATCAGAAATTTTTCGGAATTTATTCAGAAAATTTCAAATACAAATTTATTCATCTAAATCTACATATATTGTCCCCTTTAAAGCAATCCCCACACTTATGCCAGCACTTGATCCAATCCTCTCTTCCTTCGGCTTCTGAAACGCGTTCCCCGTAGTGGTTTTTTAACTCGATTGAACAGAAAAAAGTCACAGAGACCCAAATCAGGTGAATTCGGTGGATGTTGGATGGTATTTGCTGCATTTTTCGTCCAAAGATTACAAATAATGATGGCACTGTGCGACGGTGCCTTATCATGGTGCAAAATCCACGAGTTTTCTGCCCACAATTCTGGTCTCTTTTGGCGAATTGCTTCACGCAAACGTCTCATAACGCCCAAATAACACTCTTTGTTTACTGTCTGGCCTTCTGGCAAAAATTCATGATGCACTACACCGTTGTAATCCGTGTAAATTGAGGTCTTTTGGCACCAACTTTGGTGCTACAGGACGTAAACCCAAATCATTAACCAAAATGTCTTGGACGGATCCATAGGCAATGTTCAAGGCCTCCGCTATCTTTCTGATGATTAATTTGTGGTTATTGACCAACATTTCTTTTACTTCATCAATGTTTTCGTCGGTTTTCGATGTCGATGGTCTGCCACTGCGTTCATCATCTTCGATTGACTCACGACCACTTTTCATCCGCTCGTGCCACTGGTAAATAACCGTTTTCTTTAGAGAATCCTTGTCGAAACATTTTTCCAACATTTCCAACGTTCGCGCACCATTAAATCCGTTTTTTACGCAAAATTCGTTGTTTGAAAACAAGTTCGTTCTTGCAAATTTAAATCCATTTCTAAAATTGCAAAAAATCGCCAACAAACACAGCGATAGATGTACTCTTGGCTACGTAACTTTTGCAAATGTCAAACTATGACGCTAAGATTTAGAGGGAATGTCAACAACAGATTTACCAACTTAACCAAACAAACAGAACTCAAATCGGAACAACCTTTATATTACATAATCTCCGAAAAATTCGAAACTTCTATGGCAGTAGAACAAGGATGCATACTGGGCGCATTACAATTTACACTTCATATTAATGATATAACAGATACGTACGATATATGTATATGATATATGTAGATGACACTGTCCTTCTGTGTGATACTGTGAACATATGCAGATAATGATTAACCAACTCAATGTATGTTGCAAATGCTGGAATTTAACAGTTAACCTGGAGAAATAAAAAAAATTATGATCTTTAAAGATAAAGGTAACCGTTATTCCCGCTTGGAAAAGTAGAAGTTCAACGGAGAAGACATAGAAATTGTACGGAAATGCCAATATCTCGATATGGTATCAGCAAATCTTAATGTAAACATACATTTAGCAGAAAAACTTACGGACGGCTAAGCGAGCAATTTCTTCGACTTGAGAAGTAAGGCACAGCGCATACCAAATGCTGTTCCGGTCAACCGTTATACGGAGCCCAAATACTTGGGTATTTGAAAGGTTCCTTCGACATTTATTTAAGAGGATATTCCAATTACCAAAAAACACACAAACTTATATTTTGTATATTGAAATTGAAACACCAGCTATATTTTTGGACACTTTGAAAATGCATTTTAAATATGTTATTAAAGTATTATAAATAAAGAAAGAAAGAATACCAAATGTTATACTCAGAGTTTATATAACAACAGGCGGAAGTATTTAAAATGAGTGGCAAAAAATAGCATCAGGCCGTGGAGTAAATTTAGTAACTGAGACGAATTAACAGTCCTCTACTCCAACAGATATTTGACCTGATGTTAGAGAATTGAAGTCGATCTTTGTATGACAGATACGCTGATGAAGCCAGATCATGGCTGTTTAGGAGTTAAAACAGCAATTTCAATCATTACATAAAAGGCGGAACATCTTCTTTAATTGTTATTATGTCGAAAAAAACGCCACGATTTTCAAAATAAAAGGTGAGATAGTAAACCTCAATTATATACACCACCGAGCTGATCTACCAACATTATGCGACCTTTGCAACGTGAATGCGGAGGAAGATGTTTTGTTGATAAAGGAAAATAAAGTACTTAGCATTTTAATCGGCATACAATGTCATTTGCGGTTCTTGAGCATTTTTTGCCTGGTTAGTATTACCGCAAATACATCAACAGAGTCAACACTGACATTCTGCACTCTGCCTAATATATCAAACAACTGCCGACGTGTAGAGATATTTGTCGATATATAAACAAAACGCAATTTCATGATCTAGGGAGTATTCCGCTGACCATCAGCTTATTATTTCGGCAGTTAAGTTGCCCACAAAGCGAACAGTTTTATTTTCCAACCGTACAGTGGTGTAGCGAGACTGAAATAAAAGAAATAGTTTTTAAAAGTAAAATAAATGGTGTGTTCTTTCAAAGGACTTTAATGGGTGGATTGACTTTGCTATTTGTCAACTAACCAGCAAAAAGTCAACTGCCTACACCAATCTCGGCGAAGGCAAGCAAGATAGTTGCACTTAATATTTGAAATGCATTCTTCTTTAATTGGTTTCAAGTCTGATATCCACAAAATAAATGCTGATGTGCCCCGGAGCTCTGTTATGTGTCCGACACTCTTGTTATTTTTTTATTAATAATCTATTGACCGCCACTTCCAATCTAGTACGTTTCTTCGCGTCTCAACACAAACACCTCCTAGTTCCTACGCAAAGCATAACTATTAACAACAATCACAGAGCGCAAACAGAAAAGCAAAGAGCAAAATCATAGAAGAGTTGTTTAAGATAGTGTTTTAAGAAAAAGCCCTGGAGTTATGGTACCTGTGAAGTGAAGATCGATCAACGATTGATTGCTAAAACAAAGGAGCAGGTATTCAACGCATCCGGAGCACATGCTTCCAGTATTTATAGCTCAATAAGTGAGTTTAAGAGTAGCTATCCTTTTATATTGCCAACTGGCTTGCCTTCAAATAGATCTCTCGAAGTAGCCAATACATATCAGAAAATCCGCGGCCGTCCTACAATGCCTAAGCCAGTTACCCCGTTACGGCAAGTCATATGAAAAAAAATTGCTGAGCAAGGAAAAGGAACAGCAAATAGATGCACTCGATTCAATCGAAAGAAAATAATTGATCCCGTTGACAGCAGTAGCGAAATTTAGGGATAAATCTGCAGAAATATACTTGCTAGACCTTCCACTCTCCCCAGCTCTTCGAGGAAACACTGAACGATATTATAGACAGCAAAAGTGATCTTGAGTTAATTAGTGCAACTTCGCGGGTCAACCAAATCCATTTTGAGCAGGTCAACAAGAAAAACGGAAGAAACCATATCCTGTAGCATAAAATATGGTAATCAGCCTGCAGATTCAAAACGTAAAAGTACTTACCATATGCTATTGACTCGGTTTTTTAAACCTCATTTGCAATGGATTGGATTCGAGAAAACCAACAAATTTATGCCTTTCAAGCTGTTATGGTTTTTGTCTGTTGTTCTTAAGATGTATACACATTTCTTTTATGAATTCTTATCAGTAGCAGATCTTAAATACAATGCAAATCTTCTCTATTCTTACCACCAAGGTTCCAATGAATTTTCCAGTAGTATTCCGCCCCTTCAAACTTTCAACCTTAACACCAGCTTCACTATGAATGCTCATCAGTTTACCCTTAATCTCACTTTCGAAATTACTCTGAAATCGACTTTTCCACTCCATAATTTTGCCACGCCAGTGAGACAGTAAAACGTCAGAAATGCAGAAAACTTTGCGGCTGTGCGCGAATCGATAAGTCAAGATTGCAAACAATTGATTCCACGCTGTTCCGATTAACTGGGCATCCCAGTTGCGTATTTTGCGAAAATAAAAATTAATAATTTAACCTATAAGTCCGTAGATCTTATTCATCCAAGAATCCAAAGACTATCGTGCACGCCGAACTTTTACTGATTGGGCTGTATTGAAGATAGAAATAGATCCGGATTTTCACATTATTCACTTCATTATTCATGAAGTGTCTTCATGTACTCATATACCGATACCGGCGTGTCGGTCACATCAATTAATAGGATACCATAGACTTATTAAAGACCAAGTTTTGTGATCGTCTTATCGGCAAAAATGACCCTGCTAGGATGCCCCGCCCGTACGATTTAACACCATTAGATAATTTTCTTTAGGGCTAAATTAAGTTTAAAATACATGTATGACTTGAAACCGAACATTCGGCGTTACATTGCTAGAATATCGGCCGAATAATATGCGATTCATGCAAATTACGCCCAGCGCATTTACTCCAGCTAGCTGATCTATGGACTAATGGAATAATACCGTATTTCATAAATGGCATCAAGACACGATTATCTAAAAAAAAAAAATATATAAAAAAATTGGGGCGCATCTGGTTAAATACCCGGCCCTTTCATTTTGACAAAAGCCACCGCAAGTGAATTCCAGAGAATCCTGTTTTACTTGAAAATATCTAACACTCTATGTGATTGTTATTTTTCATAGATTTTAACAGTAATACAAGTTACCTCGACCCAGAACTGCGGTTGCTACAGAAATCCCACAAATAAGGCTGTCAAAATTAACAAGAAATTGCCAAATCTGTATAAAGGCTACTTCAAATATATCATTGTTGTTCTAAATGATTAAAAACCATGCTGTTATATTTAATTAGTTTGTTGTCTGAAATACTTACTTATTCATAATAAACAAATATTACACTTCCGCAGTTGTAATTAATTTGTACAACCACAACAAAATCCTATCTACCTTTTTTAGTGTTTGAATCGTGGGGAATAAAATCACATTATAATGCAGCTGTCAAACGGATGAAAGGAGACGTAGCAAAAATGGCTGCATTCAACAATTGTGGAAACTCGGCTGAGTTCGTAAACGTTAAAAAAATGCGCATCGCTTAAGCATCACTGCTTATGTGATGCGATGTAGTGATTGCTTTCATTTTGTTGACGCTCTTGAACGGCTGATTATTTTGTGTCTATTATTTTGTTTTTTATAAAAAAAAAATGTCAAATAAATTAACAGCGACGTTTTTTCTAAATACTTTTCTTAATAATGTTGGCAATTATAATGGCAGCATATTTAAACATATTTTAGACATAAAAAAGAAACAATTGAGTCGAAAAGTATTGTTAATTTCTTCGGCCTTAAATAAAAGTAGATGTTTACCCAAGTGCAAATTTTTTTTGAAGTTATAAAAACTTATCCTGATGATGTGTTTTTCCCCATTTTCACATGAAAAGAAAAACATTTTGTGTAAGTTCACTTGCATTAAACAAATTAAAAAAAATGTTAACCATTCTTTTGTTTGTAATCTTAAATGAAATGTTAAATTTCATCGCATTACGATAATCTATGATGCGTTTTTGTTTGCGCAGCAGTTGATTTCATGTTACATTTTAGAACGCGATGCATCGCATCATTGCCACATGTTTACAATTAAGAACGCTTGACGATGCAGTACTGCGTTGATACTGCGATTATGAACTCAGCCCTCTGGACAATTGTGGACAACTCTTGACAATTGTTGAATGGAATGTAGCGACAGGAGTCTGATTCTGTTTGTGCTTGTTTGCGTTGACTTGGGCAGGAAGATTGTCCAAAAGACAACGCTTTCTATCTAAGTCGAAAGAAGAAAAGTTTCTTCCACCTCTGAACTGGATTTTTTACTCATTTCTGACACATTTTTTCATTTTAGTTTTGATTGTTGATGAGCAAGAAAGTATAAAGAAGAGGAAAAAATTTAAGTTTCAAGCCAACTGCTTAAATTTAAAAAATAAAAATGATCCGATTCAAGCATTCCGCTGTCGAAAAGGCTTTCGTCCCCATGAAAATGTGGAAACGGCGTTCATGGGCAGGATTTTAATGCCCATGTCAATGTGAACAAACACCTTAACAATATCTAAAGATAAAGTTGATTTCATAATATGCCCTGTTCAATTTCCATATACCACCTTGATCAAAAAGTTCCGCATTGTTCCAATTTGAGTTCTGTTTTTGTTAAGTTCGTAAATCTGTTGTTGACACTCCCTCTAAATCTTGGCATCATAGCTTGACATTTGCGAAAGTTACGAGAGTACATCTATATCTGTGTGTGTTGGCGATTTTTTACAATTTTAGAAATGGATTTAAATTTGCAACAACGAACTTGTTTTCGAACAACGAATTTTGCGTAAAAAACGGATTTAATGGTGCGCGAACGTTGGAAATGTTGGAAAAATGTTTCGGCAACGATTCTCTAAAGAAAACGGTCGTTTACCAGTGGCACGAGCGGTTCAAAAGTGGTCGTGAGTCAATCGAAGATGATGAACGCAGTGGCAGACCATCTGTATCGAAAACCGACGAAAACATTGATGAAGTAAAAGAAATGTTGGTCAATAACCGCAAATTAATCATCAGAAAGATAGCGGAGGCCTTGAACATTGCCTATGGATCCGTCCAAGACATTTTGGTTAATGATTTGGGTTTCCGTCCTGTAGCAGCAATGTTGGTGCCAAAAGACCTCAATTTACACGGATTACAACGGTGTAGTGCATCATGAATTTTTGCCAGAAGGCCAGACAGTAAACAAAGAGTATTATTTGGGCGTTATGAGACGTTTGCGTGAAGCAATTCGCCAAAAGAGACCAGAATTGTGGGCTGAAAACTCATGGATTTTGCACCATGATAACGCACCGTCGCACAGTGCCATCATTATTCGTAATTTTTTGACGAAAAATACAACAAATACCATCCAACATCCACCGAATTCACCTGATTTGGCTCCCTGTGACTTCTTTCTGTTCAATCGAGTTCAAAAACCATTACGGGGAACGCGTTTCAGCAGCCGAGAGGAAGTAATGGAAAAATCGCAGGAAGCACTAATGGACATACCGAAAACCGAATATAAAAAATGTTTCTAGGATTGGATCAAGCGCTGGCATAAGTGTGTTGCAGTTGATGGGGATTACTTTAAAGGATACAATATAGATTTGGATGAATAAACCTGTATTTCCAATTTTCTGAATAAATTCCGGTATCATCAATGTGGTATGTATACTGAAACTACGGCCTACCGCTTTCCTCTTCTAAGCACTAAAACCTGAGACGACGGTTTAACCAACACAAATAAACTCGAACATATCACTAATACTCATGACCTAGGAGTGTTGTATAAACCAAAAGCCAACTGTTTTAAGGCACACAAATAAGAAAATAAATAGAGAAATAGGTAAAATCTAATTAAAAAGTAATGTTTTATACGGAACACGTGCTCGAAAAACAACTGAGGACGATTCCTAATAAAATATTTTTAAAAAGGAAGGGTGTTGCAACAACACGCGGTGTTCCCAAGCGGTCCCTCAATCTAAGCACTAACCGCGCCCGACGTTCCTCGACTTCGGTGATCGGACGAGAACCCAAACTTTCAGCGTAGTGTGGTCATTGGCGTCATTCTTATTAGCAAACTTCTATGTTCCGTAAATTTTTACACCCTCAAATGCGTTATGATGTTGCAAAAATTTCCTGTTTATTTCCTTAAGCGACTGAAAAGCAGCAATCTGATCCGTCCCAAATTCCAACTTTGCATCTTTCCCCATTAAGTCCGACAGAGGTTTAGAGAAAATTTGGTTGAAACTTCCGAAAGAATCCCGTTAATCCTAGAATGCTTTGTACCTCTTGAACATTGCGAGGCTTTGGAAATCCATTTACCGCCCTTATGTTTTCGACCCGCGGTTTTATACTACTATTCGCAACGATAAAAAATCGCAGTTTTCCCATTTGATGAATATACCATTTTCCTGGGCTACTTTTAAGACAACCGCTAATTTCTCTAGATTTTCTTGTTCACTTCTCGCAGGGATGTCATTGTCTAGGTAAAGAAGTAAGTAAACTTCCCAATTCCGTTCATAGAAAACCGTGTTTAAGAGTCGCTGAAGAACTAAGGGCGAGTTGTATCATCCTGGTATTATAAAAGACGTGTACTTTCTACTGGATTCGATGATGTTAACATGGAAAAATCTGTTACGAAGATCTAAAGTCGTATAAACCTTCGCACCATATAGCTTTTCTAACGCATCTGGGATATCTGTCCTTGATGATTTATGCATTTAGCTTGCGATAGTCAATGCAGAGCCTATTACTGCTATCCTTCTTTTTGAGTATTACTATAGGGCTCGTGAAATACGACCGACTATGCCATATAATTCCCTCGGACATCCATTCTTGAATTTGGTCTTCCACTGGTTTCTTTTCTGTAGGCGCTAACCTCCTCGCTTTCCGGTAAATGGGTCGATCATCCTTTTTCGGCAAGTTTCATCTTCAACTTTTCGTACTAAATCCATTGTACTGTTCTTTACTGTGTTCACCACTTTCAAGTTCTCTAAAAAGTTTTCAGGATCTTTTCTTTCGCTCGTTGAAATTGATTTGCAAACTTTAACCTCGCCATTCTTAATCAAGAGGGAGACCTTTTGTAAAAAAATTGTTACCCAGAATAATATCATCAGATAACCAATCATCTGGAACCACTTGGAAACGAACCTTATGCTCTTCGCATCGAACGTTGATATCCACCACAGTAGACCACAATGGCTTACGAAGCTTATTAGCACCAAAACCACTTCAGGATCGTGGTCTCCCAATCCCACTTCACGCTTGACCGACTCCTTCATGATTGTAACTTCGCTTCCGCCTATCAATTAGAGCATAATAAATGCTTCCACCGACGTTCACGAAAACTCTAGAGCTGTTTACACTAATACGGTTAAGGTTGTGCCTACCACTGAACCACCCGTATTCACTGCATGAAAAACAACGCGATGCCGTTCTCCTATCGGGACATTCCTGAGATGCATGCGAAAACGAACCACAGTTGCCACATCTCCTTCAGCATCGATATTCACTGGAAGATGGACCAGCGTGGTTTTCAGCCTTGACCTTCGATTTAAAACTACTTCCACTCTATTGCTATTGCTGTATGGTATAAAAATATTCTAAAAACCTGTCCATAGAACGTTTCTTGGGAGATTCTAGAACGCGATGGATATCAATGTTGGGACGAGGGCGTGAAATTCCGATAATAGTGTGATTTTCAAAGTTTCGTAACTACACACTCCCGTTTTGTCTTCGATAGCAAGCTTAGTTGCACCTCGTAAAAGACGTATGTACTCATGTAAACACAATATTTCTGGACATCATTCCACCCACAAACTGTGCAGATCTCCTGAAAATCCGTTAACCGACTTTTGACGTTCTTACTATTTTCACCCGTAAAAGTTTTAATGGGCTCTTCAACATCCCTAAACACAAAATTATTGTCTTTCGGCATATGTACCTCCTTATAAACTTCCCCCTTATCAATGGTTTTATTATCAGTGACCTCTTGGTTCGATTCTTCTTCTAGCTTTAGTCCTCTAAGCCGTTCGACAAGTTCGGTCTTTAATTTGTAACTAGGGGACGCACCCATTTGCTTAAGTAAATCTTGTAATGCTCGCATTGTTAGGGAACTTAATTCATCCATTCATCCATTCATACCCGGAAAAAATACACTTAATTCATGTAAAGAGAAGTAAGAACAAAAATTGTGCAAAAATATAAACAGGAAAATCAGCTGTCAATGATGGAATAAAATTGGCTTCAACGCTGTCGATAATACAGTGGTAACTTTAATCTTTTTTTTAAAATTTAACTAATACTGCTTGGTATTAAAGCTTTTATTAAATTTCATGCAGTGATCAAGTCTCTGTTCAAACGTATCTAATAAACGGAGAGCTCACCAGAGGGCTTGCGGTAAAAATCTTCCGTTTTGTTTGCAAATAACTTTACACTTTTTTGCTTTTAAATATTTTTTCATTTCGTTTTTGTCACTTCATCGTTCTAGTTTTTACAGGTCTTTTTCGTTTCGTTTTTTTGGAGTTCTCGCAGATGACACTCAACTGGTTTGCTATATGTCTCCCCAACAGTTTTTTTTATATTTTATAGCAAGGATGTTGGTCCAAAGTCTTTTATATCTCTTGCTCACTTAAGCTTAGCTATTGGAAGCATTTTCCTTTTTTCCAAATTGGTGGAAAATAGCAATTATTCAGACAGTAGTTGAATATAGCACAGAATAATATGTCAAGAGAACTAGGACATTTTCGAAGAATGAAGTTTGAGATGTTATCTATGTTATCTACAACCCGAAGTGCAAGTGATTTAAGTAATACAGGCTGTCGTACTTGATATTTGTGGTGACTCATTCCAAAACCTTTAGGGCGAGTTCAGGTGAGAGTAGCTTTATACAGGAAATTGGCTATAATGGCTGCTTCGTACTTTTAAGTCTGAATTCTAAAAGGTCTGACTGACCAGAAAGCAGGGCCCCCGCCCAATTATCAAGGCTTCGCCCATCAATGACGTTGTCTAATAAAAAGCGGGGGTAGATTATTCTATAACTGGTCTTATCGAAAACATCCTCAGATTTATAGCATGAATGGATGCTACGATTTGACCAGTTACAAGTTGCCGGTCATAGGTCTTGTTGGTGGCTTGACCACCGGTAGTCCATACCAGGACTTAAATCACGGTACCATGGGAGTCAGGAGCCCCCTGGATTTCGGTCCGGGCCTGACTTGTTAGAGGTAGGCCCCCTTGTGGGAGCATCATGGTGGCTGTGGTTTAAACCCAAATCGCGGGTAAGGGTTTCCTTTTTGGTTTAGCCCATTGTAGAGTTGCAAATGAAGTACTGGGTGCTGCGACCCTAAGAGCAGCAAGAGGTTTTAGGTCGGCCTCGACTCATACCAAGGGTGGAACTTGTGCCTCCAACACAGTTCCGAATTGGTATCAAAATTTTTGTGGCGAGCGATGGCAAGGCGTATCCTTGCTCCCTAAACATTGAGTCTTACGGCAGGAGGTTTACGTTAAAAATCCAGGTACGTTCTGACCAGAAACCAAGAAGTGGACAAATCACTATATCGTCGTTGCTTCTTCAGATTGTTTCTCCTATGATTCGGTACTACTTGATGTGCTAATCTAGGAGCTTTTAAACCCTACCTTTGTGGACTTACTTGCTAACAAATGGGTTGTAATAGGTCTAGAAATAGCTTTGCATATCCATCCACAGTGTCATTTTAGGCAATCTCCTTGATGTACATAGGTGTTCCAAATAGGTTCGCGATCCAGGGTTGTAGCGCATGTGTACCCAAAATCGTGGTATAGTTTCGGCAACTATCTAAAACATATCGGTTTTCCATCCCCATTATTTTGTATACCCTTAGGGAGTCTCTAGGCTGTAGTATTTCAATCAAGACGTATTCATTTAAAATTGGTGCTTTCCCTTATTTCGATTCCTATCCAATTTACAGTGTCTTTATGCTTTGATAAATAAATAAGAAAATATCGTAGAAAGTAAAGTTTACAGTCATTCGATTGAGTATTTACTTTAATAAACCCTGAGTACTCTCTGAAGTACTCGTATTAGTACATAGCTCCATCAAACGTTCTTGCGTCTTATGTGCATCTTTTCATTTTCAGACAAAAGTGCCTGACCACTGTTTTGTTCATGAGGAACAGGATTAATTGGCGCCAAAGCGTGGCGTATTAAGGCGCGTTAAAATTAACGGAACATTGAAGTTTGCTGACAGAAAAGACGCCAACGACCATACTACGCTGAAAGTATCGGTTCTCGTCCGATCACCGAAATCAAGCAGCGTCGGGCGCGGTTAGTACTTAGATGGGTGACCGCTTGGGAACACCGCGTGTTGTTGGCAACACCTTTTTTTAAATTATTTTATTAGGAATCGCCCCCGTTTGTCCCAAAACGTGTTGCATATAAAACCTTCGTTTTTAATTGGATTAATTTATTTGACCTCGGTTATGAACATTCTTCAGATTTTTGGAGGTTATTTGTTGGTTAAACCGTCATCTCGGGCATTTGATTGGCAATTGGTCTTACTTCCTCCGTTTTATAAACACCCAATGCAGTCCATGTTATCAAATGTTATCCGCTTTGTTTCGAAGTTTGAGGAGAATGTTACTGAAATATAAGAATTTTCCAGAAGGCGCGGGCCAACAAATATGAAGTTTAACAAATCAAATGCAATCATTTCGTTTAATTTTATGAATAGAAGTCTTGTTTAAAAAGCAACTTCTACTTTATTATACTTCTGGTTATTTTTAATCATCACTTTCAGGTTACACCAACTACAACGATTATTAACTATAACGCACAACTGAATACTGATCGGCTCTATTGCCTCTGCCCTTTCAAATTGTCCATCTTTGTTTCCTCGTTGTCGTTTTCTTTGCATCAGACGTTTCGACATAACCAACTACGTCTTCTCATGTTTTGTTTGTTATTTTCGCGTTCGCCTTATCATCCTCATCATATGATCTATACGAGTACTCGTCGATGTCTCCCGACGCTGTTCCTTTTTGTTTGCGTGCCGAATACAATCATGAAATTTTCTATAACACATCAACAGATTTACGTATATTTAATTACATATGCATGTTATGTTACTGCCACAGTCATATACATATATACATAGATATACATATGTGTGACTCTTGCGCGGAAAACAAATAAAAATGCAGTCGATCAAATTAGATTCAGAATATCTCTTGTTTTCTTATAATTCTTTATTCACAATATACTCGTATCTTTATTTGGAGATCTACACTACTTGACAGACTGACACAGACTACTCTTAAAAACTAGCCTGCCAGCTGCTTTACATATTTTATCAGTACCCCTTCTGTGTGTGTACGTTTGTTTGGCTTCCTTTGGCTTCGTTCTCGTATGATCTTGTCGTCCGTTTGTTGCAGTTAGCGGTTCTGATATACTTGCACGTCTACATAATTCGATATGTGTGTTTTAGGGAATTACTCTGTCATCTGTAATGTGTTGTTCGTTTGTTTGCGCTCACCATCCCACATATAGTCTGATGAGTGTCTTTTTTATATGATTTTCTCCTATTCCATGTCTTTTTTGTTTTATGACTTGGTGCTAAGTTGTTCCGTTGGTAATAACTCTTTGTTTTCACCTCTTCGTATTTTATTTTTACTTCAAATATATACTGCGTAAATAACTTAGTTTAATATTTTTAATTTTTTTTTTTTAATTCTACACCTGTGTTAACAACTATAAAACTGGAAATGAGATATCGTATCACTCGTTTCCAAAACAAAGTGAAATGTGCAAGCAGTGCCGCCGAAAAGGCAAATTAAATACAAAAACGGCGTGAATTTGTGGCAAACATTTTAAAAAAAAGTGATTTTGTCATTAATGGATTGTACGAGCAATATGGAATAGTTCTGAAAACAATTAGAAGTAAAAACTTTTGTGACGAGCCCACAGGATTTACGGATTCAAAATAGACTTTTGATCCCAAGGTATGTGAAGAACAATTATTATAACCGTTATTTACACTACTCGGTTTTCTTATTTCAGTGATGCACTAATTGTGCATGACAAGGAGAACATAGATCTGGAAGTCCCCGCAGAGAATTTATTTCTACAAGCAAACTGATGCTTCCAAGGTAGACTGCGGTAGACAAGTTAAACCATTAATAGTCGGCTGTAGTACACAAACTGATGAAATCATCCCCACATATTGTCAGTAAGTAGATGACATATTAAATTAGTGTAATGCGAATTAAGTATAATTAGAATTTCAACTATTGTTTGTACTTGCAGATTATTGGAGCCATATTTTTGCCAAGGGCCAATTAAGAAAATTAGGATGTCCTAAAAAACGTGCAAAATGGTCATCAGACGATATTGCTAATGTGAACGTCAAAAGGTGAAACTTGCAACAAAATTATTCTCACACACGGTCTCTCAAGCTATTATGGGGGCTGGTAGTTCAGGGGAACTAAGTTCGGGAGGCTGGCTTAAGTGTTCTGTATTTTTTAAACAGGTAATAATTCAAATTTCCTTAAAAATCATGTGTTACCTACATCTTTACAATTCCAGGTGAATGATTGGTTCTACTGTCTCAACGTAAGAGTTCCTTACCAGACTTTCAGAGTCGCTCCAATTTGTAATTGTCGATGAGATGACTTCCGTAATGCTTAATATGAGGGTTAAAGGCCTTCCAGAAAGGTAATGTTGAAATAAAGGATTTTTTCTTTTTACAATCTTATAATACTTTTAGGCATTATGATATAGCTTATTGTCTTAACTATTGTATTTAAAACAGTTAATTAATCTCTCAAAAAACATACCGTCAGAAAGAAAAGTGAAAGAAATTTTCTTCCGTTCACGTACGTACTTTAGAATTAAACACCTAAATAATACAAAAAAAATGATAAAAACAATTTTGTAAAATAGTAGAGTTAAACTAGTCTATTTTGAATTTGTGACATTTTTTTGTAAACATAGAATCATTTTTATATTAACTTATGTTCTAATAAATTACATACTTTTGTGTTCAAGAAATGAAATTCGTCTTTTTGTGTTGTATTTTCTCATACACACACATATTAAATTTGTTTCCAGATACCCCGACACCAAGTCACAGATGATTGTTGTTTTAAAATCGCTATTAATCAATATTTACCATTATAAATTAATAAAAGACGCCATAAAAAATTCGAACTTAAGCAATTATTAACGTACAGTATATGTAAACAAAAATTGATCGCTTTTTTTGGCACATGCGCAATATATTACCTTATTATCTGTACCGTGGTCTACAACATCAATCGAAAACGATCACGGTCTAAGCGTGATGAACTGGCACAAACCATATCGAAAGCAGAAGTGCACAAAAGAAAGCTATGTTGTCAATATGGTGTAGTCCCACCGTGTATTTTAAGCTGCTTTCAAGAAAGCAAACGAACATTTCAGATGTTTACTATCAACAACTAATGAAACTGGAAGAAGCAATAAAGAACAAAATGGTTAGAATTGACAAATCGTAGGTGAACCGTGTTCCACTATGACAACGCTAGATCATATGCATTTTAGGCAACACGTTAAAAATGATTGAACCCTAGGTGGGAAGTGATGTCACACGTCCGACCATAGATGTTCATTTGTTTCGAAGTTTTTAGAATTATTTAAATGGTAAAACTTTCACCAATGATAATGATCTCAAATCACGCTTGGTTCACTTTTGTGCTTATAAGGGACAGAAGTTCTATGAGCACAGAATTATGAAGTTGCTAGAAAAATAGCAGAATGTCATCGATTAAAATAGAAAATATATAATTGATTAAAGTTCATTCTGCGTATAAAAAGAGAAGACTTTTATTGAATACTAAAAAACTGAAATTACTTTATTGACAATTCAATTGTATTAAATGTCAATATATGAGTTTCATGATTCAACATTCAACAGAAGGAGACGCTCTAATACAGAGTTAGCCCGAAAACCAATATCACTGAGTCGAGAAAAAAATTATTGATCGGATCGGTAAAACACAACGAAATGGGCTCCTCGCGGGTCGATACATCGTTTCCTCGAGATTTCCATGTATCGCAGACATCACGGTAGGCCTCCTCCGGATTATCCTTAAGAGCATTGGTGCAAGATTCTTTGACTTTGTCAAATGTCCCGAAATGATGTCCATTCATGGGAGTTTTCAAGCGCGTAAACAAACGTGGGAGATCCACATCAGGCTGACAGAGCCAAGTTAGGACTTCTGGCTCGGAACACGAGGAGGGCAGTGTGGACAAGCGCGTAGTCATGGAGAAGTTTCTAATCGTCCGCGATGCCAGGTCGGACGCGATTAAACATCTGTTTGAGTCCCTTGAACACGTAGAATTTGGTGTCGACGCATAGCGACGTATAATCGCTTTATAATAATATCACTGACATTACTTTTCGGACAAACACTGTAGGTCAATATTCATATATAAATAATTTCAATTTTGTTTTGGTTACTTACTGCGTTATACTTCTTAATCATAACTCCTCAATCTTAGAGTTGCACAAATTTTCAAAATTAAATTAAAAACAAACGAAGTCCATTTAAATCTATTTTGATTTTTTATTATATGACAATTTTACTTATTACCTTATTAGACTATCTAAATACTTAGGAATAACTGAAAGTGTGGTAATCCGCCAGTAGTTAGATACTAGATGTGTAGTACCAGATTTATATATTGGATCTACTATGGAAACCTTCCTTCCAAGAAAACTTCAATTAGAGAGGGATTCATTGAATAATTCTAATAAAGACAAACTAAGTGAGCTAGAACAGTGACGTAGAGCTATTGGAAAAAATCCAAAAATGTCTGCTTTTTTAGGGTTAGGAACGAATAGCAAGTATGTACAATCAACAAATGATGGAAGATAGCGAAGTAATTGAAATCGGTGTTTTCTTCATTCGAAGCAAGTCTAGCTGTTTGACGAACACTGTATACTACTACGATATATTTAGAGTCACTAGATTGTTTGTTATCAAGGTACATCATTGTTGGAAAACCGATACTCTTTCTCTTTTTATTGATAAATATCCAAGAAGTTTTTGGCCTACTTTTAAGGCTAATTTACACAGAACGAATAAAATTGCAATACAGAAATTTGAAAAGAAAACCAAACTCTTTTCTTTGAGTATAATCGAATCTTTAGCACAGCGCGCGTGTTTTGAATTGGGGAAAATTCGGGACTTTGTGGAGGTCATTTTAAAATGTTAACATTTCCTTCAGCGCGGTTCTCCACAATTTTTTTCATGGTGTGAATAGGTGCTATTTCCTGTTGAAAGATAAAATCTGCCTCTATTAAGGTCGGTCTCCCCTAATACTCTAAAGTACATATTCACATTTATCTGGACCAGCATTTGATATTCCTAGAATCCGCTTGTCAAGCCCATCAGAAGTAATCTTAGGTCTTCCTGGTCTTATTAATCCGTAAACTCTATTCTTACTAGTGTATGCAAAAATTGTTTTACGGATCGCTGTATAAGATATCCCGAACTGCTTGAAAACCAGAGACGAGTCATTTGAATTTAAGGCTATTGAGTGGTTACAATTCCAATATCTTCAAAGTACTCTATAGTGATTCCAACAAGGATTTTAAACCAACTTGTTTTGATAAAAAAGCAGCATATTAACAAGAAAATATTGATGTGGTAAATAATACACGTCTCCAGCAAAGTTCTGTAGAGTAGTAAAATTAGTAAATGCCCGCACTAACACCATCGCTCTGTCTTGAAAAGCTCTTCTTAAGTCTCCTTAATGCTCCATTAAATTAACTACTGTTTCAATACGCTGACCCCATGCTTACTGATGAAAAATTGGATGACCCTTTTACATTAGAAGGAATTCAACAAACTATCAAGGATTCAAAACAAAATAAAACGCCCGGAAATGATCGAGTTCCATTTAAATTTTATAAAAATGTTACAACCAATTTTATGAATACAAAAGACTTAGTCAGTGGGTCCAAGAAAAAAACATTCTTACAGAATTTCATAATTGCTGCGTCATATACCACCTTGATCAGAAATTTTTCGGAATTTATTCAGAAAATTTCAAATACAAATTTATTCATCTAAATCTACATATATTGTCCCCTTTAAAGCAATCCCCACACTTATGCCAGCACTTGATCCAATCCTCCATTTTTTATATTCGGTTTTCGGTATGTCCATCAGTGCTTCCTGCGATTTTTCCATTACTTCCTCTCGGCTGCTGAAACGCGTTCCCCGTAGTGGTTTTTTAACTCGATTGAACAGAAAAAAGTCACAGAGACCCAAATCAGGTGAATTCGGTGGATGTTGGAGGGTATTTGCTGCATTTTTCGTCCAAAGATTACAAATAATGATGGCACTGTGCGACGGTGCCTTATCATGGTGCAAAATCCACGAGTTTTCTGCCCACAATTCTGGTCTCTTTTGGCGAATTGCTTCACGCAAACGTCTCATAACGCCCAAATAACACTCTTTGTTTACTGTCTGGCCTTCTGGCAAAAATTCATGATGCACTATACAGTTGTAATCCGTGTAAATTGAGGTCTTTTGGCACCAACTTTCGTGCTACAGGACGTAAACCCAAATCATTAACCAAAATGTCTTGGACGGATCCATAGGCATTGTTCAAGGCCTCCGCTATCTTTCTGATGATTAATTTGTGGTGATTGACCAACATTTCTTTTACTTCATCAATGTTTTCGTCGGTTTTCGATGTCGATGGTCTGCCACTGCGTTCATCTTCTTCGATTGACTCACGACCACTTTTGAACCGCTCGTGCCACTGGTAAATAACCGGTTTCTTTAGAGAATCCTTGTCGAAACATTTTTCCAACATTTCCAACGTTCGCGCACCATTAAATCCGTTTTTTACGCAAAATTCGTTGTTTGAAAACAAGTTCGTTCTTGCAAATTTAAATCCATTTCTAAAATTGCAAAAAATCGCCAACACACAGCGATAGATGTACTCTTGGCTACGTAACTTTTGCAAATGTCAAACTATGACGCTAAGATTTAGAGGGAATGTCAACAACAGATTTACCAACTTAACCAAACAAACAGAACTCAAATCGGAACAACCTTTATATTACATAATCTCCGAAAAATTCGAAACTTCTATGGCAGTAGAACAAGGATGCATACTGGGCGCATTACAATTTACACTTCATATTAATGATATAACAGATACGTACGATATATGTATATGATATATGTAGATGACACTGTCCTTCTGTGTGATACTGTGAACATATGCAGATAATGATTAACCAACTCAATGTATGTTGCAAATGCTGGAATTTAACAGTTAACCTGGAGAAATAAAAAAAAATTATGATCTTTAAAGATAAAGGTAACCGTTATTCCCGCTTGGAAAAGTAGAAGTTCAACGGAGAAGACATAGAAATTGTACGGAAATGCCAATATCTCGATATGGTATCAGCAAATCTTAATGTAAACATACATTTAGCAGAAAAACTTACGGACGGCTAAGCGAGCAATTTCTTCGACTTGAGAAGTAAGGCACAGCGCATACCAAATGCTGTTCCGGTCAACCGTTATACGGAGCCCAAATACTTGGGTATTTGAAAGGTTCCTTCGACATTTATTTAAGAGGATATTCCAATTACCAAAAAACACACAAACTTATATTTTGTATATTAAAATTGAAACACCAGCTATATTTTTGGACACTTTGAAAATGCATTTTAAATATGTTATTAAAGTATTATAAATAAAGAAAGAAAGAATACCAAATGTTATACTCAGAGGTTATATAACAACAGGCGGAAGTATTTAAAATGAGTGGCAAAAAATAGCATCAGGCCGTGGAGTAAATTTAGTAACTGAGACGAATTAACAGTCCTCTACTCCAACAGATATTTGACCTGATGTTAGAGAATTGAAGTCGATCTTTGTATGACAGATACGCTGATGAAGCCAGATCATGGCTGTTTAGGAGTTAAAACAGCAATTTCAATCATTACATAAAAGGCGGAACATCTTCTTTAATTGTTATTATGTCGAAAAAAACGCCACGATTTTCAAAATAAAAGGTGAGATAGTAAACGTCAATTATATACACCACCGAGCTGATCTACCAACATTATGCGACCTTTGCAACGTGAATGCGGAGGAAGATGTTTTCTTGATAAAGGAAAATAAAGTACTTAGCATTTTAATCGGCGAAAATGGATGGGATGTTTTATACAACTACACTGTAGCCGCACTTTGATATAGAAAATGTATAGTAGAGGAAGAATTCTAATTCTTAAACATACCTATTTTGAAAATAAATTAAAGACTTTACAGGTGACACGGTCTTAAACGAAACCATTTATAAAAATTAAATAACTACCTATATTACATAATAAAAGAAGTTGGCAAGCAAAAAAAATTATATTTGCTACATCGTACGACTAACTATATAAATAAAATAAATAGTACATGTCCTTAAACAGATAGCCTATTCCTATTAAACAATATCTTTTATTGGTGACGAAATCATTGACCCAATCACAAACGGCAAGAAGCTCCACGCCAAAATAAATAACATCTAAACTTACCAAGGAATGAAGTAGTCCGATACGATGGCAGATCTTAAACATGTTAAAAGGTAGCATACAATGTCATTTGCGGTTCTTGAGCATTTTTTGCCTGGTTAGTATTACCGCAAATACATCAACAGAGTCAACACTGACATTCTGCACTCTGCCTAATATATCAAACAACTGCCGACGTGTAGAGATATTTGTCGATATATAAACAAAACGCAATTTCATGATCTAGGGAGTATTCCGCTGACCATCAGCTTATTATTTCGGCAGTTAAGTTGCCCACAAAGCGAACAGTTTTATTTTCCAACCGTACAGTGGTGTAGCGAGACTGAAATAAAAGAAATAGTTTTTAAAAGTAAAATAAATGGTGTGTTCTTTCAAAGGACTTTAATGGGTGGATTGACTTTGCTATTTGTCAACTAACCAGCAAAAAGTCAACTGCCTACACCAATCTCGGCGAAGGCAAGCAAGATAGTTGCACTTAATATTTGAAATGCATTCTTCTTTAATTGGTTTCAAGTCTGATATCCACAAAATAAATGCTGATGTGCCCCGGAGCTCTGTTATGTGTCCGACACTCTTGTTATTTTTTTATTAATAATCTATTGACCGCCACTTCCAATCTAGTACGTTTCTTCGCGTCTCAACACAAACACCTCCTAGTTCCTACGCAAAGCATAACTATTAACAACAATCACAGAGCGCAAACAGAAAAGCAAAGAGCAAAATCATAGAAGAGTTGTTTAAGATAGTGTTTTAAGAAAAAGCCCTGGAGTTATGGTACCTGTGAAGTGAAGATCGATCAACGATTGATTGCTAAAACAAAGGAGCAGGTATTCAACGCATCCGGAGCACATGCTTCCAGTATTTATAGCTCAATAAGTGAGTTTAAGAGTAGCTATCCTTTTATATTGCCAACTGGCTTGCCTTCAAATAGATCTCTCGAAGTAGCCAATACATATCAGAAAATCCGCGGCCGTCCTACAATGCCTAAGCCAGTTACCCCGTTACGGCAAGTCATATGAAAAAAAATTGCTGAGCAAGGAAAAGGAACAGCAAATAGATGCACTCGATTCAATCGAAAGAAAATAATTGATCCCATTGACAGCAGTAGCGAAATTTAGGGATAAATCTGCAGAAATATACTTGCTAGACCTTCCACTCTCCCCAGCTCTTCGAGGAAACACTGAACGATATTATAGACAGCAAAAGTGAGTTAATTAGTGCAACTTCGCGGGTCAACCAAATCCATTTTGAGCAGGTCAACAAGAAAAACGGAAGAAACCATATCCTGTAGCATAAAATATGGTAATCAGCCTGCAGATTCAAAACGTAAAAGTACTTACCATATGCTATTGACTCGGTTTTTTAAACCTCATTTGCAATGGATTGGATTCGAGAAAACCAACAAATTTATGCCTTTCAAGCTGTTATGGTTTTTGTCTGTTGTTCTTAAGATGTATACACATTTCTTTTATGAATTCTTATCAGTAGCAGATCTTAAATACAATGCAAATCTTCTCCATTCTTACCACCAAGGTTCCAATGAATTTTCCAGTAGTATTCCGCCCCTTCAAACTTTCAACCTTAACACCAGCTTCACTATGAATGCTCATCAGTTTACCCTTAATCTCACTTTCGAAATTACTCTGAAATCGACTTTTCCACTCCATAATTTTGCCACGCCAGTGATGCAGAAAACTTTGCGGCTGTGCGCGAATCGATAAGTCAAGATTGCAAACAATTGATTCCACGCTGTTCCGATTAACTGGGCATCCCAGTTGCGTATTTTGCGAAAATAAAAATTAATAATTTAACCTATAAGTCCGTAGATCTTATTCATCCAAGAATCCAAAGACTATCGTGCACGCCGAACTTTTACTGATTGGGCTGTATTGAAGATAGAAATAGATCCGGATTTTCACATTATTCACTTCATTATTCATGAAGTGTCTTCATGTACTCATATACCGATACCGGCGTGTCGGTCACATCAATTAATAGGATACCATAGACTTATTAAAGACCAAGTTGGGTGATCGTCTTATCGGCAAAAATGACCCTGCTAGGATGCCCCGCCCGTACGATTTAACACCATTAGATAATTTTCTTTAGGGCTAAATTAAGTTTAAAATACATGTATGACTTGAAACCGAACATTCGGCGTTACATTGCTAGAATATCGGCCGAATAATATGCGATTCATGCAAATTACGCCCGGCGCATTTACTCCAGCTAGCTGATCTATGGACTAATGGAATAATACCATATTTCATAAATGGCCTCAAGACACGATTATCTAAAAAAAAATTGGGGCGCATCTGGTTAAATACCCGGCCCTTTCATTTTGACAAAAGCCACCGCAAGTGAATTCCAGAGAATCCTGTTTTACTTGAAAATATCTAACACTCTATGTGATTGTTATTTTTCATAGATTTTAACAGTAATACAAGTTACCTCGACCCAGAACTGCGGTTGCTACAGAAATCCCACAAATAAGGCTGTCAAAATTAACAAGAAATTGCCAAATCTGTATAAAGGCTACTTCAAATATATCATTGTTGTTCTAAATGATTAAAAACCATGCTGTTATATTTAATTAGTTTGTTGTCTGAAATACTTACTTATTCATAATAAACAAATATTACACTTCCGCAGTTGTAATTAATTTGTACAACCACAACAAAATCCTATCTACCTTTTTTAGTGTTTGAATCGTGGGGAATAAAATCACATTATAATGCAGCTGTCAAACGGATGAAAGGAGACGTAGCAAAAATGGCTGCATTCAACAATTGTGGAAACTCGGCTGAGTTCGTAAACGTTAAAAAAATGCGCATCGCTTAAGCATCACTGCTTATGTGATGCGATGTAGTGATTGCTTTCATTTTGTTGACGTTCTTGAACGGCTGATTATTTTGTGTCTATTATTTTGTTTTTTATAAAAAAAAAATGTCAAATAAATTAACAGCGACGTTTTTTCTAAATACTTTTCTTAATAATGTTGGCAATTATAATGGCAGCATATTTAAACATATTTTAGACATAAAAAAGAAACAATTGAGTCGAAAAGTATTGTTAATTTCTTCGGCCTTAAATAAAAGTAGATGTTTACCCAAGTGCAAATTTTTTTTGAAGTTATAAAAACTTATCCTGATGATGTGTTTTTCCCCATTTTCGCATGAAAAGAAAAACATTTTGTGTAAGTTCACTTGCATTAAACAAATTAAAAAAAATGTTAACCATTCTTTTGTTTGTAATCTTAAATGAAATGTTAAATTTCATCGCATTACGATAATCTATGATGCGTTTTTGTTTGCGCAGCAGTTGATTTCATGTTACATTTTAGAACGCGATGCATCGCATCATTGCCACATGTTTACAATTAAGAACGCTTGACGATGCAGTACTGCGTTGATACTGCGATTATGAACTCAGCCCTCTGGACAATTGTGGACAACTCTTGACAATTGTTGAATGGAATGTAGCGACAGGAGTCTGATTCTGTTTGTGCTTGTTTGCGTTGACTTGGGCAGGAAGATTGTCCAAAAGACAACGCTTTCTATTTAAGTCGAAAGAAGAAAGGTTTCTTCCACCTCTGAACTGGATTTTTTACTCATTTCTGACACATTTTTTCATTTTAGTTTTGATTGTTGATGAGCAAGAAAGTATAAAGAAGAGGAAAAAATTTAAGTTTCAAGCCAACTGCTTAAATTTAAAAAATAAAAATGATCCGATTCAAGCATTCCGCTGTCGAAAAGGCTTTCGTCCCCATGAAAATGTGGAAACGGCGTTCATGGGCAGGATTTTAATGCCCATGCCAATGTGAACAAACACCTTAACAATATCTAAAGATAAAGTTGATTTCATAATATGCCCTGTTCAATTTCCATATACCACCTTGATCAAAAAGTTCCGCATTGTTCCAATTTGAGTTCTGTTTTTGTTAAGTTCGTAAATCTGTTGTTGACACTCCCTCTAAATCTTGGCATCATAGCTTGACATTTGCGAAAGTTACGAGAGTACATCTATATCTGTGTGTGTTGGCGATTTTTTACAATTTTAGAAATGGATTTAAATTTGCAACAACGAACTTGTTTTCGAACAACGAATTTTGCGTAAAAAACGGATTTAATGGTGCGCGAACGTTGGAAATGTTGGAAAAATGTTTCGGCAACGATTCTCTAAAGAAAACGGTCGTTTACCAGTGGCACGAGCGGTTCAAAAGTGGTCGTGAGTCAGTCGAAGATGATGAACGCAGTGGCAGACCATCGACATCGAAAACCGACGAAAACATTGATGAAGTAAAAGAAATGTTGGTCAATAACCGCAAATTAATCATCAGAAAGATAGCGGAGGCCTTGAACATTGCCTATGGATCCGTCCAAGACATTTTGGTTAATGATTTGGGTTTCCGACCTGTAGCAGCAATGCTGGTGCCAAAAGACCTCAATTTACACGGATTACAACGGTGTAGTGCATCATGAATTTTTGCCAGAAGGCCAGACAGTAAACAAAGAGTATTATTTGGGCGTTATGAGACGTTTGCGTGAAGCAATTCGCCAAAAGAGACCAGAATTGTGGGCTGAAAACTCATGGATTTTGCACCATGATAACGCACCGTCGCACAGTGCCATCATTATTCGTAATTTTTTGACGAAAAATACAACAAATACCATCCAACATCCACCGAATTCACCTGATTTGGCTCCCTGTGACTTCTTTCCGTTCAATCGAGTTAAAAAACCATTACGGGGAACGCGTTTCAGCAGCCGAGAGGAAGTAATGAAAAAATCGCAGGAAGCACTAATGGACATACCGAAAACCGAATATAAAAAATGTTTCTAGGATTGGATCAAGCGCTGGCATAAGTGTGTTGCAGTTGATGGGGATTACTTTAAAGGGTACAATATAGATTTGGATGAATAAACCTGTATTTCCAATTTTCTGAATAAATTCCGGTATCATCAATGTGGTATGTATACTGAAACTACGGCTTACCGCTTTCCTCTTCTAAGCACTAAAACCCGAGACGACGGTTTAACCAACACAAATAAACTCGAACATATCACTAATACTCATGACCTAGGCGTGTTGTATAAACCAAAAGCCAACTGTTTTAAGGCACACAAATAAGAAAATAAATAGAGAAATAGGTAAAATCTAATTAAAAAGTAATGTTTTATACGGAACACGTGCTCGAAAAACAACTGAGGACGATTCCTAATAAAATATTTTTAAAAAGGAAGGGTGTTGCAACAACACGCGGTGTTCCCAAGCGGTCCCTCAATCTAAGCACTAACCGCGCCCGACGTTCCTCGACTTCGGTGATCGGACGAGAACCCAAACTTTCAGCGTAGTGTGGTCATTGGCGTCATTCTTATTAGCAAACTTCTATGTTCCGTAAATTTTTACACCCTCAAATGCGTTATGATGTTGCAAAAATTTCCTGTTTATTTCCTTAAGCGACTGAAAAGCAGCAATCTGATCCGTCCCAAATTCCAACTTTGCATCTTTCCCCATTAAGTCCGACAGAGGTTTAGAGAAAATTTGGTTGAAACTTCCGAAAGAATCCCGTTAATCCTAGAATGCTTTGTACCTCTTGAACATTGCGAGGCTTTGGAAATCCATTTACCGCCCTTATGTTTTCGACCCGCGGTTTTATACTGCTATTCGCAACGATAAAAAATCGCAGTTTTCCCATTTGATGAATATACCATTTTCCTGGGCTACTTTTAAGACAACCGCTAATTTCTCTAGATTTTCTTGTTCACTTCTCGCAGGGATGTCATTGTCTAGGTAAAGAAGTAAGTAAACTTCCCAATTCCGTTCATAGAAAACCGTGTTTAAGAGTCGCTGAAGAACTAAGGGCGAGTTGTATCATCCTGGTATTATAAAAGACGTGTACTTTCTACTGGATTCGATGATGTTAACATGGAAAAATCTGTTACGAAGATCTAAAGTCGTATAAACCTTCGCACCATATAGCTTTTCTAACGCATCTGGGATATCTGTCCTTGATGATTTATGCATTTAGCTTGCGATAGTCAATGCAGAGCCTATTACTGCTATCCTTCTTTTTGAGTATTACTATAGGGCTCGTGAAATACGACCGACTATGCCATATAATTCCCTCGGACATCCATTCTTGAATTTGGTCTTCCACTGGTTTCTTTTCTGTAGGCGCTAACCTCCTCGCTTTCCGGTAAATGGGTCGATCATCCTTTTTCGGCAAGTTTCATCTTCAACTTTTCGTACTAAATCCATTGTACTGTTCTTTACTGTGTTCACCACTTTCAAGTTCTCTAAAAAGTTTTCAGGATCTTTTCTTTCGCTCGTTGAAATTGATTTGCAAACTTTAACCTCGCCATTCTTAATCAAGAGGGAGACCTTTTGTAAAAAATTTGTTACCCAGAATAATATCATCAGATAACTAATCATCTGGAACCACTTGGAAACGAACCTTACGCTCTTCGCATCGAACGTTGATATCCACCACAGTAGACCACAATGGCTTACGAAGCTTATTAGCACCAAAACCACTTCAGGATCGTGGTCTCCCAATCCCACTTCACGCTTGACCGACTCCTTCATGATTGTAACTTCGCTTCCGCCTATCAATTAGAGCATAATAAATGCTTCCACCGACGTTCACGAAAACTCTAGAGCTGTTTACACTAATACGGTTAAGGTTGTGCCTACCACTGAACCACCCGTATTCACTGCATGAAAAACAACGCGATGCCGTACTCCTATCGGGACATTCCTGAGATGCATGCGAAAACGAACCACAGTTGCCACATCTCCTTCAGCATCGATATTCACTGGAAGATGGACCAGCGTGGTTTTCAGCCTTGACCTTCGATTTAAAACTACTTCCACTCTATTGCTATTGCTGTATGGTATAAAAATATTCTAAAAACCTGTCCATAGAACGTTTCTTGGGAGATTCTAGAACGCGATGGATATCAATGTTGGGACGAGGGCGTGAAATTCCGATAATAGTGTGATTTTCAAAGTTTCGTAACTACACACTCCCGTTTTGTCTTCGATAGCAAGCTTAGTTGCACCTCGTAAAAGACGTATGTACTCATGTAAACACAATATTTCTGGACATCATTCCACCCACAAACTGTGCAGATCTCCTGAAAATCCGTTAACCGACTTTTGACGTTCTTACTATTTTCACCCGTAAAAGTTTTAATGGGCTCTTCAACATCCCTAAACACAAAATTATTGTCTTTCGGCATATGTACCTCCTTATAAACTTCCCCCTTATCAATGGTTTTATTATCAGTGACCTCTTGGTTCGATTCTTCTTCTAGCTTTAGTCCTCTAAGCCGTTCGACAAGTTCGGTCTTTAATTTGTAACTAGGGGACGCACCCATTTGCTTAAGTAAATCTTGTAATGCTCGCATTGTTAGGGAACTTAATTCATCCATTCATCCATTCATACCCGGAAAAAATACACTTAATTCATGTAAAGAGAAGTAAGAACAAAAATTGTGCAAAAATATAAACAGGAAAATCAGCTGTCAATGATGGAATAAAATTGGCTTCAACGCTGTCGATAATACAGTGGTAACTTTAATCTTTTTTTTAAAATTTAACTAATACTGCTTGGTATTAAAGCTTTTATTAAATTTCATGCAGTGATCAAGTCTCTGTTCAAACGTATCTAATAAACGGAGAGCTCACCAGAGGGCTTGCGGTAAAAATCTTCCGTTTTGTTTGCAAATAACTTTACACTTTTTTGCTTTTAAATATTTTTTCATTTCGTTTTTGTCACTTCATCGTTCTAGTTTTTACAGGTCTTTTTCGTTTCGTTTTTTTGGAGTTCTCGCAGATGACACTCAACTGGTTTGCTATATGTCTCCCCAACAGTTTTTTTTATATTTTATAGCAAGGATGTTGGTCCAAAGTCTTTTATATCTCTTGCTCACTTAAGCTTAGCTATTGGAAGCATTTTCCTTTTTTCCAAATTGGTGGAAAATAGCAATTATTCAGACAGTAGTTGAATATAGCACAGAATAATATGTCAAGAGAACTAGGACATTTTCGAAGAATGAAGTTTGAGATGTTATCTATGTTATCTACAACCCGAAGTGCAAGTGATTTAAGTAATACAGGCTGTCGTACTTGATATTTGTGGTGACTCATTCCAAAACCTTTAGGGCGAGTTCAGGTGAGAGTAGCTTTATACAGGAAATTGGCTATAATGGCTGCTTCGTACTTTTAAGTCTGAATTCTAAAAGGTCTGACTGACCAGAAAGCAGGGCCCCCGCCCAATTATCAAGGCTTCGCCCATCAATGACGTTGTCTAATAAAAAGCGGGGGTAGATTATTCTATAACTGGTCTTATCGAAAACATCCTCAGATTTATAGCATGAATGGATGCTACGATTTGACCAGTTACAAGTTGCCGGTCATAGGTCTTGTTGGTGGCTTGACCACCGGTAGTCCATACCAGGACTTAAATCACGGTACCATGGGAGTCAGGAGCCCCCTGGATTTCGGTCCGGGCCTGACTTGTTAGAGGTAGGCCCCCTTGTGGGAGCATCATGGTGGCTGTGGTTTAAACCCAAATCGCGGGTAAGGGTTTCCTTTTTGGTTTAGCCCATTGTAGAGTTGCAAATGAAGTACTGGGTGCTGCGACCCTAAGAGCAGCAAGAGGTTTTAGGTCGGCCTCGACTCATACCAAGGGTGGAACTTGTGCCTCCAACACAGTTCCGAATTGGTATCAAAATTTTTGTGGCGAGCGATGGCAAGGCGTATCCTTGCTCCCTAAACATTGAGTCTTACGGCAGGAGGTTTACGTTAAAAATCCAGGTACGTTCTGACCAGAAACCAAGAAGTGGACAAATCACTATATCGTCGTTGCTTCTTCAGATTGTTTCTCCTATGATTCGGTACTACTTGATGTGCTAATCTAGGAGCTTTTAAACCCTACCTTTGTGGACTTACTTGCTAACAAATGGGTTGTAATAGGTCTAGAAATAGCTTTGCATATCCATCCACAGTGTCATTTTAGGCAATCTCCTTGATGTACATAGGTGTTCCAAATAGGTTCGCGATCCAGGGTTGTAGCGCATGTGTACCCAAAATCGTGGTATAGTTTCGGCAACTATCTAAAACATATCGGTTTTCCATCCCCATTATTTTGTATACCCTTAGGGAGTCTCTAGGCTGTAGTATTTCAATCAAGACGTATTCATTTAAAATTGGTGCTTTCCCTTATTTCGATTCCTATCCAATTTACAGTGTCTTTATGCTTTGAATGCCAATAAATAAGAAAATATCGTAGAAAGTAAAGTTTACAGTCATTCGATTGAGTATTTACTTTAATAAACCCTGAGTACTCTCTGAAGTACTCGTATTAGTACATAGCTCCATCAAACGTTCTTGCGTCTTATGTGCATCTTTTCATTTTCAGACAAAAGTGCCTGACCACAGTTTTGTTCATGAGGAACAGGATTAATTGGCGCCAAAGCGTGGCGTATTAAGGCGCGTTAAAATTAACGGAACATTGAAGTTTGCTGACAGAAAAGACGCCAACGACCATACTACGCTGAAAGTATCGGTTCTCGTCCGATCACCGAAATCAAGCAGCGTCGGGCGCGGTTAGTACTTAGATGGGTGACCGCTTGGGAACACCGCGTGTTGTTGGCAACACCTTTTTTTAAATTATTTTATTAGGAATCGCCCCCGTTTGTCCCAAAACGTGTTGCATATAAAACCTTCGTTTTTAATTGGATTAATTTATTTGACCTCGGTTATGAACATTCTTCAGATTTTTGGAGGTTATTTGTTGGTTAAACCGTCATCTCGGGCATTTGACTGGCAATTGGTCTTACTTCCTCCGTTTTATAAACACCCAATGCAGTCCATGTTATCAAATGTTATCCGCTTTGTTTCGAAGTTTGAAGAGAATGTTACTGAAATATAAGAATTTTCCAGAAGGCGCGGGCCAACAAATATGAAGTTTAACAAATCAAATGCAATCATTTCGTTTAATTTTATGAATAGAAGTCTTGTTTAAAAAGCAACTTCTACTTTATTATACTTCTGGTTATTTTTAATCATCACTTTCAGGTTACACCAACTACAACGATAATTAACTATAACGCACAACTGAATACTGATCGGCTCTATTGCCTCTGCCCTTTCAAATTGTCCATCTTTGTTTCCTCGTTGTTGTTTTCTTTGCATCAGACGTTTCGACATAACCAACTACGTCTTCTCATGTTTTGTTTTGTTTTGTTTGTTATTTTCGCGTTCGCCTTATCATCCTCATCATATGATCTATACGAGTACTCGTCGATGTCTCCCGACGCTGTTCCTTTTTGTTTGCGTGCCGAATACAATCATGAAATTTTCTATAACACATCAACAGATTTACGTATATTTAATTACATATGCATGTTATGTTACTGCCACAGTCATATACATATATACATAGATATACATATGTGTGACTCTTGCGCGGAAAACAAATAAAAATGCAGTCGATCAAATTAGATTCAGAATATCTCTTGTTTTCTTATAATTCTTTATTCACAATATACTCGTATCTTTATTTGGAGATCTACACTACTTGACAGACTGACACAGACTACTCTTAAAAACTAGCCTGCCAGCTGCTTTACATATTTTATCAGTACCCCTTCTGTGTGTGTACGTTTGTGTGGCTTCCTTTGGCTTCGTTCTCGTATGATCTTGTCGTCCGTTTGTTGCAGTTAGCAGTTCTGATATACTTGCACGTCTACATAATTCGATATGTGTGTTTTAAGGATTTACTCTGTCATCTGTAATGTGTTGTTCGTTTGTTTGCGCTCACCATCCCACACCACATATAGTCTGATGAGTGTCTTTTTTTATATGATTTTCTCCTATTCCATATATTTTTTGTTTTATGACTCGGTGCTAAGTTGTTCCGTTGGTAATAACTCTTTGTTTTCACCCCTTCGTATTTTATTTTTGCTTCAAATGTATAGTAAATAATTTAGTTTAATATTTTTATTTTTTTTTTTTAATTCTACACCTGTGTTAACAACTATAAAACTGGAAACGAGGAGATATCGTATCACTCGTTTCCGAAACAAAGTAAAAGGTGCAAGCAGTGTGTTTTTTCGTGCCGCCGAAAAGGCAAATTAAATACAAAAACGGCGTGAATTTGTGGCAAACATTTTAAAAAAAAGTGATTTTATCATTAACCCATAGCACAAGCAATATGGAATAGTTCTTAAAACAACTAGAATTAGAGAAGATACTGTTCCTTCACTTTTGTTACCATTGCAAAAGGATGAAGAAGTGAGGAGCCCACAGGATTTACGGATTCAAAATAGACTTTTGATCCCAAGGTATGTGAAGAACAATTATTATAACCGTTATTTACACTACTCGGTTTTCTTATTTCAGTGATGCACTAATTGTGCATGACAAGGAGAACATAGATCTGGAAGTCCCCGCAGAGAATTTATTTCTACAAGCAAACTGATGCTTCCAAGGTAGACTGCGGTAGACAAGTTAAACCATTAATAGTCGACTGTAGTACACAAATTGATGAAATCATCCCCACATATTCTCAGTAAGTAGATGACATATTAAATTAGTGTAATGCGAATTAAGTATAATTAGAATTTCAACTATTATTTGTACTTGCAGATTATTGGAGCCATATTTTTGCCAAGGGCCAATTAAGAAAATTAGGATGTCCTCAAAAACGTGCAAAATGGTCATCAGACGATATTGCTAATGTGAACGTCAAAAGGTGAAACTTGCAACAAAATTATTCTCACACACGGTCTCTCAAGCTATTATGGGGGCTGGTAGTTCAGGGGAACTAAGTTCGGGAGGCTGGCTTAAGTGTTCTGTATTTTTTAAACAGGTAATAATTCAAATTTCCTTAAAAATCATGTGTTACCTACATCTTTACAATTCCAGGTGAATGATTGGTTCTACTGTCTCAACGTAAGAGTTCCTTACCAGACTTTCAGAGTCGCTCCAATTTGTAATTGTCGATGAGATGACTTCCGTAATGCTTAATATGAGGGTTAAAGGCCTTCCAGAAAGGTAATGTTGAAATAAAGGATTTTTTCTTTTTACAATCTTATCATACTTTTAGGCATTATGATATAGCTTATTGTCTTAACTATTGTATTTAAAACAGTTAATTAATCTCTCCGAAAGAAAAGAAGAAAGAAATTTTCTTCCGTTCACGTACGTACTTTAGAATTAAACACCTAAATACTCGTAATACAAAAAAAAAATGATAAAAACAATTTTGTAAAATAGTAGAGTTAAACTAGTCTATTTTGAATTTGTGACATTTTTTTTATATTATCTTATGTTCTAATAAATTTCATACTTATGTATTCAGGAAATGGAATTCATCTTTTTGTGTTATATTGTCTGATACACGCACATATCAAATTTGTTTCCAGATACCGCTACACCGAGTCGCAGATGACCCTCTAACACAGAGTTTGACCGAAAACCAATGTCACTGAGTCGAGAAAAAAATTATTGATCAGATTGCTAAAACACATCGAAGAGTTTCAAAATAGGCCTCTCCTGGGTCGATACATCGCGATCGCTTCCAGTGAGATTTCCATGCATCGCACACATCACGGTAGGCCTCATCTGGAATATTTTTTTTTTATAATTTACGCGCGCCTAAGGGGGTTATGATACCCTTTTACTGTTGCCAGGGCGCGGGCGGAAAGATAGAAGGAGGAGAAAGGAAAACATTGTTGTGATGTAGTGGTTTGAAACTCAGGTGTGTTTGGTTTCGATATTGACTCTCCAGGGGGTGGGAGTTCGAATAGGACGGAGAGATTTTTCTTCTCTCGGAATGTGAGGTTGTGAATTTTAACGGTTGTTTTGTGCTTGAAAACCCTACAACAGCCCAATCTACATGTCAGTGTTATGCCTTCACACGCAGAATTTTCTGACTGAGTCCCGGAAGGAACCTTGACCTTCCGAGTGAGAAGCGATTGCTAGTACCACTACACCACGGCCACCCCTATCCCTCACAGCCTTGGTGCAAGATTCTTTGACTTTGTCAAATGTCCCGAAATGATATCCATTCATGGGAGTTTTCAAGCGCGTAAACAAAAAGATGTCTGGGTGAGCCACGCCAGGCTGAAAGAGCCAAGTCAGGATGCGATAAAACATTTGTTTGAGTCCGTTGAACACGTAGAATTTGGCGACGTATAATCGCTTTATAATAAAATCACTGACATTACCTACTTTTCGGACAAACCCTGTAGGTCATATATAATTAAAATTTTTTTATGGTTACTTACTGCGTTATACTTTTTAGACATAACTCCCCAATCTTACAGCTGCACAAATTTTCAAAACTAAATTAAAAACAAACGAAGTTCATTTAAATCTATTTTGATTTTTGATTACATGACAATTTTACTTATTTTTTTACAGCTTTCAGTATTAGGATACATTATTATATCACTTCTAAAATTTTTATAGGATAAATCCGGTGTACAGTACAGTACAGTACATTTAGCACAAATAATTCGGATATTTATTTTTTTACTATAATATTTAAACTTATTATTTTGTTATAATATAATTGAAGCAGCTAGATCAATTCGAAACTGTGTAAAGCCCTTTCGTTGTGTTTGAAATTAGTATTTACTTATGTCTTTGCAGAAAGTTTTGCTTAAACTTGGACTATATGTGCTACACATATATATTTTTTTTTTGTAAATGTGTATCTATGTGTATCTAATTTCTATATAGATTCTTATTTTTCTTTCTTAATATATTTTGCTACAAAATATATGTTCCATTTGTTAAGAGGTGTAAAAAATATAATTTTTTAATGTTCGTTTATATTTACTATATATTTCGTTGTTCCAAGTGGTGAGGATTTGTTTGCGAATATATTTTTATTGTACATATCCATATAAAAATTTTTTACAATTTGTTATCTCTAGTGTATACTTATCAAATATATACTAAAATATAAAAATTAATACATTACAGCTTTGTTGTTAAATTTATATAAATATATGTCTCTACAAAAATATGCGGCAAATATGTTAAATTGGTTGTAATTAATGATTTCGGTTTTAATAAAAAAAAAATTGTCGGTTATTTTAATTTGTTTTTTTTTTTATATGATTTAATTTACGAGCATATACGTTGTTTTTTTTTAATTTAAATAATTTGTTATTTAATAGCTGCATGAACATAAATTTCTTAATTAAGTCTGTGATTTCAAATTGGTAAAGAGTTGATGAATAGCGCTAGATTTGTGCTGGCCTATTGCAACAAAAAATGAAAGGGATATTTTCTTGACAGATATTTTTAGAGATATATAGTAAGATTGGAATAACTTTTTTAAACTTCGAAAAGTAGTCCTGCGAAAACTGTAGTATATTTGAATATGAAATTAGTATTAATAGGTTTAGAATATACAATTTGTCACAAGCTTTGGTCATTGTAGTAAAGACGCAATAAAATTGAATTCTACAGATACTTAGAAACAAGAACTTCAACCAGTAGTAGTAAGATACGAGTATTAGAGATTTCGCAACAAATGGGCTGCGATTCACCTCAACAACACAACATCACTATCTTTTAAAACGCTTCTAGAAATGTGGTCAAATAGAGCAGTAAGAATCGAAGAAAATGAGATATAATTTCGCTCTATTCCATTATTTTAAATATTAAACACATGTAAATGTGGGCTAAACAGACATACGAAGAGGATGGTTGAACAATATATGAAACATGTATCATGGTTATGGTTTACATATGTATCGTAAGTATTAAGTCAGGTTAATCATTGCTAGATTTAGAGCGAAATTTAAAGTAAAACACTGTTTTTAAAAGCTTTTTTGTTTTTTTTTTTATTTTAAGGAAAGTTTTAATTTTTAATTACAGAATGAAGCAGGTATTCATTTAGTAAGTAAACATTTTACAGAGCACAACATTTGTTTTGATGCAAGCATTTCGGTTCATAAGCGTAGAGACGTTTTAGTTCTGTTAGATATAAAGGTCCAACGTTGTTTTTGATTACTGTCTTATACCATCCAATTTGTTCATGTAAACGATTCTGTTTTTTAGTTTTCTTGAATTTATTTTCTAATTTGTTCATATTCAGTAATTCCTCTGTCCCAAGTTCAGCCATCATAATTTTGATAAAGCTTTTCAACTTGTTAAAAAAACATATTAATTTTTTATCTGGATCAAACACTTCAGAGCTCAAGGGTTTTCCTAAGGTTCAATGCACTTACTTATTGCAAAAAAAAAAAACAATTTGTTTTGTAAGACTGCAACAACTACAATCTACCTCTGGCAATGTCGTACATCGTAAATGCCCTTCAAGCTGGATTATTGTAAAAGCTCTTCAAGCAGATGATCGTATATTATAAAGAAGCGACCCCCCGTTGCAAACATGAGACACCCGACACATCTAACTCACCATCATGAAGAGGACTTTCGTAGAAAACTCAAAGACATCAAACCAAGATTAGATGCCTTTTAAAAGACCAATCGAATAATTAGAAAACTAAAAACAATTCTGGCAGATATCATCATTGGATCGCAGACGCTCACCACTTCACTCCTGAGGAAAAAGCAGAAGCAAGCTGCGCTGACCACACTCCTGTGCATATTCCAGATTTCATCTCTACGGTTGAGACGCGTGTCTCCGTTGCGATCGAATCACCTTCTAATGGTGAAATATTTACTACAGTTGACCGTCGGTCTCCACTGTAAATAATTCATTGCAAGAAATATATCACGCAATATATTGCTGTTGTTGTATTACGTTGTCATACAGCGCGGCAGTGACTAAGTGTATGTAACAACCGATAGATAGCGGGTTGTGGGTATGAATTTTGTTGATGTGCTGTTTGATATTGTTGTGAGGGCATAACACCTACAACAATTTAATTCGGTAAACCAACTCTGAATTTTTTACTTCACTGCTGTGCTTAGTAACGTCGGTGTTTGTATTTTTTATATTTGTCTTTCTTTATAATGACTCGGGAATTCAGAGCGGATATTGCCAATATACGCGGGTTAAAAAGTAATCATTTTTCTGCGTACCTCCACGTCTGTAAATACAGACCAGCTTTTTTGGCACTTAGTGAAACACAGGTAGATCCCCGCCCACACCTCTCAGATAACTCTGATCTGAAGCTACCTGTCCACGAACTATTGCTGGTGGACTCTGGTGCCGTCACCCAATACAGATTTAAAGCCACCCAACAACAATCCCCGAAGGGATTTTCCCGCCCAACGATTGTTTTGACAGTTCAAAATTGTATAAAAGGCACAATAGAGCTATAAGTTGGTGACTCTCTTTTATAACGTTTAAAACAACAACAACAACAGCATTCGCAGTTATCTTAGAATATCGGCATTTTTCTTTAAACTCTCTTTGGGTTCGTATCCCGAAAAAGTGCCATTATTCTTCTCTCACCGCGTTCTCGCCATTTACGTGCGTAGTGATGTAGCTGACCAAACTCCACCATAATGTAGTTCCTGTTCTAATGCGGAATTCAATTTCATGTGGTTAAAATTCCATTCCCGTAAGCAAATTATTCACTATTGCTTTATCTACAGAAGGGCCCAAACTAGACACCAATTCGACCTTTAACAAGTTTGATGCTCTGTCTGACTCCATACAAAGAATTGTATCGCTGTATCCTCATACTGAAATCGTGATTATAACACCCCTCAACTCGCTGGATTTTAAATTCTTTTTTTGAACAAGCAATATAGAACTTAATATGAAAAACCCTGAAAAATATTATTAGACACCCTGCCCTAAATGTTCCTGAACGGAATCCCAAGGACGCAAGAGCATATCCACCCAATATTGGTGGAGTTGTTACAAAGACTTTAAAAGCCCTTATTACAGGCGTAATAACTCGCTCATAAATTCCTATTGGTGTAGACAAAACGACCAATACCCGACGTGGTTCGTTGTCTTAAAGATTTTATTGGTCAACCAGGAGAGTTTAACACCTGGAAGAATCAAAAAATAGAACACCCAAGTACGAGCATTATGGGGTGGACTGGAAGTGCATAGCTTGTTGTCTAACGATCCATTATGAAGATAAACATGGTTTACCCACACTTAAATGCCAGATGACATCTCTAGTTCAAGGGAACAAGCATATTTCTGGTTGGGGTATGACACACCCCAGTGGGAGGAACTTGTTAGAAACAACAAGTTGTAGGACGGCAGGTTAAAACTATACGCATCGACAACCATATAGTGTAGGTATTTTGATTCGGTTACGATAGCTTTGTTTTTCCTTTTTCTTTCTCGAGTCTTAATATCGGTAAAAATTCATAAACGATCGAGATCCCCAAGTATAGGGGACAGTTCACTGTCCTCTACGAAAAAAAGTTACGTCTTTACTGAAAATGGCCAATACCAAAAAAAAATTCTCGCTCTAACTACTGGAGCCCTCTCAAACGTCTTCCGGACAGTGACAATGAAACCGATGATATGGACGAAATTATATCGCCAAAAGTTAAAAAAATAAATGTTCCTCCAATTAAAGTTGTACAAAAAAACTTCTGAATATGTGCACAGTTTATTTAATTCACTGAATATTTCTGATTATGCTATAAAAAAATGATCATCGGAATAAAAATTTTGTGTGACAGTATGGATTCATACAATAGTGTTATAACTAAACTTCAAAAAGAAAATTGTCAGTTCTTCACACACGAAGTTAAAAGCGAAAAAGCTTTATAAAGCTGTTTTATATGGCTTAGGTAATATTGACATTAATTCATTAAAAAACGAATTAATTAAACTCGGGCTTAAGTGGAAGGACTTAAAACCAATAACTAAAACCTACGATCATTATAAAGACACATTTCATATAACTTATTTTGAAAATGGCAGTATTAAGCTCAATGATCTAAAGAAAAAATACAGAACTATTTTTCATACGCAAGTGAACTGGAGCTATTACCGCAGAAACAAACAATAATCGGGTGACGCAATCAGAGTTGTTCAAATTCACGTAAAAAAGTCTTTTTTACATATTTTACGTTTAAACGCGTAAAAAAAGCGTAAAAAAGTGGAAAAAAGTGGAAAACACGTAAAAAAGGTAAACATGTGTCACAAGACGTCAAAAAGGCAATACGTGTCAGTTAGCTGTCACATCAATGACAGCTAACTTGTATTGTATCTTGTATCTTCACAAAAGCATGTTTTGTTTGCGTACCCATACCCATTAAAAAATAAATACATTAAGGTAATTTTTATTCATGAATATCTACAACATAATACACTACACTAAATTTCGTCTTTCCAAAGAATGATAGGACGGCCAAAGACGACCAATTTTAAAAAAAATACATTTCATTTTATTGAGGGATGGAAAAAAATATGGAGCTTTTTGCTTTTTGTATACTGCAAAAAAACATTGCAGTATACATCCCAAACAAGGGTATTTTTTTTAATTTCTCTGATGTTATTTGAATGCAATAATTAAATCTTTTTTTCACTAGGAAAAGATGTATAAATCCTGCAAGCACAATTTCATCTGAAAACTTTTATGTGGATATTTCTTCTGGAAGTTCACAAATTGACTTGATAATTTCCACATGCATTTATTCATATGTACTAAATATGAAGATATATTCCATGCTTCACTTACGGACAGCCCGATTTGATATAACTAACTATCAATCGTCAAATCCTCATGTGAATCATTATATTTATTGTATTTAAGGATAAGAAAAATATCTCACATTTTAGGAAGATCTCTCGCACAATTCATCAATGATGTCTACCAGTGAAAGTGTAATTTCTATTGAAGAAAATACTGAATATAATTTGGAGGAAGAAGCCCATTCATTGCCATCCACATCTACATCATCATCTTCTTTACTGACAGAGTCGAGCTCTTCATCATCATTTGTTAAACCAAATTACCAACAAAAATGTGTCCTAAGCGTGAAAAAACACCAAATTTGAATACGTTTCTAGATCGTTTGAAACGCGATGAGAAAAAAGGAATTGATATTGCTATTGCTACCTTCTTTTTTGGATGTAATATTCCTTTACAAAATATAGAGTCAGAACATTTTAAAAGTATGATAAAAAAACTTAGACCATCGCACGCAGATATAATACCCAAAAATTAGGTCTTGTCTAATCAGCTTTTGGACGAGGTGTATGAAATAGCTGTGCTATTGATAGATGGTTAAAAGAATTCATCAAGCAACAGAGCAAAACGATTGTAACAATGTTACACAATTCTCAAGGAAAACGTGCATTTTGGAATGCATGGGATTTCAGCGGTGAGGCTGAAACAGCTGAAAGGATCTCCAATATAGTTTACGATTCAATGGACTTAGGAAAACAAATGTACAACGCATTCTTTTAAGCAGTTGTTTGAGATAACGTCAGTGTTATGTTACGTATGGGCAAAAATGTGGGACACGTTCTGTGGCATTCACGATGTAATAGCCATATAGGAAATTTGTTAGATAAAGATGTTGCTGACAAAGATCTAGCTGACAAGGTTAATATGATTTTGAGGGAATTTAAAAATTCTGACCTTGAAAAGGCAATTTTGTTAAAAGGCGGAAAAAGGTTAAAATTATCTTGTCGAACACGTTGGTGTTCATATCGCGATAGTTTTGAAAGCTTTTTAAGTAACTTACAGCACCTGAGACAAATTATTACGGATGGAAAACCAAGAAAAATTAAAACTTCAATCTTACAACTTATATTTGATGAAGAATTTGTTGACTATATTAAAGTAAGCCAAGAAATGATGGAGCCTATTTGTGAACTAATTAATAAGTGTCAGAGTATGAACACAAACATATCAGAAGCTGCATATATGTGGCTTTAAGGATCAATTCCGAGATAAAATGTTGGCACTGTTGTGGAACTTTAATTTTAACAAACTGATGTGAACGATCCTCAACGATATACTTCGACTAAAACCACGATAACACGATATCGATAACCTTTGTAAGCACTAGTGTTCTCACTTCCTCAAAACGTCAAAATTCTTTATCCACCATTTCCGGCATTTTACTTTCTTTTATGTTGATGCCGTTCATGAGAGGTTGGACGAACACAAGTGTAAGTAACTTGAATCCAAAAATGTTGTACACATCATATAATCTTTTTTATAGAAAAATAAAATAATCACGCGACTTAAAAGTACAACGTGGCATTTTATTTATGTGGTCCGAGGCACCATTTTTGGAAAGGCAAGCAATGGCGCTTACTGATATTATTGTACATTGATTGCCTTTTATCTCAATCCATACTATCACAATTGTTTATTAACGCAATCTTATTTGGTAATCATAAACAAATTTCCTTTAACAGAATTAAATGGAGACGGTATTGAAAGCTGGCACCATTATATATTTGAAATTTTATATCAGAAAGAAGATATTAAAAAGGCATCTATATTCTGGAGTACAGCTAAACTTCACACCCGCAATTAGTAACTTTGGCTTTGAAACTGCTTAATATTCCAGCTTCTTCTGCTCAAATTGAACGCGTTTTTTCTAATTGGGCTCAAATTCCTACCCCATTGCGAAATAGACTGGCATTTCAAAGGTCAAAAAAACTAATTCATGTTTATTTTACATTAAATTCTTGTAAAAAGAATTTCGATCATATAGAAATAGAAAGTGATGACGAATAAATTAAAAAGAAAATTTTCATAAATATTAATTTTATTTACTGAGGTATAAGAAAAATTAATACATATTTATTCTAATGAAAAATTGGTTGTCTTTAGTCACTGATTTTAAGAATTACTACACAAAGTGAGGATTTTTTTACGTTTTTTACCTTTTTTACATTATGATTATAGAAAATGAGTCGCGTAAAAAACTAAAGTAAAAAAAATAAAAACCAAGTAAAAAAACGTAAAGTAAAAAAGTCGACCAACTCTGGACACAATGCCGTAACTGCCAAATGTTTGGCCACGGCGAACGCAACTGCCACATTAAAACATATTGTGGTATCTGTGCTGGGCCGTACAAAACGGAGGTATGTAACACTAAGAACATAAAAGTGAAGTGCGCAAACTGCAAGGGGGAACATAAATCCACTGGCAGTTCATGCGTAAGTAGAAATAAGTACTTGGAGATGAGAGAAAAAAAAAAAACGGTCGCTCTACAACCCATACGTCAAAGTTGAATCAAAGCATGAGAAACACCAACTTTATTTCGCTTCAATCGATGAGTGATTTTCCGCAACACCCAACACACCGTCAAGAATGATTTATTCTCAATGGAAGAATTATAAACTCTGGTCTTTATTGTAAAATGGCACCCTACAATGACGTCAGTTTATTTAAAGCTTTCTATGTTAATCTTATGGGGAATTACATGTTGTATGATGCTGTTGTAGTTCAAATTCTAAAGGCATTTAAGCAAGTACCCAGCTAGTGGAATTTGGTCGCTCTGCACTCAGGGGCCCCTAACCCCTTTGACCGCTCCCAAATTTGGTCGCTCTGCATTCAGGGGCCCCTAACCCCTTTGACCGCTCCCAAATTCCTGAAAACATGTTGTATGGTTATTTCAGGTATTAACCTGTTTTGTTTGTTGGTTGTAGTTGTTGGGAAAGTTGTTTAGTATATAAACGAGATAAGGTTTATGTTGTTTGGTAGTTCTTGTAATGGCTTTGCAAGAGTATAAAAGCGTATCGACATTGAAGTCTTTATGTCAAAAAGTCATAGTTAACAAAGTGATACTGACCAATATACAGACAAAAAATACAAAATTACAAACAACCGTGGAACAGAGTTGTAAGAAAAAGTAATAGTCGCGAATTAAGTGCTCCTTCGTTTGAAACAATTTTAATAAACATTTTTAAAGTTAAAGACTTACAAAAAACCCACAAAGTTTTGTATTCTCAGAAGATATTTATAAGTTATTATGTAAAATATCTCGTATAAGAAATTTAAAGTTTAAAACTGTTGTACTTGAGAAAAATTGAATGGGGATTTGAATCACATTGTAATAGGATTAAATATTTGTAATGAAATTGTTAATATCAATTGTGAATTAAAAAAAAAAATATAGAAGGTATACTAAGACTACACCTTAAAGAATTTGAGCATATAAGTGGTACAATTTCATATATCCAACAACAAATTGTTGAATTTTTAAACAAGAAAACAAATAATTTTGAATATTTATCTGATTCAGATTAACAACATATTGGATAATTCAACAGATATATTTTCCGATTTCGAAGATAATAATGACTTTAGAGACGTTATTATCCCAAGTGGTGGAGAAACACGAAGCAGAAAATCAATCATTGATCTTTCTTCCAGCTTGGTGGCTGATGATCATGATTGCGATGTCGAAGAAGCAGGATGTTCCAGAGAAAACGAAAGCCAGTTTAAACGAAATACAAGGCGTATTGACAGGCTTTATGGAGAACTGGTTGAAGAAACAGAGAAAATGGCAAGTGGACTCTTGCCAAAGCTTGATACACTTTGCCTAAATGGAACTAGGAGATACATTTCAGATGTCTATCTCCCAAAAAATTCAGAATGCCTGGCTCAAGCTATTTCAATTATGCAGAAATACGGAGAAAATAGACGAGATGGATTGTTCGGATTTTCGTTGGACGGAGACCACGTCCACATTATTCACGATTGCAGCTACTCCACCCAAAGCTGTAGAGACAAATTCCGAAACCAGCTCAAACAATTCGGAACCTTTAGACCTGTTAGAAAGTTTAACAGACCTTTGTGGCAATTCGGAAGAGTTGATTGGCTCAATGTCATCAACTATTTCTTTTGCTCAAAAGGGGAAGTTAACAACCTATGGGTTGAAGGAGAAAATTGGAAAGTATCGGATAACCCTAAACGTTTACAATGGAGCAAGATGTATAGAACTTGGATCGAAATGGTACGAGGCAAAGATATGGGGGACCACAACAAGCGTATCAGACGATCAGCGGATAAAATTGCTGAAGGAATTTATGACTCTCAAGTTTCAGTCAAGAAAATCCGATTGGGAGGAAAGTTCGAGTGGATACGAGAATCAATCCAAAGCCTATTACAACAGAAATACGTCTCGCCGCTATCAGCCATATTGGCGTTAAAAGAGGTATATGAAGATACATTGTTAAGTAACCCTAAAAATAAAGATTTTATTCAAACAGCCATAAATACATATTCATTACAGCTTATGAATTACTCATTAAGAGACTTTGAAAATATTATAAAAAATAAAACAAATAACCCTATATTTATAAATGGGTTTGAATATTTGAATATAAATGAATCAATATATTGGATTGAATTATTGTTATGTCATCAATTCGATGACAACATTGAATTAATTACTAAATTTTTAACCGATGTAGTCGACATAGTCGACAAAAAAATCCCAAAAAGAAATTGTATTTGTATAAAATCACCCCCTTCTGGTGGTAAAAACTTTTTTTTTGATATGATTCAGGGTATAGTATGCAACTACGGACAATTAGGACAAGCTAATAAGAATAATGCGTTTGCTTTTCAAGAAGCTCCAAATAAAAGGTTATTATTCTGGAATGAATCCAATTACGAATCATGTTTAACGGACCAAATCAAATTAATGATGGCTGGCGATCCATACACTTTACGAGTAAAACATAACTCGGATCAGCATGTGACCCGAACACCGATCATCGTATTGACAAACAACACCGTAGATTTCATGATTAATTTGGCATTTAAAGACAGAATATATAATTATAATTGGAAAGCTGCGCCTTTTCTAAAAGAATGTATTAAAAAACCAATACCTACTTGTTTTTTTGAAATATTAAATAAATACAATATTAATTATTGAAAAATGAGATTTTATTTTTTATTTATGAAAGTAAAATTTTTTCTGTTAGATTTATACCAGCGTAAGTACAACTAAATGGTTCAAATGATAACAAAAGGATAATTTACAAAACGATTTTCCAACCTATATTATTGTACGGTTGTATGGTGTGGGGTAATTGCGCTAAGTGCTACATTAGAAAGCTTCAAATATCTCAGAATAAAGTTTTAAAGATGATGCTTAATCTCCAGTGGCGTTACTCCAGAACAGATTTACATGATAGAGCTAATGTTGAATTGATCTCTTCTAGAATATGCAAGCTAAGTGACTCGTTCAAGCTAAGATGTTATATTTGCGAAAATTCTCTTGTAAATCAACTCAATTAATCGTGACACAATTTTTTGTTTATTAAATATCGATATATGTTTATTACGACTTCCCATTCATTTATATGTTTGTATTTTGCTTATTAAATATATTTAATTGATTGTAAAAAAGCTTCTGTTACACTTATTTGCTTATGAATTATGTGATTATATATCTGTATATATCTATGTCTGTGCATAACGTAATTTATAATTTATTTATTTATCCATTGTATACTATTTATTTATTGACAAATAATGTCCTATTTATTTTGTTTCTTTGCTATTTTGTTTATTTATATATTTTTCATTTACTTATTTATTTATCTATTTATTTTGTTAGTTTTTACATTTTATATATATTTATTTACTATTATTATTATTTTTTTTTGTTGTTTTGATTTGAGGTTTTTTTTTCATGATTTTCCTCAATATTTATTAATTATTTTTTCCATATTGTTCCATTAAAAAATAAATACATTAAGGTAATTTTTATTCATGAATATCTACAACATAATACACTACACTAAATTTCGTCTTTCCAAAGAATGATAGGACGGCCAAAGACGACCAATTTTAAAAAAAATACATTTCATTTTATTGAGGGATGGAAAAAAATATGGAGCTTTTTGCTTTTTGTATACTGCAAAAAAACATTGCAGTATACATCCCAAACAAGGGTATTTTTTTTAATTTCTCTGATGTTATTTGAATGCAATAATTAAATCTTTTTTTCACTAGGAAAAGATGTATAAATCCTGCAAGCACAATTTCATCTGAAAACTTTTATGTGGATATTTCTTCTGGAAGTTCACAAATTGACTTGATAATTTCCACATGCATTTATTCATATGTACTAAATATGAAGATATATTCCATGCTTCACTTACGGACAGCCCGATTTGATATAACTAACTATCAATCGTCAAATCCTCATGTGAATCATTATATTTATTGTATTTAAGGATAAGAAAAATATCTCACATTTTAGGAAGATCTCTCGCACAATTCATCAATGATGTCTACCAGTGAAAGTGTAATTTCTATTGAAGAAAATACTGAATATAATTTGGAGGAAGAAGCCCATTCATTGCCATCCACATCTACATCATCATCTTCTTTACTGACAGAGTCGAGCTCTTCATCATCATTTGTTAAACCAAATTACCAACAAAAATGTGTCCTAAGCGTGAAAAAACACCAAATTTGAATACGTTTCTAGATCGTTTGAAACGCGATGAGAAAAAAGGAATTGATATTGCTATTGCTACCTTCTTTTTTGGATGTAATATTCCTTTACAAAATATAGAGTCAGAACATTTTAAAAGTATGATAAAAAAACTTAGACCATCGCACGCAGATATAATACCCAAAAATTAGGTCTTGTCTAATCAGCTTTTGGACGAGGTGTATGAAATAGCTGTGCTATTGATAGATGGTTAAAAGAATTCATCAAGCAACAGAGCAAAACGATTGTAACAATGTTACACAATTCTCAAGGAAAACGTGCATTTTGGAATGCATGGGATTTCAGCGGTGAGGCTGAAACAGCTGAAAGGATCTCCAATATAGTTTACGATTCAATGGACTTAGGAAAACAAATGTACAACGCATTCTTTTAAGCAGTTGTTTGAGATAACGTCAGTGTTATGTTACGTATGGGCAAAAATGTGGGACACGTTCTGTGGCATTCACGATGTAATAGCCATATAGGAAATTTGTTAGATAAAGATGTTGCTGACAAAGATCTAGCTGACAAGGTTAATATGATTTTGAGGGAATTTAAAAATTCTGACCTTGAAAAGGCAATTTTGTTAAAAGGCGGAAAAAGGTTAAAATTATCTTGTCGAACACGTTGGTGTTCATATCGCGATAGTTTTGAAAGCTTTTTAAGTAACTTACAGCACCTGAGACAAATTATTACGGATGGAAAACCAAGAAAAATTAAAACTTCAATCTTACAACTTATATTTGATGAAGAATTTGTTGACTATATTAAAGTAAGCCAAGAAATGATGGAGCCTATTTGTGAACTAATTAATAAGTGTCAGAGTATGAACACAAACATATCAGAAGCTGCATATATGTGGCTTTAAGGATCAATTCCGAGATAAAATGTTGGCACTGTTGTGGAACTTTAATTTTAACAAACTGATGTGAACGATCCTCAACGATATACTTCGACTAAAACCACGATAACACGATATCGATAACCTTTGTAAGCACTAGTGTTCTCACTTCCTCAAAACGTCAAAATTCTTTATCCACCATTTCCGGCATTTTACTTTCTTTTATGTTGATGCCGTTCATGAGAGGTTGGACGAACACAAGTGTAAGTAACTTGAATCCAAAAATGTTGTACACATCATATAATCTTTTTTATAGAAAAATAAAATAATCACGCGACTTAAAAGTACAACGTGGCATTTTATTTATGTGGTCCGAGGCACCATTTTTGGAAAGGCAAGCAATGGCGCTTACTGATATTATTGTACATTGATTGCCTTTTATCTCAATCCATACTATCACAATTGTTTATTAACGCAATCTTATTTGGTAATCATAAACAAATTTCCTTTAACAGAATTAAATGGAGACGGTATTGAAAGCTGGCACCATTATATATTTGAAATTTTATATCAGAAAGAAGATATTAAAAAGGCATCTATATTCTGGAGTACAGCTAAACTTCACACCCGCAATTAGTAACTTTGGCTTTGAAACTGCTTAATATTCCAGCTTCTTCTGCTCAAATTGAACGCGTTTTTTCTAATTGGGCTCAAATTCCTACCCCATTGCGAAATAGACTGGCATTTCAAAGGTCAAAAAAACTAATTCATGTTTATTTTACATTAAATTCTTGTAAAAAGAATTTCGATCATATAGAAATAGAAAGTGATGACGAATAAATTAAAAAGAAAATTTTCATAAATATTAATTTTATTTACTGAGGTATAAGAAAAATTAATACATATTTATTCTAATGAAAAATTGGTTGTCTTTAGTCACTGATTTTAAGAATTACTACACAAAGTGAGGATTTTTTTACGTTTTTTACCTTTTTTACATTATGATTATAGAAAATGAGTCGCGTAAAAAACTAAAGTAAAAAAAATAAAAACCAAGTAAAAAAACGTAAAGTAAAAAAGTCGACCAACTCTGGACACAATGCCGTAACTGCCAAATGTTTGGCCACGGCGAACGCAACTGCCACATTAAAACATATTGTGGTATCTGTGCTGGGCCGTACAAAACGGAGGTATGTAACACTAAGAACATAAAAGTGAAGTGCGCAAACTGCAAGGGGGAACATAAATCCACTGGCAGTTCATGCGTAAGTAGAAATAAGTACTTGGAGATGAGAGAAAAAAAAAAAACGGTCGCTCTACAACCCATACGTCAAAGTTGAATCAAAGCATGAGAAACACCAACTTTATTTCGCTTCAATCGATGAGTGATTTTCCGCAACACCCAACACACCGTCAAGAATGATTTATTCTCAATGGAAGAATTATAAACTCTGGTCTTTATTGTAAAATGGCACCCTACAATGACGTCAGTTTATTTAAAGCTTTCTATGTTAATCTTATGGGGAATTACATGTTGTATGATGCTGTTGTAGTTCAAATTCTAAAGGCATTTAAGCAAGTACCCAGCTAGTGGAATTTGGTCGCTCTGCACTCAGGGGCCCCTAACCCCTTTGACCGCTCCCAAATTTGGTCGCTCTGCATTCAGGGGCCCCTAACCCCTTTGACCGCTCCCAAATTCCTGAAAACATGTTGTATGGTTATTTCAGGTATTAACCTGTTTTGTTTGTTGGTTGTAGTTGTTGGGAAAGTTGTTTAGTATATAAACGAGATAAGGTTTATGTTGTTTGGTAGTTCTTGTAATGGCTTTGCAAGAGTATAAAAGCGTATCGACATTGAAGTCTTTATGTCAAAAAGTCATAGTTAACAAAGTGATACTGACCAATATACAGACAAAAAATACAAAATTACAAACAACCGTGGAACAGAGTTGTAAGAAAAAGTAATAGTCGCGAATTAAGTGCTCCTTCGTTTGAAACAATTTTAATAAACATTTTTAAAGTTAAAGACTTACAAAAAACCCACAAAGTTTTGTATTCTCAGAAGATATTTATAAGTTATTATGTAAAATATCTCGTATAAGAAATTTAAAGTTTAAAACTGTTGTACTTGAGAAAAATTGAATGGGGATTTGAATCACATTGTAATAGGATTAAATATTTGTAATGAAATTGTTAATATCAATTGTGAATTAAAAAAAAAAATATAGAAGGTATACTAAGACTACACCTTAAAGAATTTGAGCATATAAGTGGTACAATTTCATATATCCAACAACAAATTGTTGAATTTTTAAACAAGAAAACAAATAATTTTGAATATTTATCTGATTCAGATTAACAACATATTGGATAATTCAACAGATATATTTTCCGATTTCGAAGATAATAATGACTTTAGAGACGTTATTATCCCAAGTGGTGGAGAAACACGAAGCAGAAAATCAATCATTGATCTTTCTTCCAGCTTGGTGGCTGATGATCATGATTGCGATGTCGAAGAAGCAGGATGTTCCAGAGAAAACGAAAGCCAGTTTAAACGAAATACAAGGCGTATTGACAGGCTTTATGGAGAACTGGTTGAAGAAACAGAGAAAATGGCAAGTGGACTCTTGCCAAAGCTTGATACACTTTGCCTAAATGGAACTAGGAGATACATTTCAGATGTCTATCTCCCAAAAAATTCAGAATGCCTGGCTCAAGCTATTTCAATTATGCAGAAATACGGAGAAAATAGACGAGATGGATTGTTCGGATTTTCGTTGGACGGAGACCACGTCCACATTATTCACGATTGCAGCTACTCCACCCAAAGCTGTAGAGACAAATTCCGAAACCAGCTCAAACAATTCGGAACCTTTAGACCTGTTAGAAAGTTTAACAGACCTTTGTGGCAATTCGGAAGAGTTGATTGGCTCAATGTCATCAACTATTTCTTTTGCTCAAAAGGGGAAGTTAACAACCTATGGGTTGAAGGAGAAAATTGGAAAGTATCGGATAACCCTAAACGTTTACAATGGAGCAAGATGTATAGAACTTGGATCGAAATGGTACGAGGCAAAGATATGGGGGACCACAACAAGCGTATCAGACGATCAGCGGATAAAATTGCTGAAGGAATTTATGACTCTCAAGTTTCAGTCAAGAAAATCCGATTGGGAGGAAAGTTCGAGTGGATACGAGAATCAATCCAAAGCCTATTACAACAGAAATACGTCTCGCCGCTATCAGCCATATTGGCGTTAAAAGAGGTATATGAAGATACATTGTTAAGTAACCCTAAAAATAAAGATTTTATTCAAACAGCCATAAATACATATTCATTACAGCTTATGAATTACTCATTAAGAGACTTTGAAAATATTATAAAAAATAAAACAAATAACCCTATATTTATAAATGGGTTTGAATATTTGAATATAAATGAATCAATATATTGGATTGAATTATTGTTATGTCATCAATTCGATGACAACATTGAATTAATTACTAAATTTTTAACCGATGTAGTCGACATAGTCGACAAAAAAATCCCAAAAAGAAATTGTATTTGTATAAAATCACCCCCTTCTGGTGGTAAAAACTTTTTTTTTTATATGATTCAGGGTATAGTATGCAACTACGGACAATTAGGACAAGCTAATAAGAATAATGCGTTTGCTTTTCAAGAAGCTCCAAATAAAAGGTTATTATTCTGGAATGAATCCAATTACGAATCATGTTTAACGGACCAAATCAAATTAATGATGGCTGGCGATCCATACACTTTACGAGTAAAACATAACTCGGATCAGCATGTGACCCGAACACCGATCATCGTATTGACAAACAACACCGTAGATTTCATGATTAATTTGGCATTTAAAGACAGAATATATAATTATAATTGGAAAGCTGCGCCTTTTCTAAAAGAATGTATTAAAAAACCAATACCTACTTGTTTTTTTGAAATATTAAATAAATACAATATTAATTATTGAAAAATGAGATTTTATTTTTTATTTATGAAAGTAAAATTTTTTCTGTTAGATTTATACCAGCGTAAGTACAACTAAATGGTTCAAATGATAACAAAAGGATAATTTACAAAACGATTTTCCAACCTATATTATTGTACGGTTGTATGGTGTGGGGTAATTGCGCTAAGTGCTACATTAGAAAGCTTCAAATATCTCAGAATAAAGTTTTAAAGATGATGCTTAATCTCCAGTGGCGTTACTCCAGAACAGATTTACATGATAGAGCTAATGTTGAATTGATCTCTTCTAGAATATGCAAGCTAAGTGACTCGTTCAAGCTAAGATGTTATATTTGCGAAAATTCTCTTGTAAATCAACTCAATTAATCGTGACACAATTTTTTGTTTATTAAATATCGATATATGTTTATTACGACTTCCCATTCATTTATATGTTTGTATTTTGCTTATTAAATATATTTAATTGATTGTAAAAAAGCTTCTGTTACACTTATTTGCTTATGAATTATGTGATTATATATCTGTATATATCTATGTCTGTGCATAACGTAATTTATAATTTATTTATTTATCCATTGTATACTATTTATTTATTGACAAATAATGTCCTATTTATTTTGTTTCTTTGCTATTTTGTTTATTTATATATTTTTCATTTACTTATTTATTTATCTATTTATTTTGTTAGTTTTTACATTTTATATATATTTATTTACTATTATTATTATTTTTTTTTGTTGTTTTGATTTGAGGTTTTTTTTTCATGATTTTCCTCAATATTTATTAATTATTTTTTCCATATTGTTTATACTTTAAATAAGTTATACATAATGATACAGTTGAAAGACAAAAATATGTCGAATCTCTGAAAATTGTACAATGTAAATTGAGCGACCACATACTGTTATTTCATGAAACAATAAAAATATTATATTATATATAATATGCTTGTTATGGAATTGATAAATAAATTAGATGCTTGCAAAACTAAACAAGAACAATTTACTGCCATCGCACAATTAGCTGCTAAGTTTCTGTACCCTAATGTTAAGTAATTTAGTAAATGGTAACGTAAATATTGTAACATGGAATGCAAGAGGTATTAGACAAAAACATGTTGAATTCATTAATTCAATATACACAATAATTAATGTATACAATGTTGATGTTACGTTAGTCACAGAGACCTGGTTAGACAGTTCCTATCAAATTTCATGGCCCTCCTTTAAATGCTATCGAATAGATAGGGAGAATAGACGAGGGGATGGTGTGGCGATTCTAATTAGGAAATCAATTCAACATGGTATTTCAAGAAGTTTGGATACGCAATATGTCGAGAATATAGGTTTAGAAATAAAGTTAAGAAATGTATCATTTCTTAAAATCTACTGTGTGTATTTCCCAGGCGGAAATTCTAGTCCAGTTATTAAACAAAGATAACGATCGGATTTTTTGATAGGTGGTGATCTCAATTGCAAACACAGAGATTGGGGTTGCATCCGAGCAAATTCTTTTGGTAACGTTTTGTGTGACCTACTTACCTTTTTACCTGTCCGTGTTCTGTCACCATCTAATCCAACTTATATCCCAGCTGGTTCTTGTGATCGCCTATCTGTTCCTGATTCATTTTTTACTAACTTATCTAGTCATCTCTCTCAGCCAATATCAATAAATGATTTACCGTCGGATCACAACCCAATTTTTTGTCAACTTCCGTGTTCCGGAAACAAAATTGTGCAATACTCCCTTGATGTGAAGAATGCTAATTGGGCTGTTTATCGTAGAGCAATGAAACTTAAACTGCGAAATTTATCCACAGATTTAGATACCATAACTAATACAGACGACATTGATATTGTTGTCAACGACTTTTCTGACCACATTTTAAGTTCTGCTGAGTGTAGTATACCAAAGGTAAAAAAAAAATATTATCGTATGAAACTCCCAAAACTCCAACGTTTTAGAAATAATTTAGACAATAGCTAAGCTAATTTATAATAAGCGCAACGAAGAATGGAACAATAAACTGAGTTTACTTGACAAGGCTTCTAAACCTTTCTGGAATATTGCTAGAGTAATCAAAACAAAAAATAAGCAAATTCCATCTCTAGTGCAAAATGGTAATGTTTCTTACACTGACACACAAAAAGCTAATGTTCTTTGTGAACAATTTGTAAAAAATCATACTGTTTCGCAACACCTTAGTGATGCAAATACTGAATCAACTGTAGAAAATTCTCTACAAAGTTATGACTCTGCTGCATGTGAAACTTCAGCAAGTGAACTTGTGAGCGAGGCAGATATAAAATATAAAATACATAAACTAGCTATTAACAAAGCCAGTGGATTAGACAATATAAAAAATGTATATCTTAAAAATATGCCGAAAGGTGGGTGTAAATACTACTATATGTAACGTTTTTAATAAATGGTTGTCTGAAAATGCAATATTTTCCCAACTCCTGGAAAGAAGCCAAAATAGTTCCTATACAGAAAGTCGGAAAATTTTCCGATAAACCAGAAAGTTATACGCCTATAAGTTTGCTCAACAGCTTAAGCAAAATTTATGAAAGGGTATTAAAAATTAAATTGTTAAATATTATTGAGGAACGAAAAATCTACCCTAATATTTTGGATATTGAAAAAGCCTTTGATAGCGTTTGGCACAATGGTTAATTTTAATTTCCCTTCGTACTAATGTAAAATTGTCCAAAGCTTTTTGTCAAACCATTTATTCAGAGTTTATGTCAATAATAGTCATAATAGTTGTTTAAAAAAGATAATTACTGGAGTTCCGCAAGGTTCTGTACTTGGACCTACATTATATAATTTGTATAAATCAGATGTACCAGATTTACATCAGTGTGAACTATTTATGTATGTTGACGACACGTGACGGCCGATGTTGAATTGATTTCTTGTAGAATACGCAGGCCTAATGCAAGGTTTACCACACGTTGTAATTTCTCTAATCACCATTTAATTAATCAATTAAATGTTGCACTTCATGATTAGTTTCAACATGCTTATTTTAATAATTCAATAACGAAAAGTCTTGTAATGTCAATTTTCTATTTGTTATTTATTATATATTTACTTATCATATTTATTTCTTTATATCCGTTAATCAATTTCTGTTATTTAATTATAACTTTATGTATTTATTAAATTATTCATTTATTTATTTAACTATTTATTTATTTATTTATTTATTTATTCATTCGATTATCTATTTATTTACTTATTTAGTTAGTTACTTATTTATTTATTTACTCATTTAGTAAATCTTGTTCTTTTTATTTTTAGTAATAATTTTTATTTTTTTTTTTGCATTGAATGAAAATTAAATAAAAATTGTTGATTTAATATATATTTACTAGCAAATTAAATTATTACAGTTGAAAGATATAAATGTCATATCACATCACTGTATTGTAAATTTTGTGGTGGCAAACCCTTGTAATATTATTAAGGAAAATAAAAATCTATTCCATTCTATCTGAAATGTAAAATAAATAAAAACATAGAATATTGTACACTTAAATATGTAAACAAACACACTTATGAGAAAACTCTCATGAGATAAAAAAATGCATATGTCAAACAAATTAACATAGAAGGAAAACATTTCCAAACAATAAAGACATAATTCTTTATAACGTCTTGGAAAACAGTTTATTTTATTTTAAAGTTATATTTTTTACTACACAGTTTTCCTAAACAATATTTAACACAGCACATTTTCATTTTTAAAAACAGTTGTTACTATGCGTCACATTAAGTTAATAAAATTACAAGACAGTTAATACAAAAGAACACAAGACTAACCAGCGCCGAACATTTGGTCCTTCGAGCCGGATACTATTTATCATAGTTCATTTTCAATTACTTAAATATGTGTTCATTTCAAAAATATATCTACATAACATAAGTGTGTGAGCTGTGTACACTAAAGATGAACGATGCAACATACTGACTCCCAGTTGCGCCGCACAGGAACTACCCTTTAGTAAAGTTTACCTTCCCCACCAAAACCTTCCCAAATAAACCAATCCCACATGTTTAAATTTGAACACGTGCATCTCACATGTTCCGGTAAGAACGCATAACATCCCAGATGTTCCATATGAACACAGGCATTCCAAGTTATCACAATCCGATATGCGACGCCCAATAACTTGTTCCAACAGGTGCAAACAGCTTTCCAGCTGATTCAACAAATAATTGGTCTGTTGAGTTTCCCACGGAAACGAATGCACGACCAGGCTATTCGACACTGGATCAAGTGCACGCGAATTGGGTAAAGTGCACAGTCAGGAGGAATGCATGGGAACCTTTGCATAGCTAACGGAGCTTTTGAGTTAAGCTGATGAGGATTGTGAAATCAGTTCTGGTCTGGACTGCATCGACAGTGTATAAATCGAATTCGGAGATTTCAATAAATTTATAACGAGTCTAGAAAAGCAGTTTTTTTTATTGTAAGTCGAACAGTTGGGTCAGCCCCTTGGCTGATGTTCGCGTTTTTTTTATTGTCCATGTAAAGGACAACTTTAACTTCCAAAATCACGAAATAGTAAACAAAACATGCTTATCAACTGGTAAACAAAACTAGCTAAAACATTTTTCCAGCAAACAAAAGTCAAGAATCACAACTATATCAGCCAATAAACAAACAACTCGATCAGACAGCAATTAGTATAAATAGCACAAGCACAGTAATGTAAGCCAATCTTTGTATCGATAAAGGAAGCACGTTTTCGGTGCAGAAAATATTTACATTTTTTGATCTGTCGTAGAGCGAAAATTCTGATTTTTGTCTTTCGTTTGTTATTGTGTTGAATTAATTTCATGGCCATTATTTTATACAAGGTCATTCAAGTGGCAAGACAAGCATATGGAATTGTTTCTTGAAACATACCAGCAGGAAAGTCCTAGGAAATTATCCAATTACCAAGAGACGGTATTTTAAGACCTTCACAGTCCTCCAACAATTCCCCCAAATGGATAGTGCAAGAGAAACTTGACTCATCCGACGACTATCGGAAATTGAAGACCAACACAATTTTAGATAAATATCCGATACTCCAGATAAACGAAGTTCTAGCGCAACTAGGCTTAAAAGCAAGCAGCTTAAAAGCTGCTTCCATCAAATACCGCTGAAGGAGTCGGACATGGATGAAACAGCTTCCTCACCAAACAACGGCAATTATGAGTTCACACGAATTCCCCTTGGTCTGAGCAAAGAGCACTAGACGATATCGCCAAAATAAGATTCGTCTATATCGACGATATTGTGGTCATCGGCTAATATGGAGCTATGCACTTTAAAAATTGAACGAAGGTTTTCCAAACATTAGAAAATGCGAATTTAAAAGTTCAATTAGATAAATGCTGATGTTTTATAGAAGAAGTGCAATTCTTAGGATTCGATTCGGTTCACGGTCTTTTCGGGTATTATCGCTGCTTCAGCAATGGATACACCAATCTGTCGAAACGTCTTACAGCCCTATTAAGTGCGGAAGCAGATCGAATTTCGTATAAATACTTCAAGTAAAACTCTTTGTCTGAACGACGACGCAATCAACGCATTTAACAAAATAAAAACTTCGTTAGTGTAAAACGACTTACTTCTGATTTATCCTGATTTTAGCAAAGGATTTCAACTAACGACTGATGCTTCAAAATACGCGATTGGAGCAGTGTTAGCACAGAACGACAGACCCATTGCTTTTATCTCCGAGCTCTAAATAAAATAGAAGAGCATTATTCGCCACCAATGAACGAAAAATGCCTGCATTATCTGGGCTTTGAATTCATTAAGGAATTAATTGTACGGTACAGGAAAGGTTCAAATATTCACAGATCATTAACCACTCATCTATGCTTTGAGTAGCAAAAATAATAACAGCAAATTAAAAATGTGGAAGGGGATACTGGAAGAATTAAAAATTGAAGTACAAATCAGACAAGATGAATAACCGGTACTCAACATAGCGCCGAAAGCTGAGCCCATGATCTTATCCCAGCCAATGAAAGCCAATCTCTTTAAAAATCAGCTTATAAATACCACAGATACGTATACCGCCTATTAATTTAGCATTTCTTTTCCCACTTATCATATATTGGGGCAAATCCAACAATTGTGGGGTATAATTCTTGAAATTACAAAAGCCGGTTTATCCAAATGAGGATTGAAGATTTTCCGAATGACGATATTCAAAATGAAGAAAAGAACATAGAAGAGTAACACCAATGTACGGAAAAATAAAATTCAGGTCCTAGAGAAGTTCTACTTCGCAAAAATTAATATCAAAATAAACAACTTATTGTATTTAAACAGTGTAATAGACCTCCCAATAAACCTGAACTTAAAGAGACTCCAGACCCTCAATATCCCGGTGAGAAATTTCTTATATTAACCGGTATAGAAAAATCCTCAAACTCGTATGCAAAAGCAAAAATGGTAAAATCAAAGGCGGTTGTGGACATTAAAGAACCTCTGCAAGAACTACAATACTTTCCTCATTTGGCATCCCCAAAATCATAGTGATCGATAATGAAAAATCTTAATTAATTCCTGAATTAATTCTATGGTCAATGATCAACTCAACATTCAAATTTTCAAAACTCCATCAGAAACTAGTCAAAATTCTAGTTCAGTTAATGGGTAGGTATAACGTTTTCACTCCACACTGACATAAATAATACGCTGCCTAAAGGCAGATGGCAAACAAAGACCTCTTGGACAGAGCACTCTATGAGTATAATTTTTTCAGAACATTCAATTACGGGTAAAAGACCACTTGAGGTACTTTTTGGTCGAAATGTCAGTATAAATCCAAAGACCTATGAACCAGATAATCAAGATAATATAACCAGGCTAAGAGAAAAACAAAAAGCTAACCTGCCTACGAGTAGGCTTATATAAACAAACAAGCGTTTAGGGTCTAAATTATCTTCTGAGTACAAAAAAGAAATAGTGAAAGAAGGTCAATCCAAAACCGTCCTTACAGAATCGGGCAGAATAGCTCAATCATTGAAGAAATTGAATCATCTTGGTCCGTTCCAGTAGTAATGGTTCCAAAGAAGGATGGAGGATTACGAGTTTGTGTAGATTACCGGCAGCTCAATTCGGTTACGATACCCGACAAATACCCCATGCCCAGAATAGACGATTTACTTCACGAGGCTAAGAATATGAAATTCAAGTTAACACACGATTTGCAAGCAGGATATTACAAATAGGAGTGCATGAAGATGACAAAAACTGCGTTTCTAACTCCCTTTGGTATATACCATTTAGATTTAAACGAATGCCTTTTGGATTAAGGAACGCTCCTGCTACATTCCAGAGGCTAATCGACAAATTTCGTTCAGGGGCTTGGAAACATTCTTATTGTGGCTTACTTGGATGACATAATTACGAGTATATGTTCCCCAACATTCAAACAGCATCTCGAGAAAGTTAAATGTCGATTTTCCTGCAAAGATGTAAAATATTTGGGTCATGTCCTAAATCTTAAAGGCATATAAAGTATGGATCCAGAAAAGGTAGCAGCAATCAAAAATCGCCCAGAACCACGGAACGTTAAACACGTTCTAACTTTCCCTCAAACCTGCTCTTGGTACAGGCGATTTATGTCCGATTTTGCCAGCGTATCAAAGCCATTAAGCCAGCTGACAACGAAAAGAGTTCCTTGGTCATGGACGGCCGAGCAGCGAAGACGGTTTAACAAACTAAAAGAGTTATTAACGACAGCTCCAGTTCTTATCCCTGAAACACATGTGCAGCAAAATGCGTGCAGCAAAATTAGAAAACAAAGCGAATACATGTGCTTATTGCACGCGCACGCAGCAATGCAAGTCGTCGCTGATTCTATTTCAATGCAAACCTGAAGTAGTAGAACAATAATTTAGTACAATTGTCAGATTGTCACTTACATGACAGTTTACTTTTAAAAGCAACTATCTGAAAATGGAGGAGCACATTAAAAAAAATGAGTTTACATACCGAAAAAACCACAAAAATTACAAAAATGTATACTTAATGGACAAGGCCTTTGAAGGGCTGTCGACACAAATAAATGCGCCAGGTAAATAAATATGCATACAATTTGTAATTAAAGTGTTTTTAAGGAACTTGGTTACTATTGTACTTTTATTTTCTTTCAGCAAAAAAGTTAAAAGATAAGTGGAGAACATTGAGGGACAGATTTTACAAGGAGTTATAAAACGAGAATCTGTCTTCTGAAAGCGGGGGTGGAAATCCAAGAAAAAAAAATGGAAATGGTTTGATAATATGATGTTTCTGAAAGATGTCGTCATTACGAACCCCAATATGAACAAATTTAAATATCTAAAACATACAATAATGTTTTCCTTTTTCTTCAGCACATGTTGAAACTTTTGCAGCGAAAGCCCTATGCTCCAAAATCAGAACATTTCTTTCGACAGCTTTGAATCCAATTCACCATTCACTCCAACATCACGATTCTGGTGATTTGCACACCCCGGCCAAAAAAACAAAGGGGATATTTTATGATTTGTTAGGAGTTGTTAAAACACAAATATCCAATGTGTTATCAATAGCAAAAGAAGCGTTTGCTGTACCAACAGTAGCTACAACGGCGGCGCAAAACTTCTTCAAAACCTGGCACAACAAACGGATGAAAGCCAACGGAATTTTCCAACCTGCAAATTCAAATGTTGTCAGTTTTTAATAAAGTGTTGGTAGAAAAACAACAAAGGGAAAAATAAAATTTTAAAGTTTTTTATTTTAATATATGTTTTATTTTAGTTTAGTAGTTTACAAAGATTGTACAGATATTCTTTCAGGGAATCACGAATAGAAAATGCGTTTTTAGATGCGTTGTATCTGGTAAAAAATTTGCCTTGTCTCAGTTTCGAAAAATTGGTCGACATAATTTTGAGGGCAGTAATTATTAAAATCGTGAAATTTAATGAAATTATGCAAAATTACACAAGCTTTAAAAATTTTTTCAGCATTTTCGGGAAATACATTTAACTGATTTGACAGAACTCTCCACCTGGCAGTTAGAATACCAAACGTATTATTAATCCGTACCCGGGCTCTCGATAACTTTTTGTTGAAGTTTTCTTTATCAGGTGATAACAGTCTGTCTTCCAGGGTATGGACGCATGATGTTTTCTTTGAGTGGAAAGGCAGCATCTGCGACGAGATAACATAGAATGGAAAATCGACATTGGTATTTGCATGGTGTTTAGGTTTGGGAATATTTATAGTGCTTTGTAAAATTTGTTTCCCAAAACCACTCTCCTTCTAAACTCCTCCATCACTCTGGCCTCCATAAGCTCCAATATCAACATATTATATAACACGTTGTTCTCCAACGACACTATCCTGGAATCAGTATTCTCCAATGAGCAGTCTAAACCAGTAGCTGAAGGAAACGATAATAGAGACGGAGATGACAAAACCACAGAAATAGCTATCAACAATGTACATTGGAGTATGTGTTAAAAAAATTTGATGATTACCCGAAAAACACAATAATGGAAACATTTAAATTTAATTCAATTGTTCAAAAAGAAAAACAAGGGTTTTCGGAGTTTAAAACTGAACTTCGTAAGCAGATTACTCATTGTGAATTTAACTGTGTGTGTAGTGCGTCCTATGAAGACCGAATGCTGATGGATCGCATTATCATCGGTGACTGTGACAAGAATTTGCCACTCAAGCAAATGGAAAGAATGATGGAAAGAATGATCCATTAAAAGATGTTGTCGACAAGTATAAAACATATGAAGCCGCATATACAAACAACAATCAATGAAGTAGAGTGCGAAAAATCGGAATCTGGTGGTCAAGCATGTGCTTGGAACAATCGTACTAACATGCATCGATTTGAAGTCTAAAATTTACAATAAAATTGAATTTCTAGTAGTACATAATTGTTTTACGCCATTGCTTGGTTTGAAAACCTATGTTGATCTGGGACTTATAAAGAGCCTGGATATTAATAATATTAAGAAGCTTCCTAACACTGAAAGTGAGTTTTTAAGTAGTTTTAGTGACGTCTTTGAGGGACTAGGGCATTTAACTGCCGCATCTATTCATTTGAAACACAATTCTAAGCCTGCGTTGCATTATAAAAAAATAATTCCTCACAGCTCAGCTGATCGCCTTAAAATATCGCTAGTTGAGCATCCTACTGAATGGGTCAATAATCTACAAATTCTAGAAAAAGCTAATAACCAATTAAGAATATGTTTGGATCCTAAGCCTCTTAACGAGTGCTTAAAAAGGGAACACTTTGTAATTCCTACAGCGGAAGACTTATTCTCAAAAATGACCAACAAAAAAATATTTACGGTTCTTGATCTAAAAAGTTGATTTTGGAAAATGGAGCTAGATAAAGCCAGATCTGAGTTAACGACCTTCATGACCCCTTTCGGTTGGTACAAATGTAATCGCGTCCCGTTTGATTTAAATTGCGCTCCTGAAATATTTCAGAGAGAGATGAAACGCTTTGGTGATATACCCGGAACAATTATTTATTTTGATGATATTTGTATATGTAGTTGGTAGTGATGAAAGGGAGCATGACGAAATACTATTGAGTGTCATAGGTCGCACGAGAGCCAATAATGTAAGATTTAATGCTGAAAAAATGCAATACCGGACAAATCAAGTCATTTTTATGGGTCATGTTATATCTGTCAATCAAATATAACCTTGTCACAAGCATTGTGATGCAATTCTTAAAATGCCAAAACCTCAAAATAAAGGGGACGCTACAAGGCTTCTTGGTATTTCAAATATTTAGCTAGGTTAATACCCAACTTATCAAAAATAACGGCTAATCTTCGGGAGTTAACAAAAAATGAAAACGTTGTCCGAATATTAACGCAGTTATACATATATATTTAATGTAATGTATAATTAAATTGTAGAGTATGAGGGCGGGCGCCCTCTATTGTCGAGTAGAGGACCTAAGTAGGAATGGCCATATTGTATTAGAGCAGCCATCACGATTTTCGTGCGAGAGAGAAAGAAGGTGTTTTTGGTTTCCTTTCTGATCGAAGACGTCAAAGAAGGTCGAAGGAGCCAAGAGAAAAAAAAATAGAATCCAAAAAAATCTATTATAATCGTTGTGTTATTTTCACCTCAGATGTGGGGTGGGCTGTTGCTTTGCGTACCCGCCGAAATGAAGGACAATCTAATTAGGATGGTTCATGAGAAGATTGGCCATTTAGGAGTTGGCAAGTGTTATAATCAGATTCGGAAAAATTATTGGTTTCCGAACATGAAAAGTGACATTAAGCGGTTTATTAAACACTGTATAAAGTGCATTATGTATTCGGCCCCCGCCCGATCGAATGATTGCAACATGTATAGTATTCCGAAAAAACCAGTCCCGTTCGATACGGTTCACGTACACCATTTCGGGCCATTGCCCGCTTTATCCTCGAAGTGCGATTATACCCTGTCAATTCGACCAGCACTAAAGAGGTGTGTGCCTCGTTAGACAAGTACTTTTGTTATTATAGCCGCCCTCGGCGAATGATCACCGACCGCGGTTCGTGTTTTACCCCTCTCGAGTTCGGGAATTACCTGCTCCGAAATAATGTTGACCATGTCAAAGTGGCCGTCGCTTCTGCCCAGGCTAACGGGCAGGTCGAGCGGGTGAATAGGGTGATCAAAGCCATGTTGAGCAAAATGAGTGAGCCGGTTAACCACGCAGATTGGGCCACTAAGCTATCACAGGTGGAGTATGCTATCAATAACACCGTCCACACTTCAACAAGAGAGTCGCCAAGTAGGTTGTAATTCCGGGTAGAACAGCGTGGAACAGTTGTGGATGAGCTCACAGAGTGTTTGGAGAATAAGTCTGACCAGGCGCAGGTTCGCGATCTTGAAACTATTAGATCAGAAGCATCAGCCGCTATTAAGAGGTCCCAAGAGTACAATGAGATGTATTTCCTTAGGCACAGTGTGCCAGTGAAAACACATAGTACAGGTGACTTTGTAGTAATTAAACATGTCGATACGTCAGTCGGAACTAATAAGAAGTTTATTCAAAGATATCGAGGGCCATATGTCATCCATAAGGTGTTACCGAACGACCGATATTTAGTATGTTGTCAGCTGACACAGTTACCATACGACAACGTTATTGAAGGAGCGCGTATTAGAGAATGGATTACCCCTACGTAAAGCACCACAACGGCTAATATTAGAAAGCAACACTAACCTAGTTATAAGTTTAAATTTGTTTAAGTAAGTTTATGTTGAAGAGGGTTCCCCCCCCCCCATTTTTTGAATTTGGTTATTTGATGTTGTCATGATCGAGGCCGATCATATTGTCAGATTGGCCGAGATGTAATGTATAATTAAGTTGTAGTGTGTGAGGGCGCCCTCTAATGTCGAGTAGAGAACATAAGTAGGCATGGCCTACTGGTGTTTTTAGTTTCCTTTCTGATCGAAGACGTCAAACATGAAGGTCGAAGGAGCCAAGAGAAAAAAAAAATAAAATCCAAACAAATTTATTATAATCGTTGTGTTATTTTCATTATATATAAATATTTGAATTTCAAATTAAGTGCAATCAAAATAAATAAAACATAGAAATGTCAACACGTAATTTACAAAACAAACAAAACATGTACTAAAACAAAATATATGTCACGACACAAATGTCAATTATAAAAATAACATTTTGGATTAGCAGTTAAATAAAGATTTTCAGTTACAAGTTTTATAACGTTTTTAGTAGAATAACTAAATCAGAGGATACGTCCACTAGTTCGTGAACTGAAATTTCTAGGAATCAACTCCCGGCTGAATGCACCCATTTAATGGCAGTTCTTAGTTCGAGAAATCATCGAGTGTGGACGTAAAAAAGTAAGCAAGTGTAACAAAACAAGTAAAAAAAATTGTAACTTAAAAAAGAAATAAGTATACTAAACGTTTAAGATACCGAAAAGATATAGTCGTTTATTTTTTGAAAAGATTCTTTTTTTTTTTGGAAAAGCAACAACCGTTTTTAATTGGAATCAAAATCACGATAGGGAATTGTCCACCTTAAATAAAATTATTTCATCGAAACCAGTCTTGAAACCCTTTGATCCAAAAGCAGCAATACTAATACAAACTGATGCGTCTAAAGATGGCTTAGGTTGTGTATTGTTACAAGACGGGCATCCAGTGGTTTATGCATCACGTACGTTAAGTCCAAATGAACAAAAATGGGCGCAGATAGAAAAAGAGCTCTTAGCTATTGTGTTTATGTGTACTCGTTTCCATTTATTTTTATACCACAAACCTCTAGAAAGTCTTATTAAGAGGGATATTGATGATGTAACTCCTAGACTTCAAAGAATGTTCATGTTTCTATTGTCTAAATGTCCCTATATGAAAATTATTTACAAGGCCGGTAAAGAACTGTTAGTGGCTGATTGCCTTTCCCGTGCACAGCTTTCAGAACAAGAAGAAGTAGCTAATCTAACTGGTATTATTCACACAAGCGTTCCATCAACTTATGGGAAAAGCTTAGATACTGTTATCAAGCAATTGGTAGAACGTTTTTACTGTGAAGACGATATCAGCCGTTTAATGCCAGGAAAAAAAGACTACGTATCTATAAAGGTAACAAAAATTTATTTTTTCAGATTCAAAAATAAGACGTTTTGCTTTTTTGTTACATTGAAAATCAGAAAAACACATATTCAGAAACGCCTGGTTCTGGCTAACCTTAGGGAGATACATTATAAGTTCAAAGAAGTTCATAATAATGTTATGATTAGATTTGCCAAATTCGCGTCGTTAAGACCAAAGAACTGCATTTTGGCTGGAGCATCAGGAACTCATTCCGTGTGTGTTTGCACCATACATCAAAATATCAAAATCATGTTTGAGGGTAGCAATATTGCGCATTGAGACCACATCAAGAAGGTATATGTTATAGAGAATGAATTAAATTAAATATTATGAATTTATGAATAATGTTCAAATAATTTAAGTTTTTAAATTATGAAATCTAATTCTTATTAATAAGTTTTCTTCTTTCTGAATATTAATAATTTCATTTCATTTACACATTAGTCATGTTGTAATAGAATGTAATTTCTGTACTTAATGGCAACCCTGTAACTGTGTCATCTGTATATGTCACATTAATAAAACTTTCCTTTTCTTCTTCGTTTTTCACCAAAGCGTGTTGTCAGGTATTTTTGTGGTATTATTTTTCAACAGGTTATGGACTCGCCTATATCAAAAGAATAATAAATTATCCGTAGAATAAAAAATAAGTCTAAGGAGAAACCCGAAGGACTGCCTGGATTTTTAAAGATTATATTTTTCGAATCATAAAATGGCATCCAATCTACCGGCAATTGAAAAACTTTTGGGTCGTGCAAACTACGACACTTGTAAATTCTCCGTGAAGTCGTTGTTGGAACATGAGGGACTCTGGGAACGAGTACTCACAACCGACGAATCAAAAATGGTCGAAGACACGAGAGCAAGGACGAAAATTATTTTACTCGTGGACCCAGTGAACTTTATTCACAAACAGGCAGCCACTACAGCGAAACAAGTTTGGTATAACTTGCAAAAGGCGTTTGAGGATTCCGGATTAACTCGGAAAGTAGGTCTGCTGCGAAATCTTATAACGACGCATTTGGATGATTGCAGTACAGTAGAGGACTATGTCACCAAGATAGTTTTGGCCGTGGAATTTGTTGTCTCCTCAACGAAATGAAGGCTAGCCTGAAAGCAAAGACCAACTTGAAAACGTAGACCAGCCATGCCAACTTTCCGCTCAAAAGTCAACATTAGATTGGACTATGACATGTGTATTGAAAGAGATACATTTCACAAAATACTATAAGCTCTTTGGGAATACTGCTGGAGTACGTCCTATTGATAATTTTGATATTTTTTTTTCTGAAGATTTTTTAACAATGACATGTGCCGAGACAAATGTCCAAGCATAAAGGTTTTTTTTTGTTGGACCGCGTAAAACCATCATCAAGAATTACTGATTGGAAAGAGATAACTGTTCTTGAGCTGATAATATTCTTGGGTTTGTTATTTCACATGGGTACTATCTATATCTCTGTCTCGAATACAAGACTATTGGAAGACAAATAGACTATTTTCAATTCCAATATTTGCCGAACAAATGAGTAAAAATAGGTTTTTATTGATTATGCGGTGTCTTCATTTCACTTTCGAGGTAGACAGTGAAGAACTCTTGGTTAAAATACGTAAAGCTATGGACTATTTCAATAGCAAAATGAATCAATGCTATTATTCTGCCAGAGAGTTACGAGGGGCGTTCAATATATTCTCGGTATCGATATGAAGGAAAATGCGAATTCAATTTAAATTGTTTTTATTTTTCAATATGATCTCCCCTAACATCAATGCATTTGTTACATCTTGAGATAATCTTTTTTAAACCCTCAAAATAATAAATTTCCTCTTTCTCTGCAAAATACCGACTTGAGTTCTTCATCATCCGAAAATCTTTTTCCACGAAGACATTTTTTCAAATCCGGAAACAGGAAATAATCACTAGGGGCAAGGTCTGGACTATAGGGTGGGTGTTGGATTTCTTCGAAACCACAATCTCGCGCAGCAGCCTTGGAAACTCGCGCCGTGTGAACAGGAGCGTTGTCATGAAGAAGCAATACACCCGCTGCGAGTTTACCCCGTCTTTTCTTTTTAATTTCCTCCCGCAAATTATGCAAAGTGGAAGCGTAGGATGTGGCGTTGATGGTTTCACCTTTTTTTTTGTACTCAATGAGCAAGATTCCCTTTGAGTCCCAAAAAACTGTGGCCATGAGCTTTCGGGCAGACGGAGTGACTTTGAACTTCTTCGGGGGGTCTGTTCCTTTTTTATGCCACTGCATGGACTCTTGTTTGCTTTCAGGGTCATAGTGGTGGACCCATGTTTCGTCCCCAGTAACAATTCGATCCATAACACCGTCCGCGTTCTCACTACACATCTCCAAAAGCTCTCTACAGCATGCGATTCTCACTTTTTATCTGAGGCGCTGTGAGCATTCGTGGCACCCACCTTGCACTGACCTTTGAAAGGTTAAGATGGTCATGAAGAATGGTGTGAATGGTACCAATTGAAAGCTTGGTGATCTCTGCCATCATTTTCACCTTTATTCGGGCATCCTCAAGAACAAGTTTTTCGACTTCTTTGATGCTTTCTCCTGTACAAGCAGTAGCCGGGGCGCCGGAGCGGGGGTCGTCCTCAATGCTCTCTCTGCCTCTCTTGAACTCACTTGACCACTTTTGCACAGTTGATAATGAAGGTGCGGAACCCTGGTAAACAGCCACCATCTCTTCATGAATAGTTTTTTGACTTTTTCCTTGCTTAGTGAGAAATTTAATTACAGCGCGATGCTCAATTTTCACCATCATCGCCTCAGTTGCCATTATGATTCTGTTTAACTAGAGATAAAACGCGAATTAATAATCACATTTATATGAAATTTTACATGAATGCACTAAAATAATAGTGTTACCTGATAAATAAGTCAATTTATATATGCAACCACAGCTTCACCCCGATACCGAGAATATCTTGAACGCCCCTCGTATCACTTGATGAAAACATGGTACTATGGCGAGGGAGACTAAGTTTTCGCCAATTTATCAAGAACAAGCGCCACAAATATGGAATAAGATTATATATGCTCACCGAATCTGATGACTTAGTCTTGAAGTACAGAGTGTATACAGGTGGAAAAGACAAGGAAGTGACAGGAAAAAGGAAATGGTCGTGGTGGCAAGCCGGTTAAGAAGACCCTTGCCCACAATTTTCATCTTGCTGGGTTTATCCCGTTAATTAGACAAGTCTACGATCGTATGCCTATTGAGGATCAAAGGCTTGGAAGGGCTTTGCTATATTGTATATACCAGCACGCAATTATATCAAGGTAAGTTTGTTCAAAAGGTAACGGAACATCAATAAATAATGGACCCAAAAAAACTGCAAATCATGCCCAAAAAGTTGTAATGCAACTTCTTTAAGAGAAATTGAACAATGGACAAGGAATCTATATGGATAATTTCTATAATAGTTTTGAACTTCCGAAAATGTTAAGTGAACATAACACACACTGCACAGGAACTCTTAGAAAAGACTTTAAATCGAACTTAAAAGTCATTAAAAAAAAATTGAAGAAAGGGGAAAATATTTCCATGTTTTGCGAAGGAGTTCACATCGTCTAGTGGCGAGATAAACGTCCAGTGCATTACATAACTACTCATTACGAGGATAAAATGGTGCCTGCCACTAATAAAAGAGGCCATATTACTCAAAAACCAGAAGCAAAAGTCAAGTACAATGAATATATGTCAGGCAAGACCAACTTCTGGCATATTATCCTTATGAGAGGAAAACTCTTCGCTGGTATTTGAAGATTACCATCCATACCTTCCAGCTTCTTTTGATGAATTCGTATAAAGTTTACAACAAATATTCTTGTCAACCCAATATGACTCTCTACGACTACCGGTTGAGCATTATGAATGCATTGCTGTCAGGAAAAAATACCCCTCGATGCCTACTCCAGCCAAATCTACGCATATAATAAAGAAAAATACTGATTTGACATCGAAAAATAGAATCAAGTGTAAACCGTGTCGCCAGTGTACGAAGAAAAAAAACGTACTGATACACCGTGGTTTTGTGACACTTGTCCTGAAAAACCTGGGGTGCCAGCACGTAACTTGATACAATCGAGGATTGTCGATTGTCGATCAACTCGAAACAAATTATTTTTAACAGGACTAAATTTGAGACGAGTTTCATTGTGATTTCCACTTAAAAATGTCATTGTGAACTATAAAGCGAAATGTCAAATGGTTATCTTCAAAATAAAGACGTTCATTAAAGTTAATATTGCATTAAAAATGGTATTTTTTGATTCGGAAAGTGAAGATGAGGAAGTACTTAATGCCAAAACCAAAAGAAGATACCTTAGGGATAATAGCAATCCACTAGAATTGTGTGAAAATGAGTAAGTATTCATATATTTATACAAAGAAAAAGAATACCATCGAAAACAAAACCATTTGTTTTTTTAGTTTTGTACAGCAGTTTAGAGTTAATAAGGAATGTTTCCTGATGATACTAAGCTAATTAAATCCCCCAGACAGCGTTAGAAGCACATAGATTCCACCAGTTCTCCGGCTTTGCGCAACTTTAAGTCTGTTAGCCAGTGGGAGTTACCAAACGAATGTCGGAACAAAGCATTGCACAGACAACAGTATCAAAATTCTTCCGATAGTCGTTGGATGTGAAAACATATGTATGTATGTAATTGTATTTTAAAAACAACCTACTTTTTTTCAATCTTTAAGATGTTTTTGTAGAGGAGCCTCTGTGTTTAGGGAGTCAGCCAGTTTTTCCCACAGCAAACTGCTTTCCTTCCTCCCTTGGGCAGTTTTAAATTTTAAGTTTGCATGCGGTTTTTTCAAAAACTATTGACATAAATAACTTAGTTTAAATTTAGGATTAAAGAACAGGTTTCAAAACCGGTATAGTACTTCATTTTAAGTGTTGCCGTTGTTTTTTAATAACTTTTTTCATTTTAAGTAATTTTGTTTTAAAATACCCTACCTCCTAAAAGAAGCGAGATAGAGCCCCCTCCTATAGTAAAAAATGCTTGTATTGAACTGTCATATGGAAAACCGTTATTATTTCTTGGCACCTAAGTTATCGTACCCTTGCCGGAAAGGCCGACCGGGGTAAGTCGACTCATTTTTTTTTTTGTGATTTCTAGAAATATGAGAACCTATGTTAAGAAATCAAACAGAGGCGCTAACGATAAAACCAGTTTGGAGCGTGCCTGTCGGCTTATAGTTCAAGAGGGAATTGCTATTCGGTCAGTTGCCCGTGATAATTTAATTGATTACAAAGCACTGCAAAGGTATTTGCAAAAATTTAAACAAAAACAGCTGCAACAACCTTCCATCCCGATTGCCGGGCTATCCTTGGAAAACTATTGAAAACCAGGCAAATTTTTACGAAAGAGGAAGCATCGTTGGCAGAATATTTAAAAACCACAGCTGACATATATTTTGGAATGACGCCCTCACAAGTAAGAAAACTCGTTTATGAACTCTCTGTAAAAATCCAAAAAAAAAATTACCAAATTCATGGATGATCAAGAAGACTGCTGGCGAAGACTGGTTTTCTTATTTTATGAAAAGGCATCTTACTCTTTCTCTTCGAAAGTCACAGGCAACAAGCCTCTTCAAGGCAACGTCAGTCAATAAGCATAATATGAGTGCGTTTTTTGCAAATCTTGAAACTGTTTATGAACGCCGTAAATTGAACCCGGAAGATATCTGGAACATGGACGAAACAGGTGTAACAATTGTTCATATTCATGATCGTGTTGTGGCACGTTGCGGTCTCAAAAAACTTGGATCGATGACTTCGGATGATAGAGGGACTCTGGTAACGTCAGCTGTTGCTGTTTCTGCTTCTGGAAATACAATCTCTCTATTTTTCTTGTTTCCATGAGGAAACTACAAAGATCATTTCGTGAACGGTGGACCACTTGGTTCAACCGGCGCTGCAAATCCCTCGGGATGGATAAAAGAGGACCAATTTATCAAATTTGCAAAACATTTTAAATAAAACGCGAAATCATGAAAAGACAGGCCTGTTTTACTGCTGCTGGACAACCACGAATTGGACCTGTCCATAGAAGCACTTGATTTCTTCAAGGATTGTGGAGTTACAGTGTTATCCCCCCCACCTTAGTGATCCCACAAAATACAACCACTAGATAGAACGGTCTTCGGCCCTCTGAAGAAAATACATAAATACAGCTTGTGGAAATTGGATGGTGAGTAACCCGGGCAAACCTACTTCCATATACAATAACAACAATAACATAACAATAAACCGCACTAGCGTAACTTATTTTTATTTGCTAAAGTCTTCTTATTTTCATAAAAAATTATTTTAGTTTTTTTTCCGTTCGGAAATCTTACTTTTCCATTTTTCAGTTTTGCATTTCTTCGTACCGAAACTTGCAATTTTTTTTCTATCGTTGTAATTTCTGTTTGCATAAGTTTGTAGACATTTGTAGACGTTACATTCTGAAAGTGAATTGTTTTTATTGTTTACGAGTATTTATTTTTTTGTTGTGATAAAAAGTTGAAATGGAAAGAGAAATTTAAATTGAACTAATTAAAAGAATTAAAAAAGAAAAGGCTGAAGCTAAAAAAGTTGCTGAAGGTGCTAGTATGCAAAGGAAACAAGAAAAACAGGTGTTCGAATCGAAACTTATTCTGGAAGTATGTTGCGCAAGCCAACATGAAAAAAATATATTCGGATGCACTTCTGCCGCCGGTTAATCAACGCTTATGCTTTTTTTTTTTTTTATAATTTACGCGCGCCCAAGGGGTTATGAATACCCTTATACTGTTGCCTGGGCGCGGGCGGAAAGATAGAAGGAGGAGAAAGGAAAGTTTGTGATGTAGTGGTTTGAAACTCAGGTGTGTTTTGGTTTCGACATTGGCTCTCTAGGGGTGGGAGTCCGAATAGGACGAAGATTTTTCTTCTCTCGGAATGTGAGGTTGTGAATTTTTAACGGTTGTTTTGTGCTTAAAAACCCTACAACAGCCAAATCTACATGTCAGTGTTATGCCTTCACACGCAGATTTTTCTGACTGAGTTCTAAATTACACAAATGAAAACTTGCTGTGCCTAGGATTCGAACCTTGACCTTCCGAGTGAGAAGCGATAGCTAGTACCACTACACCACGGCAAATCACCGTCGGCATAATATTGTCAAATTGGAGAGTAAAGAACAACATAAACTCAGCTTCGCGAGTCTCCAAAATCTTTTTTTTTTGTTGTCAAAGAGAGAGAGAGAGACCTAAAAATTCTATGTTTTTGGGAAATATTCCGCCCCCACACATACATCGGCATAAAACTGCACACGCATCAAGTGCATACGGTCAGGTGGCTGGTACCGGAATTCACACTTCTAACCCGTGCATAGACAATCGCCAAATCTAAACGTCTGCAAGGAGCAATGACCGCAACGGTCATGAAAGTTAAAGAACAATCACTAGCGCAAATAATTTAAATTAAATAAACATATGTCACAACATCCGATGCCAACACCCGATGCAACGAACAAGTGGTCATTGCACTAATTCTAAGAACATGTAATAGACGCAGACACTTACTTAGTCAGCACTTTAATAATTTATATACAGGTGAATTGGATCGAAGGTTCGTCTTTTGTCTTCGGTAGCGGTCGCGTTAGTCTGATCTATTGAAATTTTTCAATTAAAATTTCATGAACTCATCAAAGAAGACACATCCGAGGTTTAATTTTACGAAATATGAAGAGGAAACTTACACTTGTCATGTAACCACCGGCGGCGCCAACAATTACCAATAAAGAACCTTTAACTTAAATTCATTTGTGTGTTCTTCTTTCAATTTTAATTTATTTTTTTTGTGCCAAAGAATATTGCTAGTGTCCTTACGACACAAAGTAGAATCCCATTAATCCATTTATGATAAAACTTGCAAGGAGTACAAAAACAGGAATCTAAAAAAGATATCAACAATTTTAGTAATAAGTGGTGAACTAAAAGAAAATTAAGTTCATACATGTTTGTTCATGGCTTTTTGTTTTTTTGGTTCCTGAATGTCAGAAGAAATGGATTACATTGAGTGATACTTTTTCTGTGAATTTAAAGGTATCAAATATTACTGCTAGCGGTTCAGCAGCTACTCCATCTATTAAATGGCATCATTTTGTGAAAATTCCAAATAAGTAAGTAATATTACTTATAAATTAGCATTTGCATCTGAATTTTGTGATTCCAGCTCAGTGAGGGCATTGAGAGAGTTGAGCAGGGTATCGCAAAATTTTAAATGCAGTGCTTACATGATCCAGTTTGACTATATTAATTTTGTATATCTTATCGTTTATGTATTATAGCAATTGCGGCAATTATTACTCAAGTTCAAATGAAAATGATAGCGTTGTTATTGAAGATGAAGTTGAGAAAAATATACAACAATTATTTGGCGAAATACCTACCCTCATGACAAATAATGGAAACCGAACAATCATGGAATGAATTAGGGTTCCCAACCGTCCTGTTTTGGAGGACAGTTCTCCTTTTCAGCACTTTATCCTCCCGTCCTCTTTTAAGTAAAAATGTCCTCCGTTTACTCTTAAAACTAAAAAAATAAAAATTGGACCAAGAACTATTTCCCTTTCCCTTGTTACTATTTTTGTTAAACGCACCCATTTTCGACGATTTGACTGGTTGCACCCATTTTCGGTAATCAATCATCTGTCATTTCCATATTTCGAGCAAGTGTCACTTTTAAATAAAAACAAACGTGCAACAAGCTTCTGATTTCTAGTTCCACTTGTTAAAAGGTATATACATAATTATATTATATATTTATGCATGTATAGTTTTCATTAAATAGAATGTATTTTTAGCAAATGGAAAATGAAAGTGTTCCTGAAACCATTTGCACCAAAAGTACGTGTAAAACTAAAAAAAATGCTGTGCTCATATAACCAATCATGGCAAAAGAAGCATACCTGGATAGAAAAAGCCCGTGCCTCTGAAAAAGATGCTTATTGCAAAATTTGTTGCTCCACCTTCACTATTGCTTACAAGGGATACCATTCCGTAACTGAACATCAGAAACGAAAGCAACATACTGAAAGATCAAGAGCCGCAGCTTCGAGTAACATGCTAACCAAATTTTACGCTTCTGATAATAGTGACGAAGAATTAGCAGTTATTGCCTTGGAAGTTGCACATATTTTCTACAATATTAAGCATAATTTATCGTACAGTTCATTGGATTGTGTTATGGAATTATTAAAAAAAACAGCGACAGACTCATCAATTTGTGGGAACATTTCATGCGGAATGACAAAAGCAGAAGCCATTGCTGTGAATGTGCTAGCAGAAAATACACTGGAAAATGTTTTGACTTTCTTAAAGAAGAACAATGTACATTTACACTCCAATTAGATACTTCCAACCATAAAAACAGAAAAATGTTCCTCATATGCATTCAGTATTTTTCATTGGAAAATGGTATCGAAAACAAATTATTGGATTTCGTTGAAAACGCCGATGAGACTGAATCTGGGATGTTTAGTATGGTTAAAAATTGTTTTGATAAGTATGATTTGTCGTTTGAAAATGTAACTTCTTTTAGTGCAGATAACGCATACTCGAACTTTGGCATAAACAACTCTTTATTCACTGCGCTTCAAAAAGAAAATAAAAATATTGTAAAAGCTAATTGTCATGCTCATATAATACATAACTGCTTAAAATATTCAGTGGACCAGTAGACGTTGAATATATAATTTTAAAAGTTTATTCTCATTTTAAAATATCAGCTAAACGTAGGGCTGAATTAATGGAAGTTTATGAGTTCGTGGACTGTGAATGATTAGTATGAAATTAATTTAAAATTTGGAGTATTAATTTGGAATCATTAATCTAAATGAAAGATTAAATTATTGTTTTTTGTACTTTCAGATGGCTCCTAATAGAAAATGCGTTTTCAATAACGAATCGCAAAAAGAGTTTCCGTTCATTAGAAAAACTCTTAGCGAAAGTGATGTGAGGTGCTCAAAATGTTTTGTATGTTTTTCAATAGCAACCAGCGGCAGGGCAAATATCAAGCAACACCTGGAAAGTAATAAACATAAGAAGGGTGTTCTCGATAATTGTGCCAACAATCAGATAACTACTTTTGTTTGCAATAAACAATTTGACAATAAGGAAGAAGAGCTAGCCCTTATTGAAGGAACTTGGGCTTATCATCCGTACAACACAGCTTCTCATTCAGATCGAACGACCGCACTTCCAAGTTAATTAAATCTTGCTTCGATGACAAGTATTCGTGTGCCAGAACGAAGTGTCAGGCGATTGTAAAACATATTTTCGCACCTCTTTCCTTGGGTTTGATAAAAGCCGACTTATCTCAGAACACTTACATTACTATATTCTTAGACTGTTCAAATCATGGATCTCTGAAGCTCTGTCCGATATTGGTTCGCTTTTTCCTACCGAATAAAGGAGTTCAGGTGAAAATATAAAGTGTTAAAACTCCGAAATAATTTCTATACGTCTTCATGATACTTTAAATCTATATGAAATCACAAGCGAGATGGTAGCATTGTGTGCAGACAAGAGAGGAAGAAACAACATTTTTCACAAAATGCATGATTTTCCTGACAAAAAGTTAATTGGTGTAAACTGTATCTTCCACATTTTAAACAACTGCGTCCAAACTGCCTCCGAATTGCTTCCCGTTGACGTTGAAGTTCTAATAATCAAAATGTATTCTTTTTTCTATATTTACACGGTTAGGGTCGAAAAGTTGAAGAAAATATGTGGCAACATCGATTTTGAGTACAAAAAATTATTGGGGAACAGCAAAACACTCTGGTTAACATTGTTTCCTGCGAATATTGAAATTATTTAAACCTCTTAAAAAATACTTTATTTTGCAAGAAAAGTGTCCTCAAGTAATCCTAAAATTTTTTAATGACCCTTGTGCTGAACTATGGTTCCTTTTTATTCAAAGCCAAGCATTCTTTTTTCACAAATGCTTTCTTCATTTAGAGCTACAAAACATGTCAATGTCAGAAAATTTTTACCATTTACGGTAAAAAATGCTCTTTCAAAGCTCGAGGTAGAACGAAATATTGATGCAATAAATTTTAAAGCCCAAGTTGATTTCTTTTATCAAGCCTATATTGATTACTTAAGTCAGCGGGATGCAGCGTTTAAGGATGTGGAACATTTTGAATAGAGTGAATTTTTGAAAGGCTTCCCAAACAAAGTTTTTTTCAATTACAATAATTAAGTTTTAAATGTTTTAATTTACATGTATACATATGTATGCATCTACATATTATGCACGTGCATTCAGTGCAAACACAATGAGTATGTGCGGACAGTGAGTTTTTAACCATCGACCAGCGGGCATCGACAGTGCGATTTCAAATACCGAGCGACAAAACCAAATACAGTCAGTTATACAATAATCACAATATTGTGCATTCTAAAATAAGGATCATTTAATTTACTTTGTTTGATTAAAGTACGTGTTTGTTTAGGTTTTATCCTATACGAGTTAGGCGTTCTCTAACATTTTTGGTCCCTTTAAGCCAGATTGTCAGCGATTCGATCTTTTAATATTTTCAGTGTGAACTCAACCCAATAGCGAACGAAACACTTCCATGTGCTGAATGCGCCCCACATACCTTTTCGTACAACTAGATATCTCTTTCTCTTTTTTTCTGTTGCCATATTCGACATAAAGATTCAACATTTGAGAAGATTCAGACATAGTTGTGGCGTTCGCTGTTGGGACGAGGTTAGGAAAACCGTAAGTTCTGTACCTATATATTTCAATTGAATTATCAATTTCTTTCTTAGAAAATAAAATTATATCAACTGGATATTTGGAATTTTATTCGCCTAACACCAACAGTTCTCAACGTTTACACCACACGGATAGTGATCAGCGAGATAAGTGCAAGTTAACGCCAAAAACATTCCATCATGCGAACAACGCATGATACGGTTCCCATGAGCAGCAATATCAGCTTCAAGCGTGATCGACTGCAACGAATTCTTTTCTTAACGGACATGTGAGATATCGACAGCAAGAAGACACCTGAGCTATCAACGGACATCCGCTGCTGATCTAGCGTCTGGCTGCAAGCGGGCTTTAATTCACTGAGAAATTACCTGTACGATCCTACCAAGCTTAAAATATTTACCGCCCATCAACCCTTGACTTATGCTTTAAGCAGCAAAAACAATAAGATGAAATGTCGGAAGGCAATACTCGAGGAGTATAACTACGAACTGAGTTATAGGCCTTGACGCACAGTCAAAACCACCTAAAAATAGTCCCATAAATTCCCTCACAGCAACCCAACATAATGACGAAAGTTCTGGCCAAGATCTCATACAAATTGTAGACGTACCCATAAACGTATTTAAGAATCAGATTATCCTTCTCGTTGGAGTCATCCCCTTACATGACTGTTTACATATTTTGTAGAAGCAGAATACTCCCCAGAAAAATTGTAGATATCTTTAAACAATATTTAAATCCTTCAGTTACAAATGGATTTAAAACGGAGGAAAGAGTTTTATGCATGGTGCAAGAAACATATCGAACGCATTCCAGGCAATATGAAATTGGTTTTACTAGAAAAATAGTCACTGATCTAACAGACTAGAATCGACAAGACGAAGAGATTATAAAAGAACATAACCGAGCTCATTGAAATTCCCGTGAGAACAAGATCCAGATTATTCAAAATTTTTTTTTCCCTCATACGAAATCTAAAATAGAAAACATCACGAAACAGTGTAAAATTAGTAAGTACGATAGGCACCCGAACAAACCTGAACTGAAACCCCCTCCTATTCCTGAATATCCCGTCCAAATAATACATGTTGACATTTATATCACTGATAAAAAAATAATCCTAACTGCAATTGACAAGTTTTGAAGCACCACGGACTACTATTATTGATCCTGATTGTAAAATGTCTAGCATCCCCTATGTAGCTCGATGGAATCTGGTAACTTCAATATGTCGGGAGTTCTGGCGTAGATGGCGCAGCAAGTACCTACAAGAGATTCAACAAAGATATATGTAAGTGGAAGCATCCCCAAAAACACATGCAACCAGGAATACTTGTGCTTATAAAGAAGGATAATCTACCTCCATTAAAATGGATAATGGGCAGATTTATAACTCACAATTCCAGAACAGGACAAAATGACTCGATTAATCGATATAAAGACACTGTTGGCGACGACGAACCCAACGACAATCCAGCGACACTTTACATATACAAATAGAACTGCAAGGATGACAACGCCACCTAAAACAAACAGAACTGCGAGGATGACAACCACAACCAGGCAGCTGTCAATCACAAAGACAGAAAGGTAGGACAAGACAAAGCGAAGCAACGACACGAGTGCAACATCAACTTTAAAACACGCGCACGGACACGCACAATACCTAATGTAAAAAAGAAATAAAATAAAAAAAAGGTTTGAAATCCAAAAGTAATTGTTTATTTCGGCAACAGAAACAGTTTTTAAAATTGTTGCCTTTGTTACCCGGAAAAAGAAATTGTCTTCTGCAACTAAAGAGACGCCATTGATGCCATTTTGTTAAGTTGACTAGAAATCTGTATGATTTTAAGAAGCAGTAACAAGATGAAACCAAACGAAAACTCAGACGGCGAACTAAATTAAACGGCGGTCGAAGTGGAAACGCCATGACAAAAACAGGTATTCATTTCCAGTGAACAGCTTACCTCTCTTATCGCAGGCATAAGTACATTGCGTGATTCTGTCGAAGGGTTGCGCAAGGAATCAGCGCAAAGCCAAATCGAATTAAAGTAACTGCAAGCCCGTGTAGATATTAACAAGACAACTGATACCCAATGGACATATCCAAACCCTCAGCAGCTGCCCTTTACAACATCTGCCTTACAATCACTTGTATGTGATGAAACGTCGGCTTTACCATCGAAGTCTTTGGAATTCACAAACCAGTCTCAACCGAAAAATCCGTCCCGCCATCGTCGTCATCATTTGTAGCTCTACTTCAACTCCCCAATGCGCCGGAGGAAACAGAATCTATTGCTAGACGTCTTACGACATTTGTTGACGATGCAGCCGCCAATCTGTATCTTTTGCCACCGTTTAGTGGTGAATTGAATGAAGAATTAGATAAACTGTGCTTGTTTGCAAAGTGGGGGTTTGACGGGAGTTCGGGACATAGTTCCTACAAACAGGCTTTTCATGGTTTGAAGCATCTGATTCATCTGTCTTCATAACCTGTGTTGTTCCACTTCGACTAACCTGTGATGCAAAAATTGTATTGCAAAATCCGCGACCGGCTTCTACAAGATACTACAGGTCTTTAAAAATCGAGTTCGTAAAAGAGTCAACAGAAAAATCCATTGCAGAAAAGAACAGAGTAGATCAGCAAATAAAAAACTTGCAAGACAGCAGCGGTGATTGAGGAAAGATCGCTGCTTGTTAGTCATAACTTAGTTTCTACGGAGACACAAAAAAGGTATTTGTGTGGCGCAACTTCTAAACAGTTCAATTATATAGAGGGTACTCGTATGATTGCACGAAAAGGTGAAACCGAGAACTTGGAGTTTGGCCGAGAATCAACCCGGCCAAAGAATCCGTTCTTCATGGCTGGATACGACTTTTCGAAAATTTGTCTTATAAATTACCTCTCAGAAAGTGGCAAGCTCGAGAGGATATTGACAAAGCCATTGTTGCAGAAAATAAAGCGCGGATCCAAAAAAATTCAGAGATAGATGTGGCCTGATAGTAGACAAACCAAAGCCCGGATTTGGTAATTTTAATGACGGAAATATAGCCAGACGTTTTTTTCAAAATCCAGAAACTTCTGCAGACATAATCAAAGTTGATGTACAGCTGATTAAAAAGATGCACATTATTATGGTAGCTGTATCTAGTGGCTTTGAAATTGATGTCAATTAGTTCAGGAAATTTTCGCATAATACAGCCAGATATTATGTTGAGAAGTTTCCCTGGTATAACATGTCACCCACGGTCCACAAATATTTCATTCATGGACCAGAAATAATATCGCATGCTTTATTACCTATTGGCCAACTGACAGAGGATGCCCAAGAAGCACGAAACAAGGACTTCAAAAAATATCGACAGCATCATTCGCGAAAATCTAGTTGCGAAAAAACTAATATAGATATTTTTAACTCTTTTTTAATAAGTTCCGATCCAATAATCACCAGCAAGAGGAAACTACCCAACAAAAAACATCAACACCTACCCGAGGAAGCATTGTATTTACTTAAAGCTTCGCCAGTCCAAGAAAGCAGTGATGATGACGAAGATGACAATAGTGAAGATGACCATGAAGATTCCGTTACAAATTATAATTAATAATAATAATAATATACATGCACATACATAGATAATATTAATAAATCGAATTTATACAAAATTGTAACTGAAGCAGTGTTTTTTCCTTATATGGTGCGTTTTTGTGGGCGTGGCCATGAGTGGACTGGATATTCTCTTATACACAGTTTCAATAATCATCAGACGAAATTTCAGGCTCCTAGCTTTATCGGTTGATTTGATGCCAACTTTGAGCCTATTCTGCCCCACTGTACGTCGGTCCAATTTTTGATGGCTGGGTCCAGTATGTGCGGCGTTATTCCGGCAATAGCGTGTCGAATGTTGGCCTCGAGCTCGTACAAAATAGTTGGCTTGTTAGTGTAGACTAAGGACTTGACGTAGCACCAGAGAAAATAATCGAGTGGTGTCAAACCGCGGGATCGAGGCGGCATATTGATGAACGCGAAATGTCCCAGTCGCCAAATTTCTCCTTCATAATTTCGAGCGTTGCGTCGCTTGTATGGCATGTAGCGCCATATTGTTGGAACCACAGCTCGGATACATCGAGGTTGTTAAGCTCTGAGCATATAAAGTCGGTTAACATCGCTCTATACGTGAGACCACTGACGGCAACGGTGCCTCCTTCCTCATTTCGAAAGAAACAAAGTCCGATGATGCCGCCATGCCATAAACCACACCAAACAGTTAATCTTTGTGGATTTATTGATGCTTGGCCGAACACTTATGGATTGTGTTCGCTCCAATAACGGCAATTTTGCTTGTTGAAATAGCCGCTGAGCCAAAAATGGACTTCGTCCGAGATGATTTTTTGACCAAAATCTGGATCTCCGGCCAACATTTCCAGCGCCCAATTAGCGAACATATGGCGTTGTCTATAGTCGTCCGGCTTCAATTCTTGCGTCAGCACAATCTTATATGAATGTACGCCCAAATCCTATCGCAAAATAAGCCGGGTTGATTCTCTGGCGATGCCCAATTTAGCTTATCGACGCCGAAACGACGGCGGCTATTTTTTCTTCATTTCGCACTAATCTCTATCTGGTTGGGTTGGTGGCTTAAGATCCAAAAGAGTGTACTCACCCTCAAACTTTTCCACGGTGCGACGAATTACCTGCACACTGAAGCCATGATGACAACCGATCTCGAGATGAAATCCACGTTGTGTATTTACAACTGAGTCCGAATTTCGATAGCTTTTTTTAATAATTTCCATATATTCGGCAACTGGAAAACAATGCATGATGGAATTTTGACAGCTGGATATCATTGGTAACTGTGAAAACTGCTGAAACATATTGTACTTGGAAAAGCTATCATTGATATCTGGACACCCGTTATTTCCGAATGGCTCGGTGGTAAAACATCTGCCTACAGTAAAGAGGTGGAATCTGCGGTTGATGTCTATTCCTTGTGACTTTTTCTTTTTTTATGTAGATGTTGATGTCACCTGGCAAAAAGCTATGTATGCTTAGCCTGAAAAAAACACAGCATGGTGTAGATAAAAGGGGTGGAAGTTACAATCCTGACTCCATTTCATTCATACAAAATGATGAAATTACAGAGAGTGACGAAAAAGAAGTTACTGGATTTGCAACAACTGAAAAATACTATGCCTCAAGATTACCAAAATCATTATGATAACCTTCCACACGAAGATTGAAATCAGCCCATCAAGTGGAAGATGTTCGTTAAACCTAATTTAGTTTTCATTAAATTGCAACAAAGAGAGCCGATGAGAGAGATAAACATTTCCCCTCCATTGAAACAGTTTCAATTTTCTGCCTCATAAATTTCTGTGGGTAACTGTCAAAGCAAACAGCTATTCTGTGAAAGTATTTATTTGATTTGTTGTTATTTCTTGTGATTGGTGTTTTGACTTGACTTTTGACGTTTTATACACAAATGTGGTTTACTGCGTTTGTTTACTTTTTTGCAAGTTTCTCTCTTTCTGAGCGAATTTTCTGCCATCTTTGAATTTTGACAGCTTTTACCCATTTCACCACAAAGTGTAACGAAACAGACCTATTAATTGCAACGAGAATTCATTATTGACAGGTAAATTAAATATTTTTATCATTCATTTTCCATTTCTTAAGTGCAAATTCGTTTCAAATGGTAAATGTGAATGTTAGAATGCTAAAATAAAAAGGGAAATTCTTCTTTTCTTTGCATACAGTATGAGTGCGATTGATTTGATCGATAGTGACGATGAGTCAGTACATGAAGGTGCCGACGAGATCGATTGCGAGTTCTCAGATTTTGACATTTTAGAAGATATTAAAATTCCTGGGTTTGAAACAGAAGATGATGAAATTGGAGTGCAAGAAGTGGCACCCACAACCGTAAAGCTAACGCTTCTTGTGCTGCGAATCCAAACAAATCGATTCGAAAGTGGGTGAATGCAGACGAGAAAGAATTATATGCTTTATTTGGTATGCTGATTTTTGCAGGCACATGCAAATCGTGGTATAAGCCACTAACTGAATTATTCGGCAAGCGAAACCGAGTCATATTCCGAGCCACGATGACTCAGGTTCGATTTGAGCGTTGATTCGAATCATACGATTTACAATTTCCAAACTTGATCGGAAAGATCGCACAAATAAATAAGAGACATTTGGAACATTTTTTTCGACCAGCTAAAAACAGCGTACAAGCCATGAGCAACCGATGGCGACACGCGGGCGATCGAAATTTCGGCAATACATTCCATCAAAACCAGGAAAGTATGGAATCAAACTCTTCTGGGTATGTAATTCACAAAACAGCTATCCTTTGCGCGGGGAGATTTATGTTGGTCGCCACCCAGATGAATCGAAAGCATGCGACGACGCGTTGAATTTAGTGCAACGTATTTGTCAACCATGGCTGAGAAAAGGTAAATGAAATTTTTGTGGTTTTCTTCCAGAATGTTTCACAATTTTCACTGCAACGGAAAATGTGTTTTATTTTCAGGAAGGAACATTACCATGGATAATTTTTTCACGACCGTTCAGCTCGCTGAACAATTGTTGTCTCAAAACACAACGATTCTGGGTACTATGCGAAAAAATAAGGCAGATATTCCAACTGAATTAATCAATATCCAAGGCCGCGGAGAGTTCAGCTCGCGATTTGTTTTCTCGAAAGCAAAGACTCTTGTCAGTTATGTGCCTAAAAAGAACAAAAATCTAATTCTTTTGTCCACCATGCATCATTCCGCTGAGTTCAATCTCGACCTAAAACAAAAGCCAGTGATTATTCTCGACTACAATAAAACGAAGGGTGGAGTCGACACAATGGATAAAATTGTAAAGATTACACATATAAAAGGAAGAGAAACCGCTGGCCAATGACTTTATTTTTCAATATCCTCGATGATGGCTCTATTGCGGCATTTCATCTCTATGATTTAAAATTTCCGAATTGGAATTTGCGCACGGATAAACGTCGTACTTTCCTTCGAAAGCTCGGCGAAGAATTGGTCGGATATACGGAGCTACCGCCCAAGCCATAAAAAACATGGGATACTCAATTTTGGAAGTCCAGGTGCCGGTAGACGGAAAAATAAAACGCGCCCGCTGCGCAGTTTGCCACGATCAAAAGATAATAAAGTCAGTACAGTATGTTCCTCATGCAAAAAGTATACGTGCAAGGAACATTTACAAATGATATGCAGTTTGTGTATTGCTGCCACTGAAGATGATGAGGATTCCGAAGCAGTGTTGCCAGTTCGAGGGAAATTTACGTTTTTGAGGGAATATTAGGCCTCGAAATGATTTAAAGGGGAAAAAGAGAATTTTTTTGTCTTCTAGAACAAAGAAAAGGGAATATTCATTCTTTAAAAATTCAACAGTATTTAAATTTCGTTGAACGAGCACACACATTTTATCCACTTGAATGCGTCCATCAACAACCCGAACGTCAAATAATTGTTGATAGCAAGGCAAACAAAAATGAATTTACTTGCGACGCTTCGCTATTCGATAAACATTTTGTCTTTCTTGAACTATTTTACTGTTAATGTGCTTACAAACATAATTTCAGGAAAGATACATTAATTTATGTAAATCTGCTGGCGTTTTGTGGTTGTGGAAATTATTGAAGCCGGTAAAGTTTTGCATTTTCTTACTGTTATTGTAGTAATGCTAATATTTCCATACGTTTTCTATTTTACAGATATGTCTACGTCTGGTAAGCGCTATTAGTCGAGGTGACTTGACGACAAGGAATTTGCCGCTTCATTAAGACCAGTAGCAGACAATAATTTCAAAGCGTTCTGCAAAGCTTGTGGTTCCACCATGATGGCTGGCAAAACAGAAGTCCTCAAACACACCATTGGAAAAAAACATTTAAAGAATTTAGAACTCCAGGAATAGACAAAGTTTTTGCGAGTACGAGCTCTACCAATACAGATAAGACTAAAGTAGCGGAAATCAAGTTGTCAGCCATATTGCCATAGATGTAATAGAACATCTGATTCCGCTACTGAAAAATATATATCTGGACTCAAATATATTGTCAACGCTGACACCAGGTAGTACGAAATGTTCCTAAATAATAAAATGTGTTATTGGTGCCGCTGAAAAAAAAACAGCTAGTAGACAATTTACGAAAAACGAAGTTCTCTGTACTACTCGACGAGAGCACTGACATAACGAATACTAAAAACTTGTGCTGATTGGTGAGATTCGTGCATCCGGATAATGAGAAGGTTATCACCAACTTGTTGGACGTCATCACTATCAACGCATTAGATTCCAGCGCAGAGGCTTTATTCGTAGCATTTTCGACAATGATGGATAAGAAAAATATACCACTGCAAAATATTACAGGTATGGCTTCTGATAATGCTTCTGTAATGGTAGGAAAATATAATTCTTTCTACACAAAATTAAAAAGTTTATGCCCTAATTTATTTTTAATTAAATGTATTTGCCATTCATTGCCCCTAGTTGCTTCCTACGCATGTAAGGAACTTCCCAAGGAGTGTGAAGAGCTTATGCGAGGAATTTCAACATATGTCTCTGAAAGTTCTAAAATTTCAGCAGAACTACGAGAATTTCAGGAGTATTTCGGAGTTCAAACAAAAAAATATTAAGGCCTTCAAGTATTCGCTGGCTCTCCAAACATCCTTGCGTAGACAGGATATTGGGAAATTGGGAAGCCCTTCAAAGCTATTCCCGTATGGCGGCCTTTGAAGACAAGAGAAAGAAAGCCGATTCTATACATGAAGAGCTTGAAAACGCGAAAAATAAGGCTTACTTCTATTTCCTTAAATATTCGTTTCGATTTTTCAATGAATTCAGCATAAAGAAGTCTTAATTCACTGCGTTGTGCATGAAAGTCGATTATTAATTGATTACCAATTGAAAAGACAAAGAATGCAATCAAACCAGCTGACTACCGTCCGATTAACATGATTTAAAATGAAGCAAAGTTATTAGAAAAAGTTGTGCAACAGCAGTTACAGAATTACCTGGAGTCAAATGAGCTATTTGCGGAATGTCAGTCTGGATTTAGAAGCAGGCACAGTTGTGAATCGCTTTTAAACTTAATTATTGCGGACTGGAGAATGGTAGTCCAGAATAGAATGAAAATTGTGGCAGTATTCATAGACCTAAAGCGAGCGTTTGAGACAATTGACAGAGGCATTCTATTACATAAACTGGACAAATATGGAATCAGAGGAACCGAACTGAAGTGGTTCAAATCGCATTTAGAAGGAAGAACTCAGAAAACTAAAGCAGGTGGTGCAATATCCCGTGCAATAGATGTGTCATTAGGTGTACCTCAAGGGTCAGTTTTAGGAGCTCTTTTATTTATATTATATGTGAACGAAATGCCAAATGTTGTAAATTTCTCGAACCTGCAGTTATTTGCTGATGATGGTCTTCTTTTTGTTTCGTGTAGTGATATTGACGAATATGTTACTAAAATTAACGAAGATCTGCGGAAACTTAGTCAATGGTTTCAAATGAACAAGCTAAGTTTAAATGTTAGTAAAACTAAATGTATGTTCATAAATGGCCAAACAGATATGAATGTTGTTATAGGTAATGAAAATGTCGAAAATGTTAATGAAATTAAATATCTAGGTGTTGTTATAGACTCAATGTTAAGTTTTAGTAATCACATTGAATACATATCCAAAAAAATAAGTAAAAAGGTTAGCTTTTTTGGGAGAATAAGAAAAAGACTGTCAACTATTTGTGCTATAAATGTATACAATAGCATTATAAAACCACATTTTGAATATTGTTCAACAATTATCCATCTGACAAATAATACAATGCTAAATAGGTTACAAAAATTTCAGAATAGAGCAATGCGTATCATTCTAAAATGCCACTGGTTAACACCAATAAATGTTATGTTAAATGTACTTAAATGGCTAAGTGTTAACCAAAGAACGATTATGAATATACTTATTTTTGTCTTTAAAATGAAAAATAATTTACTACCTAAGTATTTGTCCAAGAAAATAATTTATGTCAATAATATACACGACTATAATGTGCGTAACGAAATGATTTTCGTCTTCGACATGCAAGAACACAAAGAGCACAAAACACAGTATTTTATAAAGGATTTAAACTATTTAATGAACTACCAAATGAATTAAAACAAGAAGCCCGATTAATAGTAATCAAAAGAAACATAGTGAATTATATAAAAGATAAATATAGCTGAAGAGTAATTAAGTTTAATGTACCTTTTCCTAATTTATTTATTAATTAAGTTTAATGTATTTCTAATTTTATAATAATTTTGTATTTCTAAAATAGCAAATATATCAAATCAAAATCAATTAATTTTGAAAATTGCTCGGAATTTACTCAATTCTGATTTTTTTTTTACTTCCGTGGCAAACTCAACTTTTGCTTTTGGAGAAACCGATTGAGTACATTTCAAGTTTGGATACAATATATGTAGGGCAGGAATGTGACGATGTCATTTCGGAACTGAGTACTGAAGACAGAATCTCCGTGAAAGCAAGTATTCTTAATTTTTATAAAACAAGTGTATTGCAAATGGTGAAGCGCTTACCATTTGGAGATGAGTCAAGTATCCAAAAGGAGTTCCTTAGCCCAAGTATTGTATTCGATGCTCGGAAAAGTGGAAGCACAACTATTTCTGCCATTACGAAGAAGCTGGGCTTTCCCGTAACTGAAGTAGATACCGAATTCAAGAATGTAGCAATATATTTAAGCGATGAACAAAAGGCATCGTATAGCGCAATGCAAATTGAATAAATGTGGCATCATATTTGTAATATGAAAACTTTTAATAATGACTTATTATTTCCACATTTAGGGGAAATAGTTAAAATTGCTTTAACGTTGCCACACTCCAATGCGGAGTCGGAGAGGATTTTCTCCATTATTACGGATATAAAATGTACGTAAAATGATGAATTGCCTAGGAAGCGAAATGCTTAACAGCTTATGTTTAATAAGATCGTCATTTCAGAATCAAAATATAAAATGTTATGAATTTGTTGTAAACCAAAGGAATTTAAATTACCACAATACAAAAACTTTGTATTCAAAATGTTTGGATTGAAATCGGACGGTAAATTTTTTTTATTTTTTTGCAATAACTTATAAAGACTGATTTGAAAAAAAAAGACGTGCACCTTTTATAAAATCTATGGATAATAAAATAGGTTTATTTTTTTTCTTTTACATACTTACTTAGAATATATGTATTTTAGTAGAATAATGTTCAGCAGAATAACTAAATCAGAGGATACGTCCACTAGTTCGTGAACTGAAATTTATAGGAATCAACTCCTGAATGCTGAATGCACCCATTTAGTGGCAGTTCTTAGTTTTCCGGTGGACGGGGCAGTTCCTTTTTTTTAGTTCGAGAAATCATCGAGTGTGGACGTAAAAAAGTAAGCAAGTGTAACAAAACAAGTAAAAAAAAATTGTAACTTAAAAAAGAAATTAAGTATACTAAAGTATATTTAATGTACGTATACTTACTTGCATCGAAATTTTCTTGGTGTTATTTGCCTTTCCATGCAAAATGTATGGAACAGCTTGCGGTTTCAAGGTGAAAAAATTATTGATAGTCAGAAGGTTAAGGAGCTCGACGATTCTCACTATAAACAGGGTATCGAAGCTATTGAACATCGCTGGGAAAAGTGTATTGAACTAAAATGAGACTACGTAGAGAAATGATGATAGTTTTTTCCCAAAGTTTTTGGGTTTTCTTTGTTAGATCGGGTACTTCTGCGACTACCCTCGTATCAAGGCCTAAAATAAGGCGTTAACAGATTGTAACAAATCATGCAACTAAATCCGAACAACATATGCGCCTCAATTATAACACAACTAGAACAACAGTTGCAGGAAACTGACATTTTAAACGAAATTTTAAGGCGGTGGCAACACTTCCAAAAAAAAAAAAGAGAACAATGTAAAAGACAAAAGAAAGAAAGAAAGAAGCTGAACTGGCTGAATAAAGAGGGACTGCCGGTTAGGTAGGGATATTTTAAAATAAAGCATTCGATGTATGTCAGTCAACGCAATCGGACTTCTTTTATTTAGAACGGAACTAATGAGTGAAAAGAAATAAAAAAATTAAAAAGAAGACTAAGTTGACAACCTCAGAAGTGGGTCAAGCGAAACCCCTCGCGAAAAAAAGAATAATAAATATACCGACGTGCGTGTACGTCGGGCAAGACATAATAATAATAATAAAAAAAAATCCTAAGCGACGCTCACGTCCACGAAAAAAAAGAATACATATATAACTTCGCAACTGTGCAACAGTTTTTTTCTTTGGTTTTTGTGTGTTTTACATTCTCTCATTCCTCTAATGTTCACAACTTGTACGGAACATCGTTTTATTCTTTGCGAGAAATGCGAAGTATTGTACTTTATCGCAAATGAAATTCCAGCAATCTCCATTCGATTCGACATGTCCTTTTTTTTCCTTCTTATTATATTTGTAGTTGAACTGTTATTTTATTTTATTTTTTTTCCCTAATAAAAATAAAAATTGAAATTTTCCGCAACAAACCAGCATATTATAACTTTTTTTTGACTCTACAATCGGCTCTATAAAACCCTGTGTCAAATACGTTATTGTAGACTTTCAAAACGTTTTAATACGAGTACATCCCATTCCCATCTTTTGGGTGCTGGCTGATGAACATGTGTTGGCTAGTTTTGTTTATCATTTGGTGATGTTGTTTTGGATTTTCTTGTGTGATAAAGTAGCCCATAAATTTCATACATGTGCGTGCATCTGTATGTGTTTGAGGTAACCCAGCAAAATTCGTGGTCAAATTTATAAGACATAAGGGAAAGAAAAGGGAAACAAAAAATAAAACCCTTACTGTAAAACTATATAAAGCCTTAGAATAAGTCTTAGAAAAACCAAGTGTTTGGAATCGCCAGACAGGAGCCTAGGCGACAGAATGGTTCGTCGAGAAAAAACATCCGACACGAGCAGATGGTGCAGATAGCACGAATGGAGCGAGCGCACATACATATGTATACGTATGAATCTGCATATATCCATATGTATTCAGTGCAAACACAACGAAATGGAAAATTCCATCGACTCATATTCTGAAGTTAACGCGCAGTTAACTTCATGTGTGTCATTTCTACAATCGAGCGACGAACATCTGCACAGTACAAGTTTAACCACCGAGGAGAGAGCATCCATACATACAGTCCACTATTACGAGCAATTACCTAGTGTGCATTTTCTAAACAAAGACAATTTTCTTTATTTTCAATGAAGTTTCAATTTTACATTTATGCGCGTTGAAGGAGCAGTAAGGTATAAATATGATCATAAGATATTTTCTTATATATGCCTTATTTTTAGATGTAAATAAGGATTTCCTTTCTTAAGACTTATTTAAGCCTTATAATAAAGCATATTATAACATAATGTTAAGAATCGTACTTGGGAAACGTGTTTGTGCATGTCACGCAGCTGCAGAAGAAAACAGAATTATGTCGACATAACTGTTTTCTTCTGAGTTTATTCTTTATTTCGTATCGGTTTCGCTGAGGATCCTTGACTGTCAGGTCAGTGACGAATTTTATTACGTGGAACGTATTACTCGGTGATTAATTAAATTAAAAAAAAAGTATTTTAAAGCTGTTAAAAGAGGAGAAACTTTTTAAGCAATAAGTAAAGTGAATTAAAGTAATATTTTAATAAACTTTTTAAAGTAAAGCCAAAGGAATTAATAAAGACAATTATGGCCGCCACTGCCTTTTGTTCGAAACGCCACCATAAGCGGCTTGTGAATCAAATTAAGGAGAGGATGTCCGTTGTCCCGATGGAAGAAAGCAAGGAAGTGGAGACAGCCAACAAAATAAAATCTGATCAATTTGAAGCAGATCTCGTCAGCTAAATATATTCAATGATACATTTGAATAATCGTTTAAAACCATTTTAAAATTACAGAAAATATGGCTTTCATCCAGAATTAGGGGAAAAGTAGGGAAAAGCTTTAGCGTCTTGGTATCAGATGACTTCCTGTCCGAAATGAATTGGGACGGACGAAAAAAGATGAGAGCTATCGAAAATTAAAAATTTTTCGAATCTACTCCTTATTATTTTACTTTAGTTAAGCAAAAAAATTACTTTTTATAATGTCTTGTTTCTCTATTCAGATTCCGTTCACAATGCCTACAAGTCTTACGGGGAATACGAGTCGGACATAAAAGATGCTATCAAGAGGGGCAAAAATAAACTTGCCCAAAGGAAATTTCAGCGGAAATTAAAAACAATAAATTGAATACGTTTATTTTGAATAAACATTTTTTTTCAATAAAGTATCTTTTCATTAAATACCTACATGTATTTTTATATATTGAGTATGTTTTTCTTATTTTTATTATAATTATGATTCATTATAATGAGCTCTATATAAGGTATATATGCAATTTTCAATTGCAGGAGTGAAGTATCGCAATCCTTATAACCTTATAATTAATAAAATTTATAATATTCATTTCAAGTGCATAATTCCAACCTTTTATTAGATATTTTCTGATAAAACCTTATTTGCTTAAACCAATGAAAATCTCGTGTGTCATTACTGAGACTATCATAAGCAAATCACTAGAGTGTGAAACCCCTAATTTATCCACTTCTAGCCCATCAGTATTTCTAACGATTTTGTTGTTACTGATCCTTTGTGTCATAACCATTCCGCACATCCAGCATGTCTACCACACCATCAAGAGACGTTACTATCACAAACTTCGGAGCCAACTCGACCCTGCCGGCCGCGCTTTTAATCCTTCAGATGAAGGTGATAAACGGATCGTCCCACAGTTCCGAATCCACTCGATTCAGTGCTGGAACCTTACTGGTCACGTCATCAGCATGTCCGTTCAAGACTATACGGACTCTAAGTCTGGAAAGTCAGGACTAGACTAGTTAGCCGGTCTAGTAGACACTGGTTCACCAGGACTACTACCCAAGGTAGGCTACCGCATGCCCGCCTTCCACCGTAATCACGTCGTCAGATGTGATGGCGAAGAGCACGATATAACCATCGTCGCTATGCAAGTCGGTCCCTCAGATCAAGGTCTGGCTTACATCACCTTAGAGTATAGGTTTGACGGATCCACAAAGCTACCCACCACCAATAACCTATTTGCTATATTGCAAAAGTGTTATAAGAGTCTAACCAGCATCAACAACTTGGCAAACCATACTAGGTCATCCGCCGATAAAGCGGCGATGTCGACTCTCAGTACCGTCACCCTCCTAAACTCTACCATCCGCGAAGATTCTGAAAACCAATCCATGATTCAGATTTGCAGAGTATTGAAAAGAGACTCTCGTCTTTAGAATGCGGATCCCCAAGTGTATCAGAATTTGATATGCTTCCCTGTGGTCATTCGACAACAGATCAGTAGATTATTCTACTCCTATGGTAACCCCATAGCAAGTTCATTGAACTATTGCTTACGCTGTGTGCTCTGTTCTTCCCTTTAGTTTAAGCCTTTTGATGGCCTCCCTGCCATATTTCTTAAAAAATGTTCTTCGTCTCTTTCCCTTGCCCTTTCTGATCTCTTTCGTCTATCCCTTTCACAAGGAGAATTTCCTCAGGTTTGGAAAACCTCCTTTATAACCCCGATCCACAAAAAGGGATCAAAGAACGAAATAACAAACTATCGTCCAATCGCTAAACTCTCCCATATACCCAAACTCCTCGCAAGTATTTTGTATGATGCTCTAAGCTTCCAATGCAAATCACTTATTTCCCCTAGACAACATGGCTTCCTAAGGGTAGGTCAACCACCACAAATCTTGTTGAATTCGTATCCTTTGCCATCTCTGCCCTAGAGAACGGCAACGAAGTCGATGTAGTTGCAACCGATTTTAGCAAAGCCTTCGATAAAGTCTCTCATCGATTAATACTCTTCAAATTGTCTGCCCTCGGCTTTGAACCCATATTGTTAAAATGGATATCCTCTTACCTCGAAAATCGTTTTTACAGTGTTCGTTTTAGGTCAGCCCACTCCGCTCCATTTTTGGCCACCTTGGAGTTACTCAAGGTAGCCATCTCGGTCCCCTTCTCTTTATATTAACCATAAATTATCTCGATAGGATCATCAAATACTCGTCCGTCTCCCTTTACGCCGACGATACCAAATTTTTCAAAACCATTTCCTCTCCCCATGACTCCTTTCCTCTTCAACAAGACCTTGATAGTTTTCCGATCTGGTGCCTCAAAAATTGTTTGAAACTTCACCAAATGCCAATCCATCACCTTTTCACATAAGCGGCACAAATCTCCTCCACGACTCTACCTTCTCCACAACCAACCTATCTCCTCCGTTGAATCTCTTCGCCACCTCGGCATTTTGTGTGATAGGGAGCTCAACTTCCGTTTGCATATGGATGGGATAATCCTTAAAGCCAACTCTGCACTAGGTTTTGTAAAACGATGGTCCAAAGAATTCACCAACCCATACGTGACCAGGTCCCTCTATATTACCTTTGTTCGTCCCCTCCTAGAGTACGCCAGTCAAGTATGGTCCTCATATCATCGCGTTCATATCTCGAGAATCGAAAGCATCCAGCTCCGTTTTTTCTCAAATCCGTTCTCCTTCACCACTCTAACCAACCTTAGTAGTTTAATTTTAAGTTATAGCTTGTATTAAGCCGAATAAATGGGGGCTTTATTCGGCGTACATCAGGTATCTAAAGCTTATTTTATGCCTTATAATAATGCATAAAATAAGGCAAATAAAGTTTATGCCTTATGACCAATGACATGGCAATGTTGAAATAAGAAATAAAATAAGGAATACTGCATGCGATCAGGATTCCTTATGATAAATAAGCCCTACATACTAAGGCATATATTCCATTGGAATAAGTCTTATATATTGCTTACATTGTTTGCTGGGAATGTTTGCTGTCTATGGCGCTGTTGTCACATCGATCCAAAGAAATTGAAAAATTTCAATTTTGTGGATTCGTGCACGAACAAGAATAAGTGTGAGGTCTGTGGCGTTGTATGCGGATTTTCTGTCATTTAAGTGGTGTATTTCATGGAGTGCGCGTCAATGGCAACGACAAACAAAACATTTTTAAGTGATTTTATAGAGGTTTTTCGCTCCCAGCCTGCATTATGGGAAACTAAAACCGACACATACAAGAACAAAATCGAAAAAAATAAATCGTGGGCTATTTTGGTGGAGAAATATAAAGAAGTGGACGAAAACGTGACCTTAGATGTAGTTGAGAAAAAAGTGAACGGTTTGAGATGTTCCTAGAAGCGGGAATTTGCTAAAATAAATAAAAGTGAAAGGTCTGGAGCCGGTACCGATGATGTGTATGTTCCACAATTGTGGTATTTTGATTTGCTAGATTTTTTAAGAGACCAGGAGACGCAAACAGAAGGATTAAATACCTTAGATGACTCCATAAGAATTGAATTTTATTTAAACTTAGTACAGATAATTACTTTAACAATATGTGGAAATATTATTTTGAAATTTGAAGGCAGTTATGAAAACTTTCTTTGCCAAAGCACTTCACCGACGGAGTTGAAATAATTGCGGAATTTATCTCTTGTGTTTTTTGCATTATTTGTTGCATTTCCACCTTTAATGGGTCCCAAATTGGTCATGGCAATGTCCTCATCTTCAACACTTCCGTGAAAATAGATTGATGGATTTTTCTTCTTCAAAAAATTGTGTAAGTAGCAGCAAGTAAGAGTTATAATATATGCTTTTTCTGGACTCAAATCGATATTGGTCAAAAGAACTCTAAATCGATTTGCTAAAATGCCAAATGCATTTCCTACCACGCGTCTAGCTCTTGACAACCGATAATTAAATATTTGGTCCTCATTTGTCAATTCGTTGCGCCTGTAGGGTTTCATTAAATTTTCAAGTAACGGAAAAGCGTCGTCTCCCACAAGTACAAATGGAAACAAATCGTCACTGAGTTCAAGTTTTTCTGGGCTTGGTATATTTAACACTCCTGCATCATATTGTTGTTTGAACTTACACTGCCCAACTCTACCATTTGCCCCAACTTCCACAGCCATAAACTCACAGTTTGCATTTACTATGGCCATCATGATTATCGTCTATGGGCAACTTAAGGAATACGTTCCTTAACTCGCTCGCTCACTCGTCGCTGAGCGCAGTCCTTCGGTTACGTTTCTGTCGTTGTGTATTGTGTGATTATCTCTTGCTTCTCTGCACCCTATGACTTTTGCGCGTACTCCGGACTTCTGTTTTCTCCAACTATTTGACCTGGTTTTTGTATTAATTGATTATGATCTCCTTGCGAACAGCACTTTGTTTAATATGGAAGACAATTACCAAATCTGCGTTTTGTGCAATAGATCAGTGAGGAATGGAAGAAGATATTATGAAATCACATGAGCTCTGTTTGTTCAGAACGCCGCTATTGCCCAGTATATTATTGAATCTGTATTGTTTTTTGCAATATAAAAAGATCTAACGGCTGCTCAGTTTTTTTTATGTAAAGACGGCTAATATTAGAAGCTGACTCTTAATAGCTTTGCAGCGCTTTACATGCTCTTGGTCCGTTGCCTTGTCCGCTGTTCCTTTATTTTTTTCACCCTGTTAATACTATACCCATTTATGTTTTTAGTAGTATGGATGTTTTTCATTTCTCAGTAAATAAATGTGTCTACAAAGTAAACAAACAACTTAAATTACATTATATTAATTTTGCTGAGTGCGCGTCTCGCATCTCAGGTTGCCGTACACACTTTTGTTAAAATTCACTCTCCCACACCGAAATTAGCTGAATGCGCGTCTCGCATATCAGATTGCATCACAATTTTTGTTTTGTATTACTTATACTCGTATGTTACATTTTAAGTTGGAATGAAATAAATATTCATTGTCTATTTTACAACCGTGAAATTAAGTGCCTTTTTCTGTGCTTTGACCATTGGTCTTTCGAGAGAAATTAAAGTAAAACTAGCGGCTCTGTAGTGAAGAAGTGAATAATAACAATAAAATAAAATAAACAATTATTTTAATCGCGACTCTATCAAACGGTGAAACATTTACTGCGTTTTCTGCCCATGTCTTTTTACCTATGCTCGAACTTTGAACTGTTTAGTGGACTTTAACTGCGAACCCTAGCCGAACTTTAAACTGTTTAGTGGACTTTAACTGGAATAGTGTTGTGAAAAAAAACTTTAAACTAATCAAACTCAAAGTGATATTTTAAAATGGATAATCAAGAATTCAGCATCCAACTTGAACTCGGTAAGTCGATCCAAACTCAGTATGTTAATTTTAAGAAAGATGGTGAATCTGGGAAGACAATCAAATATTTAATAACGAGAAAAGAGACTGTTGCTGTTTAAATGAACAAAGACAAAATGCTCATTGTGCTTCCACCCGTTTGCGTTGTGGCGATGATAGACTAATAAACATCACCAAAATTTCGTTAAATATTAACTAAAGTTTGGCTTGTTCGTTGAGTCAATATTCATCGACGACTGCGTGCTGGGAAAGGAAGCAAATGAGTAAGTTGAAAACTATTAGTGAAATTAAATTACTATTTTGTTTTAATAATATATTTTCAGATAATAAACCCATTGTTAATTTCAATAAGATTCGTTTGTTGTTTTGCTCGAAAATCACTTGTCGTCAAATGGTCGTTGCCGTACCAGAACATTTTTTATTATTCGGCGTCATTTAATTCGATCGACAACAAAGACACTGCAGGAAAATTGAAAAAAATTTCTGAATAATGATAAAAACCCAGGACTTGAAAGAAAACAACAGGTTTAGGCGGTTGTAGACAAAATTATGAACGATATAGACAGTCGGATTAGAATAATTGAGAAATACAATTGAAGAAAATCAAGAAAATAAGCTAACTAGCAAGCAAGATTTCAACCTCAATACAGAAGTAGAGTTTTGTTCAAACGAATAATTTCTACGTATTAAGAAGCAGGGCATAAGAATGTCCATACTAAGGAAATACATTGAAATACAATGTGAGACTATAAACGAAGGATAAGAATCGCTTAGTGTAATATATGTGGAAATGCTGACTTTTCATTTATGGCTCTGGATAATGCGCTACCTTTGCAAACGCAGTTGCAAAGATATCTGTTTGGTTATAGAAACGCTCCGCACAGTACCACAGGAGAAAAACCTTCGGTGCTGATGTTAAATCGACATATTTGTTCACGGTTAGACCAAATTCGTCCAAATTTTAATAGCGACGAAAAATTGTTAGCAAATAGTAGTCAAGAGAAAATATTTAAAAAGGGTGATCTAGTTTATATCAGGAATTACAAGAATCCGTCCTACAAAAGCTGGAGTGCAGGAGTAGTAGAACCAAGGCTAGGTTCCTCGGTCTATATTTGCAAAGAAATAGTATCCGATAGATTTACGAAAAGGCAGGTACATTCTATAAGGGTTGTGGTAGAAGGATAATAGAAGACATGACTTCGGAAACATCTCTAAATCTACCAATTGTTACGGACAACGACAAAAGTCCAAATCAAAGCTTTGTTGCACCACCATCGGCTAATGGTAAAAACGAAGTCGAAAATATTCGTATAGAGAGTAATGTTGATTATGATGGTTCGGCAACGATGTCTGAGAGCAACTGTCCAGGAGACAATGATGCGAGTAGCGATAGAAAGGAATTAATTAAGAGGTCTTTAAGGGCTAGAAATAAAATTAAAGCTCCGGAAAGGCTGAATTTATAATGATATTTATTATAAGATAGAACATAAAAAAAAATGTTTTTGAATTATTAGTTTTTGGAAATATTATTTTGTGAAAAAAAAAAACAGCATACATTTAACAATGGGAAACTGGTAATGATGTGAATTTAGATTATAGTAAAGATGTAAATTTGTTAATTTATTCTAAATAATATAAAATATTTTGAATTAATATATACTTAAGTATAACAATTATCTTTGGATGAGGGTGTTATGTTGTTATGTTATGCTATGTTATGCATAGAGAACAAAGAACAAAGAGAATGAAGTAAAATAAAGTCAGTTGCTCTATAACCACCCGAGTGAGTGTTTCGTTTGCAAGTAAAGTAAAGATATTACAGTCCCACTACTGACTCATGAACAAAAAATCATTTACGACCGCATTATGGTGGTAGTTTCGGCGGGGCAAGGTGGATTCTTTTTTTTTGGATGCACCAGGTGGAACTGGGAAAACATTTCCCATTTCGCTAATTCTCACCGAAATCAAATAATGGCATCGCATTGTCCGTTGCATCATCTGGAATTGCAGCTACTTTATTGGATGAAGGCAGAACAGCTAATTCAGCATTTAAGCTGCCTCTGAATATTCAAAATAACCCAGACGCAGTGCGCAACATAAACAGCAAACAATCGTGGATGGAACAGTGCAAAATTATCATCTGGGATGAATGCACTATGGCACACAAACATTATCTTGAGGTGTTAAATAGAACACTCAAAGATATAAAAAAACATCGACACTCTGTTACTCCTTTCAGGTGATTTCAGACAAATACTTGCCGTCATTCCACGTTCAACGGACACCGATGAGATCAACGCTCGCTTGAAATCATCGCCACTGTGGCGGAATGTTGAAAAAGTCCAGCTAAAAATAAACGCTGACACATTCTCGAAACAATTGTTAGATATCGGCGATGGAAAAGTTGCTGTCCATGAAAATACTGCTTGCATAAAATTGACCACCGATTTCTGCATAATCGTTGATTCGCAAATTGCTCTCATTGACCGCATATTCCCTCAGCACGAATAATACGATCGCATGCACAGCAAAATCCCTGCAACCAAACGGACGAGATAAGAGTACAGTACTCGTATACACGATACAAACGAAGAACACGTTTTGAGTAACTCGTTTATTTCAAAATATGTAATGATATTCATGTAAGATAGCATTCATTCGATGTATAGCTATGCCCAGTATATAACATACATGTCAGAGTATGACACATTTGTGTCAATAGGTTGCACTGTGTTTTAGGCCACACTGTGAAGACAAATAATAAAAGGAGTTGAATAAAAGGAGTTAAATGAAGAGATAAGAAGAGATCGGGAGAAAATACAAATCTGTGTGTGCTCAACAGCCACTTGATCTGTGTGAGACGTCGCGAGTGGATGCGCACAGAATTGTTCTGCGATCAATTAATACTTTTGTGTTTTGTGAAGTTCTTTTCTATCATACATATATCTTTTCAACTACCTCCAGTATTTTTTTTCTTTTTAATTGAAATAGTCACCCCTATTCCCATTGTCGTTTTCGACAACAAAAAAAAAACGACATGACTAAGTCGGTATTCCTTTTGTCGTTTTTTAGCGAAACGAAACGACAAGCGTCGAGGGGAAATTTCCAACGCCATGTTTGTAGTAGAATCTCGTTTTCAGCAAAAATTCGGTATTCCCTAATTAAAAACGAGACGACATACATAGGTCGTAAAAAAACGATTATTTTTGTCGTTCGCATTTAAGTTGACGACAGTGAGAAAGATGGCTGGAAAAATGTAAGTAAAATTCATATTTTTATTTACTATTTGAAATCTCAATTATTACAAATAAGAAACAATTTGATTATCTTCTTTCCGTAATGCAGGAAAAATCTGGCATGCTAAGGGATTAGCAAGGAAGTAAATAAAGTAAATTTTAAAAATGAATGGGACTCCGTAGCAACTAATTTGAACAACCTGAGACCACCGATTCGACAATGGTAGGGCTGGCAAAAAGTAAGTAAAAAACTTTGTTTTTAAAACAATTTCAATTATTGTTCTTTCGTAGGTTTGGGCTGACATGAAAAACTAATCCACAACTAAAATAAAATTAAAGCAACAGGAGGAGGAAAAATCAACCAATATTTTCTCTCTCCATTGGAAGAAACCGTTGCTGATTTAATGCAGTTTAAAAAAATTTTAAATCCACATGGTGTAGATTTTGGCTTATCATCAATTCCATCAACATTGGCAGCCTCACTTTTCCCGTCATCGTCTGGATTTTCTACTTTTCTGCAATTCGAAAAGTTTGTTTACATTTTCTTGTGAGTAAGTAAAAAACATTTTAATTTCAAAATAATTTATTTTTCTTCTTTTTCACAGAAAGAATAATGAATCCAAATGCAGCATTCAAGAACTTCAAGAAATGTGGATAAGTGATGCTAACTAATTACATGTAAGTAAAAAAGCTATACCATATATTTAATGCCTTTTTCTTTGCAGATTCAACATTTGGAGTGCAATGGTTCCAACAAAAGCATTCCCAGGGTGGAACCATCATGTGCTGTCCAAATACATTGGTTTTTAATGTTTTTAATGTATATCTCGTTTTCCTTTTTAAAATAAAAATAACAATGTATAAATTATTGTCAATCTGGTAGACGGCCATAGGCCAAACCATGATATAGTTAGTATAGTTAGTCTATGGTCATGACTCTTTTATCTATTCTATTCTGAACTTTCATTCTGTGACACTCGTGGTATTACACGTTGGCTGTTTTCCATGCCTCTAATTTGAGAGTCCTCTTTTATTTTTTCTTTCCGTTGTGAAATGTTTAGAGTTCTGTAAGCAAACATTAATATTTATCCTTTGAACAATAAATTTATGCCGTCGTTTTTTGCCAACTGTCATTTCATAAGGCCCGTATGATACTACATTTTTTCCGCATATTTAATGCTCTGAAAATGAAGTTAGAGTATTACGAAAAATTACCTACGGAAATTCCCTTTTGGTGTAAGTGAATACGCACTAACCTTATAAATGCGAAAATGTAAAAAAAAAAAATGCATTAAAAATGTATCTCAAACTACATTTTTCAATCACTGGCAGCTTTTTTTTTACATTTCCCCATTAAAATTGTATATACACACATACATTGCACAAAATGGATGCCGATTTACTTATTTTGTGTGCTGTAAATATAAATTTATTGAACATAGCAGCCGTGTTAGAATTAAATAAACAAAAAAGCAGAACAAAGAAGAAATGCTCCGCACGATAGCTACTACGCAGGGAAGAAGAAGATAAATACGGCAACTTGAATAAAATTAAAACACAACAACACAGTTCCTGTTGTTATGCAAATGGTTGCTTTCCTTTTCTTAAGAAATCGCGGAAAAAATGTAGTATCATACGGGCTTAAGGAACAAAAAGAAATAAAGTGAAATAGAAAAATAACGAACAAGGAGAAGGAGAAGCGTCAAAAAAGAGGTACCGAAATTCTACCCACGACTTATCGGGTTGCTGTTTTGCTATCTCATTCTGTTTTCTCTTTTGCGCTTGTGTAATTTCAAGAGAGTCATGACTCAGAAGTCACCGTGTAATAGTAGTGTTAAGCGAACTTGGCACCACCCTTTTTGCAATATATCGAAAAACAAAGGACTATCTCTTTCATCACGTGGCAATTTTCACGACCTTCATCCACCATTTTTTTTTTTTATCATTCCTTTTTAAAACTCCATAGAAGCCGGCAAGAGCAGAAAAAATTATCATCTCAAGACAAGCCAAGTAAATTGAAGAAAGCTAAGATTAGTAAATTAAGTATTGCAAATAGGATAAAATTGAAATAAAGAAAAACTAAACGTAAGTTACCATAAAACAAATGTACCTAATACTAAAATTTATTTATTTAGGAAAATTAAAGTTATATCTACAATAAAATACAAAACTATACTTTTCGGAAAATTTCATATTTCAATTTATCAAATAAACTTTGAGTTGAACTCAACAAGTAGACTTAGGCCCAATGCACACGGAGCAACTGAAAAAAAACTGATCAGCGATACGAATTGGCAACCATACTCAGTACTTGGCAATACACGTCTTTGGGGAAGCTTTTTCAAAATCAGTAGCGTGCCATATTTTTGCTCCATACTCATTTGAAAGAAACCGCTCATAAAAAGTGTTTACCAGCCAGAGAATTTCCAGTTACATCTGACTTAGATCTAACACGTCTTATTCAGCGCACATCTGAGAGTGCACTGATTGCCGATTGGCTGTGACCTGTGGCTGCTACTATTCAACCCCTATTAAATTGATGTGCATTGAGAGTTACCAGTGTCCGTTTGGTAACTCGTTTAGTTTTTTTTCCTTGGGTTTCTGTTGAGGAGCTTTTGGTTTTAGAGCTTTCAAAAAAGTTCTTAATGATGAGTGTTATCGTGGAGATCATGTTTTGATCATTCGCATTTCTTTTAATGTGTGGAAAATACGTTAAAGTGTAGTTATAAAATTGTAAGGTGTTTTCTTTAATTCTGTTGTTTTATGTAGATGGCTCCACTTGTTCTGTTTTTCGTCTATTCTACGATCATGAGGTATTGAGTCGAAAAAATGCTCAATGGCGAACCACATCGTACCAATCCCTACGTTTATTTTGCTTACTTTTTGTATCTGCTGCTATTCTGCTTTCAGAATGATGATATCAGTAAACGTTTATGTGGATTTTTTCCTTTCTTTTTGCGTCGCAACGCAATAAGTATAAATAAGGCAAGGGACAAAGCTAAATAATTTTATCAAATCAATTTGTTTAACGAAATGGTAAACGTTTCACATTGGTCAGCAGAGAAAACCAAACCCAAATTTGCTGTGAAATAGAGCAAATATATGAAGTGAATTGATAGCGCGGTCACTAAAATTCTCAAAATTCTATATTCTGAATATAACTAAAGTTTCTCAAAATCATTGAAAGTTTCAAAATATTATGTTTTCATATATTTAATTAATGTAAAAAAAATTACAAAAAATCGTTGAGTTTTTGGAAATTTCAACTTTTTACCAATTCAACAATATTTCTTCAAATTAATAAATTCATCAAAATGTCCTATTTTTCAGAATCATTAAAATTTACAAAACTTCAATTTTCCCAATTTTTCAAATCAATATATCGAAACGCTATTTTTTATTAGTACAACCCTATTTTACCAGAACCACTAAAACTTAGAAATTATTACTGGTTTTGCTTAATATTTTCATCAATTTAGCATTTATATTACCAAAATTACTTAAATTCTATATATACTCTATTTACATCAATATAAACAAATTTTAACAATATTCTCAAAACTCTAATTTTTCATCACTATAACCGAATTTTCTCAAAAACTAGAATTGAAACTCGCCAACTACTAGAGTTTAGTTGTAAAATAACTAATCAGAAAGCTAACTTATGAAATGGAAATTTTCTGTTTTGTACCGCCAATATGAAAAATGGACCAAACTCCAGACTCCGAATAGAAAAACAATATTTACCAAAATCAATAAAATTCTTCAATCTCTATATTTTTCATTATTATAATTTATTTTTAACAATATAACCGAAGTTACGTTCTACCACAGACAAGTAGAATATACTGTTGTATAAAATGGTATACATCGAGTTTAAGGAAAAATTTTATTTGCGTAAATTTTCGTAGCGCGAGTTACATCCGTTACCCCTATCCAATTCAACCAATTCCAAGAACCCCAAATCAAATAATTGTAATTTCCTTTATCAGCATTTTGTTAAAATAAATAAATTAAATAACATATTCAGCAAACGCTGTACAGGTTAATTCCAAGAAAATCTAGCTGCATCCGGCACGTGTAATTCTTGGAATAACCTAAATATTGCAAACTCAACTTAAATTTTCAATAAAGAATTAGAAATAAGCTCAGTTGTAATCTACCTCTCGATGAATAAAGTTAAATAGATTTCTTTTCCAATATTATTTTTCTTTAACTATAACTGCCGCAGTCGTGTAGTCCCGGTTTCGGTATAATTTTTTAGTGTATACGTACAGTGATTCAAATCAGCGGCTAACTGATAGTGTAATAAAAAAAAAATACTTAAATCATCTGTGCATTGACTTAAATCATTAAATCAGAGGATTACTGATCAACGTCAAATCACTAAAGAAGGAGTGGTGTGATTAATTTTACAAAGGAACATTGTAAAAACTATCAATACCGAAGGAATATCGGTAGTGGTGCCATACCGCGGGATTTCGATCTCTAAAAACCGATCGAACCTTAGTAAGAATCGTAGTAATAGGAACTTTAATCAACAAGTGAACACAAGTGTAGAATATAAAACAAGGAAAAACAACGTAGAGAGAGAGAGAGAAAAAAAAAAAAAACAAAACAAAACAACTCAGCAGACACACAACGAGAACATGATATACTACCTGATACTGATGCATATGATTTTACAAATTTTAGGTCAACTAGAAATTCGAGACTTAGAAAGAAATGGAGGTATCCTTCCACTAATACTAGGGCCGGCAAGAAAAATAACAAACTACTATAAACTTATACATATAGTTGACTTAAAATCCTATGAAAACTGTACTAAACAAATAAAAGACTCAATAACACTTTTCGAAAAACACGCTTTACACAAAGATTCGACTGTCATAACCAAACTTAAACTTCACGAACTAGAAATAAAACTGAATTCACTTTTCCCAAAAAATAGAATTAAAAGAGCACTTTTTGACGGACTAGGAACGATAATTAAATGTATTACAGGAAACATGGATGCGAACGATGCACACAATTTAAATATTGCAATAGAAAAACTTAAATCCGAAAATGCTAATATCAAGGGCACAATGTTAAGTCAGATAAACTTAAACTCGGAGATGATTCTAAGATTTAATAACTTGACTACACACATTAACAAAGAGCAAGAAAGTATTGAAAAATTTCTCACACATTATCAAGAATCAGTGAAAAACAGAATTAAATACAATGAAAATGTCATATCTTACACACACCAACTCAATATATTTAATTACAATATTGGCCTTTTGACAAGTCATATATCAAATGTGGCAGAAGCTATTTTGCTTGCAAGACAACATAATTTCAACACTCATTTTAAATCCAAATGCGTTGGAAGAAATATATGATATATTTCAGAAACAGTCAATAGATGAACATATTTATGAGCTTTCAGTTAACCCGGAGATCTATGTATAAGGTCTCTACCCCGCATTCGTAAGCGAATTAGCCATAAACTTTACCGAATGCGATCGATCACCTAATTCCGAGGACAATCGACTGCCCTCGGACAAAAAGATTGGTTTTAGTATGACCGGTAAAAACATTCATAGTAAGGACTCTAGATTTAACTACTGGAGTCCCCTTCAATGTCAACCGGACGATGAAGAAAGTGAGAATATGGATGAAATTGTTTCACCAGTGCAAAAGAACGTGTATGTTCCACCCATAAAATTGATACAAAAGTCGAGTGAATATGTGCACCAATTAATGCTCTTAAAACAAATGATTATTTTATCAAAAAAATCTCAATCGGAATTAAGATAGTCTGTGAATCAATTGAGTCGTACATGAGTGTGCTCGGTAAGCTAAAAGATAATGATTGCCAATTGTTTTCACATGACCTTCAAAGTGCAAAAGCATTTAAAGTTGTTTTCTACGGCATGAATGACGTGTTGATGTTGCTGTACTTAAAAGTGAACTAATTGAAATCGGTTTAAAATGCATCGGCATAAAAAAAGTAACAAAAAAATACGAACTAAACAAAGCTATGTACACGGACATAGGACACAGGACTATTTGATATCTTTTGAAACTGGTTCAATTGCTCTAAGAGATCTGCGAAAAAACTATCGTTCCATCTTTCATACGCAAGTAAGTTGGAGTTTTCACCGAAAACTTAACGGCAGAGTAACTCAATGTCGCAACTGTCAAATGTTCGGCCATGGTGAGCGTAATTGCCGCGTAAAAACATATTGTGCGATCTGCGCTGGTTCCCATATGACTTCCAGTTGTAATAATTCCTCTCCATATAAATGTGCCAACTGTAATGGGAGCCACAAAGCTACCGATATTGCATGCATCAAGTACTTGGAGATGAAAGCGAACGTAAAACGAAGGAGGAATCCTAATTCTCGTGCAGCTTCTTCAAATTCAATTCCTGCCCCCACTGCTGACAAACAAGTTTCGTTTGCTTCTATTACGGATTTTCCCCCGCTTCCACTACGTCATCATGCTGTAACGGCTATGCAGAATAACACTGCATGCACAACTACGCAGCCTTCAAACGCCTGGGTAAGTCAGACTCAAACAAGTTCGATCGTCACTAACACCAACGAGATGCAAGCAGGTACCAACTCCACACTTTTCACTATTGAAGAGCTTAATTCATTAGCTATGGAAATGATAACCAAATTATCTCTATATATGTAGAACAAAGGTTGAACAATTTGAAGTTATCACACATTTAGCTACTAAGTTTTTGTCTTTTAATTGCAAATAATATGGTAGAGTGTAATATAAAAATAATAACATGGAATGCTAGAAGTACGAGTATACGTAGCAAAAAGATTGAATTCCTAAACTTTTTAAACAATAACAATATTGATATAACCCTAGTAAGTGGCTTGGCTTAAGTGTTACAGTTGCAGGTAACACTTAAACAAAAAGGAAATCCGAGAATATAATATAAAGCAAAATAATCAAAATTGTAATGCAAAGGCGACCGTCCGACTTCCCACCAAAACGAGCGACACACGATACCCGCGTGATCATTGAAGCACACAATGATGACACAATGTCTACTAAGTATCCGCTCGTGTCAGTTTTAGGAACCACCGGACGATCACCTATGCAACCACTGCAACTTATGTTTAGTGCATAGGTTACATAAAGGTAACAGAGCAAACAGCAATTCAGTCTAAAAATAGATTCCAGAGAATAAAGTTTAATTAAATAAAAAAATAAAAAAAAGTCTTTTATTATTTTTCTTTAATAAATCTAAAAAATAAAACTGTTAGTCTTAAGAATATCAATAAAGAGCACGCAATTCGGTGCAGCCTAAAATAAATAATCTTTTTACTCAACCACCAACATTAACTGAGGGCTCAAGCCGGTCTAACCCTTGACTGCAGCTAAATATCCTTCAAATACAGGATAACAAAATAAAAATTATACAGCTTTGAAAAAGTGAGATATAGTAAAGAGTCGAAAAAGTTAAGACGCGCAAAAGTTAAGCAGGTTTCAGTCTCCACGGGTATCTCTAAAAAGTTACGTTTTGGCTTAACTTTTTCAAATCATTTTTGTTTTGCTTATTTTTCCATTGTCGCTATTTGTTATGTAGTGTTGTACGTATGTGTAGCAAAAAAACCACGAAAAACAAATACAATCGGCATTTACCATTATGAATTTCTTTCAATGTGAAAAGTCATTCTTGACATACTGTATGTTTTTGACAGATGTTATTTTCTGAGAAACTTGTCCCACAAAAATGGATTCGCCTCTGCTAAAGTTACAATGAGCGCTCAGGGAGATCTCACTTTGTGCCACACGTCTAATGTGAACATAGCTTAACGTGAGGGAGGGACACTAGTGGCGTCATCAACATGTCGTTAGTTGAGCTACAACCTTTACGTGTGCCAGATTAAATAAAAGTTACTTCCCAAGTATTCAGTGGACAACTGTTACAATGGTGTCGTGTTATTCTTAAGGCTGGACTACATTCGACAAAAAGTAAAGTGTGTGCAACTGATATTTCTAAAACCGGGTTCGTGGTAAAAAAATAACTTTATTTCTTCTTGACTACTACCTAATACACTGTTTGAAGATAAAGACTGCGCTTGGCATGTTTGCCAGTGCCTTTTATTGGTTCTATAATGCTAGCTCAGCATTTTTTGTGTGGGCAAATTTCATTACGTTCGACGCGTGTGCATCGGACGAAGCAAGTTAAAAGTGCAGAGAATGCAAAAGATAGGATTGTGGAAAAGATAAAATATGAATTAACTTGATATTGTGGAGAGATTCGGGTATCGTCTGGTATGCGTTACCGGATACGTAACTTCTCCCCCGTTAAATTTAAAATTCTCCTGAATTTTAGGAAATTCTTTACTTATATTTTTGATAGAAACTTTAAGTTTCCTATTTTGTCTTGATAGGATTATTATTAATATGATAAAAATTATCGCGATTGTTGAGCTAGCAATATAGTTAACATTTTTATGAAACTTAAGTATATTGATATGTTCTAAATTATTTCTGCTTTTTAATACAATTTCTTCAAATTTAGGTTGTTTAGTAAAATTATATCTTACATCTTCGTTGTAAAAGAATCTATCAAGAAATTTAATATTATTGTTACTAAATGTTTGATTTAAAATTTTGATACTACAATTGGTAATTGTTATTAAAAAGTTTCCTTTTAATTTTATTTTTCTATCGTCACATTGGTTTAGCAATTCTTCATTTTTCATATTTTTACAAATTATAGTATAATCATCTAATCTTTTAATTTCGACAACTTCATTTTTCTTTAGTTTACAATTATTATTTGATATACAATTATTTATTGGTAAAAGTTCGTTTACATATTGAACTTTATCACTTTGCATTTTGTACTTTGTTTGATTTATTTCTACAAAATATTCGTCTTCTAATATAACTTCCAGATAACTTGATGTAGGCATTGATGTCATTAGTTTAAAATCTATCAGTTTGTAATTGTGTGGAATTTTGATTGCCAGTATTAGTCTGTCTTCGTCGTATTTTAACAGTCCTGTTTTAACATTCTTTAATCTATAAAGATCTAGATCAGTGTCCCTAATCTCTATTGCTGTTAACATGCTTGGGTGTACTAATCCCTGTTTTACTAGTGCTATACTGTCTAGAATTTGGTTGAGTCTTTCTTCTAAAATTTTTAGTTTTAGTATTTGGTCTAATTTAAGTTGCTGTAAAATGATTCGTTTCTCGTTTCCGGTTAATTCTTCATAAGTCCGGCTTAACTGCTTCCTATCTGATTCTATGATGTTCTTGAGGTCAATAATAGATTCGTTAAAATGGGAGTTAATTTCTATTTGTTTATTCAGACTATTGATCGCATTACCATCGTTTTCTTCTATTAGTTTCATATGGTCTGCTATCTCTTGCCGGTCATCATTATCCATTGTACCGAATAACCATTTGTGAGCTGTTCCAATTATGTTAACTAAACCTCTTTTCTGTTTTCTAGTTTTTCTTGGCTCTAAGGCTGTTATTTTCGCGTAAATGGTCCCTATTTCTTTCCTAATAGTGGGATCGTTACCTACTTGTAATTTTGAAATGCTATCTTCCATTGATTTAACAGTTTGTCTTATTTCTTTTGTATCGATAATGTGGAGTATGGTTTTTGTGTCTTGGATTATTTCCGTTTGTCCCATGTTAATAACTGTGTATCCGTTATTCGTTGTGATAGGATTTACTGTCAGCGTTGCTGATGCTCGTGGGTTGGTCATCGTTAATGTCACTATTGCGTAAAGTAATGTCATCTGCAAATTTACGAGGTCGTTTAATGTTAGTAGGGTGTTCTCGCTTAAAAGTCTTAAGTCTATACCTAGGTTCGTTCTTATAATAATTACGCTTGTAATTTTTAACTGGGATTACCTTTCTCGTCTCTTTATATTGTTCCCTATCTTTGTTTAGTTTCTGAATTTTCTTTTCTTTCTGTACTTGTGTTTGTCTAACTAATGTTGCAATGTCAGCATACATTGCTTCATCTGGTGTCATTTTAATAGTGGAGTGATACCTGTCATTATAATTCTTTACGGCTCTATGAACTTTTTGTATTAGTGTGAGGTCTAAATTTTTCATTGTTACTAGTTTTTCCTGCAAAGTGGAATGAAACCTTTCTATGTCGCTATTACCTGTATGAGTATTTGGTTTTGTTAGATGTAACTCTACCTGTTGTTCCTTTAAATAATCTTTAAAGTTTTCAGCTTTAAATTCGTTGTCTGTTATTATTTTTGTGGGTTTGCCGAATTTTGAAAAATGTTCTTCCACGATTTCTATCTTCTTTGTCCAGTTTCTATTTGGTAAGTAGTAAGCGTATGCTTTCTTTGTTAATTTGTCTATCAGAGTAAGAAATGACTGTTTCATAAAGTAATACACATCCATGTGAAGAATTTCATTTGGTCTAGAAGGTGTTTCGCTAACTTCAAATTTAGGTTTTATTGGTTTCCTTTCGTATTTAGTTTCGAGACATGTTTTACAGTTATTTATTATTCTGGTTATTTCTTTAACTAAATGGGGGTAGTAAATTTTGTTTTTTAAGCTATGGTACGTTTCTACGATACCACTGTGTAAGCTTTCCTTTGTATGGTATAACGAAATCTGTTTCTGAACATCTTCTAAGGTTTTTATTTCTCTAGCTCTAATAGTAGCTTTGATGAATTTTATTTGTTTGTTATTGCTAAACAGTTCTATTAACAGTTGCTGTATCTTGTTAAATTTGTGGTAATCTAATTCTGTATATATTCCAATGGTACCAGGTTTAATGAATCTTCTAAATAGGTCTGTCCAATATTCTTTATCTTTGGTCATGTCAACATAAATAATTCTCCTATTGTGTAAAATGTCTATTTCTCTGTTAGTATCATTGGTTAGTATGAGTTGGGTTTTATATTTATTGACTATGGATTCTAATATAGGTATGTGGTCCAGTTGCTGTTCGTCTTCCGAATGTACCGTTGCATTGTCAGAGGAATCATCGTTACGTTGTTGTTCATTCTCGGTCAACTCATTTACTGTTTGATTATTTTCATCTTCCTTGTTGTCACTTTCGGGAATTCTGCTAAGAAAGTCCGCGATTTTATTTTCCTTACCTTTTAGGTATTCGATCTCAAATTGGTATTCTTGCAATTTGAGTAGCCACCGTTGGTTTCTCTGGCTGAACTCTTTTCCTGTGTACTTCTTGTTTAGGTACTTAATAGGTAAGTGGTCAGTTATGATTTTAAATCTATTTCCCCATAAGTACGGTCGATAATATGTCACTGACCAAACGATTGCAAGGAACTCTTTATCGGTGACGGAGTAATTTTTTTCGTGGTCATTTAATGTCCTTGAGGCGTAGCATACGGGTTGTCCCTCTTGCATTAATACTGCCCCTATAGCATAATTACTGGCATCAGTATAAAGAGTGAATGTTTTTTTAAAGTCTGGAAATTTTAAAATCGGGTGTCTCATAATGTTAAGCTTAAGAGTCTCAAAAGCTTGAATGTATTCAGGGCCATTGGTGTTGATCTTCCTGTCTTTTTTTAAATACTTAACCATAGGGTGAGCTATTTTGGAATAGTCTTTAACAAATTTCCTATAGTACCCTGTAGCTCCTAGGAAGCCCTTTAACTGTTTTTCAGTTTTAGGAAGTGGGTATGCCTGAATGCATTGAATCTTATTTGGATTAGGTTTCATGCCCTCCGCTGTCAGGACATGACCTAGGAACTCTGTGTTCCTCTTCATAAATGAGCATTTATCGAATTGTATTTTCAAGTTGTGCTCAGCAAGTTTTTTGAATATCAATCTTAAAGCTTGTATGTGTTCTGTTAGGCTTGTTGAAAAAATTAAAATATCATCTAAATAGACGACACAACATTTATTAATATAATCCCTGAGTATCTCGTTCATTAACCTCTGAAAGGTTGCCGGCGCGTTTTTTAATCCAAAAGGCATTCTAAGGTATTCATAGAGGCCCTGAGGAGTTACAAAAGCCGTTTTAGAGATATCATTCGGGTGAACTTTAATTTGGTGATACCCTTTAGCTAGATCTATTGACGAAAAGTATTGAGCTCTCCCTAGTTTGTCCAATAAGCTATCTATATTGGGTAGGGGGTACTTATCATCAATGGTGATCTCGTTTAATTTCCTGTAGTCGACACATAAACGGAATTTCTGCTTTCCCGAATTATCTACCTTCTTTGCTACCACTACTATTGGTGAAGCGTACCTACTATTCGATTTTCGGATAATCCCTTGCCCTTCCATTTCTTTTATTTGTCGACTTACCTCCTCTTCGTGTTTTGGAGGTAATCGATACAGTTTAGCATGGATAGGTTGATCTACTGTCGTTCTAATTTCATGCATTATTGAATTTGTTTTAGTTAGCTGATCCCCTTCTTTATAAATTAGATTGCTGAATTGGTTTAATAACACCTGCATTTCTCGCCTTTCTTCTTCATTTAAATGACCCAGATCTATATGCTTGCTACTCGTGTTGAGTTCAAAACAATCAAAGGTTGCTTCTTTCTCAGTAGAATATAGGGGTATACTGACATTATTTTTTAAAACTAGACACCTATTATCAAAATCAAGGGTTTTGATAATTTTACTAAGTAAGTCCATTCCTATTAGGATGTCGTAGGGTTTGTTTCCTAAGTTTCGCTTGTACCATCGTAGGGCTCCTCTGGGATCTAAATTAAACTCTTTAGGAATACTTGTAATAATCCTGTCTACTTTTTCTGTAGTAACGTTATTGATGGTTTGCAACCTCATATTAGTCGTTTCGAAAACTTTAAATTTCCTACAATCTACTCTGCTAGAATTGATAATGCTCATGGTTGAGCCAGTGTCTATTAGTGCTATGTACTTATTTTTATCTATTGTCAGCTTTATAAGAATTTTATTACCGAGGCCTAGTTGAGAAAAAACGCTGGTTCTATGTTGTGAACCTCTTCGTTGTTCGTTTCTTCTTCTGCTTGCTCTTGGTGAACTAACTGTCCTACATCCATTGGTTCCGGTTGTTGATTGGCATTTCGGAACTGACCTGACTGATTGAATGCTAGTTGCCTAGATTGACCTGATGCTCTATGTTGACCTGATCTAGAAGGATTTGGCTGAGAGTTATTGTTTTGCCTATGCTGACCTAAATTTGTTCGGTTTTGATTGTTCGAGTTATTCTGCCTATTCGGATTATGATTGGTTTCTTTATTCCTTAAGAAATTATTGCCCTGTTTATCGTGATTGGGTTTTGAATTATGTCCATTACGTTTGTCTTGCGTCAAAAAATCTCTGTCTATGTTATGTTGATCATAGCCCACATAAGTGTACAAAATATTTTTTATTTGATGTAAATCATACAGATCTTTTATTTCTCGGGACAAATTCCCTGACACTATTTGTTTAATTCGATTAACTAAAATAATATAAAATGTTTTCTTAGCTTCGCTAGGTTTCGCTTCATATGTTGCGAAAGAATTTATTTCTTGAACTAACAATTCTATTTTATTATTAAGGTCTGAAATCGAACTTACTTTGAGGTAATTTATTTTTCTAGATATGTCCTTGTGGTTGCCCGCTGGTCGAAAATGTTGTTTTAATAGATTTCTTGCCTCTGTCCATCCGCTCGGCTGATTATTGAGAAGTAAGTCCTTGGCTTTACCGGTGATTTTTGTGTTGTATATGGCCTCCCATAATTCTAACTTCACTGGATCTTCCACCGCGTCTATATGTGTTCCGACTACACTTAAGAATTGCGTGAGTTCTTTTTGATCTCCATCAAATGGTTTTATGTAAGAAATTTCTTTCATTACAAAGCACGCACGGCTTTGTGTGGGTTGTGCACCTCGTGCAGCTAAAGCTTCCATGGCTGCTGTGAGCCTTTCCATTAGTTGTTCGTTCATTTCCTGGTTGATAACTTTGGCCCAGAACTTCAGAATTTTGCTGTGATTTTCGTTCACACTAGTTTATTTTAATTTTTGGGTCTGAATTTTGGTTAATCACTGATTTTTAGTGTCACCAAAATGTTTTTCAAACAATTGTATTTTACTGTAATTTTATAGTCTTTATAGTTATTTTATTTATTTGCTTCGCGATTTTTTTTTTTTTTCCGGTCCCTTCACTTTTGGATCTTTTTTTTTTTAACATAAAGATCCTACCGACTGCGCCACTGATATTTCTAAAACCGGGTTCGTGGTAAAAAAATAACTTTATTTCTTCTTGACTACTACCTAATACACTGTTTGAAGATAAAGACTGCGCTTGGCATGTTTGCCAGTGCCTTTTATTGGTTCTATAATGCTAGCTCAGCATTTTTTGTGTGGGCAAATTTCATTACGTTCGACGCGTGTGCATCGGACGAAGCAAGTTAAAAGTGCAGAGAATGCAAAAGATAGGATTGTGGAAAAGATAAAATATGAATTAACTTGATATTGTGGAGAGATTCGGGTATCGTCTGGTATGCGTTACCGGATACGTAACTTGCACGAAAATGTTTTGTCTCTTTTTTCACCATTTACAAATCTGTAGAGAGAAATCTCAACTCTTCAAAAATTAATTTACTTGAAAGTTGACGTACCCCTTAACTTTCAAGTAATTTACTTTTTGAAAGCTCAGAATAAACTAATACATTCACAAAAAAATGTATTAGTTACTGATTTCATACTGAGATGGCTCTGATGCACGCAGATTTTAAACAAACAACCCTAATTTTTGACAGATTTTCAAAATTTTGTTGTCATAGCATCAAAGCGTCAAATTGTGTATAAATTTCCCTGGGAAGGTTTGTATTTCACAAAATATATGCGCAAAACTATTATATTTTACTATTATTATTTGTGTGCTTACTATACAGATTTTGATGATGAAGATTTGGCGGTGATGCTACAAGAAAACCCAACGCTGTGGGACACAAAGAGACGTAACTACCGGGATGCTGTCAAAAAACAGCGCATATTAATGCAAATATCTTTGTCATATCCCGATAGCACTTGTATTACTGGTATCGATGTTGACCCTATGAAGAGATTTCGAGTTTTATTAAAAGCCATGGCTAGTGGATATAAAATCAATGTGGAAGTTTTTGAAGCTTATGCCTTAGAAACAGCTCATCTCCTTGTTGAAAAGTATTCTTCGTATCCAAAATTCATGGGGGCATCATTACTTCCAATAGGGCAGTTAAGTGAGGAAGCGCAGGAGGCTAACAACAAAATGTTCAAAAAATATGGAGAATGTTTTTTTCGGAAATGTTCTCTTGAAAAAACTAATGACGATATACTTCACGGACTTCTTATTGGTTTTTGATTCTCTGATCACGAGTATGCATCAACCAAACAATTTAGACGCAGATGTTTTAGAGTTGTTAGATGCTCCTGATATTAACATTTCACGTGCATCATCGGCAGATCCGGTTTCGGAAAGTGACGAATCGTTAAATTAGTTTTGGCTATCGTTTTTTAATTCATTTGGTGACTATTACTGAATTCTGAGTTTTTTGTTTAATATTTTGTTAAATATAATATATCTATTAAATTAAAAACAAACAAAATTAAATCTTCTGCTAAGCAATTTGAATATCACAGGTAAACCTGTGTATGTTTATTCATGCTCTATCACTACATCCTAAATTTAAACAAAAACATTTTCCCCAATTCTACTGTTAATTGAGTATATTTACTCAATAAAAATATAAAAACGTAGAAAAATATTTTTTGCAAACTTTTCATACCATCGGCCACCCTGTGCGTCGTTCGTTTTTCAAACAGAATGAAATTATTTATGTCGTTGAATGACAGATGGCGCTACGTCCGCCTCATTGAACTTTCGTCCACGCATGCACATGACGTGAAGTGTCACGTCACTTTGACATTTCATTCTGCATTGCTCGCCGGAAAGAGATTTAAGACCGAATTGCCGAAACAAAGGCCTATTTTGAGGCTAAACCGAAATCGTACTACAAAACTGGTATCGAAAGATTGAAAAATCGTTCCAATCAGTGTATCGCCCTTGAAGGCACGGACTTTCCAGCCCATGTGTTATATCCGGGAATAATCCAGTTCGTGTTGAATATTATGATAAACATTGATATGGAAGAAGTCGACAAAATTTGTGTACTTTCATTTAAGGAAATGAAAGTCAAAGAGACAATTGTCTACGACAAACGGAAGAATGAAACTCTGAAAGCTGCAAAATACGTTCAAGTGGTGATGATAAGGGGATTGATCATCATAAACACACGCCAGTGACACTAAACTGCTGACCCAATGTCTGTGCCACCTGAGACATCCACATTCCATCACGTTCGGCAGCGTGGGAAACCAACTTAACAAAAGGACAAGCAATAGTATTTAAGGTAGAATTAAATAAATTGTAACTTAGTGTTAATTTGCACTGATAAGGGTACGTTATGCCCAAAAAATAAATAAATTTTTTTTAAAAGAAAACAACAGGAAGTTGTTTAATTGGCGCCCGAGCAGGGACCAGTAGTGTCGCGAGAAAATTAAATTAGTGAAAAGTAGCTTAGTCGGTTAAGCCAGTCGCCTTAAGTAGCCGCCGCGCGTTACCTTCCCACCTACTGGTCCAAAGTGGAATCAAGTGAATTGTGTCCTAATTCAAATATAAAAACAATTTTTTTTTTAGAATATAATTTTTACTAGTGCGTGTTGTGGTGAAACACAAGGGCCACGTAGTAGCCCACAGTGGACAGTGGATAAAAACATTGAACACAGTGAGCAAATCGATAGTTTTATAAACTTGCCGCACCACCCGTCCTGGATCAGAAGTCTGCAGAAATCAACAACGATGGACAGCTTCAAAAACCTTTTTTTGTAAGAATTTATTTTTATATTACTACTATTAAACCATCTATTATAATATTGTGTGTAAAATTAAAAATTATAAAAAAAAATAAAAGCAAAACATAAATAAAAATAAAAATAAAAATTAAAAGTAAAAGCAAATAATTAAAGAAATAAATATTTAAATTACATATCTTACAATTGTTATTTACTAAGAAATTTAAAGCAAAAGAAGAAAAAAAAGATTAATAATTAAATAAAATAGATTTTAAGACAATATTAAAATGTAATAAATCAAAGTTTGGAATAGGAGACAATTGTAATATTTTTGAGAACTTAACAATATATAATAGGAATAACCTTGTAGACTTAAGCGACACTTTATGCTTGCCCAAACTTCTCAGCAATTCACCGCCATCATGCACTACCATCAATAACCAACACATACCATCAGTTGAAGAAGTGATCAGCGGAACTTTGTTCCTAAATCAATTTAATGGGACCATTCACATCGATGACGACAAGATGAACCTAACAGGATCTTTTATTATCCAATTCAGAAATTCCACCGTAAAGACTAATAAGACTACATTTTATTCAGCAGAGGTCACGGTAATACAACCAATTCCACCATTGTGGCAGGTGCCATCACTTATGACGAATGTCGAAGAAAGCTTGTCCTTAGAAATGGTAAAAGAACTCCATCTCACAAATAGAAATTTCATAGGACTTATCAACAACGAAAATTCAAAGAAGCACATACTAAACTTTGGTCTTTCTTCAGTAGGCATCATACTTATAATCATCATCTTAGTTTTCCTATACATAAAACACAAGAAGTACCACAGAAACTGTTATTTAACTAAAAACTTTGAGCACATCAGAATCTCGACCACCAGAGGTAACCGGAAATACCAACAACAGTCAAGAAAAGCATCCAAAGGTATCCAGAATGAGTCAGATTCCGTTCTTCTAGAAAAGTTCGAACGAGGACGCTCGAAAATTAAGCGTGGGGGAGTTAACACACAAAACATTAATTCTTTACTCCCACTTCAAATTACACACAGTTGCATGCGAGTTACAAATGCAACAACAACCAACAACAACAGCCGCACCAGAACCATCAGCAATTCCCAGAACTACATAAAACTGATATGTCACACTTTTTACCACACGCCACAAATAAATTGCAAGTATTCAATGTCAATGCACAGGTGATATGAGTAAATTGATTAATCAGCGTCTGCTGTACATCCGCTCCCACGATCACCTTTGCAAATCAGAGCTAACATTAAAATTTGTGAAATTAGATTAAGTCAGTTCGAAGCAGGTTGTCAATAAAATAGGTTGTTAAAATTTAACCTTTGTGTTTTTTTTTAAATTCATAGTCCCATAGACTTATAACTCGCGCACATCGAGTGCAACATCATAAAAACACGCCAGTGACAGTAAACTGCTGACCCAATGTCTGTGCCACCTGAGACATTCACATTCCATCACGTTCGGCAGCTGGAAACCAGAGTGCACCCGTGGGAAACCAACTTAACAAAAGGGCAAGCAATAGTATTTAAGGTAGAATTAAACAAATTGTAACTTAGTCTTAATTTGCACTGGTAAGGGTACGTTATGCCCAAAAACTAAATAATTTTTTTTTAAAAGAAAACAACAGGAAGTTGTTTAATTTGTATGTAAGAAAGAACAATTAAAAGGCGGGAAAAGTGGAATATTTTGCTACATTTTGTAATTGAAGTTTGACAAGCAAAATATTATTCGTGTTATTACTCTGCAGTGCATATAAATAATAAGTATATAATTGAATAGTAATTGGATTGAATTGGCGTGATAATTAAAGTGCACAGGTTAAACTATTAATTTACGTTTCTTTGATATTTACATACATATTTTTATTTTAATATATTTTATCCACATAGGTGTTATTTGACATATGTATGTACATATATCTACTAAATTTTTATATAAAGTAACTAGCGTTTAGGTGCTGAAAGGTAGGTAAACACATTTATATTTGAACAACAATCTACTAAGAAAAATGTCCTGGAGGAGAACAAAGTGCGCAATAGCACATTGCTGAGCAACCGAAAATTTCGGATAGGAAATTATTTCGTTTCCCTAAAAAAGGCACTGTTAAATATGATGAATGCTTAGCTTTGACGGACGAGTCTCGTGAACATATAAAATGCATTAAAAAACCTTACATTTGCAGCAAACATTTTGAAAATGGCTTATTGGGAAAAATATATTTAAAAACAAATGCTTATCCCTCTCTCTTTTTAAAACGAAGCGAGAGTGTTCCGAACTCTGAAGACGATTCTGTTTGCTTTGATCTAGTCAAAGCTAAGATTACGTATGAAAATTAAAAAGATTTAAAACTGAGTTCGAATGAAGCTACAATAGGAGAACTAAACTTTGCTTCTAAAAATTTATCAAGGACAAAATTCAATGATCATATTGAATTTGCTTGCGCCAATTGTGAGGCTCATGTAAAAAGGCAATCTTTTTACTTTAGAAGAATTGAAAAGCTCAAGAAATTGAACAATGTCTTGAGAATAACTATTAAAGAAAATAGAAAATCGAAACTAAATATATTAAAGAAAATTCGTCGTTTAAAAGAGGACAAGAAAAGGCTACAGGCGCGTGAAAAGCAAAACATTCAACAGAAAATCGATTCATTGCTTGATATTCATCAAAATGCTATGACATTTTCGAAGCTCATCTTATCACAGGGTAGAAATGAATACACCGAAGAGGAGAAATGGATTTCGCAGTGCATCTTTTTTCGTTCAGCTGCCGGACACAACTTTTTGCGGGATCAACTTGAGATGCACCCTCCGCATCCATCTTCATTGCATAGGTGGATTAAAATGAAAAGTCTGTCAGCTGCCTGAAATAGAAATGTTATGCAGGAAATTAAGGAAATAACCTCGAAATTACCACCAAAAGAAAAAGAAGTTGTGGTTATATTTGACGAGATGAGCCTTCAGACGGATCTAACCTATAATAAATTTAAAGATGAAATTGAAGGTTTTGTTGATTACGGAAGAAATCAAAGATATAATTCATACGCTAAGATTGCATGCGTTTTTATGATTCGGAGAATATGTGGAAATTTTAAGCAAGTTTTATATCACGTCGTTTGTCCGAGCAATATACCCACCAAAGAACTTGAAGTTGAGGTATATAACTGCCTTGATATATGCGCAGATCTGAAATTAAATGTAAGAGCTATTTGCTGCGATCAAGGACCCACTAATCGTATATATAGCTCGTCTCTATAAATGCTGTCATAGGCAGCCTTAAAATCGATAAGCAGGTGGTGGGTATCGATCTGGACTTCTTGGGTTTTCTCCAGGATCTGCCGGAGTGTGGAAATCTGATCGATTGTGGACTTTCCTGGAGTGAAATCGCACTGAGAGGGTCCAATCAGGTTGTTTACGATGGGTTCAATCAAATCAATCCCAGAATAAACATGTTTTTATCAGTGGTTTTGTCAAATGAGTCCGGGCTTGGCCCCGTGCGACTTTTTTTATTGCCCAAACTCAAAACGTACCTTAAGAGTAAGGGTTCGGCACGGTAGAAAATTTTGGGACATACCACGTATATATTCTAATATATGTACATAGTATTATCTATATATATACCTGCATAATAATTGATCACTGCTCCTGGCCTACTTAAGTAAAGGCGGCTTAAGTACAAAATTGAAAAACTAATTCTAAGAAATCACATGTTTTGACAAATTACAGTTAAAGCACCCTTACTTAAGTAGTTTCCAGGGGACACGAGCGAGGACGTGGCAGGAGATCGACCCCCACCTTCCCAACCCTCCAATAATCGTTATCAATTTATCATGTTGGCTTACTTACATTTTTAAGCGTTCATTACATTTTACAATTTTTTTATTTTATTTCTGGGAATCGTGTTTTTATTTCTGTTCTTACCAAGGACTCATTTACAATTTTTCCAGAGCAATACAATTATTATGAAATTTATTAAATTCATCTTGTGCTCGTAACATACACTAGAGGTATCAAACCATTTCGGAAAATTCATATTTGTTGCCTTTATACATTCGTTGATTATGTTTTCTCTTAAATTAAATGCAAAAGGCAGTTTTTCAAAGTATGCGGAGAATATTTGTGTATGAAGACGGCATACCTGAAAATATTTTTCGGACGGCCACAAGAGAACTGTATTTTCTTTCGAATTCTCATATTCTTTTAATTTTATCAGTACTTCTGTTAGATTGAAATCGTGCTTGTCTTTTAACATTTCTCCCGCACAATTTTCACAGATTTTATTCATCTTTTTTATTGTTTTGAAATAGCAGTATCCTGCAAAATATCTAATAGCAAGGTCGTTGACTTGCGGTACCTTAGCTGATACTGCGTTTTCATCGAATGGGTTAATTATATTGTTAGTATTCATGTTATTTTCAAAACAGTTTTCATTCTGAAGAATGTTCTCTTTAAGCACAGTTTGCTCCTCTGTATCATTCTGCAAAACGGCATTCCAATCCACCTGCAAGTATTCTGAATCGTCTTTCTCGCAATTGGAACATTCCGATTTAAATAGAAATTTAATCGATATAACTTTGCCTATCAATATTATTTTCCCAAATAAGTTTTCTAATGGATCTTGATTAAATTTATTTACATAAATGTAATATAAATCATCATGATTCATGAATAACGTTTCCCTTATTCTTAAAACGCTCCCTATAGTTAGAGCCAAACCTTTGAAACAGAATGATCTATTTGTTGTGTTAATGGGTTTAATATTTAATATATAATCCTTCATTTCTATTATAAAATGGATATTTTTATCGTTCCGTACAAGAGCTGATTTTCCATTTAAAAGATCGAAAAGGCGATCTATTTTTTTAATAAATTTAGCTGTCGATTTCGCAAATTGGGCTATATAGCCTGGGAATTTGTTCAGTTTTATTAAAGCTTCAATTCCACACGTTACAGATCTGCTTAGAACCTGTGCAGCCAGCTTCACGTTCATCTTTTGAAATTCAGTAGGATCAATATGTGCCGCTGTCAGTTTTGGGCATATTTTGGTAGTATTATTTTTTTTCTGTATTATAAAGGTATTCAATTACCTTCCAACTAACAATTCCATCAAAAGTGGTCAAATTGTATTTTACTAAGTTGTTTCGAATACTTTTCGATAGATTTGTTTTTGTAAATAAAGCTTGAGGTTTTTTCATTTAGAGCGATGTTTAGTCTTGACATCCCTGCCAAACTCGTCCGTCTGTTTGCCTAATATCGGCTATATGATTCTATTCAGTGTACTGTGTGAACGTGTAAAACCTCTTCGGTCCACAAAAATACAAAACCTCAGTATTTTTCCAAACCTCCACCCGATTTCGGCAAATAGATACGCTCTCATAATATGGTTTTTCAATCTCTTTCGCCAGCTGTTTCCAGCAGTGCTGCACTTCAAGTTGGTTTAGATCCCATTCCACTTGTTCGCACTTCATAGTTTTGAAAACTCCATTTTACATAACTTGAAAGAAAAGGTTGCTCCCTTTTCACGTACTCGTAAATATACATTTACGACCGAATAAGTTCGATCTTGCTCAAAGCTTGGAAATTTATCAATTTTTGTAGTCCTGAGCACAAAATTTGACAAAAATCCTGTAATGTATCATAAAATAAAAGACAAGTTCACATCTAGTATTGTTACACATTTTATTTCTTGTTTAATTGAGAAGCGAATTAGAGATATGGTACGAACCAGACTGCCGATAGTTTATCATGCTCTCTAATATTCGGTCTTGTTCTTACTCAGTGCAAGTGTGTAATCATACGTAATCACTAGTACATCACAAATCCAAATAGGGAAATCGCTCTTGCCCTTATGTACATATTATATAAGTTAACACCAGAAATGTTTACTCACATATTGCTCTAAATTCTTTTCCCACGAGTTCGCAACACGCGCGAAGCTCATGCACATCGACAAACACTATGTTCCCACAGTCATCATACACTCCATACCGTGCACTCAGGTGTCACTGCATTCGGTCACCTGACACGAAGAATTCGCTGATTCCACGTCCGGCGACGCTTCGGGAGCTGATATGCAAGTGTATAAATATGGGTACTTAGAATAAGTTAGAGTTAGTTCTTGATATAGACAACGATATTTTTTTAAAAAACTAAAAAACAAATTAATTATTTAATTTATATCTTCAACCCCATAACATGTATTAGCCCTTAACACCTCGTGCTTCAAATACCAATCACTTTTATAGTGTGGTGCAACGTCATACCCACCTCCTCCAGCACTTCCACCTTTACGGACCTTCGATTTCATGATCTTAAAAATTATATTCCTACCCCCATTTAATTTACATTGCATAACAAGTTACAAACAAAATAACAAGCACACGTACATAAACCCAAGCAAACCGGTTATACTGGGCAACGTCAACGTATGATGCCTTTGCAAATCGCATTCCATTCAAGTACAGATGGGCGAATGGTTTTTTTTTTATTTATTTCTTTCGTTACGTATTGTTTTTGCATATGAGGTAAACAGTTAAATTGGAGTTTCATAAGAATGTCATATAAATATGATGATATCATTTTTTTTCTCCGTTGTGAACCAATTCACCTCAAAGCTAGGAATTGAACGCAAAGAAACAATTCCAAGAAGTGCATTTCAATATTCCCATACACAAGAGACACCTGATGTTGCAATAGTCAAAGGTCATTGCATTATTCCAGGAACGTGCAGTAAACACAGACAATATGTCAGCAATTTAACAAAGTATAAATACAGGTGAATCGGATCACAACGGTTGGTTCATATTTTGGTTGTTATTGAGTTCGGTCAATTAGTTCGGTCAGTTAGTCTAAAGTTCCGCGAATATAAAAATAAGTTTTAGCAATAAAGTGTTTGAAGAAAATAAAAATTGTTTTTTTTTATTCCCGCAAATCTCCATTACATTTCTGTAAACGACTTTGCATGTGTGGGTGACAAGTGGCAAGAGCAAAAAGCGAAAAGAAATAAAAAGATCTTTCTGCTCTTTATGAGAAGATGCAGCTTTTTAAAAAGCCATTTTTATTGGCTTGATTTCATTTTCATAGGACACAACTTCCCATATGAATGAGACATCTGTATAGATTTATTATCTGTGCTACAAGCTACTCTACAAGATTGACGTATAGGAATTTTTACACAAAAGCTCTTCTTTGTTTTGAAAATGGAAGTAAATAAATTCATTGAAGCGGTAAGAACAAATGAAATTCTTTGGAATTTATCGAATCCAAGTTATAAAAATTTAAAAAAAAAAAATACTAAAGTGGAAGGAGATATCAGCCGGGTTTGGAATAACAAGTAAGTAAAAAAAAAGTATTTATAAATCTTATTTCCATTTGTTTTATTTTCATTGCTTACATTTGATGAGTGCAAAAAAAAAATGAAAGGGTTTACGAGGCAGCTACAACTGGGAGTTGTCAAAGCGGAAGGTTTCTGGCCAGGGCGCAGATGACATGGAACCGGGGTGGAAGTACCTACGGTGCTCGGAGTTCTTAAAAGAACATTTGAAACCAAGACCGTAAGTAATTCAAATTTGGGTTAGTCTTTCCATTTTCATTTCTTTATAATTTCCTTACCATTTCAGTTCCGTAAGTAACTACGTTCCACCAGACAACATAGTTAATGTATTTGATTCACCTTCGCAAAAGCCTCTATCACTTTCCGAAGATGTGAAAAATACTTCTTCGCCGTTTTTTGACAACGCTGTGGAGACCCCGATAACGTCAAAAAATTCAACTTCGCCACAACGAGCAGGGCAGAAGAGGCATATAGATTTGGAGTCGGTTTTGGCAGGTACCATGAAGCGTGTTAAAGAATTTTTAACAAAGAGGCCACGCACAACTACGGATGCCGACGACGAGAACGAACTATTTTACCGCACTATGTTGTGCAAACTCAAAAAATTTCCACTACTTAAAAAAACCATGCGAAATTGCAAGTAATGAGTTATTTGAACCAAGTAGAGGCTGAAGTATATGCCGAGAAACAAAATTAAAATAGTCCTTTTATTTGAATTATGTATTTTATTTATTTTAATTAAAAAACAATTGAAAAGTTGAAGATATTTGTTTTTTTTATATCTAATAATTAATGTGGTTGAAAATAAACTCTACCTTCATTCATAAAATAGTTTATCAGCAATTTTCGAATTTCAAATGCTCTCGCTGACCTATTATTGTTATATTGTAATATACATTAAGGTCACGACAAGTCTGCATTCGGCTACAATTAGCTAGCGTATAGATGTTTTTTTTTTATTTTTCTTTTACCAAACCTAGCAATAAATTGTACTGCTGCTTTCTCATCCTTGTTGCTTTAAAAAGAAGGTCCTCGTTGTGCTCTTTGAGATGTTTGAAAGTTGTCTCAAAAAATCCTCTTTCTTTTCTTTCCTTATAAAGAGGACGAACCCACCATCTGCGCTTCCTCTTTTTCATTTATTTTTTATCCTAAATAGCACATGTGCAGAACACACATAATAAAAGCAATTTCTTCTTGTTCGTCCATATCTATTATCCACAAATAATAACAAACTTTTTTAAGCACTAATAAAATTGGAAAGTAAAAACACAGGATGCAAATTTGACAGTGGCTTTCATTGTGTTTCCTTTAGCGGCAGAGATTTGACAGCGCTACAAGACACACACACAGATACATATTCTGTTCAGCCCTTAACAGTTTAGGACCTCCAGAGTGTGATATATGTTAACTAAGGGGCAAAGAGTAAGCATTGTATTATAATGTACAAATTTATTTTAATAGTTCCTAAAAATGTAGGTATGGGCTGATTTAAAGTGCAAAACAAAAACAAACAAAAAAACACAGAACAAAATAGAAATGCTTGCAACTGGTGGTGGACCAAACAAACTTCACCAACTGACTGACAGTGAGGAAGCAGGTTTAACATAAGACTGTTGATAGAACTTTAATATAAAATAATGAATTTTGTGATCGTTTTTGTTTTAAGTACCTATAGGTATGTACATTCTTATAAGTTTTGTTCAATGAATTATTTTGATTTGTTTTTCTTGATTTTTTATTCATAAGTCAGTTATTAATTTTTAATAAATTCATTTATTGGAAATGAAATGGTTTTGTTTTTACATAAATCTTGCAATCGAATCTCTTATTCGAGTGCCTTCATTAAATGTTGTGTTCTCAGAATCAGAATCTGGAAGAAAGTTGTCAGCTTCTGCTTCTTCAATTTCAGGATTTTCCATTTTATATTTAATACAAATATTATGAAAAGCTGCACATAAATTTATTATTTTGGTCGCATTAGTTCAAATTTGTAAAAAGATCACATACAAAAAAAATATAAAAATAAATATTACTTACGTATGTTCTTCCAAATCCAGTGAGTTTGAGGCAATTTCTAATTCTAATTTTCTCCGTATTTTCGCATGCTTTAAAATATCTTCCTCTTCATCATTAATTTCAAAAAATAGTTCTATTGTGGAATTTTCTATTAAATAAATTTCTTTTCACATAAAAAAAAACGTATTAAATTTATTTATCAACGAGGTTTTTTTGATTGACTCAAATTGACCATATTTATCAATAGAACTATTCACAATGGATCTAAAATTCACTAAAAATTCACGGCTGATCAAAAATTTTGATAATTGATCACAATAATACCGAGTCAACAAATTATTTGATAATTGTCAATTATCGTATTGATATTTGACCACCGTAATAAGGGTGTATAATAAAATTGCGTCGACTTCAAAAGAGTAGAATGACTTTGAATTTCAGAAAAACTTTAAAAACCAGTCACATAAAATCTGATTGCTTCTATTTTAAAAGAGGAGTACAACACAAAAATACTGAGACGCAGAAAACTACACAAACCGTAGAATCAAACCAGAGTTTGTCTGAAAAAGCCGTCACATCGACATCCAGTTTTGCATTTATGGCTGGGATAAAAGATTATCAATCCAAATCCGAAAACGAAATCACGTTTCTTTTGGGTTCATGAGCCTCGGACCATCTCATCAACAGGGGAGAATTAACTGTTGATTACATGACTTTTCAGAAGCCGATTAACATTTCCACAGCGAAGAATAGCATCTTAATAACCGCGACGAAGAAAGGAAATATTTATGTAACCAGCTACATGGGAATTAAAGAGGTAATAATAATAAGTCCTAAAACTGAAGTTTATTTAACTGTAAATAGCACTTAGGCATCAGAGTTTGGGACATTTGTCAATCAAATATTTGGAAATTAAAAATAAACAAATTATTATTGAAATTCGTCAAATTGAAAAACATTTATCAAGTGATAAATTTATGTGAAACGTGTAAAAACGGTAAACAAGCACGATTACCATTTTAAAAGGTAAAGAATAAAAATTATATTAAACAACCATATTTAATTACATAAAAATCAGCTTAAAATTGCATGCCGATTACTTCAGGCACTATGATGTTGTGAAGGTAAGAAGTACGAAAGGTGGGACAGCACGAGGGACCGAATACAACAACTGCTACGGAGGTTATACAGCCGTGGCTATCTGAAACCTATGATTATACCGACACACCGAAGAAAGAAAGATTAATGAGATGATATATGCTAGAAAGGACTTTGTTTGCCTCTTAACTAAATTTTACATCACCGAAAGTAAAATAGTGCATACATATCTTATCTTATTCTGATCTTATATCACTCGTTCATTTGCTTTGTCGTTTTTTTTTGGTTAGTCTTTCAACCATCTTATTTTAGAACGGAAACCAATAAAATTTGTTAAAAGTTTACATATTCGAGCTCATTTTTTTCTTAATAGTTTATTTTATTTAAAAATTCAGAATTCTCGTGGTTTTAACGCATACAAATTTGGTCCTATCGAGCAGCGGATATTTCATGAATTTGCGGATCAATCATGGAATTATTATTAAACATTAAAGGACAAATCATGAGGATTGACACATATTGCCAATCAACTGATTCAAATCTTTCACTTCCAAATTTACAAGCTCGCCAATCGAAATTGGAGCAATATATGCGGGATTTTGAAAGAATCCAAAACGAGATCGAAGCGGGTGTTCCAGATGAACAATTCCAGGAAGAGGTCGACTACCGCGCATGCTACAAAGATCGTTATTATAGTGTGCACGCGAAACTTATTGCCGCGATAAACTCAATCTCTTTACCCACGGCGGCGAGTCCCAATCCCTTCGAGAATCCCCAAAGTGGGAAATGATCAACGCCGGGCACTGCTAAATTCGGGATCACAATCCACAATAATTACCGAAGCATGCGTATAACGGCTTAATTTCAGAAGATTGAATGCCAGGTTGCCTATTGCATGTATTGGCGAACAACTCCATTTCCAAGGTACAAGAGAGCTAATTAATCTTATTATGTGCCCATCATCAGCACAGGATTTGTCGCTTTGCACAAAAGCTTACATTCTTTCTTCTATTACAAATGATCTGCGAATATGAAAATTTCGAAAGACAGTCTTTCCTTCTTTGACAACCTCGATCTTGCTGATCAATCGTACTGCAGCCCAAGCAAAATCGATATTTTGATTGGCGCAGATATATTCTTTAATGTTCTCTGCGACGGAAAAATTATACATCCAAGTGGCTCTCCAGTTGCTCAAAATACGATATTTGAATGGGTAATAGCTGGTAATGTTCAAGTCAGCCAACATCGCAAATTAAAAATACTTCATACGTCCCTTGATCTCGACGTGCTCTTCAAACGCTTTTGTGAGCATGAAGAATTTCAAGACATTAAGCGAATTCCCGAAGAAGACATTAACATTAAAAAACATTTTGTTTCTACACACTACATTCGGTCGGACGGTAGGTATGTAGTAAGTTTACCATTTGCGAGTCAACAAGTGCAGTTTGGACAATCAAGAAAATCGGCATTAAAAAGGCTTCATGCTATGGAAAAACGGTTCTGTACTAACCCCGATCTTAAGCGCGAGTACTTAGATTTTATGCATGTATACGAAGAGCTAAGTCACATGTCGATAGTGCCGCGAAATGAACTTAATAATCCGTCGTTTTACTTGCCCCATCATGCGGTAATTAAACCTTCCAGCACAACAATAAGGTTAAGAGTTGTGTTCGATGGTTCGCGTAAATCGAGTAATGGTGTTGCTCTTAATGATGTTTTGTTAGTAGGACCGACGATTCAACTTGATTTGATAACGTGCCTAATACGATTCCGCAAATATAGAGTTGCAGAAAAAGCAGATATAGGTAAAAAGTATCGCTGTGTTTTCGTCAATCAGTCTGGTTTAGACTATCAGAGAATTGTTTGGAGAAATCATCCTAGTGAAGTGCTTCGTGATTATAGGCTTAACACTGTAACTTACGGTACAGCTTCGGCTTCGTTTCTGGCTACACGGGTTCTTAAACTAATCGGAATAGACAATTCAACGAAGTATCCTGGCGCGTCTGATAGTATTATTAACGATTTTTACGTTGACGATTATATGAGTGGTTTTCATAATTACGAAGAAGCAATTAATGTCAAAAATGAAGTGTGTTATTGTATATTCTTAAAAATCCGGGTATGGACTCTAATTTATCGACCTTTTTAGATACGCTTCAACCGGAAAATAGAGAGGCCGCAACAGAGCTGCCTATCGGTGAATTTTATTGACTGCTTTAAATTCAGTTCTTCAATACCCTCCCTTGACACATACATTACCAAAAGACAAGTCCTATCAGATATAGCACGTATTTTTGAACCCTTAGGCTGGATCGCGCGCCAGCTGTCGTAAAAATGAAAATTTTCATGAAACGCCTGTGGCTAAAAGGCATGGGTTGGGATACACATATTCCTAGTGAATTGTTTGACGAGTGTTCCGATTTCATATCCGAGATTGACTGTTATGCGCTTAGTATGCCAAGGTGGCTACTTTTCGAAAAAGGTGATTTATTAGAGTTACACGGGTTTTTTGACGCGTCAGAATCAGCTTACGCTGTTGTAGTATACTCTCGCGTAGTTAAAAATAACAAAATACGAACGTCATTAATGTGTGCTAAAACCCACGCTGCACCGGCAAGGCCTACTCTCACAATACCGCGACTCGAGTTAAGCGGCTCTTTACTACTAATCAAGCTTCTTAGTAAAGTATGCACAACATAAGTTGCTTCGCATACACTGATTCCATTGTAGTATTCAGGGATATCCTCGGCAAAGAAACGTGTTCGTAGACAATCGGTTGTCGCAAATTATAATTAGTTTTCCCGCGTCCATATGGCATTACGTACGATCGATGGAAAAACCAGCCGATTGCGTTACTCGCGGAATAATGCCTCGAAATTTATTAAATCTTAACTTATGGTGGAACGGCCTGACACTTTTACGCGATGCACAAATTCAATTTTCTCTTTTACCGAACAATATTGAAGAATCAATTAAAAATGAATTTGTTTGCCTTACGCGTTATCCTATTGCTGAGTGCGACATTTTTGAAAAAATTTCGAATCTTAATAGACTGTTCCGGGTAATAGCACACTGCTTAAGATTATTTCGATCGCGTAATCTTCCTAAATCAAATACTAAATTAAGGCCGTTATCAGTATCAGACATACAATCAGCCAAACGTCGTATTTTTGCAATGTCTCAAAGTACCACGTTCAGCGAAGAAATAAGTTCCTTAGAAAATAAAAAACCGGTGTTTAATAAAATCAAACTATTTTCAATGAGTCCCTTTATCGACGACGAAGGACTGCTGCGAGTTGGAGGCAGGCTCTCGATAACGCAAACATTCCGTTCGAGGAAAAGTATCCATTAATCTTACATAAAGATCACCGTTTGTCCAAACTTATTGTTCGTAATTGTCATTTAAAAAATTTGCATGCTGGTATTCGACAGATGACTTATACTAGTGCCCAACTTGCACGAGACAGAAAGCAATTCCTTTCAAGTAACAAATGGCACATTTGCCAAAGCACCGTCTGCAACCTGGGATGGCATTTCAAAATACAGGTGTAGATTTCGCGGGTCCAGTCACAGTACGTTTTTGGAAGGGCCGTGGGGCGCAGCAATACAAGGCCTACATCGCTTTATACATTTGGTTGTCAACCAACGCGCTACATCTCGAGTTGGTGACGGACCTTTCCTCTGCGACGTTTATTGCATCTCTTCGTCGGTTTGTATCCCGGAGGGGTAAGTGCCACACACTGTTCAATGACAATGCGTCGCCCTAGTGACACAAGAACGTAATTACATTTTTTACGATTTTGGACTGGGTATGACACCTTTCTTAAAATATAGCATTCTATATATTGTGGCAAAAAATTGTACCTCTAAGTGAAGTAATTTTTTAAAAGTTAATTTTACAAAAGTATTCATTGAACTCATAAAAATGAAAAACAGTAAAAAAAAAATCACAAAATCGTCTCTCCTGAAAACTAGCAAATATTTACATACGTTTTTGTGTCACTAAGGTGACGAATGACACAAATTTCGTTGGCGCTTATCAACAACTACGCGAATGGTCAAGCTTGCTATTTCTTCAGGCTTTCAAGAAGAGGTATCGAATATATTGACAACTGAAGCCATAAACTGGCGTTTCTTGCCCCCACATGCACCTCACTTTGGGGAAACTGGAGGCTGGCTTCAAGACCTTAAAGCATCATCTGCGTCGAGCGAGTTATGTACATCAAATTGTGTACATCAATAAGTTATATGTTACATACATACTAATAATACTCTTTTGTCAAAGTTATGTTATACATACATATGTTACTCTTAATACTTTTTTGTAAAATAATTAAAGTGCTTGCTTTTCAAAATTCATTTATTGTAACACTAAACCTTTTCTTGATAACATGCTTGCTTTTCACAACTTGTAAAATTAAACCATAAGAAAAACCGTGTGAGAACCAAATTCAAGCTTCCGTTCCCACAGTTTTTCATACTTTGTTGACTTATTATAAATTGCGAATAAAATCAAAGATTCATTGTCATTTGTTGGTTGTAAAGAATGGAATAAAGTTGTTTTTTTTGAAACTCCGGAGGAACGTTATATTAATTGGCGCAGTCGGTAGGATACAAGTGTATCCATTTTAAAATTAATCGGAATACGGGAGTGCGATATATTAAATGAACATTCAATACCAATAACGACGGTTTATCGTTATTCTTGCGGTTAGTGTGTGGACATTTAAAGACTGTACAAAGACTCTTGGTGATTGCAAGTGCATTTGTAACGACGGCAATCGTTATTTGAGAAAGTGATTCTCGTTAATGCAAGTGTTATTATAACGAAGGTTTATCGTGTCCAAGAAGTGTGCAGATCCTGACTCCTGGTGGTTTTCAAATCTTTAATTCCTGGAACCTACGGCTAGAGAATGATAATGACTATAATCATTTGCATGTAAGTCTGTTAATTGGTTAACATTCGTTCCTTTCTTCATCCTTTATAATCCTTATGCCCAAAAATAGAATAAGTAGAAATAAGATTCAAGAACCTTATTGTTCATCCTTAGATAGATTTGACGAATTTCAAAACAATTTTACAACTTTAGAATCGAATCGGTGCGAGTTCCTAGAGACAAATAATCTTTCAAAACTTAGTGCAATAGTAAAAACCAGTTTTCCAAATCTTTCCGAAATGAATTTAGATAGTTCAAGCTCAAGCGTAAACGCTAACGTTGTTACAAACGTTGGTAATAGGAACACAAGTAGTAGTCAATTAAGTAGTTTAGATATTAACAATATATTTAATGGCTTACGTATACCAGATGCCGTTAAAGATCTGCCACATTTCGACGGTAACCCCCGTTCTCTGTATGATTTTATAAATAACGTAGAGGAAATTTTGAAGCTTATACCTCAGTTAGACGGCACATCATATGCTATCATTATATTACGAGCTATTAGAAACAAAATCATTGGCCAGGCCAATGAAGTGTTAAATATGTACGGGACTCCGACGGAATGGGAGCAAATACGAGCTAATTTAATTTTGCACTATTCAGATAAGCGGAATGAATCATCTTTGATTCGAGATTTGCATGGATTGAGACAAGACAATGATACTGTTGAGAGATTTTACTCAAAGATCATTGAGTTGTTGTCAACAATGACAAACCATATCCGTATACATGAAAAACATATAGCTGTAATAGATGCAAAAAAGTCGCTGTATTCAGAAATGTGTTTAAATACATTTCTTATAGGATTAAAAGAACCATTGGGCTCAACAATCAGAGCCATGAGACCTGAAACCTTGGTGGAGGCATTAAATTATTGTATCAAGGAACAAAACGCATACTATTTAAAAAATACAAACCCGAAACCTCCTGTTTTACCAAACCCACTACCATTCCCCAAACTGACACAACGACCCCCACAAAATCAACGGCTCCAACCATACCAACCAGTTACACAGCCATATAGTTCCTTTCCTCAATACTTACCTCAGTTTAAACCATCTCAACCTTATCAACCCCAAATAAGGCCCTTACAGCAAATACCCCATCTTCAGTCTCCCAATCAGCAAGAAAAGAGATTCAATAACCCTATAGTAAACATTTCTGCATCCAAACCACATTTCAATTACCAACAGCAACGTCCAATTCCAATGGAAATATCTAGCGGTAATGCTAAAACTCTTCCGAAACCAGTACAATCCCAACAACCCTATCAAAGAAACAATTTAATGCAAAATCCCAGATACATTATAAGAGAAGTACATAGTTTTTCACAAAATCAGGAAAATTATGGGGAAGAATATCCCACATATGTGTTACCTGATGGATACTACGACCACCAACCTAATTTGGACCATTATACAATTGAAGAAATTCAAAATGATGAAGTTCCACAGGTCACTGGAAATGAAACAATACATGAGAATGAAATTGATGACAAAAATTTTCGTTCCAATGCCTCGGAAAACAATACGGGTTCCTAGAAATTAATCAACACGGTAGCAATCTTCTCCCTTACATAAATGTGACTTCACCTTTTGGTCGACAACTAAAGTTTCTCATAGATACAGGAGCCTCTGCTAATTTTATTGACCCCGAACTTACTAATCCCCAATATCATGAAAATATTAACACTGTTAAAATCACCACTGTTTTGAGTACACATGAACTCAATAAACAAATCACATTTCCGGCATTCTCTGAATTCAATTCTAACGAACAGTTTACATTTCTTTTATTTAAATTTCACAATTATTTTGACGGCCTGATAGGATTAGAAACATTAGCGAAATTAAATGCTTCAATAGATCTTAAGAATAAACTATTAAAAACTCAAAGTGCAGCTATTCCCTTATTGCTTAAACCCAATTTAATGTCAAAAATCTATATGATACCAGCAAGATCCAAAATGTTGGTTACATTACCGGTCGATATCCAAAATGGCGAAATATACATCAAGCCAACAAAAATAAATGATTTTCTAGAAATACCTGAAGGAATATATACATCTGAAGAATGGTACAGTCAATTGGAGGTAATAAACAACTCTAATATGGAACAAAAATTATTTGTAGAACAACCGATAAAGGTAGAAAAATTTAAAAATTTCGAAGAATTTAATAATATAAATATTTGTCAAACTGACAATCAAATTGAGCTTCTATCTGGAACCGACATAACTAAATTACTTCGGGTCGATCACCTTAATAATGAAGAAAAGAAATTGATTCTTAGACTGTGCAAAAATTTTGATGATATTTTCTTCATAGAAGGGCAGAAGTTATCATTTTCCAACGTAATTAAACATCGTATACAAACAAAAGACGACGTTCCAATATATACGAAGTCCTATCGATATCCAGAGATACATAAAACAGAGGTACAGTCTCAAATTCAAAACCTATTGCAGCAAGGTATAATAAGGCCTAGCTATTCCCCATGGAGTAGTCCCATATGGATCGTACCCAAAAAGCGAGACGCATCAGGTATTCAGAAATGGAGACTTGTTGTCGACTATCGTAAGGTTAACGAAAAAACGATAGACGATCGATATCCTTTACCTAATATAACGGAGATTCTCGATAAATTAGGGAAATGCATGTATTTCACTACGTTAGATCTGGCCTCCGGCTTTCACCAGATCGAGGTAGATCCCAGAGACATTCAAAAAACCGCATTCTCGGTTGATCATGGACACTATGAGTACATTCGAATGCCGTTTGGACTCAAAAATGCCCCATCAACCTTCCAGAGAATAATGGACAATATCTTACGTGATTTACAAGGCAAAATTTGCCTAGTATACATGGACGATATTATAGTTTTCTCAACCTCGCTGCAAGAGCATATCGAAAATTTGGCAAAGGTCTTCTCAAAATTACGTGCAGCCAATCTAAAAATTCAATTAGATAAGTCAGAATTTTTACGTAAAGAAGTAGAGTTTCTTGGTCATGTAGTTACACCAGATGGTGTTAAGCCCAATCCCAGTAAAATTCATGCAATAAAAAATTATCCGATACCCACTACTCAAAAGGAGATTAAGTCCTTCCTTGGCCTGCTAGGTTACTACAGAAAATTTATTAAAGATTTTTCAAATATAACAAAACCATTGACTGAATGCTTAAAGAAAGGAAGAAGCATAACCCTCAACGACCGTTATGTTAAATGTTTTGAACATTGTAAGGATATATTAAGTAACGATCCACTATTACAATACCCTGATTTTAGTAAGAGTTTTAATTTGACGACCGATGCTAGTAACGTTGCAATTGGTGCTGTTCTTAGTCAAGGCCCAATAGGATCTGACAAGCCAATTTGCTACGCCTCAAGAACTTTATCTCAAACAGAACAGAATTACAGCACAATAGAAAAGGAACTTTTGGCCATAATTTGGTCTACTAAATATTTCCGCCCGTATCTGTTTGGTCGAAAATTTAAGATTATAACTGACCATAAACCCCTCAACTGGTTATTTTCACTAAAAGAACCGAATTCAAAATTAGTCAGATGGCGGTTAAGGTTAGAGGAATTCGATTATGAAATAGTATATAAAAAGGGCACGGCCAATACAAATGCCGACGCACTCAGTCGTATCGAACTTAATCTTAATGAATCATCTACTGATACAAATTCTCTTGCAAATTCCAATATATCCTTACACAATAACGCTAATGATTTAGAAAACAGTTTAAGCTTGTCTACCATTCACTCTGCACATGAAAATCTCGACGACGGAATATATATTTCAGAAAGACCCCTCAACGAGTTTACGGAACAGTTGGTTTTGATTAAAACAAACTGCATTGTTAAGCCTTCCATGATTTATAATATCCTTTTCGAAACAAAACGTAGACGTATATTTAGGCAACCTGATCTCCATAACGAAAAAATAATTGTATCAATCCTCAAAGAATATCTAAACCCCCATAAATTAACAGCCATTTACACAGACGATGATACTTTCAGAATAGTTCAAGAAGTATACTCCAAATACTTCGCCAATAGTAAAGTGTTTAAATTAATACGATGTATGGAAAAACTAAACTATTACAATCTAATCAACAGGACATGAACAAAGAAATGACAAAACAGGTCCAGATTAATAACAAAATGATAGAAAGGTTTAGTAACATAACCGAACATATAAATTCACAACAGAAGGATTTGGAAGATTATTTAACAAAGTACCAATTAGCATTGTCCCAGAGAATTCGTACCGATCAAGAAAACTTTCAATATATGCAATATGTTTATCAAACTAACTACAACATTGAAATACTAACGAACCATTTACAAGAAATCGCTGAATCTATAACTCTTGCAAAACTTAATATAGTCCCTAAACAAATTTTAAATCCGAATGAATTAGAATTTATACATAAACATATCGCAAATCAGAAAATAAAGTTCTCTTCGGATGAACAAATATACGAATTCTTGAGTCTACAGGCCTACTATAACCATACAAATATCATATTTAATATTAAATTACCAATCCTGTTCGAAGAATCCTTCACCTTGTACCATTTAATCAAATTACCTATAAACAAAACCCTTACAATTAATATAACCAAACCCTATGTCCTAATAAACGACCGTTATATCCAATTGATTGACGAACCATGTTTAATGATTGAACAAGTTTTCTACTGCACAAAAGGAAACCTAAAGAATATCACAACGGAGAAGTGCATTTCAAACATAATCAAAAACAAAAGAGCCACCTGTTTCTTAACGGAAGACCTGAACCAAGCCAACATCATGCAACCAGAAGAAAATTATATACTTTTAGTAAACTCTCCCAATATAGAAATGTCCTCCACGTGTGGAATCGAAACCAAGTTAATATCAGGAACACTTTTACTGCACTACGAAGAATGTGATGTAACCCTAAACAACGTGGTATATAAGGGCAACACAAACTTATTTTGGGATAGAATACAAATTATATCCTCAATATTCACTAATATAAGTTCATATTATCCTATAGATCGATTAAACACCAGTAGACTAACCCCGGACAACTTTACTAACACAGAAGTTATTACCCTGGCAGAAACCACTAAACAACAACAAAATCATTCACTTTCAATGTGTGTTGTAGTAACTATGATCCTGCTAATTTTGTACCTGATCAACTATACAAAGAAATGTCGCCAGAATCATGCAGCCTCCAGTCAACAAACAGATGATATAAATTTAGAAGCTCCAGCTCATGATAAGTCTTCAAGTAACAGCCTTTCATGGCCATCGCTTCATCTTAAGCGGGAGGAGTTATGTACATCAAATTGTGTACATCAATAAGTTATATGTTACATACATACTAATAATACTCTTTTGTCAAAGTTATGTTATACATACATATGTTACTCTTAATACTTTTTTGTAAAATAATTAAAGTGCTTGCTTTTCAAAATTCATTTATTGTAACACTAAACCTTTTCTTGATAACATGCTTGCTTTTCACAACTTGTAAAATTAAACCATAAGAAAAACCGTGTGAGAACCAAATTCAAGCTTCCGTTCCCACAGTTTTTCATACTTTGTTGACTTATTATAAATTGCGAATAAAATCAAAGATTCATTGTCATTTGTTGGTTGTAAAGAATGGAATAAAGTTGTTTTTTTTGAAACTCCGGAGGAACGTTATATTAATTAGCGCTAGGTAACACGTCAGTCACCTATTAAGACTTCTCCACAGTTCTATGTCAGATCGAAGTCTGCGCTAATTCAAGACCATTGAGGGAGACACAGATCCACTTACGTCAGCGCACTTTATCATGCGACCACTTTAAACTATGCCCACTTTTCGTAGATGAATGTTGAATGCATCATTCAACGGGGCAATGATGTTTGGCTCTTAACTAAATTTGGCATCACCGAAAGTAAAATAATGCATACATATTTTTTTGGTTAGTCTTTCAACCACCTTGTTTTAGAACGGAAACCAATAACATTTGTTAAAAGTTTACATATTCGAGTTAATTTTTTTCTTAATAGTTTATTTTATTTAAAAATTCAGAATTCTCGTGGTTTTAACGCATACAGATTTATAGCATTTGATTTTTTAATTTATAATTTGACGTTGACCCAGAAAAGGTAAATGAGATAAATGAGGGTTTTTATTTTACTACCTGAAGCCCGGCACAAAAAGGGTCAGAAAAAAAACCAAATGCTGACCCTTTAGTGAGTATTTTACAACTTCCAATAGAGATGGTTGATTTGTATCTGAATTGTGTCAAATACAATTAAATACATAACGATAGCCGGGAGGTGTAACATACCTGTATAAACCTTTTAAAAAAAATTCCAAAAAATATTTCTTACTGAATTTATCGACACAAAATTTCGTTTTAAGTTAGTTTTCTTTTAGTTTGCCCTTAATTTGATCAAGTATATAAATAAATAATCAGATTAGTGGAAAATATCCGATGGTCTTCACTGTTCTACGGTAGTCATTTCTCAATAGAGTCTCCTACCAATTTGAAATCACACTTAATTAATTATTGAATAAAGAAGTATTAAATTTTGCAAGAAAAATCTAAATTATTTTAACACGTCTCTAGTGTTACATTTTAAGATTGTATGTTATTTTTATACGAGCATATATCTTATACTACTACGCCTTTTTTCATTAATTTGATAAAGAAAATCTTAAATCTAGCTATTATCTAATGAAATAATAAATTGTTATCACTAATCCATATTGTTTCCTCCTTTTGTTTTTTTATTTTGTTATTTTTTTGTCACTAAAAATCATCATATTGCATGCGGAACGCTTTATTTTTCTTTTATTTTAATCTCAACGGTTAGATAGCTTAAGCCTAGCACTTACGACCTCCATGACCTGGGTTAAATGGTCTGCAAAAATTAGGTGTAGTCATGGGACTGCATCAAATTCGATGGTATGCCTTTGCCGCATGGTCATCGATGATATGATGAAACAATAAATATGCTACTCCTCTTCAACCTGAAAATGAAGAAAAAAAATCAAATACAAAGAATTATAAGCTGTTTTTGAATTATTGTTCGTGTATGTTAAGCAAACTACTACTATTTGTTAGGAATCATTGAGATTTTTCTACATTTGTAGGTGAACAAATTGATTGATATTCATTAGTCGTTAAATTTTCCTAAATTACTCGTAAAATTAATTATTCCACATCCCGTCCTAGGATACAATGCGCCTTAATTAGATTTTGGTTGTAGAACATTAGCACAAATACAGTGCATTATGTACAAAATGCATGTATGTATGTATTTACTTACTAAACTATTACTTTTACAGTTCATTTATGCATATATAAATAAAAACTAACAAAGATGTAAAAATACAAGGTGGGCCATAATGTAAGACCCTATTTTCTTGGGCTATATCATTGGAATAGAATGCGTTTTTTTAGGTGTTTATTTGGGCATTCAAGTATTTTTCTATCATGTTTTGGAAATGATATCCCTTAAGTGGCCACCGCCATTGTTGATTACGATTTGCTCTTTTTATGGCATAGTTTTCTTCAGAACTTCGGGCGATAGGTTCTCCACTTCTTATCGGATGTTCTCCTTCAAAGCTGCCTGAGTTTGTGGCTTGTTCATTTAAGCCCGTGACTTTAAATAACCCCATAGGAAGAAGTCTAGGGCAGTCAAAAACATCGTAACGATTATTCCGTGTTCTTTAGGAGTATAGCGTGCCATTCCTTATTCACACAAATTCTAATTCTGCTTGCTTCACACAAATTCTAGTTCTGTTTGCTTCACACAAGTTCCAATTCTTTTTGCTTCACAAATGTCAAAAGCGAATTGACATTCGACTGTATTTATAAATTCGATGGCACTTTCCGATAGGATCATACATTATAGCCCACCTGGTATATACCATATGCATACAATTGGAGAACTAAATTTCTTGTACAATTGTGTCTCTAATATGAGATATAAGTACATAATAAGAGAGCAGGTACTTGACCTTACCATCTCGTCTAATTTTCTTCACGTTTTTATCAAAGACTGGCATGCGTCAGATGAGGCATCCCTATCGGGCCATATGCACATAAGGTTCAATATAGGATCTAATGTTAAGCTGGATACATGAAGAAACTCAAGCACTGGAGAATGTTTCGAGAAATTCTCGCTATTAAATCTGGCTCGCTACCACCAATCTCTATAGTCCCTTAGAGACGTAAATGAGGGAGCTGATCAACTAAATGAAACTATTATCTCATAATTTATCTACAATACAATTGCAAATTGAAACAAAATATGGTTAAACAATTCCACAAGATGCTGAGAACGTTTTTTAATAAATCCAAACACATTGGTAATTGCGACCTATACAAGTCCTCTTTAATCATCTTCAATAAAGAATGAAAAGAGAGCTTCCTGGAGAAAGAATTGCGAAAACGTGGAAGTACTACCAGAGGTTGCACGTTTCCAAAAAAATTCCCTCAAAAGTATCTTCAATTAGCTTAGATACTTACACAGTTAGTCGAGAAGAAACTCGAAAAATGTTACTTAAGGTTCATTTCCCACACACCTTATGTCAATTGTGAAGTCACCAGCTTATCCTACAATAACCGAATTAACAGCGCATATGGAAATATGTTCAGCATAGACAAAGTTGAATGAACCATCAACTCATTTAAACCATAAAAGGCACCTGAAACAGAAGGAATGTTCCCAACACTGATTCGAAAAGTCTGGTCGATATTCTTCCCAGTCCAATGGCCCTATATAGGTCTAGCTTCAATTGGGGATACATAACGCCAGTAGTCTTTATCCGCAAACCAGACAAACCTAGTGAACTACGTAAATCTTACCGACCCATAAGTCTAACATTATTTTTTCTAAGAGCTGCTATAGAAGCCTTCATTAGTTTAATGCCGCTCCATTTCTTCACAAAAAAAAGATGGTAATTCACAGCACCGTCAGACTACTGCAATCACTTAGATCGCTTGGATCAAATGAATCTTCTCTATGAAATCTCGAAGCTTGATATGATCTGCGCGGTAAATTACTCTGTGCTCGGCAGAAAGTTCAATATAGTGATCAAAAATTGACATCGAGGAGGATACTTGTATACCGCAAACAATGGGAAAAAGTACCAGCGTATTCCAAGCGGGAATACATGCCATTCAGTTGTGCGCCAATAAGTGTTAAGTCGGCAGCGAAATATGTAAAAACATCAGATCCATTTGTAAGAATGTGGATAAAGGGATATAAAGAATGCGGTAATGTCGATGATATGTAAGGTAGAGGGACCAAACCAAGCGCATCCAGTAAGCGCAATAAAGTTGTTAAATCTATGAAAAACGTCACGAAAGCCCTCTTAGTTCAAACACAAGTACTACTTTTGAGGACTTTAATTTCCTGAAATTATTTATCTTATCTTAATATTTACAATAATTTTACAAAACTCGGATTCTTATGTTTAGTTTATTTTTGTTATTTTTATTGATTTCTTTTATTTTTTCCTTAAAAGTTTTAAGCTAGATGTCTAGATGCTAGATCTTGCCCAAAAAGAACTCCTTTCTTTCGAAATAATATGGCTTTCTACTTCTGCTGCTGCTGCCACCTACACGCCGTATTTTTCATGTCAAGTACTGCCAGGTTTGGCAACAAAAGTAATTTATGAATTGTTTCGGGAAAACCCCACAATTAGCCTGAGGAACGCAAGAGAAAAATTGTCTAGAAAAGGAATCAAAGTGTCCATCAACATACGAGGGCTGTTTGATGAGTACCCGGATTGGAAGATAGGTGGCGCTACTGAGCCAAAATGAGTATACCATCATTTAGTGTAACCCCTTTTAGCCCGCCTGTCTAAATTTGGTAACAATCCGACGCTTAGGTTTGTTTTGACACCTTTCCGGCCGAAGGTACGGACTTCGCCTTCTTTGGAGCACGTTCACCAGGTAAAATATCATTGTTTGGATTCTTCTTTGGTTTCTGGTGTGTACCAATGAATCCATGTCACATCGATGGTCACGAAACGACGCAGAAACTCCTCCGGATTTCGATTCAACAGGGCCAAGCACAGATTTGAATTGGTCTCACGATTGCGCTTATTCTCCGGTGTGAGTAAACACGGCACCCATCTCATTCCCAAAATCTTTTGCAGGATATGGCTAAAACTTTCAGTTGAGATGACTGCTATCTCAACCATCTCGCGAATTTTCACTCGGTGGTCCGCCAATACGAGATCATGGATTTTGTCCACGGTTTCCTCTGTGGGGGACCAACCTGGGCGCGGTTCATTAAAAAAAAAACGGTGTGCGGCCACGGCGAAACTCCGTGAACCAATGGTAAACGGTGGTCCGTGAAGGTGAATTGGTCCCATACATTCCATCGAGAATGGGCTTGACTTTCTCGATGGTTTTGCCACTCAAAAACAAGAATCGGATCAGCGAGTGATACTGCTATTTTTCCATGGTCGCAAAAAACACTAACACGATGTTTTGAAATGGGTGTCAAAACATTTTGTCACCAAATTTTGACAGGCGGGCTAAAAGGGGTTACACTAAATGATGGTATACTCATTTTGGCTCAGTAGCGCCACCTATCTGCCAATCCGGGTACTCATCAAGCAGTCCCCGTAATACAACGCCGTTTGGCAGAATCTGGTATCAAAACAGGAGTACCAAACCTGAGCCGCTGAGAAAAAACATTAAAAAGAGCCTAAATTGGGCAACGTAGAATTTAGACCGGGATTGGACCAACATCATATTTATAGATGAGTCATCTCTTATTTTTATAATTACTGGACCAAAAAAGATGAAAAGTTTCTGCAACGCACCGTAAAACATCCAGCAAAAGTTAATGTTTATGGAGGCTTCTCGGCCAAAGGATTCGGAAAGTTAGTAGTGTTCACACAAAACCTCGATGCACAATTCATGGTAAAATTATTCTAGAAGAGTTTGCCGAATTTCTCTATATATCAAGCAATTACGACTAGATGTTGCAAGAGGATACAACCGCGTTTGAAAAAGGGGAATGGTATAGAGACGTAAGATTTGCCGTCCCAAAGGCCTGATTGAAATCCAATATAAAATGTGTGGTCTTTAATGAAGCAGGGTTTAAGGAGGGAGAAAATAACCTCGATAAAACAATTTACCCGGGTCTTTGGAGAGGCCTAAGTTTAAAATATAGTGAAAGTCAAATCTAATGAAAGTTGAACTAAATGACGCCAATCAATGATAAATAATAATAGTGACTGAATTCCCTGCTAAAAAGGGTTTACCAAAATTCTGTTTTTTTTATTGGTTTTTTAGACGCACGCTTTTGTTGAACACACTGTATATGGTGTAAACAATGAGTAACACAAAAGAATCACGACAAAACTGCGATAAGGCAATAAGGGTATTTGACTACCTTGGTTCCATTCTACCAACTCCGGGAAATTCGTGCAAAGAAGCACTCTAACTCTAACTCGTGGTCGAAGTTTCAAACAATGATGATGATTTTTGACGAAGAGCATAAAAATGAAGCAAGCACTTTAAATCAGCTTATTCCCGAATAAGCAAAAGAGAATAATTCCCGGAATGATGGTTGAGTTCTGAGATAAATATTAATACCTCCAGTCGTTGCAAAGATGAGAGCAAAAGTATCATAGTTGGGCTACTTGTGATACAACACTTAGATTCAGCAATCAATATTGCATGCTTCTGTGTCTTACCTTATTAACACCATACTAATAATTATATTTATTTATTAATATACATATGGATGGTTAACTGCTTCAGAAAGGAGGTTAACATTAGCTGGCGTCAACCAGATGATGGACAATATTGTAACTATGAATTCGCTCAATTTTTTTTTTTTTACTCCTAAGTGGTTACCGTCAAATACTAGTTGCTGTCCACGCGGACCTAACTTTCAAACGTGTGCTGACTAAGGTAGATACAAAAATAGCAGCACTAAACCCACGTCAGCGATAAAACGTCCGAGACGGTGTAAGAAAACGTCTCAAGGCTTTCTGCAAAACACAATAGTTGGGAAATACCAACTTCCGGCAGATCGAGAGAAAAAAATTCTTCGGTATATGTTTGTTACCGTATGGTGAATACAAGAAAAATTATAACTGCAAGCGCTGGCAAGATGTGAATGTCGTATAAAAAACTGAAACATGTCAAATACGCTGGCTTGGACACATCGTACAAATTAACAAATCCCAGTTCCCAAGATCAAAGCGTCTAGAGAAACCGAATGTCAAGCGATCGGTTACATCAGAGCGTTGTGTCTCGTGCATAGGATTAGAAGGCTGTGTCTTAAGCAAAGACTGCTCATGAGTCTGGATCCCGCTAAGTAAATGTTGTGGATAGTGATCAGGTGACCAGTTCATATATTTTCATTTCTGTTGTTTGTGATGGTCATCAATGTCACATGATGAAAGCAATAAAAAACATGCTTAAAACTATTTTACTCTGTTAATGGCATTTTCTGTTATCTCATAAACCTATGGATCTTCTATAAATAGTAAAGAATTTCTTAAGGCCAAACACAATGGCAGGAAAGTCTTCAGAAAATTAAAACTTAAAACAAAGGCAAAGGGGGCTATGGATAGCTCACACTCTGAACCAAAGAAAAAATGCCCTCAATTAATTAGATAGAAGAACGAGGCACCTTAAGTAATCTAATATCCTAACCCTATGGCAAATAACAATCAGAAGGAATCCAGGTCCTTCAAAACGAGCTGGTAAAAACTCGAATAAATTCGTTGCGATACAAAAATGCGGTAGTCTCAGGAGTTTAGCTGAGAATGCCATGTATTTTACGGAATTTCATATCATCTAACACTGATATATAGAAACAGTAGGGCCCCTCGCATATTGTGAAAATCAATGGAAAGTTACTATAACGACAGCACAACCACATATGCTTAGGACAGTTTTGAGCTGTTTTTTGTAATTTCGCATTAGATAAGCAGACGTAGTGCTAATTTTCGGACGCATGATCGCTTATAACTAGAAAAGAAGAGCTTCCTTCTTAGGTATTGTACCTATGGAAAAGATAAATTGTATTATGGAAGAAAATCTTACCGAATTCCCATCTAAAGTGTAATATACAGCTATTCTGCACCATGTGCAGCTGTTCCATCTTGTTGCACTGGTGTGTACATGTACATACATATGTTTGCTGATACTGCTCCTGTGCACGACGTTTTTTTCTGTTTTGAATAATTTTCCGCATTTTAGCTATTTACTTTATGTTAATTTAGTTTTTGTGTTATTTTAGTTTAAATGAATAGTCTCCATAAATCTAACGATTAGGACAGCAAGTAGATGCATATGTATCTAGTAATGCTGCAATGTAGACAGTGAATATAAACACAAATAATGGCGTTTTCGTTTGGGCTGTCAATTAATCACTTCATACACAACATTAACTAACTTAACTAGATCAAATATAATGAAATTTTCAGATTTTCTGCTTTCAAAAGTCGTCTTTTACTTGACTTTTTAACGCCAATTTTTATTTTAGTTTACGTCGTGAATGTTTATTCATTGACGTGCATCCAGGTTTAAAACTGTTTTTGGTCTCCATAATTCTCCAGCAAGTAGTAATGCTGTAATATACGTATGTATATACCGTGAAATAGAGATAGAACTAAAACTAATCACTTCAGCCACAACAACAATGAACCATGCTGGATCCAATCTGACGAACTTTTGAGATGTTCTGCTTTTTCGAAAGCCGGCTTTTATGTGAATTGTCGAATGTCAACAACGCCTATTGCATTCGAATTTTAAAATGGGCTCCATTCGTATGAAAATGAAGAGGTGAACTTCATATTTTGACATTTCAGATGTCTGCAACCCTCATTTTACGTAAAATGACAAACTTGTTCGTGTTGAATGGCATTTTCTTCGAAATTGTGCTGTTTTTATGTGGATGCGCAGAAGTAGTTCGAAAGTTTGTATATACATATAATATTTTCTTGTGAAAAAAAAAACAATTTTAATTCCAAAATAATTAAGTTTTCTTTGCCACTCAGTAAGAATGACGAATCTTAAAACAAAAATATGACCAATGTCTTTTTCTTTGGAGGATAAATGATGAAATGGAAAACTCGATGTTTTAGCTTAAAGCCTTTTCACACCGAACCAAAAACCGAATTTTCTCAAAAAAAGGTTTTCCCATACATTTTTGGTAAACCACAATTTTTCGTAAAAGTTTTGATAGAACCTATCAAAAACTACTTGAAGTAGAATGTTCAACTAACCAAACAAACCTTTTGGAGCTAGTTCAATAAATTTTAGCGAATTCACAAACCTTTAAAAAAACAGCTGTCAAGATGCTGTCAGTTGAAATTTAATTAAAATTGTGAATAAGAATTTGAATTTGAATAAAATTTCTTTAAAATTGTTTGGAGATCAAAATTGAGATGGAAAACTGAGATGAGAAGAAGTCTAGAAAAATCTTATTATCTTGCTCAGCTTTATTTCCATAAATGGAGATTACATTTAAAATGTTAGAATTCATTATTTTAGTCGTATTATTTAAAGTTATGTACATATATGCGTGCAAATTAGTTTTTTTTTTTTATCAAAAACGTTAAAATTTAACAGCTGATGTTGAAATAATTGAAATGTCAAACAAAAACCTGTAAATGGTTGGTGTGAAAGCATTTGGAATTTTCGAAAACCGCGATTCGGTGTGAAAGGGCTATAAATTTGATTTCATAATATGCCCCGTTCAATTTAAATACGTGGTATCTGAAGAATTTAGAAGCGGTTAATTTTTATTTTATATAAGTGATAGAAATGAGTTCTCACGATGGTGAAGGTAAATAGGAGAAAGTAAATTGCCATTGCTCAAATATTGTACAAACATCTACGGTATTATTAATTCACGAATGGAAAGTGGTGTAAGAACAGATTTTATAAAATAATTACAAAAAATTTAAGAGCAATTGATGTGCGCTCAAGTAAATTGAAAAAATGTGCGAATTGGAAAATTCGTCAATAGAATCTTATTATTGCTTACTTAGATGGCGCTATAAACCGGGATGGACCAGTGCCTCAGCAAACGTGCTTCTCCAAATAGTGTGGTCTTTTGTCAGCTGCCTGACAGTGCGGACAGCACGAAATTGGCTGAGACTCCCTTTTACCTATGTGTGCTACCTTAGGCGAGGTTCTCTACTGCGTTGTGCGTCTGTGCTGGAGGGAAACACCCCTTCATGGCCTGTGGACATCTGTCTATAGGTTCAAGATGAACGAACCTTCTAAGCCGAAGATAATCGAAGCCTCTCTGACGAGGTCAGCATCGCTGTACACCCAAACAATTCGCTATGGAAACGTCTCCTTTATTCACCATTGATGCAAAGGGGACTTAAGAACTTATCTATCGAAGTGCTCGAGAGCATTTTCATTCGATTTTGTCAGTGTGCAAGCTTCTGCGGCGTAAAGCAGGACTGGGATGATCAGTGTCCTATATAAAGTCTTTTTGGATGCTCAAGAGAGGGCTTTACTACACAGTTGCCTTCCAAACCCTAAGAAAAAGTAGAGTAAGTGTTATTCTTTGCATGATTGCTGCGCTGGTGTTGTTGTCGATGTAGATAAACTTTCTGTTGGGTGTACTATGTGTGCATACCCTTATTCTGTATGCTTTCATTTCCACAATACCTTCTTGCTCATCTATACTATAAGTTAGACAGTAACTGTCATTCTTTTTTTCGTTTTTTCCTTCTCTTCCTTTTTTTCTGTCATATAAAAGAGACGTATTAAAACAAAGTCAGTTTGTAATCCAAAGGAATCTTTATTATTTCACACGAATCTGCAAGAGTTTCATACTATCTTAAAGTTGTAGCTGCTTATCATTGCGTTTTGTCTCTTTTTGTTGACAACATATAATTTGTTTTTCTTTCGCTGATCGCTAGACCCATCTTTGCACCTTCTGCTTCAACAGTCATCACCTGCATCACGACAGTTAAACCATGGGGTTTAGCCGCTTTGTTAAGCTTAAGCGTGGAAATGGCTGTTCTGACTTCATCTTACTCTGGCAGAAGGTGGAATGTTCTTCATCATCATCGTTTAATTGCCTGCAAAAATAATCTTTACCGATTCTCAGCACCGACTGTGGTTCTACTATGAGGCTTCCTTCTCCGTTCTTGGAGATTTCTATTAGGGCTCTACAGCCCTACAGCAAGGCTCTCTAAGGCCTCGATCGAGCGCTTCTTGTGTTTTTTCTTTTTTCTTCAAAGGATTTTATGTTCTTCGCAATTTTCAGTTTTTCTAAATTTGCCTGTCAGCATTCGTCATTGAATCAGGGATTTCTTTGTTGGGGACTGTGTAAACACAGTACATCGCAGGTGGTCTCTCTGAGGCAGTGATCCCGCTGACATCATCCGATTCCTAGAGAGGTTAAGGCTTGTAGCCTTTATGCTGATTGTCGTTAGACATTCCCTTACATGCTTGAAGCTCTAGAGTCCTCTTACGACCAATCCACCTCCGAATAAATGCTTCAACTGCTATCATAGTCGCGAGGGTAGTCTATAAAACTCTCCGTCCTATCTGGTCCGGTCCACTCCATCACACTTCTCAGATGACTACTATGTCTGCTGTATAGCAGTCAAGGATCTCCGCTAGTTGTACGGCTGCGTGCGGTCTGTTAAGCGTTCGAACATTTCACATGCAGTTCAAAAGTCATCAACTGTAAGTCCGTTGTTATCTGAGGCTGGTAACTGGTTCGTTACTTTTTTTATCTCATCCGCTTAGAGTTGTGAGCTGTATGACCGCGTAGGCCTTGAATCGAACTATGCATACAAAGACTGCCATGAAGGAAACGTTTTCGGAAACTGCGATGACTATACTATGCTTTCCATTAAGGATATTTGTTAAGCTTTGACCTTCTCCATCAAACAAATTGCGTGTCGATGTCAGCGGGTAAAAAAAAACGTGATCTAATAATAAAAACGTGATCTAATAACAAAAACGTGATTTAATAATAAAAACGTGATCTTTTTTTTAAAACGCGCTTAATAGGAATGTTGCAGATTTGCAGCGTCTATAATTAAGAAGTGAACGTTGCGTAATCTAACTTACCCTGTAAACGCAGGTTTATGTGCACCCAGTTTACTCTCTTATGATTTGACATTTAGCGTTTTCCATTTTTGGCCTTTCGCTTGAATTAGCTGTTTCAAAACCCAACTGAACTTCATTCGATTGTCAGCCGTGATAGGGAGTAAACTGCGGTAAGTAGAGTATTAATTTTGTAACCCATTTATAACTTTATTCTTTGACAGAAATAAATTGTGTTATTATCAACTTTAACCTGTTCTGTTTGCATCCCTACGTCGCAAGCCGCGACACGGAAATCTCCACATTAAAAAATGAAGTCAACAAACATTGGGCAAGTCAGCGGGTTTTGCCATGTTCAACGAGGAATAGGCACTTAATTTTCAGCCGAAGTTCGAAAAAGCGGCCGCAAAAAATATATAATAAGATTAGCATCAGCAACATCTTGACCTCATTGTAGAATGACTTCAGACAAATCTAGCCAAACCTTCAAGTGGCGCAGGAGCAATGTAGATACGTCCATCGGATTGGCAAGAAAGTAATGTCAGGTTTTACAAAGAGATTGCGTTATGTATGTTGATTCTAGCCTTCGTCGATGTTAACCTTTTTTTCTTTTGACAATTGAGAGCTGTCACTTTAAGCTTACTGAAGAAGCAAATCCAGCTTCATTTTATCACCGCTGCTGTGGCTCACAAAGAGATATGTGTAGTGTATGGCGAAGACTACCTAACAGAACGTACGTGTCAGAATTAGTTTAATAAATACTGTTCTGGAGATTTTAAAATCAAGGATTCCAACGTACCGGTAGATCAACTGATGTTAATAGTGACCAAATTGAAGTCATAAATGAATTAGATCGTCATATAACTATGCGAGAGATTGTATAAAAGTTAAATGCATCACACATAATAATTGAAAATCACTTAATATTTGGGTTCCACGTGAGTTGAAATCAACTTAATACAACAAATCGATATTTGCGATATGCATAGTATATCGAAACTGATCCTCTTCTGAAACGAATCATAACTGATGATGAAAAATGGATCGTCTACGACCAAGGTACATATAATAAGGTAATATACTTGGCGCGATTATTTTGTTCTCGTTCTGCGCATCTGTCAAATTCTGGCAATATGGCCGACCACAGTGGCGGCAAAGGCGAACAAATTTTGGTTGCGATAGATTTTTGATTTAAAATTGATTAAACAAAGTTTAAAGGTGTTAAAATGCGTTGTGCTGTGTACGGGTGTTGTGATAACTATAAATGCAAAAATAAAACTGGAAATGAAGAGATATCGTATGACTCGTTTCCAAAACAAAGTAAAATGTGCAAGCAGTGGGTTGAAGACAATTAGTCCCGACTTCATAGCAACTGAAGGGCCGGTAGATGAACTGGAAGCTCTACAGTACAATGCATTTGCCACAGAATCAAAAATCCAGATTTAGCAGTTCAAAATACCCAGCAAGAGACACTGTTCACGTGGACTAACCAGCTGATGGAGGGATTTCAAAAATCTAAAGATGAAATGATGGTAAATATGGAGAAGATGGAGACGATTTTTAAAATGTTTAATAAAGACCATATAGTAGGTGTTGGTTCCCAACACAATATAAAACATTTAAACATTTACAATTTTACACCTAAGTTGACAAAACTAAAACACCACCGAACACCACGGATAAAAACACGAAATCGAATGTTAACAAATGTCAACATCCTCGTAACAGATGGTCTCCCTCTGGTACACGTACGTAAAACGAGGTCAGCAGTCATCTCACCGTCACCAAATTGATTATGGCAGACCTCAAGACAAGGAGAAAGGATGCATTTTTGAGACGATTACTTCCTACATACATGTTGAATAGGGGGGATTAATAATTGTAAATGTATAACACTTATGTATAAAATAATCCATGTAAACGTACACACACATAAAAGTAAAGTCTTAACATATTAATTTATAAAATACAATACATATAAACATACACATACATACATAAAAGTAAAATCTTAACATATTACTGTATTGAAAGAAATTCAAGTTCAAGTTTATATGGTCATTGCCCGTCTTATGTAAAATCATAATTCCATGTTAATTTTACAGTAGCACCTAAAAGCGAGGTTTCATGGGAACTAGATGAAAATTATATAGCTACTTGTCGATTAGCATATATAGATATGGATATAGAACAATTTTATATTTTTGAAGTCAGTTTATTTTGAGCCAAGACAATATTGCTTGGGTAATTTATTTCTAAGTCCAACTTGACAAAGAACAGTAGGTATAATCGAATTAAAAAGTAATGTTTTATACGCAACACGCGCTCGAAGAATAACTGAGGAGGATTCCTAATAAAATATTTTTAAAAAGGAAGGATGTTGCCAACAACACGCGGTGTTCCCAAGCGGTCCCTCAATCTAAGCACTAACCGCGCCCGACGCTCCCCTATTTCGATGATCGGACGAGAACCGATACTCTCAGCGTAGTATGGTCGTTGGCGTCATTCTTATTAGCAAACTTCTATGTTCCGTCAATTTTAACGCCCTCCAATGCGCTATGACGTTGCAAAAATTTCCTGTTTATTTCCGCGACTGAAAAGCAGCAATCTGATCCGTCCCAAATTCAAACTTTGCATCTTTCCCCATTAAGTTCGACAGAGGTTTAGCGAAATTTGCATAATTTGGTTGAAACTTCCGAAAGAATCCCGTTAACCCTAGAAAGCTTTGTACGTCTTTAACATTGCGAGGCTTTGGAAATTCTTTTACCGCCCTTATGTTTTCGACAAGCGGTTTTATACTGCTATTCTCAACGATAAAAAATCGCACTTTTCCCATTTGATGAATATACAATTTTCCTGGACTACTTTCAAGATAACCGCTATTTTCTCTAGATTTTCTTGTTCACTTCTTGAAGGCATGTTATTGTCTAGGTAAAGAGGTAAGCAAACTTCCCAATTCCGTTTATGGAATACCGTGTTTAAGAGTCGCTGAGAAACTGAGGGCGAGTTGCACCATCCTGGTATTATAAAAGAGGTGTACTTTCTACTGGATTCGATGATGTTAACATGGAAAAATCTGTTACGAAGATCTAAAGTCGTATAAACCTTCGCACCATATAGCTTTTCTAACACATCTAGCGTAAAAGGCAAAGAATATCTGTCCTTGATGATTTACGCATTAAGCTTGCAGTAGTCAATGCAGAGCCTATTACTGCCATCCTTCTTTTTGACTATTACTATAGGGCTCGTGAAATATGACCGACTATGCCATATAATTCCCTCGCGCATCCATTCTTGAATCTGGTCTTCCAATGGTTTCTTTTCTGTAGGCGCTACCCTCCTCGCTTTCCGGTAAATGGGTCGATCATCCTTTTTCGGCAAGTTTCATCTTCAACTTTTCGTACTAAATCCTTGTACTGTTCTTTAGTGTGTTCACCACTTTCAAGTTCTCTAAAAAGTTGTCAGGATCTTTTTTTTTTGCTCGTTGAAGTTGATTTGCAAACTTTAACCTCGCCATTCTTAATCAAGAGGGAGACCTTTTCTAAAAAATTTGTTACCCAGAATAATATCATCAGATAACCCATCATTTGGAACCACTTGGAAACGAACCGTATGCTCTTCGCATCGAACGTTGATATCCACCACAGTAGACCCCAATGGCTTACGAAGCTTATTAGCACCGAACCCACTTCAGGATCGTAGTCTCCCAATCCCACTTTACGCTTGACCGACTCCTTCATGATTGTAACTTTGCTTCCGGTATCAATTAGAGCATAATAAATCCTTCCACCGACGTTCACGAAAACTCTGGAGCTATTTACACTAATACGGTTAACGTTGTGCCTACCACTGAACCACCACTTTGACCTCGCGTCCTTTGCGGACAACTTGTTGCGATATGCATGAAAAATATGAATGAAAACAAACCACAGTTGCCACATCTCCTTCCGCATCGATATTCACTGGAAGATGGACCAGCGTGGCTTTCAGCCTTGAACTGAGTTTTAAAACTACTTCCACTCGAATGTCGCATGTTTTGATAAACGATTAACTTCTTTGTTAACTCGTCCAGTGTCGACGCTTCATAGAGGATTGCCTTGCTCATAGCATCAGCTGGTATCCCTTCCACAACTTAAGATATGAGAGACTGATAGTCGACGCTTCCTTCGTTGGCTATTTGCTGCATGGTATAAAAATATTTTAAAAACCTGTCCGTAGATCGTTTCTTGCGAGATGCTAGAGCGCGATGGATATCAATGCTGGGACGAGGGCGTAAAATTCCGATAATAGTGTTGTTTTCAAAGTTTCGTAACTACATACTCCCGTTTTGTCTTCGATAGCAAGCTTAATTGCACCTCGTAAAAGACGTCTGGTGTACTCCTGTAAATATAATAAGACATCAGTCCACCCAAAAACTATGCAGATCTCCTGAAAATCCTTTAACCATCTTTTGACGTTCTTACCAGTTTCACCCGTAAAAATTTTAATGGACTCTTTAACATCCCTAAACACAAAATTATTCTCGTTCGGCATGTGTACCTCCTTATAAACTTCCTCCTAATCAATGGTTTTATTATCAGTGACCTCTAGGTTCGATTCTTTTTCCAGCTTTAGTCTTCTAAGCCGTTCGACAAGTTCGGTCTTTAATTTGTAACTAGGGACGCATCCATTTGCTTAAGTAAATCTTGTAATGCTCGCATTGTTAGGGAACTTAATCCATCCATTCATTTATCTTACCCGGAAAAAATACACTTAATTCATGTAAAGAGAAGTGAGAACAAAAATTGTGCAAAAATGTAAACAGGAAAATCAACTGTCAATGATGGAATAAAATTGGCTTCAACACTGTCGATAATACAGTGTTAACTTTAATCTTTTTTTTAAAATTTAACTAATACTGCTAGGTATTAAAGCTTTTATTAAATTTCATGCAGTGATCAAGTCTCTGTTCAAACGTATCTAATAAACGGAGAGCTCACCAGAGGGCTTGCGGTAAAAATCTTCCGTTTTGTTTGCAAATAACTTTACACTTTTTTTTTCTATACTGCTGCACCATATTGCTTTTAAAATATTTTTTCGTTTCGTTTTTGGCACTTCACCGTTCTAGTTTTTACAGGTCTTTTTCGTTTCGTTTTTTTGGAGTTCTTGCAGATGACACTCAACTGGTTTGCTATATGTCTCCCCAACAGTTTTTTTATATTTTATAGCAAGGATATTGGTCCAAAGTCTTTTATATCTCTTGCTCTCTTAGGCTTAGCTATTGGAAGCATTTTCCTTTTTACCAATTTGGAGGAAAATAGCAATTATTCAGACAGTAGTTGAATATAGCACAGAATAGTATGTCAAGAGAACTAGGACATTTTCGAAGAATGAAGTTTGAGATGTTATCTATGTTATCTACAACCCGATGTGCAAGTGATTTAAGTAATACAGGCTGTCGTACTTGATATTTGTGGTGACTCATTCCAAAACCTTTAGAGCGAGTTCAGGTGAGAGTAGCTTTATACAGGAAATTGGCTATAATGGCTGCTTCGTACTTTTAAGTCTGAATTCTAAAAGGTCTGACTGACCAGAAAGCAGGGCCCCCGCCCAATTATCAAGGCTTCGCCCATCAATGACGTTGTCTAATAAAAAGCGGGGGTAGATTATTCTATAACTGGTCTTATCGAAAACATCCTCAGATTTATAGCATGAATGGATGCTACGATTTGACCAGTTACAAGTTGCCGGTCATAGGTCTTGTTGGTGGCTTGACCACCGGTAGTCCATACCAGGACTTAAATCACGGTACCATGGGAGTCAGGAGCCCCCGGATTTCGGTCCGGGCCTGACTTGTTAGAGGTAGGTCCCCTTGTGGGAGCGTCATGGTGGCTGTGGTTTAAACCCAAATCGCGGGTACGGGTATTCCTTGGTTTTGCCCATTGTAGAGTAGCAAATAAAGTACTGGGTGCTGCGACCCTAAGAGCAGCAAGAGGTTTTAGGTCGGCCTCGACTCATACCAAGGGTGGGACTTGTGCCTCCAACACAAGTTCTGCTTTGGTATAAAATATAAGCAAAGTATTAGTAAATATAAAGCGAGTATTTAGCGATGGCAAGGCGTATCCTTGCTCCCTATGGGTGTATGGGCACCTCGTAAACATTAAGTCTTACGGCAGGAGGTTTACGTTAAAAATCCAGGTACGTTCTGACCAGAAAGCAAGAAGTGGACAAATCACTATATCGTCGTTGCTTCTTCAGATTGTTTCTCCTATGATTCGGTACTACTTGATGTGCTAATCTAGGAGCTAATAGGTCTAGAAATAGCTTTGCATATCCATCCACAGTGTCATTTTAGGCAATCTCCTTGATGTACATAGGTGTTCCAAGTAGGTTCGTGATCCAGGGTTGTAGCGCAAGTGTACCCAAAATCGTGGTATAGTTTCGGGAACTATCTAAAACATATCGGTTTTCCATCCCCATTATTTTGTATACCCTTAGGGAGTCTCTAGGCTGTAGTATTTCAATCAAGACGTATTCATTTAAAATTGGTGCTTTCCCTTATTTCGATTCCTATCCAATTTAGTGTCTTTATGCTTTGAATGCCAATAAATAAGAAAATATCGTAGAAAGTAAAGTTTACAGTCATTCGATTGAGTATTTACTTTAATAAACCCTGAGTACTCTCTGAAGTACATACATACTCGTACTAGTATTTGTACATAGCTCCATCAAACGTTCTTGCGTCTTATGTGCATCTTTTCATTTTCAGACAAAAGTGCCTGACCACTGTTTTGTTCATGAGGAACAGGATTAATTGGCGCCAAAGCGTGGCGTATTAAGGCGCGTTAAAATTAACGGAACATTGAAGTTTGCTGACAGAAAAGACGCCAACGACCATACTACGCTGAAAGTATCGGTTCTCGTCCGATCACCGAAATCAAGCAGCGTCGGGCGCGGTTAGTACTTAGATGGGTGACCGCTTGGGAACACCGCGTGTTGTTGGCAACACCTTTTTTTAAATTATTTTATTAGGAATCGCCCCCGTTTGTCCCAAAACGTGTTGCATATAAAACCTTCGTTTTTAATTGGATTAATTTATTTGACCTCGGTTATGAACATTCTTCAGATTTTTGGAGGTTATTTGTTGGTTAAACCGTCATCTCGGGCATTTGACTGGCAATTGGTCTTACTTCCTCCGTTTTATAAACACCCAATGCAGTCCATGTTATCAAATGTTATCCGCTTTGTTTCGAAGTTTGAAGAGAATGTTACTGAAATATAAGAATTTTCCAGAAGGCGCGGGCCAACAAATATGAAGTTTAACAAATCAAATGCAATCATTTCGTTTAATTTTATGAATAGAAGTCTTGTTTAAAAAGCAACTTCTACTTTATTATACTTCTGGTTATTTTTAATCATCACTTTCAGGTTACACGAACTACAACGATAATTAACTATAACGCACAACTGAATACTGATCGGCTCTATTGCCTCTGCCCTTTCAAATTGTCCATCTTTGTTTCCTCGTTGTCGTTTTCTTTGCATCAGACGTTTCGACATAACCAACTACGTCTTCTCATGTTTTGTTTTGTTTTGTTTGTTATTTTCGCGTTCGCCTTATCATCCTCATCATATGATCTATACGAGTACTCGTCGATGTCTCCCGACGCTGTTCCTTTTTGTTTGCGTGCCGAATACAATCATGAAATTTTCTATAACACATCAACAGATTTACGTATATTTAATTACATATGCATGTTATGTTACTGCCACAGTCATATACATATATACATAGATATACATATGTGTGACTCTTGCGCGGAAAACAAATAAAAATGCAGTCGATCAAATTAGATTCAGAATATCTCTTGTTTTCTTATAATTCTTTATTCACAATATACTCGTATCTTTATTTGGAGATCTACACTACTTGACAGACTGACACAGACTACTCTTAAAAACTAGCCTGCCAGCTGCTTTACATATTTTATCAGTACCCCTTCTGTGTGTGTACGTTTGTTTGGCTTCCTTTGGCTTCGTTCTCGTATGATCTTGTCGTCCGTTTGTTGCAGTTAGCGGTTCTGATATACGAGGGCGTGTCAATAAGTCCGTGACTTTTGGATTAAAACACAGATTTTTTGATAAAAAAATAATCTTATTTTTCAACGTAGTCTCCCTTGAGCTCTATACACTTTGTCCAACGCTTCTCCAATTTTTTTATCCCTTCCAAAAAAAATGATTTGTCGAGGTCCTCAAAATAGGCCTTTGTTTGCGAGATGACTTCATCATTGGAGTCAAATCTTTTTCCACCAAGCCATTTCTTCAGGTTTGGGAACAAGAAGTAGTCGCTCGGAGCCAAATCTGGAGAATAGGGTGGATGAGGGAGCAATTCATAGCCCAATTCATGGATTTTTGCCATGGCAACTGCACATGTGTGCACCCTTGCATTGGCTTGGTGGAAAAGAACTTTTTTCTTGGCCAAATGAGGTCGTTTTTTTTTCAAATCGTCATTGAATCGGTCCAATAAGTTGGCATAATATTCCCCATTGATTGTTCTTCCCTTTTGAAGGTAATCAATGTGGATTATCCCGCGTGCATCCCAAAAAACAGTCGCCATAACTTTATTGGCTGACAAACCCACCTCGGCCTTCTTTTGCGCCGATTCACCCTTAGAAACCCACTGTTTTGACTGTTGTTTGTTCTCTGGTGTGTTGTGATGGATCCATGTTTCGTCCACGGTTACAAAACGGCGCAAAAACTCCTCCATATTGCGATTAAACAACGCCAAACCTTCCTGTGTGTGAAGTTGTTACACGATTGCGTTTGTGGTCGACTGTGAGCAAACGCGGCACCCATAAATTTGTTTCCAGATACCTCGAAACCAAGTCGCAGATGATTGTTGTTTTAAAATCGCTATTAATCAATATTTACCATTATAAATTAATAAAAGACGCCATAAAAAATTCGAACTTAAGCAATTATTAACGTACAGTATATGTAAACAAAAATTGATCGCTCTCGACAGCCATCTTGAATTTTTCGGTATTTACTTTGACACATGCGCAATATATTACCTTATTATCTGTACCGTGGTCTACAACAACATCAATCGAAAACGATCACGGTCTAAGCGTGATGAACCAGCACAAACCATATCGAAAGCAGAAGTGCACAAAAGAAAGTTATGTTGTCAATATGGTGTAGTCCCACTGTGTATTTTAAGCTGCTCTCAAGAAAGCAAACGAACATTTCAGATGTTTACTGTCAACAACTAATGAAACTGGAAGAAGCAATAAAGAACAAAATGGTTAGAATTGACAAATAGTAGGTGAACCGTGTTCCACTATGACAACGCTAGATCATATGCATTTTAGGCAACACGTTAAAAATGATTGAACCCTAGGTGGGAAGTGATGTCACACGTCCGACCATAGATGTTCATTTGTTTGGAGGTTTTAGAATTCTTTGAATGGTAAAACTTTCACCAATGATAATGATCTCAAATCGCGCTTGGTTGACTTTTGTGCTTATAGGGGACAGAAGTTCTATGAGCACAGAATTATGAAGTTGCTAGAAAAATAGCAGAATGTCATCGATTAAAAGAAAAAATATACAATTCATTAAAGTTTATTCTGCGTATGAAAAAATAAGACTTTTATTGAATACTAAAAGACTGAAATTACTTTATTGACAGTTTAATAGTAACTGATAGCGGCACTCGTGCGGCACTGATAGCTAGTGAATGCTAGTTGTGCATCTTTTGGTAAGTAACCGAAGTTTCAGTCATTTTGGACTCGCAGTTTTTAGTTGACAGTCGTTTGAGTGAGTCGATGTGAGTGTTTTTTGTGAAAATGGAAAAAAATTGAGTATCGAGCTGTTATTAATTTCTTGCTTTTGAAAGGCAATACGCCTACGCAAATCAAAAATGAGTTGGACTCTGTGTATGCGGACTCTGCACCACCATTTATACAGTGAAATTTTGGGCAGCTGAATTTAAACGTGGCCGTAAGAGCTTGGGAGATGATGAAAGTTCGGGACGCCCAAAAACTGCAACCACTGACTATCAAATTGCTAAATTTCACCCAATGGTGTTAGACGACCGCCGAATTAAAGTGAGAGAGATAGTAGAGGTTATGAAAATGTCCAAAGAACGTATTTGTTACATATTAAATCAAGATTTAGGCATGAGAAAGCTGTCCGCGCGTTGGGTGCCGCGTTTGCTTACGTTAGACCAAAAACATCTTCGAATGAACATTTCCAACGCTCTGTTGGTGCAGTTTAGGCCCAATAAATCCGAGTTTTAGCGCCGATTAATTACTGTAAATGAAACTTGGATACACCATTATACGTCCGAAACAAAAATTCAGTCAAAACAGTGGACTGCAAAGGGCGAGCCGCCTCCACAAAAAACAAACACTGTTTTTTCGGCTGGGAAAGTAATGGCGACTGTTTTCTGGCATAGTAAAGGAGTTATCTTAATCGATTATCTTCAAAAAGGAAAAACCATTACAGGAGCATACTACGCATCATTACTTGCCAAGCTGAAGGCAGAAATTGCGGAAAAACGGCCACATTTGCAGAAAAAGAAAATACTGCTCACCAAGACAACGCGCTGTCTCACACCTCAGCGGTTGCCATGGCAAAAATCCATGAATTACGGTTTGAACTGCTTGACCATCCGCCTTATTCACCAGATCTAACCCCAAGCGACTTCTTTCAGGCGATCACCTTCGTGAACAATTATTTTTCAGAGAAAAACGCCAAGTACTATTTGGACGGGTTAGAAAGTTGGGAGCATCGCTGGGAGAAGTGTGTAAAGTTGCAAGGACACTATGTAGAAAAATAAAAAAAAATGTCTTGTACGAGTATCTCTGTTCGGTCGGAAACTTTTCAGACAACCCTCGTATTAAATGTCATGATTCAACATTTAACAGAAAGGGACGCTCTAATACAGAGTTTGCCCGAAAACCAATACCACTGAGTCGAGAAAAAAATTATTGATCGGATCGGTAAAACACAACGAAATGTTTCAAAATAGGCTCCTCCCGGGTCGATACATTGTTCGTTTCCACTGAGATTTCCATGCATCGCAGACATCACGGTAGGCCTCCTCCGGATTATCCTTAAGAGCCTTGGTGCAAGATTTTTTGACTTTGTCAAATGTCCCGAAATGGTGCCCATTCAAGGGAGTTTTCAAGCACTTAAAAAAACGTGGGCAACCCACGTCAGGCTGACAGAGCCAAGTTAGGACTTCTGGCTCGAAACACGAGGAGGGCAGTGTGGGCAAGCGCGTAGTCATGGGGAAGTTTCTAATCGTCCGCGATGCCAGGTCGGACGCGATTAAACATCTGTTTGAGTCCCTTGAACACGTAGAATTTGGTGTCGACGCACAGCGACGTATAATCGCTTTATAATAATATCACTGACATTACTTTTCGGACAAACACTGTAGGTCAATATTCATATATAAATAATTTCAATTTTGTTTTGGTTACTTACTGCGTTATACTTCTCAATCATAACTCCTCAATCTTAAGGCCGGTCCAGACGCTACGTTTTGCACAACCTTTTGTCTGCGCAGTTCAACACATTGCAGATAAAATGTTGCGTGTGATAAGAAAAGTGCGCAGTTTTGAATCCGACGCGAAGACGGTACAGTTGCAGCGATAACTGAGCTAGAGAGCATAGATATCCGTGACCTGTGCGCACAAGTCAGCGCATGCAGGCGGTAGCTCCGTTTTCCGATTCATTTTGTTCCTCAGTTTCAATTCGTCAGGCGATAATGGCTGACCTTCGGCAATGTTCTCGGGTGTTTCTCACAGAATTTATTGGATTATAAGAAAGTTTTCCATGCATTTGGCGTGTCAAATCCAAGGAATATAGTGACAGGGATAAAAAGGGGGAGGCTTATGAGAGTTCAGTGGAAAAATTCAAAGAAATTGATGAAACCGCAAACATAGAAACAATTGTAAAAAAAATTAATTCTTTGAGAAGTGTTTACCGTAAAGAATTGGCAAAAGTTAATAAATCGATTTGATCTGGGACTGGAGAAAACGAAATCTACAAGCCATCTCTGTGGAATTTTGCTTTGTTACATTTCCTAAATGATCAGGAGACACTAATGCAGTCTAGGAATACCATGGCTGAAAGTGAAGAGTCTGCAGTTGACGAAGCACCAGAAGAGGTAAAAAAAATAGAAAATTCCTTTATGAAATGCACCATTATTTGTTTAAAGTTATAAATTTTACCAAGGAACAGTACTCTTTGAATTGGTATCTGACCACGATAGCATTCTTCAAAATCTGGCCTCTTATTTCACGCTGTAGGCCGTGTAATAATTCTGGGGGTCACATCTTTCACCTAATTCAGCAGTACATTCCGAAATATTTTTCCAATCCATACTTTCAGGAGGGGTGTAGTTTTGGGGGGACCTTCTGCGAAAAAAGTTGTGTAAAGCGCAACACGCTATCAGCGTTGTGCATCTTAAAATTAATACTTGTGGGGAAAATACGAAATCGCGAAGCCAAAATTCCGAACGTGTTTTCAACAACACGCCTCGCCTTAGATAGGTAATTGAAAATTCTTCGCTCCCTTGTTAATGTTTCTCGCCGATACGGTTTAAGAAGTTCTCGACGCCAACAAAAACATGTCCTAAAACTCTGCTTGAACTTCCAATGCACCAGGGTTTTGGAATTCTCCTCCATCTGAGCTCCTACAGTTTTTGCCTATATCAAAATACAACCAAAAAATAATGGAAATAGAAGTAGTAGTACCTCCTCCATGACGATATCACACAAATCTGAGCGAAATATACAGATATCTCTGCACCATGTTGACGCTTTAAAAATTGCAACGTTTTCATTCCGTCTTAAGACTGCGCAGACAAAAGGTTGTGCAAAACGTAGCGTGTGGACCGGCCTGTAGAGCTACACAAATTTTCAAAATTAAATTAAAAACAAACAAAGTCCATTTAAATCTATTTTGATTTTTTATTACATGTCAATTTTACTTAATGTTTTACAACTTTCAGTGTTAGGATACGTTATTATATTACTTCTAAAATCTTAAAAATATAATCTTTTTTTATTTAGAATACAAAAGTACTACATAATAAATAAAAAGAAACACCAGTCATTTCTCATTTTGTTTTAAGCAATATTATGCCGGTGTACAGAAACTTTAGCACAAATAATTTGGATATTTATTTTTTTACTATAATACTTAAACTTATTATTTTGTTATAATATAATTGAAGCACCTAGATCAAGTCGAAACTGTGCAATGTTATCTAAAGCCTTTTCTTTGTGTTTGAAATTAGTATTTACTTATGTCTTTGCAGATTGAGGTTTTTTTTAGTAAATGCACTTTGCACATTTCACAAAAAGGGAATACATGTTTTAATGTTTAAACATTAAAGTTTTTTTAAACAATATATAAAAACCACACATAAAATGTATGTTGTTTTATTTTATTTTAAAAGCTTTGCTTAAACTTGGACTCTACGTACCACATATGTATATATTTTTTTTTTGTAAATCTATACAGATTCTTATTTTTCTTTCTTAATATATCTTGCTACAAAAAATATGTTCCATTTGTTAAGAGGTGTCATTTTTTAATATTCGTTTATATTTACTATTTATTTCGTTGGTCCAAGTGGTGAGGATTTGTTTAAAAATACATTTTTATTGTGCATATCCATATAAACATTTTTTCCAATTATTTTTTTTCTCGAGTGTATACTTATCAAATATATACTAAAATATAAAAATTAATATATTACACACAATAGCTTTGTTGCTAAATTTTTTTTTTAAATTTATAAATATATGCCTCTACAAAGATATGCGGGAAAAATGATAATTTGGTTTTAATTAATGATTTCCGTTTAAAAAAAAAAATTGTCAAGTCGGTTATTTTAATCTGTTTTTTTTTTTTTATATGATTTAACATACTAGCATATAGGTACATTGTTTTTTTTAATTTAAATAATTTGTCATTTAATAGCTGCATGAACATAAATTTCTTAATTAAGTCTGTGATTTCAAATTGGTAAAGAGTTAATGAATAACGCTAGATTCATTAATTGTAACAAAAAAGGAAAGGGATATTTTCCTGACGGATATTTCTTGAGATATAAGATTGGGATAAGCTTTTCAAACTTCGAAAAGTAGTAATGCGAAATTTACAGTATATTTGAATATTACATTAGTAATTAGAATAGGTTTAGAATATAGAAATTGTTACAAGCTTTGGTCGTTGTAGTATAGACGCAATAGATATGAAAAAAAGCAAACCAAACCTATCTAGATCGAAATTAAAAGTAAAACACTGTTTTTAAAAGCTTTTTTATTTTTGCTGGGTGAGTAATGTGAAGCAAAGTTTCACTGAACACATCCAGTTCCACAATCCATGACTACAGTCCACAACAAGATAGCTGTAATCTTTTTTTCGTCTGTCATTTTGACTTTTCGTTTTTTTTACTGAATTACATCTTCCAACAAAGTCATGCTATAAATCGAGCGGAATCGTCTTTTATTTGAGTGCAACTCATCAGGTTATGGGCCCAGCTCATAACAACAACGAAGAGGAAACTCAACACAGAAATATTTATTTATTTGATGGAAATTATCCATATCAAATTATAGGAATAGTCATGAGCTCTTCTGGTTCACATGGTCGGATACCTCTTCTAAATGGAGACAACTACATCACTTGGAAGGCACAGATGGAAGCTGTACTTCATCGTGGGAGATTTTTACAATATGTAATAAGTGAAATTACACGCCCAGAACATGTCGGAACGGAGCGGACGCAGTGGGATGACAAGGATTTGGACGAACGCGCGGAGTTGCTTATCGCAATGGAAGCAAGTATCGTAGCCCTAACGGCAAATTATAAAACTTCGAAAGAAGTCTGGGATTACAGTAAGTATTTTTTTTTTTTTCATAATTGTGTTTGTCTATTTATTTATTTATTTTACAATTAGAAACAAAATATCTAAAACTAATCAACGGCAATATGAGTGGCTGGTGGAGCTAATGCATTCAATGCCAGACATTGCGCGAGTTACGTTTGCCACCTGATCCCCTTATCACCCACCAAACAAGTCAACAAACCACCCAACCACCCACCGCATACATAACTTCAAGAACGACGACATCCGGTCACACGCCGATCATGTGTTGTATGTATTGTATGTATTGTACATTGTGAAATTCACAAAATTGTAATATCAAATGCAAACGACACCTAATTTTGAATCCAAAATTCGTGGTATCAACTTGCATACGATAGGTTAGATGTTTAAGAAAATATTATAAGCACCTCAGGGCTCAGTTGTTCCTGAGCACGAGAATAAACCGGTCGTTATAGCGTTAAACCCAAAATTAGTTTTTTTTTAATAAACCCTCCCACGGAGCACATAAGTGGCGCAGTCGGCAGTCCGGTGAAGTTTTATACGTGTTACAAACTAAAAACGAAAAAAAAAAAAAAAAATACCATATCTATTACCGCATCGCGTAAACTAGAACTATTGTGCACAAAAAAAAAAGAGACAAAACCGGTGAACCTATAGTGTAGTGCATCTGTACCGCTCATCGAATAACTCTCCACTAGAAACCAATGCTGGAAACCTTCGCTATCTTTGGATGCATGCATGTAAGCTTTGTTGTTAAAGAAAGTTGCGATCCCAAACGCAGGACATCCCAACAAATAATACATAAACTGCGATCCCTAATGAAGGACACTCTAGTTATAAAATACCTATATTAATCTTACACATTCACTTTTATTTTTACTAAGCATACATATTGTATATATATTCTCAAAAAAAAAAAGTACACATAATTAATTGCTCTACCGAATGCCTACGCTACCTAATCCAAAACAGAAAACCTTTTTCCCATATAATTTAAGACGTATTTCAAAAAGCCTAAGCTCCATTCCTGACATTTAACATTTCTTCTTCAACCACCAGTTCAGAAAACGTTTCAAATTTAGCAACCCCAGCTCGGGTTCAACCAAGTGTCAATTATAGCGAGATATTGAATTCTCTGAGAATCCCCGACGCTATAAAGGACCTCCCAAAATTCGACGGAAACCCGCGACTTTTGTTCGAGTTCCTAAATAATGTCGAGGAGATACTCCTCTACAGATAACACCCCATATGGCCAAATACTCTTGAGAGCCATCCGAAACAAAATAGAAGGTCAAGCAAACGAAGTCCTCAACATGTATGGGAATCCGCTTGTATGGGATGATATAAAGGATGATATATTGCATTACTCGGATAAGCAAACTGAAACCTCGCTTATCAAAGATAAGAATGTAATCAAATCGAAGAAGGATCTGTATACCGAGATGTGTCTTAACTCTTTTCTGTGTGCCCTTAATGAACCCCTCGGATCTAGAGTGAGTGCTATGCAGCCTAGCTCATTAGCCACTGCTCTCACGTGCTGTATTAAAGAGCAAAATATTTCTTATCAGAAAAGGACTCAAAATCCGACATACACACCTTATAATTCTAATAACCCTCGCCAAAATCAATCCAAACCGAACTATCCGATACATCATAACAACTCGCAAGAGAATAAAACAAATCCCAAACTGCCTCAAAACAGAGAACAACAAACAAGATTCCAGACAACCAAACCACCCTCACAGAAACAGTAATAATAGCCAACGAAGCAGACATCAAAAACCTGGATCTATGTCACGCCATCAACCAAGTACCAACACCAGTGAACAGCATAAATTCAAGAATACGTAGTCCGAGTCAACAAACACGAAACCCTAATTTTAACCTTCAAGAAATTAACAATTCAAATTCAAATTCAAATTCTTTTTAGCAGTTAGATAATTTCTTTAACAATGATCCAACCAACATTATTGAGACCCAACATTTTTCCAATGTAGCCTCGAAGACCCCACAGGATACTTGAACCCAACCAAATACCCAGTAACGTTACCCTACATTTATATTTCCTCACCCTTTGGCAGACCCTTACGATTTCTTCTTGATACAGGGGCATCAACATCCTTTATCAACCCCGAATACATTCCTCCAAATAATCAACTCAGTTGCGAACCCGTGAACATCACTGCAGTTTTCAAAAAATACCAATTAGATAAGCAAGTCAGTCTTCCAACCTTTGTCGAATTCCACCAAACAGGTTTTCTTAAATTCCTTATCTTTAGGTTTCACAATTTTTTCGACGGTCTTTTAGGTTTGGATGCACTTTTATCGATCAACGCGAAAATCGACCTGGAAAACAGAATCTTAATTAAATATTAATTAATAAAAAATTCTTCTGTTAAGATAAATCTCAAACCAAATTACTCATCTGGCAAGTTAACAAATAAGAATCTCCGCAAATAGCAAGATTCTCGCGAAACTACCCGTCCCACAATGTAACGGCAGTATATTTATAGATTCTACGGAATTAAAACCTGACCCTTTTTTAACACAGGGACTATACAGCGCCGAAAACGGCTATAGTACTGTGGAGCTCATCAACTACTCCCCATCCGATCAAGCCATTATCTTAGAAGAACCATTGTATGCGGAGCAATATGAGTCCGCAAACTTCTTTGAAATGTTTAATTTCGACATAAGACCAGAACAACAAATATCCACTTAATTCGAGCCGATCACCTAAATCCTGAAGAACGAAAGAAAATTCTCAAAATCTGCAAAGACTACAGTAATACGAGTATAATATACATAGAAGGGGAGCCATTGACATTTACAAATCGAATCAAACATCAGTCCTACAGTTACCCATTTGTGCACAAAGAAGAAGTAAAAGACCAGATTTCCAAAATGTTAGAACAGGGCATAATGACATAGCTATTTCCCATGGAGCTCCCCTGTGTGGATTGTCCCAAAGAAACAGGACGCCAGCGGTAAGCAAAAGTGGAGACTGGTTATTGATTACAGGAAGGTCAACGAAAAGATCATATCGGACCGCTACCCCCTACCTAACATAAACGAAATCTTAGACAAATTGGGCAAATGCTTATAATTCACCACTCTCGATCTAGCAAGTGAATTTCATCAGATCGAGATGAACCCCAAACATATACAGAAAACCGCGTTTACCATTGAAGGAGGGCACTATGAGTACCACAGAATGCCTTTCGGACTAAAAAACGCCCCATCGACATTCCAACGCGTGATGGATAACGTCCTCAAAGAACTCGTGGGAAAAATTTGTCTTGTCTATTTAGACGACATAATCATAATCATTTCGACAAATTAAGGCAGTCTAACTTCAAGATCCGAATGGACAAGTGCGAGTTTTTGCAAAAGGAAATAGCTTTTCTAGGACACATTATTACCCCTGAGGGAATCAAGCCGAATCCTGCAAAAATTCATGCTATTGTATTGGGTCTATAACTTAATTCGTGCGGTTTGCTAAGAGATGGCGTAACTTGTATTATTCTATTGTTATTATTTCATTGGAACATGCGTTGGAAAGCTACTGTCAATGTACGTCATTTCAGTGTATATCATTCATTTCAAGCGTAAAAAACAATAATTTTTTTTCACTCAAATATGTCGAACTTTGTGCCTGAAAAAGTGTTTTTGCGGGGAGATCTTCTTCATGAAGAAAACTGCTGCCGAAAGTCATCGTATTTTGGTGGAAGTTTATGGTGAACATGCGCTAGCTGAGCGAACGTGGAAAAAGTGGTTTGCACGATTTAAAAGTGGTGATTTTGGCTTGGAAGACGATGAACGTCCTGGGCAGCCAAAAAAGTTTGAAGATGAAGAATTGGAAGCATTACTCTATGAAGATTGTTGCCAAACACAAGAAGAGCTCTCAGAATCTTTGGGTGTCACTCAAGCAGCCATTTTAAAACGTTTAAAAGCAACGTTCAAAAGCAAGAGAATTGGGTTCAACATGAACTCAAGCTGAGAGACGTCGAAAGGCGGTTTTACATGTCCGAAGTGCTGCTGGAATGCAACAAAAGGAAGTCATTTTTGCATCGGATTGTTACTGGTGATGAAAAATGGATCCATTACGATAACCCCAAGCGCAAAAAATCATATGTGAAACCCGGCCAACCAGCCAAATTAACGGCAAAGCCGAATATCCATGGCGCGAAGGTAATGCTCTGTATTTGGTGGGATCAGATGGGTGTGCTGTATTATGAGCTGCTAAAACCGGGTGAAACCATCAATGGATAACGCTACCGAACACAATAAATCCGTTTGAAGAGAGCAGTGGCCGAAAAAACGCCCGGAATATGCGACCAGACACGAGGCAATAATTTTACATCATGACAACGCTCGGCCCCACGTTGCTATTCCGGTTAAGAACTATTTGGAAAACAGTGGATGGGAAGTCTTACCCCACCCGCCTTATAGCCCAGACCTTGCCCCTTCTGACTACCATTTGTTCCGGTCGATGCAGAACGCCGGAAAAATGGGAAAAAGTCATAGCTTCAGATGTGCAATACTTTGAATAATACTATTGTACATGTTTTTCTTAAATAAACGTTCAAATTTTGGAAAAAAAACCGCACGAATTTATTTATACACCCAATATAAAAAACTTCCCTGTCCCCAAATCCCGTACCGAAATTAAAGCCTTCCTAGGGTTGATCAGATATTACAGAAAGTTCATAAAAGATTTGGCAAAACTAACAAAACCATTAACAAACTGTTTAAAAAAAAGGGAGCGGAAATTAAAATCGATCAAAATTGTATGAACGCCTTCGAAACCTGCAAAGATTTACTGATTAACGACCAAATTCTACAATATCCAGGTTTCAGCAAACCTTTTATACTCACAACCGATGCAAGCAACATTGCGTTGGGAGCTGTCCTATCTCAAGGCAGAATAGGAAGCGATAAACCTATTTGCTTTGCTGGTCGCACCCTTTCAAGTAGTGAGTGTAATTATTCCACTATCGAAAAAGAACTTTTGGCCATTGTCTGGGCCACAAGTTACTTTCGACCATATCTATTAGGGAGAAAATTTCAAATAGTCACGGGTCATAGAGCCAAACTCAAAACTTGTGCGGCAGCACTGAAGCATGTAGGAACAAATGAACTGAAAAAGGAAACACATACATGAGCTCCTGGTGAAACGAAACGGACCAGTGGTAAGGTAACGCTTGTGTCAAATAAAAAATAAATCTGTTGTTCATAGTCTTATTTTAATAAAAGTTCTTTAATGTACATATATACCTATAGTTTACATTATTTTAGTTTTTAAGGAAACATTTAGTTTCTCGCACTGCTCACTGCTTTTTTGTTAATTTGTTTATAGAAATAATACTTTTTTTTAAAGAAATTATAGTAATAAAATAAAAATTACTTTTATTTAACAACAAATTTTCAAATATTTGTTCAACGAAGTATCTTTACTAATATCCAGTCACTAAATAACAAATAATATCTATTAAATATTATACGTTTCCCAGACGTATCGTTATGATTTCAGGTGTAAAAAAATAACGTTATGAAAGCATTTTCGAAACATACGACATGACCATAAGAAAAATGGAAGCAGATACTGAAACCGAAATAAAAGACAAACATTCTTATGATGAATTAGAAGAGTGCTGCATAAATGCAAAGCTGCGTGCTGTCACTATTAGTGAACAACCCAATTCCAAATTGACTGCAAAAGACGTTCATGAACTACAAGATATATCAGTAGAAATACAAAACCAGAAGAACTTTTGTTCCAAAGCACTGGAGTCGATACCTAAAAGAACTCAAGGGGTACTCATATCAATCTTTGGAGTAACAACTATACTCGCAACAACTCTAGCAATCTGGAAAATTTGTTGCAAATCTGGACAAGCAACATTTACAATTTTAATCGACGACAACGAAGGGGACCCGAAATTACGTTGAGTGTGACGAGCTGCGTTCGGACTTTACTTCGATCGAAATAGATCTACTTCGATTTCAAGAAATAAAAAAAATCTACTCCCATACTTCGCTTTGCCCAAGATCTACTTCTATTTTTCGTTAACAGTTATTTTTTAACCAAATAACGATGACAACACTGAACTGATAACTCAAAGCTTCAACACTGTCTTGCTCCTGTCACCTAGCCTACGTTGCTATTGCTACGTTCGTTACTCTTACTGCAAAAAAAAAAAAAAAAAAAAACTTTAAGGTGACTTAGTTTCTTTTTTTTTCTGTTCGCGTTTCTCTCTCTCTGGTACAGAATTGTAGAATTGTGTAAGTGCGAGTGCGAATTTGTGAATTTCAACAACGACGAATAACTGTAACTGTAAGTAAAACATTGATTTCTTGAATTCGCTTGACAAGGCATGCTCTTGTTAGATGTTAGGGAATGAACTTGCGGTTTGTTATTGTTTGCAGTTGCGATTATTTAGATCTATTGTGCAAGCAATTTATTACAAATGCTTTTCAAGAAAAAAAATTAATGAAATGGATAAATATTTAACCAAAAAGTAAGAATGGTAACAAAAATGTTTAAAATAAGTGAGTGTTTTAACGGCTTATTATTTTAGACAAAATTCTACGAATGAGAAGAGCCGTATCTCCCTTCAAAAAAGTTCAGATGGAGACACCGGCTAGGTAGTGAAGTTTTACGTAAATGCGTTTTTGTATTTTTTTGTATTCGGTTATAGAAAAACACAAACGGTTTGCGAAGAAACTGACTTATCCTCTTGCTCAACCATGGTGGCAGATGAAATTTCAGACGAGGAATTGGAAAATAATATAACCTGCAAGAAATATAACCAAAAATATAAAACTGAATGGGAATCAAGTAGGAGATGGTTTAACAAGGAGGGAGTTTTTCAAAATGCTTACTGCAAGTTGTGCAAAAAAAACTTTAGCCAACAACATCACCAACTTAGAACGACATGCAAGTTCCCATAGTCACAAAAAAAAAGAAGTTGAGTGTAAGAACCAAACACATTTACCACAAATCGTCGAAAAATTGGAAAATGCTGAAGCAAGCAAGGACACAAAATTGAAAAAGGAGATTACAATGGTAATGTAGTGTGTTTCAAATTGTTTACCTTTTACCACCATGGACACACTGCCGGGCCTGTTTAGTGTTCTCACGCAAGACAAAGACACCTCATATAAAATTAAATGTTGTTCCAAGAAAGCAACAGAATTAGTTAAACTTATTTCGAACTTTAGCAAGAAGAATTTAGCACGAAGACTTCGCAACAAATTTTTTTCGCTCATTATTGATGAAAGCACCGATATTAGCTGCAAAAAGTAAAAAGTGTTTAGTTTTAGTTGTTGGGCACCAAGAACTCTGTTCAATTAAAGACGATTTTTTTGGGTTGTTAGAATTAGAAGATTCGTCGGCAACTTCAATTGCCAGTGCTATAAAAAAATACTTATTGGAATTAGAAATTCCTTTCGAGAATTTAATAGGTTTAGGAACTGATAATGCTGCTGTTATGAATGGCTCGCTGAATGGAACACATCTAAAATATTTGAACGAAAATCTCTTCTATTTGGGTTGTACTTGCCATTCTCTAAATCTTTGCTCAAAAGCAGCATCAAAACAAATTCCCCTTGAAATTGAATTATTAATTAAGAACATTTTTAATTTTTTCTCGCATAGCTCTAAAAGACTTTCTGAATTCAAGACTTTTCAGGAGTATTTTGAAATAACCGAGTACAAAATTTTGAACACATGTACCACTCGATGGTTATCGGTTCAGGCAGCAGTAGACAGGGTTTTAGAACAATGGACAGCTCTAAAGCATTATTTTTTATTATTGTCATTTGAAGAAAAGAGGGAAAATAATATTGAAACATTGGCAGAAAGACTAAACGATGTGAATAAATCCTATTTGTTATTTTTATCTTATGTTTTAAATATTATTAATAAAATTAATAGAATTTTTCAGTCAGAAAAAACTACTATTCATCTTCTTCTTCCGTCAATTAAGCAACAATTTTTAAACTTGCTTTTATAAAAATTGAGTTTTTAAGTTGTGAAGTGGATTACGAAAATCAGAACTTCCAGGTTTCTATTGAAACAATATTTTGTGGGATAGAATTTGAGAAAAATGAAAAAAATATTTCAAAAAGAAATATTTTGCAAATTAAACGAAATATTTTAAAATACTATATTACTCTTTGCAACCAAATCAAACTAAAATTTTCTTTTGACAATAACAAATTAAATTTAATACAGTATTTGAACCCTCAAAAAATTCAAGAAGGAGAATTACCTTCAATTTTAAAACCTTTTTTATAACATTAGCAATACAGATCAAAAAGATTTGGTTAAATTTTGGTATTCCTTAATAGGAAAATGTAATCAAATAGAAGAGATTTTGTTCAAAAATTTGTCTGAACAAACTTTGGTTGTTTTACCCCACAGTTTGTTTTTTTTTGTTTTTGTTACCAATCATATTTTTAAATAATAAAATGTGTTAAAAATGAATTTTTATGAAAAATAGCAAATAAAAAAAATTAAAACAATCTTCCTGTATTTACTTCGCAAATTTTGATTTTACTTCGCTTTTTTTCTGTACATATGTTACTTCGAAATTTTATATCAGAAGTCCGAACCCCGGTGACGAGTACACCAAGGGGCTCAATAGAATCTAAGGTTAAAATATCCTTAGATGTGTCTTAAAGGAGTACGTGTTATGTATGCGCCAGACGCTAACTCAGCATATTACCCCAGACGACGAATAAGCTTCCCACGACACCTGTGACAAGTTTCCCATGATAGCGAAAATTCTAACATAAGTAATAAAAAATGCATAAATAGAAGTGGTCAACAAGTTCACGAAGAATAAAGTTATTAACTAACATACAGATAAGTTCTCGGGCAATCGTTTGTAGTAAAAATTAATAAACAGTATAAAGAGTAAAAAAAATTGCAAGTGTATAATTTTTTTAATACTTTGTTTTTGGCCGTACTTTATTATTGGTCGGACTTTGTTTTTGGTCGTAATTTGATCGTACTCGTATTTACTCATATTCATTGATCAACGTCTCCGTCCGTTTGAAGGAAATACCAGAAGGGTGGACCCCTCTCTTTCAGCTGGCCTGACGACAACACAAACGCACCCTCTACAACATCTATTTTTTTTGTGCGTGCTTCACGAGACATAACACTAGTACTGCGAGAAAACCAAAAACCATTTTCCTTTCATCCAGCCAAATGAAACCGTTGTTTTCAATGTAAAATAAACCCAACTTTTCCTTCTTGATTCCACTCCTGGCTGAGTGTAACTACATTTACAAAAAGAACGAAAAAGCGTTTTCATATCTTTTAGTGCAAACGAACAAAAAACGGAAAAAAACGCAGAAACGAAAAAAACCGAGAAAACGATAAAGTTCAGGTGAAGTAGTTAGTGTATGTAAGGTAACACGACATCGGTGATTTTCCCAAACACCTAAGAATTGTGCAAGAAAACACCTCCACGAGCATCCGGTCATTCTTCATCCACATGATTTACTTGTCATTTCAGTACACAAGTCGGCACATGACCCCTTCTCATATTTCCCATGCACATCATTTACCACAGTGGATTCCACCACCTGAAACCCACTCTGTGTTCCCACACCGAAATCTGCTGATCCCACACATTTCCTCACGATTGCGATGCTCCACATTAGAATAAGTTAGGTGTTAAGTCAAATTGTTAGTTTCCAGTAGTCAGTTGTTAACCCTCTAATGGGTAAGACCGTCTCAAGACTGCCTTCAGTTTTTTGCCTCCTACGTCAAACTCAATATTTGTTTTTGCTTTAAACAACGGAAACTTGTTTTTGTTTACTTTTCTGCACATTTGTGTATATGTATCAGTTAACGAGCCACGATTCCACGAGTCGAAAGATAACAAGTCACCTTGACTTCATGCATGCACTCGTGGACATTGTATTCCACCCCCCAACGTAAGTCGCCGTAACACGAAGCGTGTGACGGAAACTAACAATTGTTTCCCACTACTCCAACTGGGAAACTGCTGATGCAACTTAAAACCCTTTCACGCGCTATACACCAAATGCGTCGATACGAAGGTGTGGAGTAGGATAAGTTAGACTTTAAGTGGAGCTCTAATTTGGGAATCTTGAAATAAAGTCAGAGTAAACTATTGATCCGCGTTTTATTTGAACGAACGGTCGGTTGTTCGCCACGGGCTTCGGCCCGTGGGTATTTTTTTTAGATGTTGTGATGCCAACATCTTTAACTATATCACTTCACATTGACCACGCGTTTGAGTGCTGTCAACACTTTAGTGCACAAGTTCATCGAATTTCTATCGGAAATTATTTTTTTATTTTGCTAATTTTTAATTGTTAAAAAATATCAGTTAGAATCAAAAAATTTAACACCTAATTCTACTGTAAGTAGTTAATATAATTTATTTAAGTTTAGTTATAAAGTTGAAGTGATTTAACAGTCTTCTGAAAGCAAAAAATTCAAGACCGTCCCTAGACCAAAAAAAATTTAATTTGGAAGCCTTGATTGATGATCAATTGGCTGAATTCATTGCCATCCACTTCATCTGCATTTCCGAATTCGCGCTCCAAATCTCAAAAAATGCCAAGATCTACCTTGCCATCGTTTGAGATAACTGGGCCAACAATTCAGCCTTCTTCATGCATCACTTCCATTGAGTGTCAAAAGCCTTGATATGCCAATGGAAATCTTTAGTTGGTTTTTTACTGACGAAATAATTGAGCTCATCACTGAAGAGACAAATCGTTGTGCTTTGATGAAAAACATTAACTCCGGTTTCAAAACTTTTGCCGAAGAAATAAGAAGTTATATTGGAATAATAAGTTATATGTCGCTATAGCATTATCCTAATATTGAGAGTTATTGGAGCAAAAATGCCTTCCCATCGATTCAAAAATGTATGTCATTAAATCGATTTACTACAATCAAGAGGTTTTTATGTTTTCAAGATGAATCAGAACATAGAGAAAAAGGTGAACCTGGCTACGACCCTTTGTTTCGCATCCGTAGTCTGGCCAACAAACTCAACGAACGGTTCGATGCAATCCCAAAAACAGCTAGACTTTGTGTCGATGAACAAATATGCAGCACCAAGACGAAACACCATCTTCGTCAGTATATGCCAAACAAACCCCATAAGTGGTGGGTCAAATTGTTTGTTCTCTGCGATTGAAATGGATTTGCTTACCGTTTTGAGGTGTACAACGGCGCAGGTGATAACGTCATTTTATCTGGCACACCGGATCCAGGAGGTACTTCCAATGTTATTGTTCGGTTATCACAAACAATTCCTGAATTTGCAAACCATATTGTTTACTCGTACTTCGATAACTTTTACACATCGCTTCCTCTTTTAGTATATTTACGAGCCCGAGGAATCTTCAGTTTAGGCACATTGAGAGGTAATTTTTTATATTGGTTTTTGGAGATAAAATTAATTTTTGTTTTTTATAGCTAATCGTATACCAACGTGTAAGTTGCCGACTGACAGTCAAGTAAGTAAAGAAAGTAGAGGTTATTCCATAGAATATATGACATTAATCGATGGAGTGGATGTAAATACGGTTTTATGGTAGGATAACAAGTGTGTACGTTTGGCATCCACCTATCTAGGCATTGAATCTTTTGAAAGATTCAATCGTGATGAAAACAAAGCAAATGCAGCTCGATACGATAGAAAGCAAAAATTATTCATCGAAATCGACTGCCCCCAAATTATCCGCAAGTATAATGCTCATATGGGTGGAGTAGACCTCAGTGATGGACTTATGGGTCGATACTCATCATATTCGAGTTAAACCTGCAACATCATGACGAGGCTAGTTTACCATTTTATTGATATGAACGCAACGAACGCATATGTTCTGTATAAACGAATTCGTGTCGAAAAACTGAAGAATTTGTCTGGAGAACAGCTTCTGAAGCTTCCACAATTTCGAGAAGAAATAGGTGCCGGACTTGTTTCCTTCAAGGAAAAACGACCGGTAGGACGACCATCATCGACTCAAAATGTTGAGCAACCATCATTAGCAGTTCCTGGCAAATCCAATTGTGGAAAAAGAGCTGTTCACCCTATTGCTGATGTTCGTTATGATGGTGAAAATCATTTTTCAATTTGGGTTGATAGAACCGAAAAGAAAAGGTGTAAGAACTATAAAAAGTCTGACACACAGATCGTTTGTTCCAAATGTAACCTTCACATGTGCTGTACTCCTAACAAAAATTGGTTTTGGGATTATCACCACAGACAATAAAACACTTTATAATTGATTTCTTGTTTTTTGCAAATAAAAATATTTCAATTATAAATTCCATCAAAGTAATTTCTTTACACGTAAACCGACATAAACCGACGTAAACCGACAAATAGAATTTTTTAACGAAAATTAAAGTTTATGCGTATATGTCAGAGTATGACACATTTGTGTCAGTAGGTTGCACTGTGTTTTAGGCCACATTGTGAAGACAAATAATAAGAGCAGTTGAATAAAGGGTAGCTCCATGAAGAGATAAGAAGAGATCGGGAGAAAATACAAATCTGTGTGTGCTCAACAGCCACTTGATCTGTGTGAGACGCCGCGAGTGGATGCGCCACAGAATTCTTCTGCGATCAATTAATACTTTTGTGCTTTGTAAAGTTCTTTTCTATCATATTACCTATATCTACGTGAAAAAAAAAATTATCAACTTGATCCGATCACTTTCACTGTTTTGCCCGTTCGAGAGTCAAGTTACATCTGAATAAAGAGGATAATCCTCATAAAAAAATATTTTTTTAAAAACTTTTTAATTAAATGTTTTAACTTGTATCAGCTTTCCAAAAAAAAAAAAACAGAAAAGCGCACCAGACATTAGATCAGTAAAACGAAAATTGTATATTCCCACAGTTATTTGGATTTTGATTAATTAGCGAAATGAATGCTTCCCATTCCCACATTACTGTATTTTAATGAAGTAACAATATGAAATTATAAATTAAGGTAGCAATAAGAAATCAGGCGAGTTGAGTTTTGTAAGTGACACGATTATGTTGAATTGTTAATATCTAATGTCTAATATCTATATTAAATAAATACATTCATTAATTTAATTCGTTGTGTTTATTATTGGACATTCGATTTTGTTTTGGACATTCACTCTTAATAAACTTCGCTGTTAATAAAATTCGTTACGTGCTAACAAATTTCATCATTCCTTAATCTCTGACGGTAAGGCCAGAAGTCTAGGACCCGACTTAATACTGGCCCGAAGAGGGACTTTGTGCATTCTCTTTTTTTTATTTGTGCGTTCCTGAATGCAGGCATAACAGTAGTTACTATGTATATAAACTGTTTGTTTATGAAGAAAAGAACGGTTACGTTTTTATGAGATGAGAAACAGTTTTTTTAAATAGTTCGTTTTATTTATACCTACTCCTACAATAGTATATAGTAATCGGAATATACAAGACGTTAGTTGCGATCGGTTGACAGAAGCATAAGCATACAGTTTGCTGCAATATTTGTCAGCGTATAAATTTCGCCACAAAAGAAGGTAGGTTCCTGACTCATAAAGTGAAAATTTATTCGAGTTTATATATTTTTAGATCCAGATATTTTCAATCAATTAAAATGGAGCATGACAGAGATAAGGCGCCTGAAGCCAAAAAATTTAAACCTTCCGATGGAAATGGAATTAAGGTAAAAGGGTTTTTTGCCGGATTCTTTGCAACCAAAATGGGACAGACAATGCAAATCAGAGACAACGCACCAAAAGATAATAAATACATAAATGAAATAAGAAATTTTTCATTGAAATTCCTTTCTTAAAATGTGTACTTAGTTAAACCAGATGGTATGAAAAACGAATCGAAAGTATTAAAGTTAAACAAATCGTTGTATGGTTTGAAGAAATCACCCAAGTACTGGAACCAAAAATTCAATAACTTCATGACGAATCTAGGATTCAATCGATGTAAATCCGATTACTGCCTATATTTTAAATCAGCAAGAAAAATTTTCGTGTTATTATACGTTGACGACTTGATAATAATAGGAGAGCATGAAAGTGATGTCAAAACGATAAAAGAAAAGTTTCAAACTATCTAGGCATGAATATAGTACAAGACAAAAATAAAATAACTATTGATCAAAAGGATTACCTAAAGAACCTGCTTGTTAAATTCAATATGGAAAATTGCAAAGCAGTTACGACACCAATCGAGCCTAATACAACTATTACTAAAGAACCGTCTAATGATTCAGAACTAACATCCAGATGCAGACAGTTAATAGGATATTTAATGTATTGTATGTTAACATGTAGACCTGATTTAGCTTTTTCAATTAGCTACCTCAACAGATATCAATCATCCGGCAACGAGGAGCTTTGGCAAGCACTTAAGAGAGTCCTTCGCTATATTCAAGGTTCCTCGGACTTAAAATTGTTTTTTGAAAAGCGAACTTCTGAAACATTGGTTGGCTATGCAGATTCGGATTGGGCAGGTGACAAAGAAGATCGCAAATCAACATCGGGCTACGTGATGATGGTATATGGTTGCACAGTTTCCTGGTCATCGTCGAAGCAGCAGTGCGTGGCACTATCATCTACAGAGGCCGAGTTTGTGGCACTGGCATTGGGCATATCAGAGGTTTGCTGGATTAGAAATTTATTAATTGAAATTGGACTTAATGATAAAAATGAACCAGTTGTAATTTTTGATGATAACCAATCTGCTATATTTGTTTCGAAAAACCCAGAAAATCATAAACGCCTTAAGCACATTGATATTAAATACCATTTTGTTAGAGATAAAATTTTGAAAAATATTATTGATGTAAAATATATTGAAACTAATAGCCAAGTTGCTGACGGACTCACTAAACCGTTAAATAAGAATAATTTAAACAAGTTTTGTAAAGTGTTAAATCTTAAATAACTTTTAATTGTATAAAATTTTAATTGAGGAGGGGTGTTGTAATAATATTACGTCACATCTAAGTGTTAAATTATAATAACAAAGCAATCAAAAGTTAACCCCCTCTGGTGAGTTTTTTTTATGATTCTGAAATTCTAAGTAAACTTTTTCCTCATTAAAAGATATTCCATACAAAAGGTAAAACGTGTCCATTTATTTAAACAAATTTTAATAGTTGCAGATAATCCTGACCACAACGACTTCGAAATAATTAAATCAAAAATTAATAATATCCTAGTAAATAGTAATAAACAAGTAGTAATAAATAAATCAACAATTGAGAGAATAAACGAAATTACCAATACTACAAATAAAATTGTTAAAAACTATCAAATAAATGAAAAAAATGACATTGTCAATCATATTAAATTTAAGCTAGAACTAATTAAGGAAGAAACGTCAATATTGAATATACCTTACACTGGGCAAAATCCGGAATAATAAATTCCTTCATTTTATCACTTAATGAAATAAATATAATAAAAGAGTTTTTTGAAAAAAAATGATATAGATTATATAAATATAGAAGATGCACTTGATTTTGCTGAAATAAAAATAGCAACCAATAATTATACTATACTTTATGTTATAAGTTTACCAAATACAGAAAAAGAATCATGTAAAAATATATTAATAAAACCTGTAAAACGAGGTAAAATTGCCTCAAAAATTATATATGAAAACATTCTACAATGTAGTACTAAATTATATGGAATAAGAGATACTCGTAAATGTAATTCAAATAATAAAATAAGCATATGTAAGAAAAATCAAATTGTAGATCTAAGCGAATCTTATTGTATACCTAATTTGCTCAGGAGCCGACCGTCTAACTGCACAGAAATAAGTAACCAACACATTGCAACAGTAGAAGAACTTTCCCCAGGAACAATACTATTAAACCAATTCAATGGAACGATATTCATCAATAATGAACCAACAAATCTGATCGGCAGCTTCATTATACAATTTCGTAATACAACAATTACCGTCAACCATCAATCTTACATCTTTAACGAAATTACAAGTACTCAGCCACTTCCTCCAATCTTGCACCCAGACTCCATCTCGGGACCATACGAAGAAATCTTAACGCTTCAAACTATGAAGGAATTACACCTTAAGAATACCGAAAACATAAAACTGATCGAAGACCAAAATCAATCTAGCTTCCTCATAAATTTTGGCCTTACCACCATGACGATTATCCTCTTGATAGGACTTATGACTTATGCGGTCGTTGACATCCTGCAAAAATCAATCAATAAGAAGTACTACGGTCATAGAAGCAAAAGAAGTTCCGGTGCTCGATGTGAGACCAGATTATCAAACAAGGTGACCAATGTCACCGCAAGAATTCATCAGGGCCAGTCAAATACCTTTCTTCTGAAAATGAGGATATTTCCATTTAAGGAGGGAAGAGTTATCACCTTACAAGTTTACGTTGCCAAATTCCATTCCCACAGAAATCATACAGGTGCCGGATGCACTGCACATGCCGTTATCAGACACCTAGTATCATCACACAGAATGTTTCCCAAGCTGCATTATTTGCTGACGCTATGTCTGCACCTGAGCAAAGAGCATTTCGCACCTTATAAATAGGAGCATTTAGAAATAAGTATCCAGAGTTATAATTAAGTCTCCAGACAGTGTTAACGTTTGTCTAATAAAAGTTGGCATTTAGCCGTAAGATAAAAATTGTTTTTTTTATGACTTATAATTAAATAAAAATGTAACTTGTATGAACGAGGGGTGAGAGTAACGAAGGTTAATATTCTAATTAAGGAGTACAACGGTTTAACTGACCTTGAAAACAATGATATCCAGCTAGCCGATGGGAGTGTTTGTAAAATCTTAGATAAGACGTGTTTCACACCTGCAACAGGTTGGCACTACTGGAACACAGTTTTAGACGATGTCATGTGCGACACTGCTCGACCATTCAGCCTACTATATCAGGGTCCTGCTAAGAAAGTATTGGACCGACAAACACTACCGCCTGTAACGTCTTATATTTTCAACAAGACTGGATCAGAGTTCGCTATTTCTGTTAAAGAAATGACTTTCTTTTGTGGTTACCTGAAGATTGCTCCGACAGAACACCCAAGGTTAGTGGTTATTGAAGAAGAATCCTGGGCAAGAATTGCAGTCAAACACACCCCGCTTAGTTCCATTGATGTTGACCTCATGACTTATACAAATACTAAGTTAGTATATGTATTAAGACAAGTTAAAACACAGACAGAATCGCTCTACCACACTATGCTTCAGGATAGGTGTCAATTAGAGCAACAGATTCTACGGAACTATCTTACTCTTGCAACTATTTCCCCTCAGGAGTTTTCGTATGATTACTTTAAGGTCCTGGTTACACTGCACTGGTTAGAGGAGAGGTAATTCATCTAATACAGTGCAGAGCTGTGGTTGCGACTCTGCGTCCGAATAACCGGACCTGCACTCATGAACTCCCTATATCCCACCAGGGCATTGATAGGTTTTTAAAGCCGCGTACCCTAATAGTAGTTGAAAGTTCAACCAAGCTCCCATGTAGCCCTCTCCTGTCGCTATTGTACAGGTTTTTAGGAGAGTGGTACGTCATAGATAAAACTGTCTCTGAAACAATTCAACCCCGGTATATCCGACCTTCTGACCCAGCCATCTGGGAATTTGAACAGATAGTTGATCTGGTAGATGCTGGTATTTATACGCAAGAACAGTTAAACGAGAACAAAAGAGCACTCCTGGTTCCCGATGAATCGAAGTCAACTATAAACAACCTGATCAATGCTGCTGCCACTTGGGAAGATGGGCACGTGACTTACCACGTTGCAAATGTTCTCACTGACCAAGACATATCGACATATTGGGAGTCGCGTCGGGGGGTTCTTTATGAATATATACCACCAATTGGGTGAGCTCGTCGGAGCTCTGATTGCCATAATTTTCGGACTTCGGGTACTATTATTCTTTCTCAATATTATTCTAAATTTCCTCCGGCTTCGGTATGAGAACCGTCCGCTTAGCGATCTTCTCTTTATCTGGTGGGGGAATATGATGAATTTGATCATGATAAGGAGGCAGTATAGACAGAAGGCTGCTGATACTCCCCCTCCTGAGCACTTAATGCTCCAACATCTCGACGATGCGCCTCCCTCTGCTCCGATACCTCACTTGTACCCACCAGTATAGTAAGACCGAAGTTTGACTACTGGTCCCCGAACACTGATGCCGGGACTTGTACTCCACAGTTGCAGTTGATAATGCCTAACCTTCTACAAAACTAAATGATTCAGTATCACCAAAATTAATTGTAATAATGTTACCCCTAACTCTAGAGTTTAATGTTAGATTTAAGATATACTCCTCTGGCATTTTATGTCTCTCGTGCCATTGTTTATACATTTATGTCCTCTTTCTTTACAGGATGGATCTATATTTTATATTTTATACTTTATAATGACAGTTTATCTTTTATACAGCCCATATTTCATCAATATCACAATATCAATATACTCACCGATATTTTTTTTGCCATTTCTAAATTCTTTGGACCGAAAAAGGAAAAAACTACACATTCATGCAAGACGGTGCACCTAGTCACACAGCCAAAAAAATCAAAGATTTCTTCGACAAAGAAAAAATTGCAGTATTCTCTCGGCCTGGGAATTCGTCTGATATGAATCCCATTGAAAATTGTACAATCCTTACAATTGTACAAATTTTAACAAAACCATGCTAATTAAAAATATTCGCAACATCTGGCAAAATAGCTCAGAAGTAATTGTGAAAAATATGTAAACAATGCCAGAACGAATTCGTGTGTTAGAAAAAAATTAAGGGTGGTGTGACAAAATATTAAATCAAAAAAATTGTCGCCTCTATAAATAATAAATAAATATGATAAATTTTAAGATTATAAAGTTACATTTTTTATTTCATGCTCCAAAATCAAAATCCGCAGCAATAAACAAAATAAATGTGAAAAAAATGCAGTGTTCCTAATATTTTGAAGACCCTCTGTAAATACAATTGGTTTGTTTTTATTTATAATACTGTTTAAAAAGTAAATAAAATTATGTTGTATATAATTAATATGGGGATATGGATGCAACCTTGCAAAATCCACCTCCTTCTGCGCGAAATTTTAATGCAATTAGTACACAAATAATGGTCTTCATTCGGAATATGGACTCACGATCATTGGCAATCCCTGCCTTAGTGTTGAAATATCGAAATATTGTCTCATATATTAGGTGCGCAGCTAATGATTTAATGCTCGACGAGTTGGGAGTTGCAATGTGGTAGAAAAGGACACACAATAAACGACTCCCTTTATTTTAACAAAGGAAACTTATTGCTGATGTTAATACGAGGGTTGTCTGAAAAGTTTCCGACCGAACAATGATACGAGTACAAGACATTTTTTCTTAAAACTTTTTTTTTATTTTTCTACATAGTCTCATTGTAACTCTACACACTTCTCCCAGCGGTGCTCCCAACTCTCTAACCCGTCCAAATTGTACTTGGCGTTTTTCTCTGCAAAATAATTGTTCTCGAAGGTGATTGCCTCCTCATTTGACGAAAATCTCTGTCCTCCGAGCGCAGTTTTTAGATGAGGGAACAAAAAGAAGTCGCTTGGGGCTAAATCTGGTGAATAAGGCGGATAGTCATGCAGTTCAAACCATAATTCATGGATTTTCGCCATGGCAACCGTTGAGGTCTGAGACGGCGCGTTGTCTTGGTGAAAAAAGATTTTCTTTTTCTGCAAATGTGGCCGTTTTTTCGCAATTTCTGCCTTCAGCTTGGCAAGTAATGATGCATAGTTTGCTCCTGTAATGGTTTTTCCTTTTTGAAGATAATTGATTAAGATAACTCCTTTACTATCCTAAAAAACAGTCGCCATCACTTTCCCTGCCAAAAAAAAAACAGTTTTTGCTTTTTTTGGAGCCGGCTCGTCCTTTGCAGTCCACTGTTTTGACTGAATTTTTGTTTCGGGCGTATAATGGTGTATCCAAGTTTCATCTACAGTAATTAATCGGGGCCAAAACTCGAATTTATTGCGCCTAAAGTGCGCCAACAGAGCATTGGAAATGTTCATTCGAACACGTTTTTGGTCTAACGTAAGCAATCGCGGCACCGAAAGCGCGGACAGCTTTCTTATGTTCTTTGGACACTTTCATTACCTCTACTATCTCTCTCACTTTAATTTGGCGGTCTTCTAACACAATTTGGTGAGCATTAACAATGTTATCGTTAGTGGTTGCAGTTTTTGGACGTTCATCATCGTCCAAGCTCTTACGGCCACGTTTAAATTCAGCTGCCCAAAATTTCACTATGGTAAATGATGGTGCAGGGTCCCCATACACAGAGTCCAACTCATTTTTGATTTGCGTAGGCGTATTGCCTTTCAAAAACAAGAATTTAATAACAGCTCGATACTCCATTTTTTCTATTTTCACAAAAAACACTCACATCGACTCACTCAAACGACTGTCAACTAAAAACTCCGCGTCCAAACTGACTGAAATTTCGGTAAGTAACTGTCAAAAGATGCACAACTAGCATGCACTACTGTAACCACACGACCACATGATAAAGAAAAAAGAAAATCGAAAATCAAAGAGACTACCGGTGATAGGTAGGAGTGGTAAAGAGTTCAGTTGAAGTACAGCACCTAATGCGCACGGTCGCAACTTTGTAAAAACCCCGAGTGAAATAAAGAAGAATTATAAAAACTCATTGTTTGGTTGTTTGTTTTTTTTTGTGTATTTGCATTTAAATTGGCCATCTGTTACACTACCTTTCATTGAAGAGTGCCGCTATCTTTACGTTGCGGTCGGAAAAATTTCAGACAACCCTCGTATGAAGGCGACATTTCGAATTCCTTGGAATGCCCTTTGGCCTTAAAAACGCCCCTTCAACTTTTCAACGCGTAATGGAGAACGTCCTAAAAGATTTGCAAGGGAAAATACATATGTTTAGTATACATGGACGACATCATTGTATTTTCCACTTCATTACAGGAACATATTTATAACTTGGAACTTGTCTTTAAAAACTCAGAGATGCAAATTTCAAAAAATTCAATTGGACAAATCTGAGTTTCTGCTGAAAGAAATTTCTTTTTTGGGGCATTTAGTAACCTCAAATGGTGTCAAACCAAACCCCCATAAAATACACGCAGTACAAAACTATCCTATTCCCAAGACGCCAAAAACAAATAAACTCCTTTTTGAGACTTCTCGGTTACTACCGAAAATTCATAAAGGATTTTGCCAACATCACTAAGCCAATGACCGAATGTCTACGTAAGGGAAACAAAGTAATTTTGAATTCAAGGTATGTTAGTTGTTTTGAAACGTGCAAAAATTTGTTATGTAACGATCCCATACTTCAATATCCAGACTTTTCTAAGCCATTCAACCTTACTACGGATGCAAGTAATGTTGCAATAGGCGCTGTGCTGTCTCAAGGTACTATAGGTTTGGACAAGCCGGTTTGTTACGCAAGCCGTACCTTGTCAAAATGCGAATGAAAAGCGTAATTAAAAATAGGTTATGGACAAAGTACTAAAAAACAAGGTAGTACTTGTGTATGCGAAACGTGCAAAACTGAGCAAATGAAATTCCTCCAAAGTTTTTTTTTTGTACTCTTTTTTATTGTCTTTTTTAAGTTATTTTATAAGACAATTTTGTTAGAATTAAGTTACAAATAAAATGAAAAAACTTTCATTTCAGTTGCGTTTTCATATTTTTACACCTAAAGAACATAACAGGAATATTATATGACGCCAAACTGAAACAATGAGACGAAGGCAACCAACGTCGCAATAGGCAGTTACACATGATCACGCTACACAACGGACAGATGTCGCCAAACATACGCTGAACACAAGACAATCTACCTAAAACGAAACGAACAACATACCATCGAATGCATACCAAAACCCTGCAACGAGATACACTAGACAAGATACATTTTCCTACATGTACATATATTAGTGACCCCGACTTAACCGTTGCTAGACTAGAGATTGCCAAAGGCTCCCACTGGCTGGCATCGGCATATCTTGGCCACGATCATGTGAGCCCTGTACCTGGTGATAACGTAGAAAGGGTGGTACTGGAAGCTGGAAGGCAAAAAACTGACCTCATCATCGGGTGTGACACTTATGCTCATCACACGGTATGGGGCACTACCGACATCAACGATAGACGTGATTATACTCGTATTATAAGTACTAACCTAATTGTTTGCAACATTGGCAATGAGCCCACTTTTATAACAATAAACTGAAAGGAAGTGCTACATACGTATATTACTCTTGTCACCGACAACATCACTCAAATGCTAACGAACTGGAACACTCATTTTCAGACCACAGATACATCCAATTCAGTCTGAGTGATGCTCTTCCCAGCCAACTAGCTTTCCGGAATTATCGGAAAACTGATAGGCGATATAGACAATTGATTTAGCCTGACTTTCAATCAGGCTATGGCTGCTTCCTATCCTATTTAACTTAGAGGCAAGAAAACGCCGCACTGGTGGACATCAGAACTGGCGCCGCTTAGAAACGTATTTTCATATTTAGGTCAATATTTTTTTTGTTATTCTTGTCGTGTTTAGGTTAGCGGAATTTTTTTATAAATTAAGTTGGAATAAAGTTACTAAGTTCAGTCTTGTTATTCAATCGACCTAAGCCATTTTACTACCTAATGTGAGGCTGCATTAGGCGATTAAATATAAAAAAAAATTCTAAGGAGTAGAAATGGCATCGTCCTTCAAGCCGGACTAGTCGGAATAGAGAAAATTGATTAGTGAATATTGGTCCGAGACCAATATACAGTAATAATTTTAGATCGTGACAAAAACACCGCACGCCATTACACAGTGAAGTAGAAATGAGTGAAATCGAAAATATTGCGTTGAACCGGACGAAAATCACGGAAGAAGTACATCGGTTATGGGCTAATTTCAAGAAAGATGGAGGACCTCGATACTCTATAGAGTAGTTCGCAAGGAGACTGGAATAGTTAGAACAGCACTGGGCCAACTTCAAAACGGGTATTTGAAAGATCTACGAAAGATAAACCCGCAGCATAACTACTTTGTGAGGAAGTATTTTAGCTAAATTGAAAGGAGGCATCTCGATATTAAGGTACTTTCAAGGCAAAATTGGGGCCAATCAAGAAAAACACGCAACCACCGCCAATGCCATTAATGCATTTGTAAGTAAGTCGAAGTCCAAGCAACTCATCCGATCCAGAAAGAACTAAAGAGTCAACTAACATCAAGAAGTGCTCAGCAAGATTTAAGAAGTTGAATCTGATTAAGGATAACTTTATACGCATTATCGAGAACTTGGAGTTAACTTAGTATACAGTTTACCTAACATTCAAATTGGACAGATTAGGGAATACTGGACAAAGGAATGAACTATGAGATCATGTCCTCATTGGAAGAGCTGATTACAAGTAGGAGTACGTGTCCAACACCGAATTCATTGAGTTGGAACAGATGTATCGAGATGCTTATAACCAAATTAAAGAAGCAGAACAACGACAACACCAACCAGAGGTTTAAATTCATCTCTCCCTATGGTACTACCGGAAATAGAGTTCGCGTTGAATAACACTGTTCACAGAAGTAATGGGGTGACCCCAAGTGAGTTGTTATTCAGGATCGGACAAAGAGGGGTTGTAATAGATTTTCTAAGAGAGCATTTGGAAGATATGCGATCGGTTTAGAACCAATCGGAGATATAATGAAGGTGATTATGTCATGATAAAGGATTATGAGAGCAGGGCTGGAATATGTAAAAAAAATAATTCCAAAGTTTAAGGGTCCATACAGGATAACGAAAGTATTGCTAAATGACAGCTATGTGGTGAAAGATGTTGAGGGTAAAGGTCAAATTCCGTATGAGAGGAAAATGGGAAGTGGCAAATCTTAAATGTTGCAACCGTTGTAGTGCGAAAATTCCTGGCGAAATTGGGACGATTGCGGGTCAGGATGGCCGAGTTGTGGCAGCCCTGGCAGGCAAAGTGGTAAAACGAAGAAGACGAGCCATAGTATTATAGAGCTCATGCGAGACGGATCGTTTAATAAAGAATAAGTGAAATTGAATTTTTGAGTTGTATTTTTTTCACAATATATTTATCAAAGGCTAAAGTAGTAAGACTGTAAAATTTCTAATCGACACAGGAAGCAATCTATCTTTTGTTAAGACTAGTGTCAGAAACAAATTCAATAGAATGTAAATTGAACCGGTGGAAACCAAAACAGTATTCAGTAAAGAATTATTGCCCGAAAAAATAGAGTTAGGTGGCTATCAAAACCTCTCGTTCGTAGTATTTGACTTCCATAATTATTTCCACGGATTGATAAGGGCCGACATACGAGTAATTAATTCGCTAGGTATAATAATTATTAAAAATTCCATAATGGTCAAAGGAAATCTCAAAATAGAGCTTAAAAGATTAAATAATCCTACATCAATAAATCAAAATTCCGAGCACCACTTTATTGTAGAACAACCAACCCATCAAAGCAACACTCAATATTCTCATGGATTGGCGGGACGTGGGCCTGGTATGCTCGTTAGTTATTGAGTCGCCTAAATGTGTGATCGCTATGGTAAAGCAGAATGGACGATGCGACGTTAGAATGGACGAGCCGTAGCGAAGTGGAGTTCGTTTTTTTCAAGTCGTCGGAATCGGTCGGAGTCGAAAAAGTTGGTGCGGCAATTATTTGGTACTTGTCATATATCCTGTAATCTTTCTGTAATTCTTTTGTGAAAAATTATCGTTAGCCCGGTTTAATGTAGTTAAAGTATATCTATACGCATAGTTAATTCGGCGGTTTACCGAAATAAATAGTGTAGAACGTAAAACATTAATGTGACCGGTAAGAACACAAAAAAAAATTCCAACGGTTAATTGAAAAAAAAATATATATATATAAATATAAACATATTTATAACGACTTAAAACCAGCGATTTACTGGAAAATAGTTTTAATAATAACAACACACAAAAATTATTATCCCGAAGGTGTATCAATAAAATTCAGCGATAAAAAAGAAAAAGAAGACACCATCACCAAGTCATTAAGGATGTTAATACTCTTGGGACTACTGTAAGCCAAAACTATTGAATATTTACCTTCCTTTTTCTAAATGCATAAGAAAATCCGTTCCTTTTTCCCTTACACTAAACCTAAACGAACATTAATCTTAACAACATTACATTCAATAAGTGAAGATCCAGAAGATATTGTGTTCAGTAGTAGAAGTCAGAGTACACCTCACTTAAATTTAGATTCGGTAAACAATAATGACCTCCGCACCTAATAATAGTCATCCAGAAATGTCTGGCACAAAAGCGAATTTATTACGACCAATAAATATATTTAGTTCCCTCCGAATACCCGATGTAATAAAAGATTTGCCCAAATTTGACGGCAATCCACGTTTACTCTGAATTTTTAAACAATGTCGAAGAGATTTTAGTCTATGTGAGAAGTATTGATGGTACGCCATACTCAGCTATTTTGTTACGAGCCATTCGAAATAAAATATAAGGGCCCGCTAACGAGGTGCTGAATATGTACGGCACATCACTTGACTGGGAATCAATAAAAAATAACCTAATACTACACTACTCAGACAAACGGACAGGGACAACTCTCATTCGTGACCTACATAACTTAAGACAAGGTTCTAAAACGGTAGAAGAATTCTATAGCACAGTTATAGAAATTTAAGCTACTCTTCTTAACAATGTTTTAATATACGAAAAAGAACAAAATGTTATCCGCGCAAAGCAAAACCTTTATGGCGAAATGTGTTTGAACGTTTTTCTAACAGGACTCAAAGATCCCATCGGCTCAGTAGTTCGGAGCAATAGGACCAGAAAACAAAATATTCTCTATACTAGAGCAACATCTTACCAAAATACACAAATGCCAAAACCCTCAAAACACCAAAGACCTCAAAATCCTAACTCTAGAAACACACAACAGAATTTCCAAGTAGCAAATAACTTTCACTCACAACAAATGAGAAATCCTCAAAGTGGACTGCCAAGCAACAACCCACACCTTTTTACTAATAATTTACCAATAGTGCGAACATTGCCACAACAAAACCATTTCAAAAACACCCAACAAACCCAAGTCCAATATTCAAAACCTTCTCGTCCAGAACCTATGGACACCGTGACCACTAACTCACGCCTGACAATAATAACAGATAGATCACAAGTCAGCCAATTGCACTGTCTAGAAATTACAGATAAGCATATCATATAACCATGTCTCTACCAAACCATGTGACGACTGTGAGAATGTAAACAAAGTACTCATTCCAAGTCGTCACATAAACAATCTATATTTTGTCAATTAATATGCCAACAAACTCAGTACCCCAATCCTATGTCAGCACATAAATAATAATGAGCTGTCAATATAGAGTACTTCGGCTTTTCTTTTCCGTGTCACCCGACACCCAATTCAGCGATACTCAAGGGTATCGGTTTTTGCCTTTTCTTTTCCGTACCAATAAATAACCCAATATCTATGTCCCAATTTAGAAAGTATAAAAGAAGAAACTAGGAAAATGTAAAGACAGTCTTCGATAGTCTTATAGTCTTCAATAGTCTTAAGATAGATTCAACAATAAACGGTCATCGTGACCATACTAAACAAAAAAATTCATTGTTTAAATTACTAAAAGAAAACATCTATGTTAGACTCGTCATAAAAATAAACATCGCACATATCAACGGCAATCGAGCAGCCTGCAATCCAACAACAAGCAGCAGTGCGCGAGTTATAAATCCCAACTTAGCATCTATCGAACCGGTTTGCAACATGTTGACTCAGCAACATTACCAACAAACTGCTGTATTCATAACCTAGCAACGTGTATAAGACAGTTAACGCCAACAACATTCCAGTTCCAACAAATTCCATCATGCGCCCAATGCATCAAAAACATTCCATCAAGCGCCCAACGCATGATACAGTTCCCACGAGCAACAACATCAGCTCCAAGCGTGATCGACTACAACGAATTCTCTTCCCACGGACAGGTGAGACATCGACAGCAAGGAGACACCTGAGACACCAATGCACATCCGCTGCTGACCTGGCATCTGGCTGCATTGGCATGCACCTAGGTTTAAGTTATGAATTCAATTTGTAAATCAGTTCTAAGTTAGCCGTGAAGGCATAAGGTTGTTAAAAATAAATTTTTTTTAATAAACTTTAATCTTTAATTGTTTAATTTATATGGAACAGCAGACGACAAGTGCATTGAGCATACAAGAGAGATGACACGGCAGCACATCTGCACATATCAGACGCTGATAGAAATAACCGCACCGCAACTAACAGCTAAGTGAGAGTCTCCAAGCATACCACACATAATGCTTACAAATATGTACATTCTTTTACACAACAAAAATATACAGTCTAACGTTAATTTAGTTTTGTAAAATATCATAGAGTCACTTTTTGCAAGAGCATTCAATAAAAGTAGACATTGATCTATTATTAATTTTTATAAACACATAATTTGTTTCATTAAAAATTATAACTCGCTCAAATCCCACACAAACAACACCAGGTGGCCATAAACCACAAACATAGAGCAAACCGAATTGCGGGGAAAACCACTGCCACGGGCGACAGGCAATTGAATAAACCGCCTCACAAGGCGCGAAGAAGGACACCATAAAGAATAGGAGCCGATAACATTCGACTATTCGACACACATCTGACAAGACGATGATAACGGAACCTGCGACCGACATCCGTGAGACGTGCATCTGCATTGTACGTACACAAATTGTGCGTGACGAGAGTCATCTTCTCGTCACTTGGTTCAACCAGACAGTGTAGCCAACTTAGGGGTTTTCCCCCTAAATTTAGGATGAAAAAAAGTATATACGGGGTTTTTTAGGGGTATAATATTTTTTTTAAATTGAACACCAACAGATCTGCTTAGTGTGAAGCTCGCCTAAATTTAATGATAGTTACAACATCTGGTGGTGAGCACTGTAATTACTGCAACGTCAGAGCATCTGACAGCTAATCAGCTGTTCATCTCATAAATTAATTTGTCCAGAACAAATCCAAATGACCAAATGCCGAAAGAAAAAGAAAAAAAGTATTATCAAAAATACACCAAAGTATGGGAGTGCGATATTTTATTGAAAGGTTTGTCTTACATTTTTACTAAATTATTTTATAAGGAAGTACCTATATATATCGTTTACAGATTGGATATCGCCAAATCCAACAATCGACACCATGGCAATATGCAAGTATTGTAGAGCAAATTTAACAGCTCACAGAAAGAACTTGATATCTCACGATAAGACTGAGAAGCATAAAAAAGCAGTTGAAGCAGATAAGACGGCAAAATCATGTAAAAAAATAACATCTACATTCGTACTGTTCTGTTCGGAAAAAAAACAAAATTGCAGAGTTGAAAGTAGCGGCTTTTATTGCAGAAAATTCTTCTATACAAACTGTAAATCACTTGACTGAACTTTTACCGTGTTTGGACAGCAATTCTGAAGCTTTATCTCTAAATTAAAGCTTCATAAATCAAAGTGTGCAATGATCATAAAAAATGTGCTCAGTCCTTGTATGCTAGAAGATCTATTAAAAGAAGGTAAGCGACTCGGTTTTTTCCATCATTGTTGATGGGAGTACAGATGTCTCGACCCTGAAGATTCTTTGTGTAATGATACGTAGTAACTACTTATGAAATTATCTGACTGTGATGCCAAGGTGCTTTAAAAGCTCAATTAGAATTTGATGGCCTACATCTTCAAAATTTGGTTGGAATAGGCATGGATGGTGCAAGTGTAATGGTAGGTGTACGTAAATCTGTGGCTGTTCTTCTGAAAAATGACTTGCCGGATCTTGTTGTCGTAAAATGTGTCTCTCATTCTTTGCATTTATGTGCAGAGAATGCAGCCAAGACACTGCCGAGACAATTAGAATTCCTGGTTCGAGAAGTTCACAACTGGTTCTCTTATAGTTCTAAGCGTATTAAAGAGTACAGAAATTTGTACGAAACAATGAATAATAACCGTAATGTTAAAAAAGTGCAAGGGCTGAGCAGAACTCGCTGGCTTGGTCGTATCAGCGCCATAATTACAGTACTAGATCAATGGGAAGAATTACAACAATTATTTTCAATCGCTAAAAATCGAGACAAATGCTATATGGCTGCCCAATTACATGATATAATGATAACGTTACCATTTAAGGCTTATTTGACTTTTTTGAAAAACGAATTGAAAACTATTACTCAATTGAATCAGCTATTTCAAAGTGACCAAGTGGAATCAGTTAAATTATTCGAGGATTTATTTTTGCTTTGTAAAAATTTGCTCCAGAAAATCGTAGTTCCAGCTCAGTTGCAAAAGGTAGATGACAATGACCTGGTAAATTTTAATTTCAACTTGATGCACACTTCATCGATTTACTTAGGTTTTGATTTTGAATCTGTAGCACGACAAATCGATCCAACAGATTTACTTGACATGAGAGAAAGATGTAAAACCTTTTTAGTTACTTTAGCTCGAGAAATTCAAACCAGATTACCGGAATGATGGCGAATCTTGATCCGAAAATTACAACGTCTCAAGTAAAACCTGGACTTAAGGAAAGTCTCTCAAAAATTTCCAGAACTCATATTTTTGGTGTAAAGCAAGACATTGAAAATGAGTGGTGTCAACTACAAAATGAAACGTGGAGCAGATTGTCAAATACAGAAGAATTTTATGCTGATGTTAGCGAAGATTGTGATGCAGCGGGAAATAAACGGTTCAAAAATGTTGCCAAATTTGCAATAGCCTTACTTTGTTTGCCTTTTTCAAATGCAAGTGTTGAGAGCGCGTTTTCAATCTACGCAATAGTAAAAAATAAAGTGAGAAACAAATTATCACCAGAAATGTTACAGAGTTTAATGATGGTAAGATATACTCTATTAAGACAAGGTTCTTGTGTTAATTTTAACCCGACGCCAGCAATGATAAAAAAGTTCAATTACAAAATGTATGATTTTAAAAATAGCAATGAGGCTGAAAATGATTGTGTTGTGATGATGATTGTGATGTGCATTTGCCATTGGCCGATTCCTATCAAAAATAAAGAAAGATGTAAGAGCTAACGATAGGACATCGTTTTCACGGACAAAATGTCAAAAATGTAATGTTGCCTTATGTCTCACACAAAACAAAAACTGCTTTTTAAAATTTCATAACAAAGACTGAGAGAACATGTATCGTATGTTAAAGTTTTCGCTACTTATTATTTACGATTACATTCATTAATTTATTAATTTTTAATGAAGTACGAATTAATTTATACATATCTTTAAAAAAAATCCTTAAAAAAAAATTATTAGGTAATATACTTGACAAGTCTGAATGAAAAGATAACAAGTCAGAATATGCAAATAGTTGTTATAAAAATTTAATTTATGTTTCTTATGTTTTTTTGAACTAAAAATGATTTTTATTTGTATTTTTCGCTAATATTAATAAAGCAATCATTTCTATTATTAAAGGAAAAAAGTGTTTTGATTTTTTGGTTAGCGCCTCAATGTAGCCATATGGCTACATTTAGCCACGCCCATCCAATGACTCCCACTAAATGCCCATATTATCCCTAGACATATCAAAGTGAATTTTTTACCAAAACATTAATAATTTGGGAAAGAAAGGACTAAATAAGAAACATCTCAGCGTCATCATACGTGTCATCACTGAACACTGACTCATAGGCAAGAACGCAAGAAGGCTTGGCGCCTTTATAAACGATTTCTGCAGAAGCTGCATGGACGAGGAAGAGGAGGAGACAATCCTCCACCTACTCTGTACATGTCCACCTCTCTCCCAGAGAATAAAACTCAAATTATGAGTTTTGTATAACCAAAAGAGAGAAAACAAATTTTCATTAGTAATCCAAGTGGACAAAGGCATTCGGGAAATTTCAGACAAAATGACATTTGGTATCAAAATTACAATATAGAAAAGAGACCTTCGGGAAATTAACAGACAGATGATTACAAAAGGAGCAATCAGGGGGTCCAGCCACCTACTTTTTTTTCGGAGAGACTTACTTTACCTCACCAAAATGACGTTAAAATATTTTTTTTTTATTTAACAAATTTTTTTTTTGTATTATTCAATAGCTAAATAATAACATATAATTATCATAGGAAGATTGTATTTCATTTTCCGCTAACAAAAAAATCGTTAAAAACCTTTAACCTCGGACATAACATAAATAAACTAGATATGACATGACACAAAATCCTAGATACACACGGATTATACTTTATTTACGTATTTTAAAAGAACACATCTGCGAATTATATACCATAATTCAGAATAAGAAATATTTTTGGCAAGCTATTTACTTAAGCGCCCTGTAAACGCTAAAACATGGTACTACGTAATAAGCATTTAAAACAAACCAAGTTTTAGCTGATGCTGATCTGCGGGCTGGTACGCGTACAAATTCTTTGGTCTTACCAAAATCAAAATTTGGTCTCACTAAAATCAAAACTGGTTTGATTTTTGTTGATGTTTGTGGACGGAGTTTTGTGTTGCTGATACTACGTTTGAGTGATGCCTGAAACACATGTGCAGTCGAGCTGCAAGCAATTCGTCGTGCATCAACGCACTTAAGACACATGTGCAGTTTATAACAGTTTATGACAGTTCATTGAAGATTTTTTTGACAGTGACAGTCATTTTATTAGAATTTCACATTGTGGTTATTTTTCCTTTACAATGGAAATAGAAAAGCGAAATAAATTAAGAAAAATCACAGTCCTTTCATTATTATTTAAAACGTATACTAATTTGTTGGTAAAAGTGCAGAATTGTTTATGTCGCGTGAAAAAGCCTAAAAGAATTTGGACTCGGTTTATATACAGTGAAAACGAACGAGAACTTTATGGTTTTTTTAAAAAAATTTTTTGTCTACCTGAAAACAAATGATTTAGGAAAGCTACGCGTATGGGAATTCCAGAGTTTATGGTATTAAAAACCCTTCTTCAAAAGCATTTACAAAAAAGAGATTTCACTCGCAAATATATAGATCCAGAATGTCGGCTAGCTGTAACTTTGGTGTAAGTTTCAGTTCATAGTTTTATTTCGAATAAAAAAGTTTTAATTACAGATACGAGTCATCGGCTATCCCCCGAGCCGATAACATCGTTGTGTTCTTTTTTCTTATTTATTTCCCCTCTCACGCTCGCGTGACGCCCCCATCTTTCTAATCTATTTGCGCGCCAAAAAGTGTGTGAAAAATCGAGTGCATCAAGTGGTTATAACTTTAATTATGGCCTCAGGGGCCAACTGAAGAAATCCTTATCCATATTTTAAGAAAATATTTAAACACTATAAATGGACTATATGTTTCAAAATCCATCATGGGAAAGATTCAAAACTTCAAAGATACGCACTTCATTTTAGGTCATATATATCAAGGTTTAAGCAAATATTAGTAAAAGATATTACAGATCCAATAGAACGAGAACAAGAAATATTAAAGGAACACTAAAGAGCTCATCGTAACGCTATCCGAGATCATGCGTTGCCTCAAAACTGATAATATACACTGATCTTTTGAAGAGTTACTCGATCATTCAGTATACGAATACAATTATTCAATCAATTCAACGACAAAGAAACGACCGGTAAAAGTGTTCTTCAGCGGAACCATAGGCATTAACCCAGAACGATTAAAAGCTAAGCAAACTCAAGATCTAACTTATCACAAAAAAGTAAACAGACAATTAAAACTTACAAGCCTGGTGAGCCTGTCTATGTCAGGATTACCAAACGTTTAGGAAATAAATTATCTCTCAGGTTCAAGAAGGAAACAGTTAAGGAGGACAAATCAACAACTGTCCTAAATCAATCGGGAAAGGTAGTTTACAAGAATCTTACAGATTCTTCCTGGCTTCGTTGCTCGACAACATCCAAATTTTGGTGTTTACGGCAATAAAAAGAAAACAAAAACCGGAGAAACGATTAACCTATTTTGATGACCGTACATTTATTGGGTCACTTATTAAATTGCGTCCCCATTTTTCTGTTTGTTTTCTGTACTCTGCAAAACTGCGATAACCAATATTAATTGTTGTGATTATGTCAAATTGCAATTTTTAATCGTTAAGTGTTAATAAAATAACTTACTCAACTGTTAGAATTAAGTAGAAATAGAGAAACCAAATAAAGATTCTTTGCAGTGAAAGCAACCACCACCAGAACATGGTGCCTTATTTTCATTAGCAACTCGCTTATTTTGGACACTCGCTTATAGAGGCAAACGACAGCAATAGTTAACGTATGGAGCCGACGGCTTTTAGTAGACTTCGTGAAGACACATAAACTTTGCTTTGCCCTCGTAGTTAATATCACAAAGAGTAATACCCTTTTTCGTTTGGATTGCTCAAACTCACAAGCAATAGCATTGCACATAGGAAACGACAGGAACTTTTCGGCTAATATACATAATTGCCTGGGATGAATATCAAGAAAGTGTTAATGAGATTAAGTCAACCATAAACTCACGAGTGACCAACCGGACCCAGTCTACCCATTCCTTATCCATGAACTTCCCCAAATCCAAACCCATCTAGATAGACTTAAGCTTGGAAATAATAAAATAAGAAATAATTAACGCTGGGCTAAAGCTGACCGAATAATTTCACTTTTAGATGAAAAGGAACTCAATATTACAAAATAAGACAAAAATAAAATCCCATACATACGAGTAAATATCGAATGTTTGAGATAAGGATTCAATTTTCTACGGATATTGTGTTCGCGACCTAAGGCTTAAGGAATGATTTATTACATCTTCATTGATCTGTTATATCGTTAAATATCTCCTCCATCTTTGTTTTTTCACTGTCATATTTGACAGAGCTTGTTCTTTTTTTCGTTCTTCTTGGATTTTTGGGCTGTCTTGTTCAACACGTTGTGGAGACAACTTCTAATTTGGAATATTTTGTAAATGGATTAATAGTTTAAAACAAATAAAGTTGTGGTTATTGCTAGCAAAAAAACCCAGTAGGTGTTCCGATCACCTATGAAAATCTATTTCAAGTTTTATAATTTAAGCCTATTAAATTAAAGAAATCAATTCATAAAATTCCGTATGAAAATGTTTTAAATTGTAATAAAAGTTTAAGTTCAAGCGAAAATTGTATAGATTATAGTAGTTTAAAATTATGTATAGTATAGCGTAGTAGACATAACTGAAACACCTTCTATACCCAAAATCTTAAGAAGCCAGCAAGTATCCTGCACCAAAACCAGTAACCAACATGTACCACCGATAGAAGTAATAGAACCAGGAATTCTCCTGATTAGTCAATACAATGGTTCCATTACTGTCAACAAAGTCACGACGAAACTCTCCGGAAAGTATCATAATAGATGGTAAGAACTTTACTTCAAAAGAAGTCCGGGAGTGATATGGATACTCATATAAATATATAAATATGTATGTATATCAATATCCGTCTATGCATACCAGCTAACACATCAACATAGAATATGCTGTATGCCAATATCACTGAACAGGTTGCGAACCCTGCTCTCTGATCGCTTCGGAGAAACATTACTATTTGCGCAAACTCTGGGGTTAAGTTTAAGCTTCTTATCATGTAAGTTAAATAATTGAACCTTTCTTTCCAATTTTGAATTTTGTGGAATAAAGACTGATTTTTTTTGAACGCATTGTATTTAATTTTTTTATTTTTGGTAAAAGCACATGTAACTGGCGCAGTCGATAAACCATCGTTTTTCATTTATCGTTTTTAAATCACAATAATGAAAATAATATTCGGTAACTGCATATAAATTTGTGTTAAATCAAGTGTACAAAACAAAAACCAAAGGCTAATAAGTTTAAATAAAATATGCCATCAACCACGTGTTAGCAGTGTCAGGGAGTCTCGTTTAGGTGGTCGTTGAAGACGGACGTCTTCAGGTTCTCCGCAATATCCTACCCTTTACCTTTTTTTTCCATTATTTCTTACATTCTTATCTTTTTCAAAAATAAATACATATTAACAAAACGGCTATCTGTTACTACTCAGAAGTGGGATACATGTATCTACATCAAGACACATAATCTCCATACCTCAACAAGAAGAAAAAAAAAGGGGCAAAACGGTCGCGACACAAAGGCGCTCCTTGTTTACTTTGAAGCGAAACGGTCGCAATCACATAAGCAGGCGACATAAAGACGATTCAAGGAACACGATCGATCGGGATCGTACAGGCAAACGACAATGCCAACGGAGTAGGAGAGACAAAAATAAAAGAAACTAATTTTTTTCTGTTATGTAAGTTAACACACAAAACATAAATTTTTTACTCCCACTTCAAATTACACACAGTTGCACCCGCACATCGAGTGCAACAGCATAAACACACGCCAGTGACAGTAAACTGCTGACCCAATGTCTGTGCCACCTGAGACATCCACATTCCATCACGTTCGGCAGCTGGGAACCAGAGTGCATCCGTGGGAAACCAATTCAACAAAGGGGCAAGCAATAGTGTTTAAGGTAGAATTAAAAGAATTGTAACTCAGTCTTAATTGTCATTCTGTAAGGGTACGTATTGCCCAAAAGTAAATAAAGTTTTTTTTTCAAAACAAAAACAACAGTAAGTTGTTTAATTGGCGCCCGAGCAGGGACCAGTAGTGTCGCGAGAAAATTAAATTAGTGAAAAGTAGCTTAGTCGGTTAAGCCAGTCGCCTTAAGTAGCCGCCGCGCTCCCGAAAGAAAAGTGAAAAAACAGCTATTACGCCAGTCGCCTTAAGTAGCCGCAGCGCGTTACTGGTCCAACGTGGAATCAAGTGAATTGTGTCCTAATTCAAATATAGAAAGAAAATCTGTTTTTTTAAAAATATAGTTTTACTAGTGCGTGTTGTGGTGAAACACAAGGGCCCCGTAGTAGCCCACAGTGGACAGTGGACAAAAACATTGAACACAGTGAGCAAACCGGTAGTTTTATAAACTTGCCGCACCACCCGTCCTGGATCAGAAGTCTGCAGAAATCAACAACGATGGACAGCTTCAAAAACCTTTTATTGTAAGAATTTATTTTTATATTACTACTATTGAACCACCTAATAAATAATAAGTGCACAACATAAATAAAAATAAAAATTAAAAGTGAAAACAAATAATTAAAGAAATAAATATTTAAATCACATATCTTACAATTGTTATTTACTAAAAAATTTAAAGCAAAAGAAAAGAAAAAGATTAATAATTAAATAAATAGATATTTCAAATCCTTGACAAGACAAATACAGGAAAATATATATATATTCAAACATTTTATTATTTTCCAACTGAATTAAAAATTAAAAGTGAAAATTGTAAATTAAATTATTATTAGTAAAATATTTCGTTTTCCAAAATGCCGCTATTACGATCGAGTAATTTAAATCGAAATACTGATCTATTCAATCAGCCCGCGACCTCCAATGCTGGCAACCAACCCAATGCTACCAGCGATCGTAATATACCGACCCAAATTATCGACCAAGACACTTCCTACTCAACCACTTCGTCTCGTACTAACAGAAATACCGATGTGCAATCCACACCTGAACTAATTTCACTTATAACGTCTATTGTAAAAAGTGTACTCGACAAACAGGGTAGAAATATTATAGAAAGCGTTCTCAACCCAAACGCAGAACGTTTTGCTGGCATAGACCAGTCAATAGATACTCAATACAGTGATAGACTTGATGATTTGGACAAGATACCGGACGTGGTTCGCTGCTTGAGAACTTTGTCAGGAGACCCGTCTGAATTTTCCTCATGGAAAAAAAGCGTTACTCGTGTCTTACAAATCTATGAGCCGATCAGGGGAACACCAAAGTATTACGGAATACTTAGTGTTATTCGTAATAAGATAATAGGGCAGGCGGATACTGCCCTAGAGTCATACAATACGCCACTCAACTGAGACAGTATTTCCAGGTGTTTGGCATTACATTAAGCGGACAAGCGGGATATCGGTACCCTAGAATACCAGATGACATCCCTTGCCCAAGGTCAGAAAAGTATTCAGGACTTTTACCAGGAAGTCTACTCACACCTATCCCTCATACTAAGTAAACTGTCGTGTATGAGCGTTAGCGATGAGTCTATGCGCCTTCTCACTCAAACATACAGAGATAAGGCCTTAGACACGTTTATTAGAGGCCTCAGAGGAGATTTGCCCCGTCTTCTGGGCATCCGCGAGCCAGTTGACTTACCACAAGCGCTTCATCTTTGCATGAAACTGCAGAATCAAAATTTTAGGAACAGGACCACCAGTACATCAAGGTCATCAGGCAACAAGGCAACAGGAAAATTACCACATTCCAACACGCCAAGAAGAACTTTGTTCATGCTGCCAGGATCTAAATTTGGACGACGGAAAGGCAGAACAAAATTTAGACGATCATCCCAGAAATATGGATGAGCCACCGTGTTCGAACGAACTTGTAACTTCACAATTAGAACACTGCGATTTACATTTTTTAGGCTGAATGACTCTTCCTTACCTTATTTTAAGTGTAAGACGAAGAGTGGGGAGATGCTAAATTTTTTAATTGATACAGGCTCTTCAAAAAATTACATACGACCATCCCTTGTAAAAAAAACCGATACAGAACCAACAACGTTTCTTCGCTAAATCTATAGCGGGAGACATAAAAATAACCCAGCATACAATGATTAATTTATTTAATTTAGAAAACGTTAACCTAAAGTTTTTCCTTTTACCAAGTTTACAAACTTTTCATGGTACTCGTATTCTTGGCAACGATAGCCTTAGGGAACTATCGGCTGTCATTGATACAAAAAACAATTATATGACAATTCTTAATTCTGTAAAAATTAAAATCAGACAATTGGAGTCTCCAGTCGTCAATGCCATAAATATTAAAACAGATCACATGACAACAACACAGCAAAATCTTTTGAACTCTATCATACGTCGTTTTTCAAACCTGTTTTCCGAACCTGACGAGAAATTAACCTTCACCACTAGGGTCGTAGGATAAATCAGGACCTCCACAGATTCACCAGTTTATAGCAAATATTATCCCTTCCCCATGTCCCTCAAACGAGAAGTTAAGAAGCAGATACAGCAGCTCTTAGAGGACAGAATTATCAGACCCTCTAGATCCCCTTACAACTCACCGGTGTGGGTTGTACCAAAAAAAGCGGACTCCGCAGGAGTAAAACAATATCGAATGGTAATCGACTATAGGAAGCTTAATAGCGTAACTATAGCCGATCGTTACCCAATCCCAGAGATAGGCGAAGTCCTTTCGCAACTCGGTGAGAATAAATATTTTACAGTTCTCGATCTTAAATCTGGTTTTCACGAGGTTCCTTTAAAGGAATCTGACGTCGAAAAAACAGCTTTTTCCATCAATAACGGAAAATTCGAGTTCACCAGACTTCCATTTGGTCTTAAGAACGCGCCATCTATCTTCCAAAGGGCACTCGATGATTCAGCACGACAGAAAGTGACCATGTCCAGCACATAGAGCAGATCTATCCATCATAATTTAGGTATTTAAGCTCTTACATTTAGACATATGTACTCAGTTTTTAAGTGAATTGTTGTAAGGCAGCGTATCTGCCCAAATAAAGTTTTTTTTTAATTATTTAAGTTTTAAATGTTTTAATTTATCCACTTATCCAGATTTCCATTTGTTCCCACGATCCCGCGCAACCGACAACATTATGTTAAACTTGATTTTCTTAACAAGGGAATTAAAGGTTAAACATAATAAACTGCTTTCCTACCCACCCCGCATTGCAATACAATAATCAGAAATTACAATGCCAGAGAAGTAAATAGAAAATTCCCGTATTCCATCACGTCCCAACACAAGTCAATTCAAGTTAGAATTAAGTAAGTCGAAATAATAAGGTTTATAAGCGAATAAACTTATAATATTTTAATTGGCGCCCGAGCAGGGACCACGGGTTACAGTTCGGGAATATTAAAAGTACTTTTTATTTACAGAAGGATTCAAAAATAAAGTCTAAAGTACAGAAACCCTCAAGAAGCACAGTACTTAAATTATAGAATCGATCGAAAAAAAAAACCTGGGAAACACAGGAAAGAAAAATCAAAAGAGCCCCAAGTAACCACTTTATCAAGGGACGAACGGGAGGTGTAATCTATATATAAATACGTGCTGCCCATTTTTGTCGTACGCTTATACACCGTTCTACTCAACCGAATGGCAGGATACTCACATCATTGGAAAGGTAATTTCGCGTAGATGTGCATAATGTATTTTTTTTTTTGCCAAACGGTTGAGTAGAATCTTGGTAAACACATTTAAAAAATTGAAAGTCAATGGTCAAGAAAAGGAAAGATGCTAGGGATAAGCGTATAGTCGAATCGTTTTTGTGCATGTGCTTCATAAGGAATTCGCTTGACTGCTTTGACTCATAAAATGTATTGTTTTGTGTTTTATGTAAGTTTGTGACTGCGAACGTCACTACAGGATTGCAAAAAATAGAGACTAAACAAAATGAAAAAAAGAGGAACACAGTGACAAGTAACGACACTTCTGTTATGTACACGACATCTGTTGCTTTTGTGTTGTGTATTTGCAACGCGCATGCACGTTCGGTTCAACAACATTATATATATTAGTAGAAAGAGAGGGAACGCTTTTTATTGAAGTGGGAAGAAGAAGGGTTATTTCCACCGAAAATCTATTTCTAAATTGCTAAATCGTTGAATTTCAACGACGGGCGAGCCTAATAAGTTATAAGTGTATAAAAGCCACCACCCACGACAGTACTCCGATGGACCTCCTTCTAATTACTTTAATAGTAGCTGTTTGATAATCTTTTGAATTATAATTTGGTATCCAATCTCATACCGTAAAATGAATTTTCAACTTGCTAAAATAATTATTTTCATTTTTCTTTGAACCATTGTATCATATTGATTGATTACTATTTGATTTGTTACTTGCTCTCTTAATAATTGTATACCACTTTGTATAACACTTTGCACTAAACAAATTATGTCATAAAGATATCGCGGCCACTTGGATTTCGACCAGCAAAGAGATAAGTATATTCAACAAACAAATAAATTAAATATTTCAATTTGGCTGCAGTCTTCTTCGTCGGCTTTCTTTTTGCTTCCCTTCGCAAGTGCTGGTCCTTCAATTCATTCGGATTTTCGAATCAATTGATCGAAAATCACATACAGTAGCAACATACGAGTACGAAAAATTATCCTATCTAACTAATAAGAAGCACTAACGAGAAATTATAATCATGTACTGCGAGAAAACCAAAAACCATTTTCGTCTCATCCTCCCAAATGAAACCGTTGTTTTCAATGTAAAATAAACCCAACTTTTCCTCGTTTTTTTCGTTTAACTGCTTCCCCGATCGTTATCGTTTTTTCGTTTTTAACATTTTCTCCGTTTTTTTCGTTTTTTATTCGTTTGCACTGAAAGATATGAAAACGTTTTTTCGTTCTCCTCGTGAATGTTGTTACTGTCAGCCAGGGCCACTATGTATCAGGGTGGAATCATGTTATTCGTTTTTCTCCTTCATGCGTTTTTCATATTTGCAGAACAGAATGATCCGTTCGCATACCTGAGTTGAATTTTGTGTATGCAAATATATAAATGTAGTTACTATATATACTGTTTTTTTTTATGAAAATAAAACCGTTCCGCCGTTACGAAACTAGTTCGTTTTATTTATACCCACTCCTACTGCACAATACGACTGCATCGTCTGACACAATATGACTGACGCCTTTTTGACAGCAAATCAACCAACTCGTTCACACACCGATCAATTCAGTTGAAGGACTTCATATTCAACTTCGGAAAATCAAAATCTTTTGATTTTTCTTCAACCAGCCATTCAACTGTCAAATCGATGAAATGACTATGCCACACACGGGTTGATTTCAATTTGATTTGATTCAGTTGACAATTGAGTTGAACTGTGTATGGTGCGCTTTACAGTAGTCGTGTAAGTAGTTGCTTTACGTAATTTAAATGACTTGAGTCACTTAAATCTTGTGGAATGTATTCTTTTTGTGGCATGAGTCGAATAACTATTTGCATTGGTATTCTGGAAGTCGCTTTGGAGTCACAAGATTTTGCAAACGACTGGCAGTGAAAATTGTCTCAAAATTTAAGTTTTCGTTGTGTTTTAACTCAAGTATATAGTGCAAATAAACATTATTCACTATTTTAGGGCAAAAATATCAAATCCCAAACAAATTAAACGGTTGATAGAATTAATGCAGGAAAATAATTATTAGCAACGAATTTTAAGAGGTGTTTCTCAAACGGCTGGCACAAAACTTGGATTAGGACCACCTTTATGATGGCTAAAGGTATGCAAATGGAATAAATGAAGAAAAAATAATTAAGACTTATGTAAGTTAACACCAAAAATCTCCAAATGGAAATAACAACACGCGCAACAAAAATTCTCACAGTGTCATTAGACACCCAACATGCACAGCAGTATTATCATGTACAGCCTGCACTCACAGGTGTCATCAAACACCTTGTTTTGCACACTGCAACGTTCGTGCACCGAACATGCTCCATCGTCATGTTGCTGACTCGACATCTCACGGCTGTGGGAAAATAATTTCCAACATGGGTTTCATAATATTGTTAAGGTAGTTTTCTAAGTTAGTTCTAAGTTGAATTCAATCGAATAAAGAGGCAAAGCTCCTCATAAAAAAATATCTTTTATTTATTTTTAAACATCTAATGTTTTAATTTGTATATTTCATAGGTTTGGCTTGACCTTGAATTCAAAGTAAAGAAGTTTGCATTCAATAAACAAGAGCAAGAAGGTACTGGAGGAGGACCGTACAAACAAAAAATGTTAACTGAAATTGATGAAGGAGTAGCAAAGCTTCTTGCTGGTTGATCCTGCTGCAAGAGTATTTGGATGCTCCCAAGCAATACAGACGACGAAAAAAATTCCCTGTACTGCCCCATCCATACGTTCTTTAAATGAATCAATGATTAAGACTCCATCGACATCGAGATAAAAACCACAAATGATTTCTATCCATTCCATACTTGGAATGCAGTCACTTGAAACGAGAAGAAAAATGTACAACGTCATGATTGTTCAGTACTAAATGAACTACCTGGCAAACAACACAACATTACCCTATGGGCTATGTAATATTGTTAAATTTTTTTATTTTTGCGCTGTATAACATTTTTTGCTACCTAATGTTAACGTAACGTTTTTTTTTCTAGTTTTATCTGTTATACTTTGTGCTCATATTCGCCTTCGCTCACTTATAGCTTAGACAAAATGAGAATTGCCTAATACGTACTTGCAATGAATTTTTGTAAGAGTGCAGTTCACCCAGCAACACCCAACAACAAAACCGAAACAGTGTATTTACGCACAACCATACTGTAACAGGCAAAGTTGTAAAAATAAGACAATACCTCAAAAGACAACGAAACAGAATTGTAAAGGAGTTACCGGTAATTAGGTAGGGATACATTCATTAGGGATGGTTCATTCATCGCCCGTCAGAGGGAGCAGACAGACGTTAATTTTGTAATAAATCCTCGTAAAGAAAAGTTTTGTTGTGCGAATCGGCGTACGATGATGACGACAGTGACGAACAAGATGACGAGGTGGAAGACGAGAGCAGTACACAGGACGATGACAACGAAAACGATGACGACGATGAGCGACTGGAAGTTGATAACGATCGGGACAAACAACTGGATGATGTGCGAAACAAAAAGGGGTTGAAAACAATGACGAGCGACAGAACGAATTCAGCGAAAGAAAAAGAGAGGAAAATGAAGAGTGCTAAGAAGAATGAAGACGAAAACGACGAGTAGAAGTTATTAAAAAAAGAGCTGGAAATTATGAAGAGGGAAGTTGAGCTTCAGAGAAGAGAAAATGAGCTCTTAGTGAAAGAGAATGAGTGGCTTAAGAAAACAACGATGAGTTCAAGAGAGCAACAACGATGATGAAGAACAAGAGATCGAAAATGAACAGGATGAGGAAATGAACATTGAGAAGAGAAGATCAATGACGAGTGACATAGAAAAAGAGAGGAAAAAGAAGAGTGCGAAGACGAGTGCAAAGATGAGTGGCCGGGAAGGACGAGACGATGAGTGGAATCTGATGAAAAGAGAGGTGGAGGTCTTACAGAAAGAAATTGACCTACAAAAACGAGAGAATGAGTTGCTTAGGAGAGAAAATGAATGCTTGAAGGAAAAAAGCAGATCGAACGAATGCACGTACATACGTGAGGATAGCAACATAAACAATTCGAGCCGGACGGAAAGCTTGACAAGGAGAGAAATGATCGAATTGAAGGGGAGAAAGAAGCAGATGAAAAAGAACAGAAACGCAATAACGATCAGGCATGTAAGGACAAGAATCTCAACGAAAGCAAAATAGATGGTCAACGACGACAACGACAGCGACGACTCCGACGGTAACTGTGGGGAAGGTACAAGCGACCGTGGGACGAAATGACGAGGTGAACGAGGAAAATGATAGACCAACGAAGGAGTGAGCAGAAAAACGATCCAAAGAGAGGAATACAAAGGAGTGCACCGATATACGCAGAAATGAACGACGAATGCATGATCGAAGAAAGAATGATGAGAGTATTAATTCTGATGATATAGTCAAAACCACCACCAAGACAAAAGAGCGACATCGAAAAAGGAGTTAATTTTAATGAAGAGAGAGAATAATAAATCGGGTCGATTTGGAGTCAGGACGGCCGAGTTGTAACATGCAAAGTTGTAAAAATAAGAGAATACCTCAAAAGAGAGCGAAACAGAATTGTAAGGGAGTTACCGGTAATTAGGTAGGGATACATTCATTAGGGATGATTCATTCATCGCCAGTCAGAGGGAGTAGACAGATGTTAATTTTGTAATAAATCCTCGTAAAAAAAAGTTTTGTTGTGCGTTTTATTTATACGGTCATCTCGGTTACAATACCTAGATAGATGTGTCTATTCGCGCACTCTGCATTTGCATTGCAGCCAATTCTATTCGCGCACACTCTTTGTAGAAATCCCTTCTTTGTTTGCTAGTTTCGGTTTCGCTGGTGGCTGTTGCTGCGTGAACTCCCCGTTCTTTTTTTTTAATTTGGATATCAGGAGAAGCAGATCATTTTACACGTAACACATTACATTTAAACAAATATATTTTTTATAATATACATATTGTCACATACTGAAATGCCACTACTAATTCCCCTAAGTATGTGACATTCAACCACTATGCACAGGGTTTGGGCATCAAACAACAAGCGTGCAAAAGAACTTCGCCTGAGTTAATTTCTCTTGAGAAGATAAAGTTGGAGAGTTCACTTAGATCGTAAGCTTAGATCGTAAGCGTAGGCTTAAGTTTAGTTTGTTAGTACAGCAGGCAGTCGAGAGTTGGAGTTGGCCTTGTAAGCCTGTGTTCTTTCTTTTCTTTTTAATAAAAGGTTTTTTTTTGTCAAAAGATACTAATAAAAGGAGTTGTTTTATTTCGAAAGGAGTTATGATATAACTACATATATACATATATTTTACTCGTACATTTATTAAACAATGATAATAAGAGATATTTTATGTGCAACAATCGATAGTGGGAATTTGCTTGGTTGTTTGAATTTATATGCTACTTCAAGAGGCCTAAGGCCCAGACCACTACTTTTTGAAAGTACTCATAGTACATTAGATGGTCAACGTGAGCCTATTTCTTGATGTTGTAGAATTTTTAACTTATACAGCTCAGAATTAAATTTGTCTATGCCCAGAAATAGAATAAAAATTTATTAATATCATTAATTAAGCAATGAATTAATTTATTTTATTTACTTGAATTAATTTATTTAATGTCACTATTTTATATATATGTATATATTTCGAAATCTGTTGAAGTTAAATAATGAAAGAATTGTTCGAAAACAGCTAAGGGATAGCAGCAATCCATAGCAAAGCGTGAGTGCAATTGAAAACTATATCTGTGAAAATAATGTGAATAGTATTTAATGTATTATTTATAGATTAATTAAACACTAGAAGGCATTTCAATATGTATTTACAAAACTAAACTTCTGTGCCTGTGAGGCAATTAGCAGCAACACTTTCTCTCTTAGGAAGTGGAGGTTACCAACACATTGTTGGAGGTGATAATTTAATTGGGATGTGACAAAGTAGTATTGTATATTATTACTTATGACTCAACCTTAAATGGAAAAATAAAACATTGGATTGGCATAACTGATCATATATAGTGATATGTTATATAGTCTACCCCAACTTCTCCAACAAAAATAGTGGATTGACGACCACTACCCCACATGCCACCTGCAACCACATTCCATCACGTCGTGAAGTTATCTTTTCCCACAGCAGGAATAAGATGACACCTCAACATGATCTCTCCTTCATGACATGGTTACATCAACGGACGCTCGTGTGCACCCGCGCAACGTAAGCACATTCCATCATGTCCGAATACTTATTACTCGTGAGCTGCAAGAGGTTGTTTCGTTGGGATATCAGTTTGTGGAGTACTCCAGTTCCGTTCGGTAGTTGTTCTTAAAAGTATTACATTGCTAACTAATTTACTAATTTCAATAAACTCAAAAGAAATTTACGCAACCACCTGTTTTACTATATACATATGTCAGATTATGTCAAACGACTCATAAATCAAATTTCCATTCATTCCATATTTTTCTACCAACCCCATCGCATCTACATATATTCAGTTCGCAAAACACTTGTGCATAATTACAAAATAAATGAATTCAATTATTATATTTAAATGTTATTTGAGAGCTTTATTATTGCTTGTTAAATTAATACCCCTAAAATACACAACAAGTAGGGTTTCGAAAATAACTTCCAGCGTACTCCATGAAATTGAGGAAAAATTGTGTCCTATTCATATACTATTCCTGCCGGCAGATTCGTCTAGATGTAAGGAACACTTTTTCCAAAAGCTGGTATCTTATACCAGGAGGTAATAATGTGTATCTTTTTTTTGTAAAACGTTTTATATCTTCATTAAGTGAAATTGTATTTTAATCATTGGGTGCATCGACGATACTCATATTGGGCTGCTGCGACCCATTCAAAATGAACATATGTTTCTGAATCGCAAGGGTTTCCATAGTTTAAATGCAATGATTGTAGGTATGAACAAATTATAAAAATGTTATGTGTTCATATTAAGAACATTATTTGATATTAATTTTATAGATTTACGATCACAAGTACGTCATAAATGCGGTGAATGCACAATATGGAGGGGCTGCGCATCATTCCTTTGTTTGGAAACGTTCAGAATAGTGAAGGATGTTTGAGGATAGATTTGAATTGCATGGAAATGAAAACGGTTGGCTATTGGGTAAGTTAGTAATACAAAAAAAAGCATATTATCTATTATTTATGCAGTAGATTATCATTTAGGTGATTCAGGTTATCCACTTGAACCATGGTGTATAACGCCCTACAGAACTCGTCAGAATAGATCTTCCGAAGGTCGGTTCAACGAGGTCCACTCGAAGGCAGGATGTATTGCGGAAAGAAGCATTGGAATCCTTAAAGGACGTTGGAGAATTTTGGGATACAATAAAAGAGGCAGATACCAACCTCAAAAAGTTGTTCAATTTATAAACGCTTGCTCTGCTTTGCATAATTATACATATGTATTAAATTTAAAGTTCCGTTTAATATTAATCAAACCGTGCAACCTGAACCAATGCACTTTGATTTTAGAAAAGAAATACAGCATACTAGAGTTGGACAAACAATACGAAATCACATCAAACATTGTTTATCTAATCCTTAGAATTCATTTATTTTAACCTGCACCTTGTATTCGGTACAATTAACATAATATATACTCGTAAATAGTAAAAAAGTTAAAAAAAAAAGGGTCTACAACAATTCATATTCACGACCTAATTCATATTTGTTTGTACATGTAGATATGTATCACATTATTCAGTCTTCTTTTTTAGCATTTCAAGTTGAAGAGCTTTGATCTGCAGCTCAACTACAATACTTGCACCGCAATAAAACTTTTGTGCTTCTCTTCCTTCATTTTCTAGATTTTTTCTTGGATAACAAGCAATCTGTCCAATTTTTTTTCAATTTGTTTGTTAAAGTCGGATCCCCTCTTTACGTTTTCTTGAAGGAGAGCCAATTTGCTAACCGATTTTTGCACTATTTGTCCTTTTTTAGACTTTGTGGCTGGCTCAGATGTACTTGCTTCGTATTCAGTTTCTTGTTCGCTGTTACTGCTAGTTGAATAAGCCTCCAACAACAAACGAATGGAATCCTCCACTGAATCCCTGGCAGCAGTGCTTGTTGACGTTGTTGCAGAGTTATTTTCTGAGTTGAGTAATCGGGGATTTCCAAATGTCTTAGTAGTTGCAAGTTCCTCCGATCCAGTTCCTTTGACAATTAAACTGTCCTCTTCAGTGCGATGTTTTTCTTGATATGGGCCACCTCCTGTTCTGTTCTTAGAAGCTTTGTTGAAGGACAAGTTCTTTTTAGTTTGAAATTTTTGGTCTGCGAAAACTTTAAAAGAAAATTAATTAATAAACTAAATGTTTCCAACCTTCGTCCACGCTTGCAGTTCTTTAACCGGAGGTCCTACAATATTTAGTTTCGTGGTCAAGCTATCCCGCATTTTTATTGATGTATCTTTGCCTTGAGAAGTGTTTGGAAGCATGTTTTTTGCCAAGTTCTGGGGATCCCTCATGTACTCCACCGAGACGATCTTTTGAGTCTTTCTTGCAATTTGTCGTAAAAATGTTTTTTGTTTTTTTTTGTATATATATTTATTAATTGACATCTCAATAGGTATTTAAGGTTTTATTTTAACATCAAAATTATTAAACTTACATTTTTCTTCAATATTTTTCGCACACCACAAATTACGAACACTGCAAACCAATCGAATGACATTAAGATTGAACGTATACCTTCACTCATCCGTTCACGCATGTGGTGATGCCAAATTACGTTAACGGCTATACGTTCACGTATGCGACAATGCCAAATATACTCCTTACGAAAACGAGTTACTCGTTCACGGAAGACGCGATGTGCACCCTGATTTAAGGATATAAAATCGATAGAACAATTTACAAATATCGCAACAAAACAACTCAAAATTTCAATCTGACTGTCAGTTGTAGTTGTAGAATCTATGTGGAACAAAAATCAGGGGAGGATTGAATCGTTTGAGTTTCTTAATAACGATTGCAAAATGAAGTGACTCTCAAACGACACGAGTCGAACAATTTAAACGACTTTCGTAATAGGGTGATAAGATGTCTGTTTGTGGGAAAATAATTTTACTTAACAACAATGCCTTCCACTCATTGCCAAAAATTGGTTCTGATTTATACAAAACCTCACCCACAACCACAACCGAAAGAGAAATATTAACCATTGTATGTATGCGTTGTTCAAATCTTTAGACCATACCTCTGTGGAAGGAAATTTAAGATAATTTAGTGTCCTAGTCCCTTATATTCTTATTTAATTGCAAAGATCTCGGACGTAAATCGATCCTCTGGACACTTAAACTAGAAGAATTTGAAAATGGAATAGTTTACAAGCCAGGAAAGGTTAATTCAATTGCCCATTAATTATCCAGAATTGAGCTAAATAAAGAAATGATATTCTGCAAATAAATACATCCATCATTTTCAGCATTCTAACCGATGGGACGTGTTTTTTCCATCATTCCCAGTTTACCACTTAAATTTTCAAGGAAACGTTTTTGTCAATTTGTAATTTTCAGTTCTCTGCGCAAAGTTTGTGAATTCTTACAACTAATTGTCAATTTACAATTACGAGTATCTGTTCGTTCGTAAGTTTTTGAGTTTTTTTTTCTGACCCACATTTATTCTTTCAATAACCTACGCAATTCTAGTGTCGAAATTCTGCTTTAATCCGATACTTTTGCTGATTTGATACCTCCTTTGTATTGGTTTAAGTAAACTTGAAATTGTTTACCTTAAAGACTTCTCCAGTGACTTTTCGTTTTATTGTGACCAGTGTAAAAACAAACCTCTATCACATATTATGTTAGAGATAAAATGTGTTAATGAATCAATTTCCTCTCAAACATCGGATAATGAAGAGTGCTATAAAAAAAATACTTAGCCAGGTATCCAAGTAAGACAACAACGATAATGATTTCAAATCCTAGCGAGTTAAGGAATTATCAAAGCGCTTTTTAAAAATAAAACTACTAAACACCATCATTTATCACCCATAATCCAATATAGCGATAGAACTCTCACATTCAACCTTTAAAGATCTTCTGAAATATTATATTAATACACAGCAGATAACACTTCGATCCATTGTACAACCAAATTCATTTCATATGAATTGGGTTTTATAAAAATTATAATTTGAACTAACTTTAGAATTGGCAACGCTAAATACTTAACACCCTCTGATTTAAAATTTTTGTTCTGAACTTAGACTTCTTATGTTTTATTTTCCTGCTAATTGTCAATCTTTCATACTTCTATAAATTAAATCTTTATGTTATTGCACTTGAACTGAGCGTAGTTGTTTTCTCTCTCCGATCACTACAAAACCTTGGAATCATATTGGATTCTCTACAAGAACCTATACTCCCCACTTCTTTAATTAGTAGTCCCAAATTTAAATACACCAGCAAATCATATTCTGATCAATTGAAACTTAAAATGAGCAATTAGCAATAAAAATATTTATACTATATAACAGTATAATAAAATCAAAGGAATAAAGTAAAGTATGCAAATATATCCCCAAATTAAAGGTTATAGACTTCGCCTATTTATATAATGTAAGCATAGGCCGATCACGAAACCGGGGTCCATATTTTAAGGTAACATACAAAATTATGAAAGTATGCAAACATAGGAGTAACAACATTATACATACTATAAACCAATAACTCGACTTTGAAAAGCTGATTCCAATCTTCCCAAAGCAACATACCACCTTGATCAGCGTTTCAACAGCCGAGAGCAAGTAATGGAAAAATCGCAGGAAGCACTGATGGACATAACGAAAACCGAATATAAAAAATGTTTCGCGGATTGGACAAGCGCTGGCATAAGTGTGTTACAGTCGATGGGGATTACTCTGAAGGGGACAATATAGATTTAGATGAATAAGCTTGTATGGTAATTCCTTATGCCTAAAACAGATGTGATGTCTGAAGGCCATCGGAAACGTAGTGCGTTGATTTTATACTCATATTACATATTATGGGATAATTGAAAATGATAAATAATAAAGAAAACTGAAGTCGGTCGTTATTGACGTTTTATTTACTAAAATAAACAAATTATCTAACTAGTGCAGTAAAATGTGAATTCATCAACGATTATTTGGCAAATTCATGCTAACTAAAAAAAAAAACATTCTTTTCAGATGTTTAGCACATGGTGTTTGAAGTTATATCAACCAGATACCATTCTTTTTAAATAAGGTTTAAACGAGGACGTTTGATTTAAAAAAAAAAGTATGAGTTAATCAGTGAATCCTTTCACTCATCAAAATGCCATGCATTCAGTCAGCACATGATACTTTCCGAGCAAATCCCATACAGTTAAGATGAACTTTTCTATTTCCACACTAAACGTGCTAACTTCCCACATTCCTGCACGTATCCAATACTCCACATTAGAATAAGTTAGGTAATAAATTCCTTAATGTTGGCTCGTGAGGCACTTGTAATTCGATTTTAAAATAAAGGATACGTAAATAAAAATATTTTTATTTTATATAAAGTAATTACCTAATTTATTAATTTATATAAAGTAAAAGTGGTAACCCCTAACATGAATGTTGTCGCTGTATCGAACTGCAGTGGTCAGGGGTGACTTCCTTTTCTTTCCCATTCTTTTGATATCTTTCAGTAATTCTCATTTACGAATGTGCGAAAATAAATTTGTGTGAAGTAAAATAAATTCGATTTTCTATCCTTATAACTGTTAACACGACACTCCACTCAATTTACAAATTTTTCCCACAGTTGTTTGACCTCCGAATCAAGCGGCGCATGTTTGCTGATCCCAGCAAGTTCACGCAGCAAATGATCAGCACCACAACCCGTGCAGCTAAAAATCCTGACAATGCAAATTCCCCATTATTACCGCAAGTATAAATAAACTAACGATAAGTAGAATGAGTTGAGTTGTAATATTGCATTAGACGAGTAAAATCGTAGTTTAACTGGCGCCCGAGCAGGGACCGTGGTCTAGAAAAGAAAAGTAGTTCAAATACTTGTAACAAAGCAATGTTGTTAAGTTTCCCGTGTAATTGCTTCGCATTGCGCCACGGTTTCGAAAAAAAATAAAGGAAACATTTGTTAAAGCCGCGAGTGAACTGATAAAAAAAAATCAACAACCCAGGAAAAGGCCCCCAGTTGTCCAGCTTCCGGCTCAACAAAAAGGTTTCTACATAACAGACAGTCGATTCCCGGGAAATGCAGATACTCCTTTTGCAAATTAGTTGTAAGAATATAATTAAAAGATCAAATTAAAGAAAAGTGTTAAGATTAAGAAATTTAATGAAAAACTATTTTTATTGAAAAACAAAATTAGTAAAGTCAAAAACAGCCTAAATTAATTGAAAAAATTTTTAGGTACAAGTTATTACCCGAATAAGAAATCATTTTTAAGCTGTGACACTATTATCTTCACCCACTGCCCTTAATATCCTTGACCCTAATTTATCTATATCTCGTAACGAAAACTTAGTACGACCACCCAGACTAACTATGAGCAGCGGAAACGAACCGCAATCTCAGGGGTCGGTTGCAAATAACCAAGTCCAACAGATTAGACAGCTGGTAATAGATGTGATGAGCAGAGAATTCCCTCTTCTAATACACTCATTCCTTAACCCCTTGGCCGACAATATCGCAGACTCCGACCAAATTATCAACGAAGATCAAGCTATTAACTTAAACGATATGGACAAAATTCCGGATGTCGTGCTTTGCCTTAGAGAATTCTCAAGGCAAACTGGGGAATTTAGTTCATGGGAAAAGAGTGTCGAACGCATTCTTAAGGTGTATGAGTCGCTTAAAGGTACACCTAAATATTATGGAATCCATACGGTCATACGGAATAAGATACTGGGACAAGCCGACGTGGCCTTAGAGTCCTACAACATGCCCCTAAACTGGGAGAGGATCTCGAAGTGCCTTACTCTGCAATATGCAGATAAGCGAGACCTCGCAACCCTAGAGTATCAAATGATGTGTCTGGTGCAAGGGAGCGAGTCGATCAATCAAACTATCTATCATCACCTTTCACTAATCCTTAATAAAATATCAAGCATGGACATAAGTCCGGATGCCATGAACGTTATTGTAAGAACATATCGAAAGCACTCGACACGTTCATACGTGGCCTAAAAGGCAACTTACCAAGACTTAGGCATGAGAGAGTCAGCAGATCTTCGCAAACCCTTCACCTCTGCTCAAACTACAAAATCTAAATTATCGCACACAATACGCGAATCAAAACAGCCAAACCGCTCGCAAGTTAGAACAAAATTTTCGTCCTCCCATACCTCCTCATAGAATAAGCCAAAACCAAAAATTCCCATCCTTCTACCAACACTCCAATTCCAAACATACCCGTCAAATCCGCCACCAAGCCCCCAAACCCTAACCATCCTCAAAATCAGCAAAACCCATTCTTTAACCCAAGACATCACATCCAGTCTCAACCATACCAACCTCAGCATAATTCTAATTAACCAAACCAAAACGAACAGCCAAAGCAACCCATGCGAAAACAACCCAATCCTTGGCAGTCTAGACCACAACAACCCGTAGAACCCATGGATATTTCCATGAGGACAAACGCGATCAATTATCAAAATCATCCCAAATATACACCAAAGCGACCGAATTTACCTCCACAGGGAGCAGTTCCCAACAGGATCCAGAGAAACTTTCACGCAATGACATCCATATCCAACCCCACGATGGAAACAGCAGACCACTATCAAGCGGTTGGAGAGACAGACCTAAACCAGAACCAAACACTCCCAGAATATACGGAAACACACGGCAATATAGCAAACTATAACAAGATATGCAATTCACATTACCAAGAACCAGACAATTTTACGCAAGACTTTCAACAGCTGGAGCAAGATCACTGTAATAAATTATAAAATGTTTAAATACTCTTACAGTCGCCATATTGTATCAATGTCGACGGTTTGGACTTTAAAACGAACAGACCTTTAAAGAGATCTATACGAACAGAGCACACTTAAGCTGAATGTGTTCAGTTAAATGTCAAAATGCGCGCACAAAAGAACCGCGTAAAAAAGAGAAAGAGGGCAGGTTAGTTGATTGAGTCAGCCATTTTCACGTCATTCCTTTGTTTGAAGCCGAAGCCGACGCCACGAGTTCGCTAAAAAATAGTAAATGCCATTCCTTTTATTTTATATACATATATTCATAACTTGTACCATTTATAGAGAATAAATGAATGAAATCAAATCGAATACAATCGAGTTGGAACGATCAAAGATCATCGTTCTGTTCTTCAATGCGAACTTGGCTTTGCCTTTAAACTCCCCCAAGTTCCCAGCCAGGGGACACGTTGCGCCACCTGTGCAATAATCACCAAGACCTTAATTTTTTAGGTCAATAAGCTGTACTTTGAGTACAGAACGAAGAGCGGAACAACTTTAAAATTCCTGATAGATACTGGCAATAACAAGAATTACATTCAACCTGGCTGCGTCAAGTACTCCTTCGCAAATGAAACCCCATTTCTAGTTAACTCAGTGGGTGATAATATCAAAATTACACACCAAGCTACCTTGAATCTTTTCATAATTTAAGTTATACTAAGTAAGCAATAAATTTCTATAAATAGAATTAAGTTTGAAGCAATAAAGTACTGATTTTTCAACACTAAGAAGAAGAAGTCGTATTTAGTTATTCCCCCACCCGAGGTAAGATAGCTAAATATCATTCGCAAATATGTACATTGATATATTGGTACAAGCACCTATATATCCACTACAAGATCAAGGAACATGCACCCTGATCATACCGCCGTAGCAAAGGAGTTCCGAGGTTTTATTCTCCGAACTTAATGAGAAACTCACCTATTCGACAGTAGTAAAATGTGAGATAAGAACGACTAATAATTATCCCACTTACTCAAAAACATATCCTTATCTCATGGCGCTGAAACCTATAGTAGACGAGGAAATAAGGATAACGATGGCATCATAAGACCTTCACGGTCTCCCTAAAATGCTCCAGTCTGAGTACCCAATACCCAAAAAGATCGATGCCTCTGGGAAAAAAAAATAGATTAGTTATTGACTATCGTAAGCTAAACGCAATAAAGATGGCAGACTGATATCCCATTCCGGAGATCAACGAGGTCTTAGCTAACCTCGGAAAAAACAAATGGTTCACAGTCATAGATTTAAAAAGTGGATTTCACCAAATCCCTTAAGAGAACGCGACATCGAAAAAACTGCTTTCTCGGTGAACCACGGGAAATATGAGTTCACAAGACCTCCGTTTGAGCTGAAGGATGATATCCTCAGAATGCAAGTTAAGATAATTGTTTCCTAGAATAAGATATCGCTAAACTGCTTATTCAGCATCAGTATGATTGACACTCAATTTCAACAGCATCAACTGTAAACAAGATCATCCGGACACTAAGTCAAACATGTCATCGACACATATCGCTCCTGATCAACTATAAATAAGAGCATCCGGACACCAAGTCCAATCATGATGAAATATGCCATTATCGATCAATCTAGAACAATCGATTGATGATGCCATCACAAATTACCACTCAAATGATGTCATCCCAAGAGTATATATATAAACTCCACCCAAAATATTCAATAGTCAAGTCCACTTCCAGCAGCCGGATCAGATAGTCCTCTTAATTTAGTTTGAGTTAATTGTAAGTACTCTTGTAGTTTACTAGTATTTAAATAAAGATTATATCTTTTTTAAAAAAACATAAAGACAAATGAAAGTAATAATTGGCGCCCAACGTAGAACGCACCTTGAATCAGTTACCGAAGTGAGAAAGTGAAAAAGTGCAAACGTGTAATAAAATTGTGTTAGGTCAAGAATATTGACCAACATGAAATAATAACAAGTTTTACTAACCTAATAGTCCGGGAGGCAGGGGTCTTTTTACCTAATCATTTCAATCCGGCTGATTTCGATAGCAGTGCCAGATACCATAAGAAGAATGACCAAAGCGACCGTCAGCTGTTTTAAAATACATGGAGAGGAGGGCTTCCAAAGGGCTAACAAGCGTGATTAACTGTTCCACGCGTATTGATGTTTTAAATAACACAGCGACGATAATTGACCACGTATGTTAGTATGTTAGTATGTTATAACTAAGCGTGAAATGTTCTCAGCAGTAATTGAAACCGATCTCTCTGACCATTACGTTGTTTCATATGCAACGAAAAGCTTAAATAGCTCTGAAACACCATGTGAAACCGAGGTTAAAAATATTAATCAGCAAAAAGTTAATGAGCTTATTCAGAGTACAGACTGGCAACATATACTTCAAGAAAATGACGTTGAGGCACTCTACAATAAATTCGTAGGAGAAATGAATAAGGTTTACGCTGAATCAAATAAAATAACCACAAGGAAAAGAACACGGAAGCATACGCCATGGATAACTCCAGAAATAGCACCAATGTGCAAAAAAAGGGATGAGTTATATAGGAGGTGGAAAAACAGCTCCAGATGTAAGGCGTTTGAAGATGAGTACAAAAGATATCGAAACACAGTTACTATGGACATTCAACTTATAAAAGCCAAATACTACAAACAAAAGTTTTTAAATGCACACAACGAAGCGAGGAAAACGTGGAGTATTGTGAGTAAACTGCTAGGAAGAAAGAAATGCTCAGTAGACGAAGCAATTAAAAGTAATTTTCCAAATGCTGTCGATGGTTTAAGAGACATTGTTGAGGAATTTGCGGAGCGGTTTTCAAATCAAGCGGCATACATCATTCATATCTCTGATACAAAAACCTCAAACCATGAGAACTGGTAACTTCAAAAAAGTATTTACGTAGAGGAAGCAACAGAACCTGAAGTTTACAAAATACTGTGTCAACTGAGTGACAAAAAAGGTCCTGAACAACATTAGACCAGTTGATCTCAGAATAAATGCTATGTGTCTCACTCCTAAAATCACGAAGATCGTAAACCATAGTTTGTGTCAGTCCTGTGTGCCAAAACTAATGAAAACTTCAATAATTCGCCCAATATACCAGGGAGGAATAAAAAAAGATACGGAGAATTATAGACCGATTTCAATTCTACCAGCGGTTGAAAAATGTTTGGAAGAGGTAGTTGTTAATCGTGTTAATTGTTTTATGTCGAAGCACAAAGTGATTCATCCAAACCAATTTGGTTTTCAAAAGTGTAAGAGCACTCAATCGTTACTGGGGGGTATTTACCAACGTCGTGAATGCTGGACTGAATAAAAACCACCACGTACTTGTGCTCTTTATAGATTTCAAAAATGCGTTTGATACCTTGACTCCTGAAAAACTTGTGGAAAGCGTCAACAGATTAGGACTGAGAGGAGTGCTGGCAAACTGGCTTAAAAGCTATCTGAGTGAAAGAGAAATACAAGTCAAGATATCTGACACATTTAGCAAAAAAAGAACGATCAAATAAGGCGTGCCACAAGGTTCCAAACTGGGCCCCATATTATTTATACTGTTCATAAATGAACTATTAAGAACATTTAAAAAAGCTACTGCATATGCCTACGCTGATGACATCGCAATCGTCGTGAAACACAAGGACTTGCACTTAGCCATAAAGATACTGCAACACGAGTTCAACCTTGTATCTGAATGGTGTCATGACAACGGCCTGGTGATCAACGCAAATAAAACTAAGTTGATGCATATTCGAAGACAACGGAAGTTATTGAAATCTTTCATCGAAATGATCGTTGTCCATTGCTGAGGAGCAGCAGCACAATCGAGGTAGTTAAAACCATTAAATACCTCGGAGTTACCATTGACGAGAATTTCCTGTAGCGTGAGCACATCAACGTACTGCGTCTTCAACTTAAGAGCACTATATTTGCAATGGTGTATCTTAAGCGTTACTCACATATGGAGGTACTAAAACAAGTGTACTACTCGTTGGCAGAGTTACGCATTAGATACGGGATTCTGGCCTGGGGAAACGCATCAAAAACCCACCTAGAGAAGATATCAAACTTACAACATCGTCTTGTTAAAATTATTCGACACACTAATTCAAGTTTTTAAGTTTTAGATGTAAAGGCAATCTTCCAGATGACAACACTCCTAACTTACATGGACGACCGAAGGTTTCTTCAACCCATCAACCACACGCTAAACACCTGAAGACGTGCCCAAGGGATGCTAGAAATTCCGACAGCTTACAACTCGTACGGAGACAAAGAACTACGATGCACTGTTCCTAAATTGTTAAATTCGCTCCCACCGTTACTGAAAATTTAAAAAAAAGGAAAAAAAAGATTAAAAAACATTTTATTGAATTTCATCATGTAAAGTAGTCATATTAGTAATTCTTAAAATCACCGCAATAATATTAACTTCAAAATAAACTAATTGTAATTATGTGTAAATATAAACCACTTTAAAAAAAAAAAAAAAAAGTAGCGGTGGGGGTGGTTGTGGGAGGCGGATCCACTAGTCGAAAAAAACGTTTTCAAAATCATTTGAAGAAAGTTTATTTTTTTTCCCATAAATTATTAACCCTCCGATGAGTGAGAAAAAATTAGTCAGCTACCCCGTAAAAAGGGAGTTCGGCGTCAGCTGCGCGTGTCAACTTGTAATAAAAATAAATAAATAAAATAATTTTAAGCCGAATAAAATTTTGCGAAACAACTTCTGGCATATTAAACAATATAAAAATAGCGATCAGCTGAATTTATAGTAGGGGAAAGACCGTCAGCTGGAGTAATATTGATTTCATCAAGAATATAGTAATAATACTTCTAAATTCCAGACTGTTTTGAAAATTTTGTTGATGTCTCAGGTATAGAGAAACACTCCGGCGTAGAGCTATTATACTCAGGCCTCTGTCCAAATTCCAAACAGGACAGCTGCTTCTAAAGTGCCCTTGTCCCACTTTGCCAGTTTGAATGCAGCATTCAGCCCACGTGGATGCGTACATTTTTTCGTTACCATAATGGCTGAAGTGCAACCGTTTTGTGTATTCTGCAGTAAGAAAAGTGAAAAATTAATAAATTTCACTCTTGATACTCTGCAAAAGTGTAAAAATATTTTGGAAATTCGAAAAGCAAATAAATTATCTGGGAATGATGCAAAAATACCGTCAGGGCTGAATAATTTTCAAAAATATCATTCCAAGTGCTATCTTTTATTTATTGCACTGCCATCGAAATATAGAAAATCAATTGAAAGTACATCAATTCCGTCATCATCGAGGTAAGTTGGTGATAAGTGCCACGGCAAAAAGAAAATATACCCGATAAAAAAAGGTATAGCCAAAAAAAAATAAATCAAGTATCAAGCTGAACACGGGTTGGAGTCTTTGCATCACCAACCTGTCCGAGATGTTTAAATTTATCGATAAAATTCACAATAGCTGTGCGAGAAAGAGCTTGATGATGACCAAAAGCACGAACCTTACGAAACATATCCGCGATATTTTCACCGTTTTTGTAGCAAATTTTTACTATTTCAGTTCGGTCTGAGCTTTCATGCCACACGCATCGATCTCCCAGTATATCTCTATATCGTTTTGTTTCTTTTTTGTCCCCAATTACTGGGGACAAAAAGCCTAAGCGGCCGTTTAAAATGGCTAAAAAGTAATTAAACTCCAATGACTGGAGTCCCTTGCAGTGTCTTCCAGACAGTGACAATGAAAGTGAAAAAAATGAATGACGATGTGCTGACAAACAATGCCAAGAAAGTGATTGTACCCCCTATTAAACTTTTGCAAAAATCATGTGAATTTGTGCACAATCTAATGAAAATTATGAATATCTCTGATTATTCCATAAAAATTGTATTTTTCACACTCAAATTAAATGGAGCTTTTATCGCCAACAAAAGAATAGGGTAACGCAGTGTCGAAACTGTCAAATGTTTGGGCACGGCGAAAAAAATTGCAAAGTGAAAACATATTGTTCCATCTGTGCTGGTCAACACGCACAAGTGCGCGAACTGTCCTGGTAATCATGTTTCAACTGCAATTACTTGCAGCTGAGACAAAGATCTACAGTGAACGCTTTTCGTCCATCACAAAAGCGCAACAACAACAATCGCGATTTCAATACTCCACTGCTGTCAATGAGCGATTTTCCATCTCTCCCTACACATGTAGGAGCCCAGTTTGGGAATTCCAACAACAATTCTTTGACTTCAGCATGGAAGTGCATCACATCATCCTCAGCAGCAACACCTTCTACATCAAACAACAACAACAACTCGCCCGTCACCAACACCACCGGAGAATTGTTCACAATGGAAGAGTTGAATTCACGTGCAATGACGATGAGAGTGAAACAGTTCAAGCACTGTACCTTTTACCACCAGAAATCGAAAGTGGCGTACTGAGCGGGAAGGATGATGCTGATGAGGATGATGTTGGTGTACCAGACGATGTATGTGCTGCTCAATTGAAATCACTACTACTGTGTAGGGTAGCAGTTTTCACTTGACTTTCGAAGTGTACGGTTGTGTTGCGGTGTTCGGTTTTGCTGTGCTTTTTCATGTACTTTTCAGTGAAGAATTTACAGTATAACGTTTAATTAAATTTAATTACGGTCGTGGTATTTTGTTGCATTTTTAAACGCTAATTACTTAATTGCGGTCGTTGTGTTGTGCCGAACTGACAATTAGTGCATAATAAGTGCATAAAAGAGGAGATATTCCCACAATCGGTGTAGTTAGTGTTGTGTTAATTACTTGTTAATTACCTTAAAAGAGCAGGAATTGCCACAATTTGTGTTGCGAATTTTGTGCCGTACTTTTATTACGGTTAAAAGAGGAAGAATTCCCAAAAATTGTTGTGTACCGTACTTAATTACTTTTTAATTACTGTGCTAAGTGTTAAGTGTTGCCACCTTGGGTAGGAGACATGCCTCCTACCAAAAAGAAATCAGGAACGAACATAAGGGAGAAACTAAAAAAGCACGAAGACCCGGGCATGGAGACGGTCACAGCCCCAACAAAAAAGAGGACCTGTGAGGCCGTAAGCCCGAACAGGGTAAAAAGGAAGAAATCGGTGAGTGATTTGAAAACAACAAATGTTATTTCAGGTTCAGGTTTACTTTCGGAATTGAACGAGAAAGCCTTCCTGGACGCCAGAGGTACAAATATTTTGTACCTAAATCGGCAGCTAGGCGATTTGGCTAGGGGGCTTTCTGAGATCATATTCGGAAAGGGGGAAGTTGACCCTGTCCTTGCGAACAGGGTAAATAGTTCGTGTAAGGCCTACGAAGGCATAATTTGGCTGCTCGTTGGGGAAAACGAGCGGCTAAAAGGTTGCCTGGATGCATATAAGCACACCCCAGAGGTAGTGCGCCCGCAGACCTCAGCTGCCAAAGAGAAGGAGTTTAGCTTCGCTCAAGTGGCAGCAGGAGCGATTAAAGCCTCTGCCACTACGGCAAAGGCTCCTGCTCCTGCCACCTCAGCAAGGGTTCCTACTACTGCCGCCCCAGAAAAGGTTCCAAATACATCGGGAAAGGTCCCTGCACCTGTGCCGACGCCAGCTCTTACGTGGTCCGTGGTCGTGCGGAGTAAGAAGTCCGTTGCGTCGGCAAAAGAGGTCGAGGCTGAAGTCCTCAAAAAGGTCGCCCCATCCTTGGGAGTCAGGGTGAACAGCGTAAGGACGCTTAAAAACGGGAGCGTCGTTATCCGCACTCCAACCGCGTTGGAGGGAGGCAGGGCTAGAGGCTTCAATCCCTCAAAAACCTGGCCCAAGGGTGGTAATAAAGGGCGTGACTACGTCCATCACCCCGGTGAAGTTCATGAACCAGCTTCATGAACTAAATTTCAAAGAGAAGTATACCCTCGAGAAATTTAAAAACGAGGTGAAAATGGTAACCCGACCATGGAGTACCAAAGAAGGAGGCAGCGTTAACGTTGTGCTGGAGAGTCTTGGCTCAACGAAAGCGCTTAAAGCACTCCTCGATAGTGGGCGCTGCTACATTGAGTGGTACGTCTTTCCTGTAAAGGAGTACAAAACCATTGTTGGCTGCTTCCGATGCCTCGGTCTTGACCATGGCATTGCCGATTGTAAGAACCAGGAGGTATGTCGCCGTTGCGGCGAAGAAGGACACCACTCGAAAGGGTGCTCAAAACCTGCCAAATGCCGGAACTGCTCGCTTAAGGGACGAGCAGCCAACCATCGTATGGTGTTGGCTGAATGTCCGCTTTATGCGGCTGCTCTTGCCCGGTTGAATGCCAGAAATTAATATGGTATTCAGCTTCGTGCAATTGAACTGCCAGGGCGCTTTCTCCATTATGGTAGACCTGGGAGCTCGAATGTGCGAGAGGGACTGCAGCGTTGCTCTGATTCAGGAGCCCTATGCTTCGAGGGGAGTAATTAGGGATCTACCCGCTTCCATGCGGGTCTTCCCTGACACCAGATGCAGAGCTGCAGTGATTGTAAGCGACGCAAACCTTACATGCATCCTTCAAGATGCAGATGAACGTGGCGTATGTGTTGGAGTAGAAGGCGTTTTTGGCAAAATATACTTTGCCAGCGTCTACTGCAAGTACGGTGAGGAAATCGAGCCATACAGCCAATATATGGAGGAAGTGCGTTTGCTAGTCGGGAGCGACCCCCTCATCCTCGGCGTTGACGCTAATGCGATTTCCCTTTTGTGGCATAGTAAGATGTCCAGTGACTCGTCTGGATATCCAAGCTATCCACGGGGTGAAGCGCTTAGTGAATGGGCTATATCATCTGATATGCACCCTCTCAATCGACCGAGTGAGTTGTACACTTTCGATACGCATGGTCGAAAGAGCAACATTGACGTCACATTTGCGAATGAATCCGCACTTAGGGCGTTCTCTTTTTCGTGGAAAATCTCCAGAAGCATAAGTGACCACAGCTGGATACAAGTTGAGGTCACCTATGAAGATACTGTTAGGGCGCCTAGGTTAGAAAGGAGATGGTGCACTCGGAATGCTGACTGGAATGTGTACGGTTCCCATATATTTGCAGAAGTATCCTCGATGCCCCTTCGGGTGTATGGAAGCCTGAACATTGATCAGCAGATCGAGCACATCAATGAGTGTGTGTGGCGTGTCAACGACGATCTCTTTGAGAGGAGCCGTAAGGTTAATCTCAAAAGAGTGAAGTGGTGGACACGCAGTCTGAATGCGAAGCGGCGGGAAGTCCGAAAACTAAGGAAGAAATTCCAAAGGGCTCGGGCTACCAATGCTGAAAACTTGACTCAGTTGGGCTCTGCCTTCCGGCGATGCCTCGCTGAGTACAAGAGAATGATTGTCCAAGTCAAGGAAGATGATTGGAGAAGATTCGCGGATTCGAATAGGGACAATCCTTGGGGAAGGCTCTACAAAATATGTAGAGCTAACAACAAATCACCAGAGGTTGGACGAATATGTGTGGGTGATACTACACATAGGGAGTGGAGGGACTGCATAGATGCCTTACTCAATGCATTCTTCCCTAGAGATGACCGAGCTGAGGCCCCTCTGGCTACAGAATCAGTAGCCAACTCAGAATTGCGAACCGAGGAGGTGGAACACGCTGTTTCACTTCTCCGTTCAAAGAGGTCTCCTGGACTAGACGGAATGACTGGCGAAATGGTGAAAGCCATTTGGAAAGTCGTTCCAGATTATCTAGGCTACACTTTCAGCAGATGCATTGAGGCGAATCACTTTCCGTTGGGTTGGAAGGAGGCAAAGGTGGTCGTTCTATTGAAGTCTCCCGACAGGATTAGGTCAAGCCCTGGATCCTACCGGGGCATCAGCCTGCTTCCGGTACTTGGAAAAGTACTGGAAAGGGTTATGGTGGAAAGACTTCTGGAGAATATGACCGAACCAATGTCTCCTTTCCAATTCGGATTCAAAAAAGGCATGTCTATTGAGGACGCTTGGGCATATGTCAAAGATTATGTCCAGACAAGTAGGGAAAACTATGTCTTAGGTATCTTTATAGATTTTAAAGGTGCTGTTGACAACTTAAGCTGGGGAAGTGTGTTTCGTAGATTGCAGATGTGGGATGCCGGGAAATTGAGATTTGGAAAAGCTACTTTTCTGGCAGAAGCGCATGTGCAACGTGTGTTGTGGAGCGTGGATGTCCTCAGGGCTCTATCTGTGGTCCATTCATTTGGAACCTCATGTTGGACCCACTGCTAGGGCAGATATGTGAGACCTGCAAGTGCTGCGCATATGCGGACGACCTGTTACTCATTCTTGAGGGACACTTCAGGAGAGTGTTGCAAGAAATGGGAAACAGTGTAATCCAAATCGTCGCGGCCTGGAGCGACAGTGTGGGCGTCGCCGTATCAGAGGAAAAGTCTGTGATGATGGTCCTCAAGGGAAAATCATTTCAACGACGACCTCCCACAATCTGTTTGAATGGAAATAGCCTTAGTTATGTGACGCAAGTCAAGTATCTGGGCATAACCATGAGCGAGAACTTGAACTTCTTACCACATTTGGAAAGAATCAAGGACAGACTCACAAACGTTGTGGGACAGGTAAGGCGCATTATGCGGTCTGACTGGGGTCTTAGTAGGCGTGCTGTGCGCACCATATATATGGTGGCCTTTTTGTTGCTTGTGCAACATTCGGGGCATCAGTGTGGAGTGACATAATCATGACTAAGCGGGGTCTCAGGAAGATCCTCTCTTGCCACAGAGTGGTCTTACTTGGCTGCTTACCCGTTTGCCGCACTGTCTCTACCGAGGCACTACAGGTGTTGTTGGGAGTACCACCCCTTGACTGGGAAGCTATCCGTCGTGGATTAGCCTTCAAAGTGAGGAGAGGTATACCGCTAAGAGAGCGTGATTGGGTGTCTGACAATGGAGTCAACCAGATGTCCTTCCGGGAGCGTAAGCGCTTGCTAGACGAATGCGTCATATCTAGACGGCAATCTAGATGGGACGATAGCGTAAACGGCAGAGTCACTTACCGTTTCCTGAAGAATGTGAGAGCGGCCTGAGCTGAGTTTTAACCTCAACTTGGGCTTTCTTCTTACTGGTCATGGTTCCTTTAATGCATTCTTGGATAAGAGGGGTCTAAACCAGGTGGAAGGCTGCTCGTGTGGAGCTCCTTTTGAGGACTGGGTGCACGTTTTGGACTATGCGAACATAGTATTTGCTAGGCGTCGGAATAGGTAGCTTAACCCTGTAGCTCAGTGAGCAGGGCCAAAAGGCGGCCAGTCCTGGGCAATAAGGTGCCCAACTGGAAGTAACCGGAAGGTTGCGAAGCTCGACCGGAGGCTATATTCTGGTACCACGGGAGGTCAGGAGCCCCCGGAACTATGGTTCCGGCCTGACCTAGGAGTTGGCCCCCTTGTGGGAGTATCGTGGTGGCTGTAGGTTTATACCCAAAATCGCGGGGAGAGTAGGCCAAGTGGTGTTTGGACATCATGTGGCTGAGTATATGTTGTAGCGTGCTATGACCTGTGCTCAGCTATTTGATAGCCGTGGCGCTAATTGGTCTGCTCGATGTGGAGTTGCATTGCAACCGGGTGCCATGACCCACAGAATGGCAGAGGTTTTAGATAGGCCTCAACCCTATACCAAGGGAGAAGATCGTGCCTTACACACGACATCTAGTAGGTACTGGTGGTAGTATTTATACTATCCGAAGGGCGTTGATTGACGCATTATTTCAATCCTGTTATGAGCGTAAGCGCTCCGTGGGATAAGGCCTTCACGGCAGGTGTCCACGTAAAACACAAGAGAGACGTTCTGTGTAGGGTAGCAGTTGTATTTCAACATCGATCGTGTGCGGACGTGTTTTTTGCGGAGTGCGTGCGATTTTTTCGAGTTTGAAATTCGTGTACCTAAGTGATTAGAAACGGGCGATTTTTGGACTGCACTTTTCAGTGCGGCCTTTTTAAATCATTAAAAATCAATTAAGTGTTAATTTTTGTGTTCGGAGCCGTGCGGAATTTGTTCTAAATTGGTTTTGTGCGATTTGTTACGGTAGATAGTGGTTGAATTATTGTGTTAATTACTTTTTAATTACAATTTAAAGAGCAGGATTGCCACAATTAGTGTTGTTAATTTTGTGCCGTAATTAACTTTTAATTACTTTTAAAAGAGGATAAATTCCCACAAAGAATTAAAAAAAATACGAACTTGTTTTGTGTGCTGCCCTAAAATATAAAATGGCTGAGAGGAGTGACTGCTCCCCGGTGGATGTTGCGAAGAAAGGGAAACGAAAAAAGGCAACTCTGCCTGAACCTCCAACGGAAAGCGAAGTGGAGACGGAGGACAACATTAGGAAATCCATCAAAAAGAAGAAGAAGAAGGAGAAAGATGAAGAACCTGGGGTAAGTCGATTTAATGTTACTAATATTGTAAAAAGTGGGAGTATAACGGAGTTGAGGAAATTCATAAGCGAATTGAAAACCCGTATGATAGATGTGATGTTTGATCACGGTGGTGCGGATCCCCGGATAGCTAAAAAATTTATCGATATATCCGGGGAGTTTGAAAGTATTTTCTGCCTACTAGTGGCAGAGAAGGAAAGAGTTGCGGGATCTCTTGAGATTCTTCAAGCGGTCCTACACAAGCAGTTGGGAGCTAGAAGCCCGATAGCCAACGTGCCAGCAGTAACTTCGGCGACTTCGGGGATTTCCCCCACTGGCCCTAAGTGTCCTAGTTTTGCGGAGGTGGCATCATCTGTGATGAAGCCCGCCGTTCCGCCTAAACCTTCAAACCCCTCTCTGGTTAAACCAGCTAACGCTCCCCTGGTTAAGCCAATTAAGCCTGTTGCTCCCACCTGGTCGGTGGTTGTTAAGATCAAAAAGGCGGCCGTTTCCTCAACGGAAGTTGTATCCAGGATAATGGATAAAATCGCCCCCCCCCCCTGGGAGTTAGGGTGAATGCGGTCAGACCGCTCAAGAATAGGGGCGTAGTAATACGCACTCTCTCGACTGCTGAAAGAGAGCAGATTTTCAGTAGCAAGAAGTTCAAGGATATGGACCTTGACGTGGCAGTAACCGAGAAACCGGGCAATAGGGCCGTGGTACATGGCGTACACACAACCCTATCGCTGGAAGAATTTATGACGGAGCTACACCGTCTGAACTTCCCAGAGGCTGCCGAACAAAATAGGCTGAAAGTGGTTTCCTGAAGGGGCTACAACAAATGTAGTGCTAGAAGGCCCAGCTGCGTCCATAGACGCCTTACGTAGCACGGGCAGATGCTACATTAAATGGTTTTCATTCCCGGTAAGGGAATACAAAATAAGAGTGGGATGTTTCCGGTGCTTTGCCCCGGGTCATGGAGTTGCCGACTGTTCTCATAAGGAGGACATTTGCCGTCGTTGCGGCCTTGAAGGCCATAAGGCGGTAAGCTGCAAGGCAGCGATGCAGTGCAGAAACTGTGCTGCAAGAAGACGGCCGGCTGACCACCTTATGGGGTCAACCGATTGCCCCATACAAGTAGCAGAGTTGGCAAGGTTGGCAGCAAGGAACTAGGACTATGAAGATAGTCCAACAAAATTGTCAGGGCGCTTTTTCGGTAGGGCTGCAGCATTGCCCTGGTTCAGGAGCCCTACACATCTGACGGATGTGTTAGGGGTTTGCCTGCAGGAATGCGGGTCTTCCCTGATACCAGAGGAAATGCTGCGATTATTATTGTATAAGGGATGTCAATCTAGTTTGTGTGCCTGTTTCCTCCAGCGAACGAGGTGTTTGCGTATGCGTGGAAGGCGCTTTTGGCAGGATTTTTCTTGCCAGCGTCTACTGCAAATACAGTGAGGCAATTGACCCATATATTGAGTATATGGATGGTTTGTTTTCGCTTGCCGGCAGTGAACCCCTCATTATCGGTGTTGACGCCAATGCAACCTCCCCTCTTTGGTTCAGTAAGGAATCCGGACCCCTAACGGGTAACCGGAGCCACAATCGGGGGAATGTTCTTGGTGAATGGTTCGTTGCGCGCAATGCCCATGCCCGGTCAACGGTGGCAAGAGTGACATCGACGTTACTTTTTGCCAACGAGGCAGCTTTTAGAGCGTTTAGCTTTAGGTGGCGTGTTAGTGTAGGGGTGAGTGATCACAACTGGATTTAGTTTGAGATCGCTCAAGCAATAGAAGAAAACAATATAGTTTCCGACAGGAGTGGAGTGTTTATGGTGCGCGTATACTTGCGCAGGTTTCCTCCCTGACATCGCAAGTGTACGGTAGCTTAAGCATTGACCGGCAAATCGCACACATCAATGAGTGCGTATGGTGGGTTAACGACGATCTCTTTGAGAGGAGCCACAGGGCGAATCAAAAAAGGGTAAGTTGGTGGAACCGCTGTCCGACAGAAGCGAAGGGTGGTCAGAAACCTAAGGAAGCGATTCCAAAGGGCGAGGGCGGCTAACGCTGGGAACCTGGCTCAGTTGGGCATTGCCTTTCGGCAAGGGCTCGCTGAGTACAAGCGTCTCATTGTCAGCACATAGGAATCTCACTGGAGAAACTTTGCCTCTAACAATAGAGATGATCCCTGGGGCAAACTCTATAAGATTTGCCGTAGCACTAGAAAGACTGCTGACATTGAAGGCATTCGTGTGGATAATACGGTTTTATCCACATGGAAAGATTGCCTTATTGCATTGCTTGGTCAGTCCTTCACGAGAGAGAAGCGCTTAGAGGACTCTTCATATGAAGAGCCTCCAGTCCCTCCGGAGTTAAGGACTGAAGAAGTTGAGTATGGTGTTTCATTTCTTCGCTCCAGGAAATATCCTGGAGCTGATGGAATGACCGGAGAGATGGTGAGAGCCATCTGGAAGGCCGTCCCAGAACACCTACTTGGTCTTTATAGCAAATGTATTGCTTGCAGCTACTTCTACAAGGATTGGAAGGTGGCAAGGGTGGTTGTGCTCCTGAAGTCCACTGATAAGAATAGGTCCGACCCTAAATCTTATCGGGGCATCAGCCTGCTTCCGCTACTAGGAAAAGTACTGGAAAGGGTTATGGTGGAAAGGTTTTCAGAGAGCATGGTGGAACCAATGTCCCCCTTCCAATTCGGCTTTACAAAAGGCAAGTGTGTCGAGGATGCATGGTCTTTCCTAAAAGACAGAGTCCTCAGAAGCAGGGCCAGTGTGGTTATAGGCATCTTTATTGATTTTAAAGGTGCCTTTGATAACCTGAACTGGCAGAAAATAGTAACCAGGTTGCAAGAATTGGGCTGTCGAGAAATTGGGCTTTGGGGAAGCTACTTTTCCGACAGAAAAGCGAGTGTGGTAAGTACGCACGACAGCCTCTCAATCAATGTTGAGAGAGGCTGCCCCCAGGGGTCCATCTGTGGTCCTTTTATTTGGAACCTGATGATGGATCCACTCTTGCGGCGACTAAATGAGCTCTGTGGGTGCTACGTCTACGCAGATGACCTGCTCCTCATCCTCGAGGGCCAGTCTAGGGCCGAAATCGAGGTATTAGGAGAAAGAGCTCTAGCAGTCGTTGCTGAATGGGGAGAGAGCGTTGGAGTAAGTGTGTCGCAGGATAAGACTTTTTCAATGAAGCTCAAGGGCAAATTGAATGTAAGACGTCGGGCTCCTGCGATACGTCTGAATGGCGTTGGCATTAGATGTGTAACTGAGGTCACGTATCTGGGCATAACGATGGGTGAGTGTATGAACTTCATGCCTCACCTAGTTCGAACCACACAACGCATGCTGAGTGCCGTAGGCCAGGTAAGGCGCATTTTGCGATCCGACTGGGGACTCAACAGGCGTTCTGTTCGTATCATATACGATGGCCTTTTTGTTGCCTGTGCAACATATGGAGCATCGGTATGGTACGAAAGGGTTATGACTGTTGATGGTCAAAGGCGGATCTTGACTTGCCAAAGAGTTGCCCTGCTTGGATGTTTACCGGTTTGCCACACTATCTCCACCTTGTGGGAGTATTGTGGTGGCTGTAGGTTTATACCCAAAATCGCGGGGAGAGCAGAACTAATGGTGCTTGAACATCTCATGGCTTAGCATATGTGTAGTCTACTACGACCTGTGCTAAACCATGGGATTGCTATGGAACCAATTGGTCTGCTCGATGTAGAGTTTCATTGCAACCGGGTGCCATGACCCACAGAATGGCTGAGGTATTAGATAGGCCTCGACCCTTCACCAAAGGGGAAGTTCGTGACTTCGAATCTAGTACTGGTGGTAGTACTTGTACTACCCGAAGGGCGCTGATCAGCGCATTCTTTTGATATCTCATGCGAAGACGCACCGTAGGCTTGAGCCCTCACGGCAGGTACCTACGTAAAACACAAGAGACATCTTTCTTGAACCACAAGAAGTCCCAAGTTATTTTCAAGTGCTAGAAAATAGCTTTGATGACAATGATTCCCAAAAGTATGTTCTTTGGTATAAAAAAAATTATATTGGCAATAAGAAAATGAAACCCCAGTATTACCCTGAGTTTTGGTGTGCCTATGATGCAATAAATCACGAATTCCCTACAACGCAAAACTTAGTGTAAGCTTGGCATAGGAGACTGAAGACCGTCGTTGGTAGAAGTAAAGCGGGAGTTTATAAGCTAATATCCGATTTAGGGAAAGAGCTTTTGATCGCTGACTCTCAGGTCGTGAACGCTCGAAGGGGGGAAACTCTAAAAAAAATAACAAAAAAAGTAATAGCTGCAAAAGGATTAAAAACAATTCTCAGAAATAAATATACTTATTCTAAGCTTAATTTTTTAAGAGCCCTTGCTATGAATATCCAACTTCAGTAATTTTTTTTGATCTTTTCATGTTTACGATATCGCTTCTTATGTTGTTATTCAAACAAAAGACTTATGTTCGTTTAACTTTTGAATACACGTACATATGTATATATTTAATTTTTGTTCTTAAATTTGAATTTTTTTGCTTTGAAAAATATAGTATTTTATAACTATAATAAAAAGTCATAATAAGTTTTATTTTAAATAACATACACAACTCGCATTCCGTCTCACTTTGGATTTCACATAGCAGAACAGAAAAAAAATTGTTTTGTATTTTCGAGATTTTCGATATTTCTCGAGATTATAAGAATAAAGATTACTAAACTAAGATTTAAAAAAAACAAGATTTTTGGTTTTTTTCGGTTAACTGATTTTTCGAAATTGTCGGCGTCGAAATTATGTGGCGTTCCCATTATGCCGTATGAGGCACTAACCTTGACGAGCAGCTCTTTCCTTTCCGTGGTAGGACTAAATTTACGCAATATATACTGTCGAAACCGGTTAAGTACGGTATTAAAATCTGGTGGTTATGCGATGCAAAAACTGCATATCCATTACAAGATACTACCTACACAGGCAAAGAACCAGATCAGCCTCGAGCGACAAACCAAGGAGAGCAAGTTGTAAATCAGCTAGTGCTATCCTATAAAAACACTGTGGGAACAGTTACGACGACTCATGCGATGGAATTTGGGACTAATTGGAACCCTAAAAAAAAATAAGCCGTATATACCAACGCAGTTTCAAGCATCGAAAGACCGTGCTGTCTTATCTAGTGAATTTGTGTTCCATGAAAATGTAACATTGTGTTCCTATTTGCCAAAAAAGAAAAAAGCCGTGATTTTATTGTCAACAATTCACTTCCATAGAAAAACTGTTGGGTTGAAAAATAAGCCAGAAATTATAAGCTACTACAATTCGACAAGGCGGAGTTTACACTATGGACAAAATGCTTGGCGAACGTCGAACTAAAAGGTGGCCGCAAGCTTTTTTTTATAACATATCAGACATTGCTGCATTAGCAGCACATGTAATATACAAAATTAATAATCCGGAACTTTCGACTTCTACATGTGTGCGTCGCAAAAATTTGCAGGATCTCGGAAAAAACCTTGCTAATATATGTCATCTATAAGGCAAAAACCAAAGACGTTACAGAAATCGATGAGAAACCATTCTAAAAGAGATACCAGGAGAAGTGTTCACATTCAAGTCAGTTGATACCATTATGAATGAAGATGAGGTGGTCAATTATTCCACAGAATTTTTAAATTCATCGGATTTACCAGGGCTGCCACTGCACATATTACAATTGGCACCAATCATCATGCTTGGTAATATCAATCAACCAAAATTGTGCAATGACACAAGACTTGCGGTTGAGAAGCTAATGACCAACGTTATTGAAGCCACTATTTTAAATGGGAAATTCAAAGGTGAAGACGTTTTAATTCCACGTATCCCGATGATACCAACAGACATGCCATTCGAATTCAAACGTTTGCAGTTTCCAGTGCGACTGGCTTTTGCAATGACCATCAATAAAGCGCAAGGACAATCTTTGCAAGCGTGTGGTTTGAATTTGGAAAATAATTTTTTCTCACATGGACAATTGTATGTAGCCTGTTCACGTATAGGGAAACCTGCTGATTTGTTTGTGTTCGCACATGAAGGAAAAACCAAAAATATTGTTTACCACAGAGCCTTACACTAAATTCATTTGAAAGCAAAAAAGGAATGTTTTCAAATCTAGAAACAAATAAAGGAAACGTCTAGCTAAGCGGACGGGGTAACACTAGTGTTAAGATAAATGAGGCAATATCTTCTCTTATGAACAGAGTTGTACAGTGCGAGAAAGAAGTTACTGAATTACGTGAAGAAAGTAACAAACTAAGAGAAGAAACAGCGGACCTGTAGCGCAGGGACCGTCTAAAAGATGTAATTGTTGGCGTCATTCCCTACATAAAAAAATGAGAACGCAGTGAAACTAGCGCAGGACATTGACATTGACGTTTTTAGCTTAGGAGCTAAAACCACCGTTGGAGATCCCCCCTTACTTATCCGTCTTTCCTGTAGTGAACCTACATGAGTACGATCAGTAACCAGAGTGCGTCGGCATCCGATTGCCAACCGCCCGACATTGAATTGGATACCACAAGATGTATTGCGAAAAGACCACCAAGTAGTATTGAGAAATAGTGAAATAATCCCCAAGTGATTTTAAAATTGTGAGATAGCTCCCAAATTGTATTTGACAAGTGAACTATTGGAGAAAACATTTAAAAGGGCCCCCCAGTAACTAATCAGTGAAGAAGACGTAGCCGTTCCATAAAGTAAAACATCAAGCACCAGCATGTTAATCTCCCTATGTTGCTCCCCAACAAAATCGACAGGGGAGATTGTTTGCAGGAAGCTAATTAATTGCCTGAAATAAAAATGGAAAACATAGCGAATAATTAGCTTTGATATACACAACACAAATAACAAAAAATGAAATCAATTATTCGAGGGAGAACGGTATACATCTTCTTACGTTTCCGCCACATACTTCGTACCGTCTTCAGCCACATGACGTAATACAGTAGGAAAGAAGATAACGATATACGAAATTGCGCGCTTATCGAACTTACCATTCCAAAGAGAATTGAAGTCTGAAAATATAATCAGTGGTTTTCTGTCGACTGCGATTTACCCTCTTAACTCCCAAAAATTTAATGAAGATGAGTTTGCTTTGGAAAATCAATCGGAAAGGGAAGCTGTTATAGTAGATGCAGTTCTGCTTCTGCCAGATAGTACTACTAGCGAACATATTGCTAAAACACCGGAACAGATTAGGCCAATATCCCGTTTAAATGCTTCTAAAAAAAACTGCCAAATCTGGAAGTTCCCGAATTTTGATAAGTTCGATTGAGAAGAAAAAGATGGAAGAAAAACAATCTAGAATCAATTCATAATTAGTGAAAAACAATTTAAAGTTTTCAGAAAAAGGAAAGACTCAAAATGAATCGAAACCTCGTAAAAATAAAAATAGATACGATAGGCCTGTTGATTTGGCTTTTGACCGTTCTAAAAAAAAGTAACCTTTATTGAAAACTGTAACGCTAAAATAACGGTTTTAATCAAACGATTATGTGAGACGTTGTTACATCTCCCTGTAAAAAAGAAATTAGGTTGAATAAAAATAAAAACTTATCCAAATACTTACCAGAACATCTTCCTATCTATACAAAACAAAACAATTTAATTTGTTTGACAATTGTCAAACCCAGAACCCAGTTGATGGGGATAGGAATTCGAATTTCGAATGAATTCGATTTTCGAAGAAAACGAAGAAGGTGGTGCCAAACCAGCAAGGCTTAGAACCAAGAATTTTAGGCAGTGGGTAAGGTAGGGAGAAATAGCTTAAAACTTCCAATAAGCTATTCGGAAGAGAACCCTGATTGCCTACGATAAACAAGCCTGTGGTAGTGGGAGCGGGTGGCTAAAGGATGGTACAAAAAGCAACAGAACAAGAAGACGTTGGAATCAGGAGAGCAAAACGCATCACGCCACAATACAAAGTGCAGTGATTGCAGCAAGCTGCGCAATCCTCCGGTAACAAAAAAAAAGTAAGATTGTTCTTTTTGAAAAGTTAAAATGCCTAAATAAAACTGTATAGAAATAGTGCGAAAGCTACAAAATTGAAAAAAAAAAAATAAAGGTGAAAAAAAAAAATTAAAAAAAGGAGGAAAAGCAGCTAAATAAATAAAAAAAAAATATGTATATATATGTAGATAGATATATATGTATGTGCATGGACAAGTTGTGAATTGTGTGAATTTAAACGCGGAAGAAAAATATTTGTGGAACACTTCGAGGAGAAAGGGTAAGTGCTAACAATAAGTGTGTTACAGTATAGATAAGCATTAAAAGCATGAATTTAAATTTAGAGTTGTAATTGCGTGACGCTAAATAAAAACAGCGAGGAGTCGAGCGATATTCACATATACAAAGAGAAGTGAGAACGGGGCGATCACGGCAACAAAAAAAAAGAAAATTAAATACCGTGATCGCCGCCTTTTTTTCCAGTTTTTTCTCCTTAGTTCCCTTTCTTGAAGCATCGAAAGGATAAGCGGAAAGGGCCTCCAGCAACTTCACTAAATACGTAAATTCGTAAACAATTTTTTTTCTGGTTGAAAAAAAAAACATATATATATATAATGCAGTTTAGGGTGTAAGATCTACATCCATTTGTACCGCCCAGGATGAGAGGAAGCCAGGTAAGTTTGTATTATGCATGGAAAATTTTTTTTTTTTCAATTTGGGAACACAATTTTGAACTGTTTTTTTTCAATTTTGATCCAATAATCTTTTTCTCCAATAGAGAAATGTGGCAAAAAATATTGAATTTAGATAAATTCAATAAGTCGGATTAAATATGTATGTTTGCCCGAGAAAAAAAAAATATTTGCATCGTTCGGCGTTAACTATTATAATATTGACGCCGAAATGGCATATAATTATAACTGAAGAGCTGGAAATCAGCTAAATAATAGGAGCGGAATTCCATCCGCCCAAAATAACCAACGCAATTACGTAAGGCATTCACCTATATAGGTGAATGATTATAACCATGAAAGTGTAGGATCATGGGCTCCGCTAGATGAACAGTTTGAACAAGCAAATCAGAACCTGTACCACCACCACCAGTTCACGAGCAGACCTTTCTTCCCAATGGTCGACATCACCAAAAGATGAACCACGATGTACAGGTGATGGACACAGAAGTAAACCTGTTACAAAACAGCTAGGTTAAAATGGATTATTCAGGATTTGTACCATTGATAATCCAAGCGTATACAGTGGTGAAGTCGAGAATCCGCGCCTACAGAGGGATCTTCCTTTCTGTATCTACTAGGATGCAATGGTCGAGATACTGATAATAGAGATTCGCGTTTTTCGAATATTATGGATCCTTTAGATACCATAAAGTGTAAGGAAATTAAATCTTCCAAAACCGGTGTATGAGTACATTGCCGGAATTGGCAAAGTATCAATACCCACTGGTGAGAAAATGCGTCTTAACCATCCAAATGCTGCTGCATGGAAAGAAACACAACCAGCAGTTACCATGGATGGTCGCAACTACATATACAGCCGCACGTTCCAGATCTTTCGGAGTGCCAACAGAAGAGAAGAGAAGACATATACAGCTAACACTACTAACGCGTTAAACCTTTATGATGGTTGGAATCCACTTCCAACTCGATGGACCCCGCCCTTCTCAGTTATGAACCCAAATTTACTGGGCTACCATAGGCCAGACAGACATATCATCTGTCTAAATAAATTAACACTTTGCGAATTTTCGGACAACGATACGATATCTACGCACTAGAGCATAAAATTACTCGATATTGCATTGATAAACAAAATTACTTTTTTTCTGTTGCATGAAGTTTTTCTAGTTTGACGTTACTGATTTTATGTATATGCTTATGAGGCAGTGTGCTAAATCTGAGCACTGGATTAAGAAAGATTGGCCTTTAAGGAAGGCTTTAGTCGCGGTGGGCTGAATGTCATAAATACTCCACTAGTGTCAAGAGACCGTATAATATTGCCTTCTTTGCATATTAGATTAGGGTTAATGAAACAGTATGTAAATCTCTTAACAAAGATGGGAAGTGTTTCAAGTACATTACAAAAATATCTCCAAAATTGAGTACTGAAAAGGCAAAAGCTGGTATATTTGATGGCCCTCAATTGGGAAACTTAATAAACGATTCAAACTTCACCAATTGCATGACAGTTGTTGAAAAATCTCCGTGGAAAGACTTCGTTTGGGTAGTGAAAAATTTCTTGGGAAATAAAAAGCTTAGCAACTAATGGTGAACTTTCAGTAATTTGGATGCAACATGAGCATTGAGCTACATTTCCTCATCAGTCATTTAGATCGTTTTCCTGAAAATCTAGGTAATTTAAGCGAAGGCCAAGGAGAACAATTCCATCAGGAGATTCGCACTATGGAAGTAAAGCAAATATGATGGCTGATTGCCGTAGCATTCAGAGTAGTTTTCCTGAGCCGACTCATGCAAGAGAAGTATAAAACTGTAAAAGAAAGCTTTATTCAAATCAATTTTGTGTAATAAAAGATTTTAGCTTGAAAACTGGTATATTTCTGGTAAAAATGACTTCCCTTCATGCCTCAATAACTAGGGCTGCTACTGAAAAAGAGACTTCAAATTTGAAATCAGCGAGGAAAATACATTTATAAAACTTCAGGCAAATTCACTGTTTACGAAATGGCAGAGGACGATGTAGAATATTGTATGTGTATATATAAAATATTCCATGCATATTTTCTGGAACTATTTTAACTTAACTGCACTTAAAATCATACGATCTAACATTTTTGATAGCACATAGATCATACGATAGCTTTCCTTGAAAACTTATCTGAATCATTTTATGTTTACCGTAATTATTGCAAGGCCAATGTTAAGCCACAATGTGAACTTGAACTCAGCAGCAGCAAAACCTCCATCACGCAAGCATCGTTTAAATAAAAGAATCTTTTCTCAAAGATTCGTTTTATGTGCTAAACAAACGCATTGATCAGGGGAATCGGAGACCTGCAGCATAGGGAGCGTCTAAAAGATGTAATTGTTCGCGGCATTCTGTACAAAAAAAAATTAGAACCGATGGAGATGCCGCATTACTTATCCGTCTCTCCACCTACACTGAGAAAAAAGTCCTAATATCCGCATTTCCCAACAACAGAGGACTCACACTTGCACAGCTGGATATCAATCAACTCAGTGTGGGTACGAACCCCACCAGCATCTGAAGCACTAGCAGCAGTACAAACAATATCACCAAGAGTCCCTAAAGCTCTTGAATATAATTATAACTTACGAGTAACATGACAGAATCATTTCCTCGAAATATTTACAGACTCGATAACCCAGCTTTCGTACGTGACTTTGCCGAAGTTAATCGGAGGCACTTAGACAATTTTCTACGAGTGACATCATTATTGTTCATTATGAATAGAACCCAATCAATGTCATTTCTTTAGTCTTAATTCTTGTTCATAAAACTACAGCCCTTGGGTTGGCTGAACGACTATGTTCCCTGGTAGCCTGAACGACTTCAGGTGTGTGTAATGATTTTGTGACGTTTGTTAATTTTTTTATAATTCGACGGCAAAATGAAATACACGTTTCATTTATTTTCTTAATATTAAAATCGAGCGGAAAATTACAAGTCTTAAAGCAATACAATACAATAAAGGCTCAGTCAATATGCCTGTCTGTTTAATTATTATTCATAAAAAAAGTGCGAACATTTGGCAATCAGTGCCTTAACACTAGTCTATATTTAGTGTCAATTTGACACACTTCTTTTGTCAAATAAGCAAAACTCCTAATAATTGTAGTGCTGTTGCCAAACGCTCGCGGCTCGTCGGGCTACTTTCTCGTCTAGTTTCCGTAAAAACAAAATTGTTGTCGCTCTGAAGGCAGGAGGCTGATGTTTGGTGTCAATTTGATATCGCCAGTGCTGTGACACTTCGTCCGTTATTTCTTATTATTCGATTGTGCTACCTTTTGCTGTGAATTATTTCAGATTTTTTTTTTCAAACAATAACTGCAAAATGTCTGATTATGAGCGATTCTGCGAACAGTTTGTACGGCAAACAGAAGACAGCGATGATCTGCCCGAATTCTCGGAAGATGATACACCAAGCGAGATTGAAAGTGATTCCGAAGATTATAACTGTGACAAGAGTGATGCTGATATTATCGGACAAGAAATGCGTTTGGAAATCGCTGCTGAACCGGACAACGCTCTCAAGTCGGAAGACAAGAAAATTCAGTATGTGCGCGATCCAATGCCACCAGTCTCGACAATAGATTTCGCTTCTCGTCAAGGTTTGTTTTGAGTTTTTTGTTTAGGCGCTTTCATTTGAAATTTTTGCAGGGTCAACATCATTTGCGAAATCTCACATCAGTCAGTGACTGCGTTTTTGCTTTTTATCGAGTCAGTCGAGAATATTGTGGTACAAATGACCAATTTATATGGTGTTCACAGGCATGGCGTCACGTGGAAGCCGGTTGATGTGTCTGAAATGCCCGCCTTTTATGGACTTTTGTTGTTGGCTGGGGCATATCGGTCGAAAAGCGAAGCAGCTGATGAGCTTTGGACTGCTAAGCACGGGCCACCAATTTTCGCAGCGACAATGTCACTTATTCGCTTTCGAGCCATTAGCCAATCGAAACGATTCGATAACGGAGAAACTCGGCATAATGTTCAGCAGAGTGTACGCGATAAACAGGCGCCTATTCGCGATTTATTCGATCTGTGAGTCTAGCGCTTGAAAGTTATGTGTGTATGTTACTGGCAAATTTCTGACCGTCGATGTGTAACTGCTGCCATTTCGTGGACGATGCAGTTTTCGACAGTACATTTCGCCTAAGTCTGGAAAGTATGGCATCAAACTTTGGATTCTGGCCGATGCAGGATCGTTTTATGCCTACAATATTCAAGTTTACGTCGGCCGTGACAGAAACTGTTCAGCATTTGTGCCAAGGTATTTCTTCTTCGTGTACATGCCTTTATTTTTCTCTGATCTGTGATTCTTTTCCATTTTTAGGAATGAATAGACGCAATGTCACTTATGACAATTATTTTACATCTTACAGTTTGCCACTCGAGCTGAAGAAGAAGCAAATTACGATTGTCGGCACCATAAGGAAAAACCGCAAGGAGATACCGTCAGCGCTGATTGACATGAAACAAAAACCAGTGCGGCATACCGAAATCGTCTACAACCATGCAGATCGTGTCACGATGGTGTCATAGGTGCCCAAGAAAAATCGCTTCGTAACGGCCGTCCACTTCGATCCAGCTGACCAGGCAAAAAAGCCCAACATAATTCACTTTTACAATAAAACGAAGGCTGGTGTCGACATTCTCTACCAGGTGTTTGGCACTTATCGGTGTAAACGCAGGAGCAACCGATGGCCACTAACGTTGTTCTACAACATTCTTCACATTTCGGCTTTGAATGACTTCTTGATCTTCACTCAATTGTTCCCGGAATGGAACAAGAGTACGAAAAGTTTCCGCCGACGATAGTTTTTTGTTGAACTTGGGCGAGGCCTTATGTGAAGACAATATCAAAGCTAGGGCACGAACATCACATGGTATACATGCGGCAGAAGATTTTCGTCGTGTGCGAGATCCAAGTTCGTCGATTTCACCGTACTCCTCTAGCTTGAATTCCTCATCAACATCATCACAAGCATCAGCATCGGTCGAAATGCTAGCGGTCAACATATTGATTTATCAGCCAACCACAAAAAAACGGGCTAGATGTCATATGTGCCCTCGAACTCCGAACGCAAATGTTCACAGTGTTCGCTGTGACATGTGCGTGAGACCAACTTGTACGGAACATCGTTTTATTCTTTGCGAGAAATGCGAAGTACGTCATCGCAAATGAAATTTCAGCATTCTCAATTCGATTCGACCTGTCCTTTTTTTGTCTTGCATGGAAGATATGGAAACACAATTACTTAAAGACGAACTTATAAAACCTAGTCTTAAATGTAGTGATATTAAAAAAGTAAAAATAAATTTCGAACAATACTGTAACACTATCTACATTGTTTCGCTTGAAAATGGCTCGGTAAAGTTGGCTGATTTAAAAAAACGCTATCGTGCTATACTCAGTATCGTAACTGCCAAATGTTTGGCCATGGGGAGAGAAATTGCCACAATTAGGACTTACTGTGCCATCTGCGCCGGTTTACATAAGACTGCTGAGTGTGACAATACTGCCCCACATAAATGCGCAAATGCGGAGGATCTCACAAATCTACAGATCCAACATGTGGTAGCAGAACTAAATATGTGGAGATAAAAGAAAAATCCGCGAAGCTTAAACGCTCTTTGCAACCACGTGTTTCTGTATAACGCGTACCTACACAAGTCTCATTGGCGTCTATGACAGATTTTCCTGCACTCTCTCGGCGAAGTAATGAAATCAGCAACAAAAGCGAAATTCAGGCTGAATACCAACGAAGAAGTACGAACATTCCCAGCAACATCTGTGGCAACACATTAGACAACAATTCCAATACATTGTTTACGGCAGAAGAGATGAACTCCCTTTGAATGGAGATGATAACGAAATTATCAGTATGCAAAAATAAAATTGACCAGTTCAATGTTATCGCACATTTAGCGACTAAGTTTTTATACTCTAATGATAAATAATATGTTAACTAGAAATCTAAGAATTATAAATTGGAATGCAAGAGGTATACGCGGGAAAATTGTCCAATTTATTTTTTTTTAAACAGTAGCAACATTGACATTGCCTTGGTCAGTGAAACCATGTTACAAAATGATCTCAAACTATCCACACCTAACTATCAATGCTATCGATACGATAGAATAAATAGACATTTTAATTAAGAGATCAATCCAACATTCGCTTTTACCTGCAGTGAGAACGCGCTACGTAGAAAACATTGGTATTGAAATAAATTTAAGTAACCAGCAGCAGTTAAAAGTATTTTGTGTATATTTCCCTCGGCGGCCGCGTTTCTAATGACAAAAGAATTACCGTCAAATATGATTTTCGCAGGTTATTCTCCTTAACGGAAAAGTACTTCTTGGAGGAGACCTTAACTGCAGACATTGGGACTGGGGTTGTTCAAGAGCTAACTCCTGGGGAAATATTCTGTCTGATTTATGTGTTAACCTACCAGTTTCTGTAATGTTTCCCTCTAGCCGCACCTATTTCCCTTGTAGTTCCCGTGACCGGCCATCCGTTCTAGACTTGTTCATTACTAATGTTCCTAGCTTAATATCACAGCCAACTGTTGTTAACGCCCTTAGTTCTGATCACACTCCTGTTTTTTGCTAGGTTTATTGCACAGCGGTTAAACAAGTCAAGCTTACCCAAGATTTGAAAAATCTGAACTGGGCACGTTGCAGATCTTAGATCAATAATATATTTCGAGGTACAATTGACAACGTAGAAGCTATTTCCAGTAAAGAAAATGTCGATGCTATTTTAAAACAGTTTTCGGAAATCATATTAAATGCTGCTGAAAATAGTATTCCAAAGAAATCTATAAGTGAAGTTAACATACGAGTAAAACTTCCCCCCTGTATTTTAGATCTAATAAAAATAAGAAACTGTTGTAAAGTTCACTGAATTCACCCAATATGGATGACATATTGTGAAATGTCAAGAATATGAGGTTGTCAAAAGTAGTAGCGAAATAAAAGGGAAATAAGAAAGTTCTGTTTTTCTTTATGTAAAATATAAAAGTGGCGACGAGGATGGGATTTAACAAAAAATAAAATATAAAAAGAAACACTCTTACGAGTACAAAATATAAGATCCAGTACAAATACAAGTGCTTCATTCGGACTTTTCATATTAATATTCACATATGCGTACATAACCTTAAACGCCAACGCACATTTTACTTGGGCCCCTAAAATGTCGGACTACTCAATCTACGAGAAATTCGACAAATCAAGAACCCAATGGTCGCGATGAGTCGAGCGATTCGAGGGCGCTATGGAAATTGCTGATCCTGTTGAGAGCAAAAAAGTACACTTGCTCCTCCATTACATGGGGCAGGATACGTTTGATCTGCTTTGTGAAAAATTGGCTCCAGTAAAACCAAAGGACAAGTCATACAGCGAGATAATTAGCTTCCTGACAAGTGTTTACGATCCAGCACCATTAGAAATTCTTGAAAATTACCGATTTCATCTGAGGAACCAAGCGGACAACGTGGAAGAATTTTGCATCGTGCTCCGCAAGTTAGCAATTCACTGCAATTTTGGCGCTTACTTGCATACAGCCTTAAGAAATCAATTTGTTTTTGGATTACAAAGCCCCCGAATCCAGAACCGGTTACTGGAGACTGCAAATTTAACTTTGGATAATGCTTTGAACACTGCAAAAGCAATGGAACTCTCTGCGAAAGGTGGTGCAGAGATACAACAGTAGAAGGATGCAGCACAACCAGTCAGCTTTATTCAACAATCATCTAAGCCGAAGGTAAGACAAAATAATAAGCATGCATCCAACTATCGAAATAAAAGGGAAATAAGAAAGATGTGTTTTTCTTTATGTAAAATATAAAAGAAACGTTTACCGAAAAAACTGGCAGAGATATCGGGACCCTCTTTACAGACATGCGGTATCAAATATCAATAAGATCATTGCCCTAGGAATATCACAGGCTCGCAATAAAAACTGGAACAGAAAGCTGAACTCATTAGAAAAAAATGCTAGACTTTTATGGAACATTATGAAGGTAATAAAAAATAGAAAAAGGCCGTTACCATTTTTAAAATATACTGTTAGACCCATATATTCCGGTTGTGGACAAAGCAAATGCCCTTGCACTGAACTTTGCGAGAAACAACAACATCTCCAGATTTATTGGTGATGCTAATACAGATAATAGAAGCGCACCAATATCTTCTGTAAATTTTGCATCAGAGAAAGATATTCAATTTATAGTCAATGATTTAAAAACAAGAAAAGCAGGCGGTATTGACTGCATACTTAATATCTATGTATATAAAGCAGTTGCCTAAATCTGGAATAAAATATTTAACTTTCCTCATAAATGCCTGCTTGAAGATAGGGTATTTTCCAGAGACTTGGAAATTACCCAACATTTTCCCGGTGCTTTAAGCTGGTAAGCCACCTGAAAGTGTAGAAAGTTATAGGCCAATAAATTTGCTTTGTAGTCTAAGCAAAATATTAGAAAAAGTTATTAAGGAAAAGTTACTAAAACATATCTGTGATTATATTTATCCTAAAGAACAATTTGGCTTCAGGCAACATCATAACACTTCACAGCAAGTAGTTAGAATTTGCAACTATGTGAAAGCAAATCGCTTCGCAGGTAAATCAACTGGAATGCTTTTACTAGATATCGGAAAAGCATTTGATACTGTCTGGCACGATGGTCTTATTTACAAAATGATACAATTTAATTTTCCGTCCTATATTTGTAAGTTAGTTCTGTTATAATATTGTGAATTATGCTTTAAATGTTAAGTGACCTAACATATGTACAATATTATGGTGAATTGTCTTTGAAATGTCATAAATAAAAATTTTGACTTATCACTTGTTGTTAAGTCGCCAAATACTCAACAAGTTCAAAGTTTCTAATCTAGTCGTTGTTTTAAGGTCTATGTTAATAGTGGTGTCTCAAACTTAATAACTTTTGATTTTGGTGTTCCTCAAGGTTCTGTGTTAGGCTCAATTTTTTATAATATCTACACGTCCATTTTCCTGTTTTGCACGATTGCCATGTAGCCATTGTTGCTGATGTTACTGCAGTATTTTCGAGTTTGCTTTCAATATTGAGTATTACACAAAATGGAAAATAAAATGGAATAAGCGAAAATGCTAGCTATCTTTTTCACTAGAAAAAGAAAACATTGCTTTCTGCCTTCTAAACCGGTTACAAATAAATGGAGTAAATATCCCTTGGGAGCCCCATGTCAGATATTTAGGAATCCAGCTAGATTCAAAGTTGTTATTTAACGAACACATAACTAGAACGGTCAAGAAAGTAGGGGTGGCTATCAAAATGTTATACCCATTTATCAATACAAAATCAGCGCTCCCAACAGAAAACAAGACCATAATTTTCAAAGTTATTTTTCAGGCTATTCTTTTGTATGGATGCCAAGTTTGGGGGGATTGCGCAAAATGCCACATAAAAAAACTGCAGACATGTCAAAATAAGGTCTTAAAAAGCTGTTCAGCTTACCCTGGCATCATTCAACAGAAGACCTACACAACAAAGCGAATGTTGAATTGATTTGTGAAAGAATCGCAAAAATTAAGTCAAATTTTGTAATAAGATGTAGCTTCTCTGATAACCCGCTAATTAATGAATTGTTTGACAGCTAAATGCGACTTTATTTGTTTATATTTGTTTCTTTAATTGGTTAGAATTTTTGTTAATTTATTTATTTATTTCTATCTACTTATTTATGTATTTATTTATTTGTTTATTAAATTATTTACTTGTTTACGTATTTATTTATATATATATATTTTTTTTCTTATGGAAGGTTTTTGTCGTATTTTCCTTCTAATGATTCTTTCTTGTTAATAAATTTCTGTATTCAAATGTTTCAACAACTACTTCTGTGGCAAAATACTTTGTATTACCAAATCCCCGCATTATTAAATGTGCGGTAACAAACCTTATGTAAAAATTCTTATACGAAATAAAAATGAAATCTAATCTAAAAATCAACTGGAATGCCTTTATTTGAATATTTTCCTATAATGAGAAATGTTCAAGCCAACCTGTCTGTTTTGCCTCAGGAACTGATGTACCGTCATACCAGCCTTTAAAAATGGCTAAATACAAAGATGTGATGCAACTTGTAAATAACTATGTTCCACCGAATAAACTGTACTTCTACAAGGCTCATAAAAGTGAAAATGATGACGTTTTCAGTGAAGATGACGATGATCAGGCTGAAGTTAGGCCCTATAAATTTTTAATTCCCTCAATGAATGATCTGTTTTTCTTTTTTTATTTATTGTTTAACTATCCAAGTATAAATTGATAGTTCGAAATATACTAAATAACTAATTTCTATTCATAAATCAAAATCTGGAAGCAACTTTATTACATTTTGGTGCAAATGAGGGGCAGATCCAAAGTTTAACAAGTCGCAGTAATTACTAATATTGTTTATTTAACTTAAAACTTGATTAAAAAAATGTGAAAATATGCTAATTTTTTAACAGCCGAGGAGCCGAGACGATGAAAAAAAAGAAAAAAAAAAACGGAGCCGAGACGATGAAAAAAAGAAATGGGACTCGTTTTTGTCTAACGAAGATTTGGAGTCCAAGTAAGAAGCCGGCGAAGGATGAGAAAGCCGTGGTGCGCCGAAGAGCAAGAAACACTATTAATCAAAACATTCCACCGAAAACCACAGGAGCGGTTACCTCTCCTTTGTGTGTTGTTTTTACTTTTTTTTTTGCGTCTTAAAATAGTGCCAAGGATATCGAAGAATCCATGACACGGTAATATTTTTATACCTACAAATTCTAATAGTCTGCAGTGGTGCAGTGAAGAAAAAACTTCAATATAAAAAGTCTAAAAGACTGCAGAAGTGCAGTGGAGCAACTAAAGTCTGCAGTAGTGCAGTGAAATGAGAATATTTTTTTTTACCTACAAATTCGCTAAGTCTGCAGTAGCGCGGTGAAGAAAAGGTCAGCCGGGCAGTAAAAGGATAGCATGGATCACGTTTAGCGGAACCAAACCCCTGACACATTTCGCCGTCCTCAACCCAATCCCAGGAGTAAATAAGTAAGTAAATAAAAAGTGTAGTATGGTACTTATCTTAGTACTGATTTAATTTGGAAAGTATATCTATGCACATAACTGCTTCTAGTTTTTTTTTTTACAAGTTGATAACCAAACAAGTCAACTTACTAACTCGAAAGTGAAGTAAAGCAAAAAAAGAATAACTAACGCAGAACATGAGCGGCGAAGAAGTGCATTTTATTTTATTTTCTTTCGTCTTGAGCCGGTAAGTTTTTTAATGTGTCATTTTATTCCATTTGTTCTTTTTTTTCTTATACACACCCCAAATTAACTTGCGATTTATAAAACATTTTGTAAAAAAAACCACTGGGCTGTGAAAAAAAGATCGACTGGGCATAGGATGAACGGTTATTAAATTTTTTTTAATTTGCTTTCTATGTCTTGTCCATTTTGAATCTAAGGGGTGCCTATACACGATGACGACGAACAATGTAGTTACCAAGGTGGGTCTCAGCGGCCCAAGGCTGGACCCAAACACCACCAGGAGTAAGGCATGAAGATAAATGTAACGGCGGTTTGTCAGTCTAAACACCCATTCCGACGAGCAGGACTTGCATGTATCCCGCTGTAGATTGACCAAACCCTCTTCTAATCTTTGCCCGAATTAGCCTCTAAGGTTGGCTGTAGCTGATGGTCACAAGCGAGAATTGTACGTTATCTTACTCATCCTAAAATTACTCGCAAATACGTCGTCCGGAAATCCTAGTATTAGTTTAAAAAATCCTATGTTTTTTGGGACATAACGCTGTTTCCACATACTTGCATATAAAAGGCGTTTAATGTTTTTTTTTTGTTCTTTTTAATGTATTTGGTAGCTTGGCAACCATTAAGTAAGGTGTTCAAAATAAGTACACAACTTGATTGAACAATCATGCTTTAAAATATTGAGAAATGAAAATTGTGCAAGTTATCCGTTCATAAACGTTTAACACTTGGAATACAAACATATGCTTTTGACGTTTCAACTGCTCTGTTAACATTTGTTTTGCAGATAATTTGCTTTGCAAGTCTTGCGTTTACGAATTCTCCCGTCATGCCGCAGTGCTACCAAACTAATGTGTTGAAATTTCTTATTCTAGATAGACGTTTTATTGGCAAGTACTTTTTTAAGCCTATATTGAATACCAAAAAAACACACCTATTATTATTGCCCAGTCATGAGGACAGTTAGATTTGAGTTATTCAGTCTTTGTCAAGTTTGCGAATCTTTCAATAAAGGTTTCGCCAGCAGTAGCTGAGAAATGAAAAAATATTTTATGAAATTTTATGAATAAAAGTCTCGCATTTGTATGGTGACCTCCGCGCGTAAACATGTAGAGCGAATATTAGTAGCATTTCCGTTTGCAATAGCAGCATTTCCATTTGCAGGAAATGCACTTTTATACATTATTAGTTAATCAGCACTTTCACACAACATCGAATATAACGCGAAAATAATTCCCTACTACGTAATGCTCTTCGCCTGCGTAGAAAAGGACTATTACATACCGTAAAAACGCGCAATGGTTACGTTTATATTAAAAAGAGCGAACCACAACTGATGTCAATTGGAGTAATATAACAGGTAGATATCTTTCAGTTATTAAGAATTTGAATTGTCTTTTTTTTCTCCCTTTGAATTGTGTAGTTGTTCGCGCCAAATAACAATTGACTCACTGTACCATATTAGAAACAGTACCAATTTCCCCAGAATTATATTCACCACACCTGCTATTGCTTCCATATAAAACGCATCCCAACCCTAATTTCACACACAGTAAACAACTTTCATACTCGTTCGAACGAACCAACTTTCTATACAATAAAGTTTGAAATATTATAACGAAGTCAAGCGCGTTTTATTTAGTGGCATTTTTGTAATTTTTTTCAGTAGTAATTTAATGAATAGGATTATGTATATTTTAAGTCTCTCTTTTTTCCCTTTTCATTAATTAATTTAATTTTTTAATAACTTTTCCTTCTACCTCTATTCTCTATTAAATGTAGAATATAATTATTTCACTAGCTTCTGTAATTATAAAAATCTCATTGGTTGTTGTAACCTTGAGTTTCAGCTATGTCCCATAATGATGGGTCTGTGGCTGATGGCATGGATGAGGTTTCAGTGATGGTTAGAGTATCATCCACTTTTCGTCATGGACTTAAAGTGCTTGTATGTTACGTGAATGCTCGTAGCTTAACCTTCTTCTACTCTTTGCCCGAATTGGCCTCTAAGATTGCGTGTAGCTGGTGGTCACAAGGGAGAAGTAATTGCTTTGCTACTCTAAATTTAGGTTGACAAGCGATCACCTGATCACTACCCCATTTTTAGGAGTGTTTTTTTGGTAATCTATATTAGCTTAACAAATATTTTCCATGTAAATTACACTAACAACTACGCTTATATAGAATTACGAAATCTAGTTAACTATCCAGCCTTATTTCCTTAGCCGCGATAAAAACTGTGCTACTCAACCATTTTTTTCTGATTGTTATCGAAAAATGCTATCGAATATGTCAAAAGTGACTGAGAGACGTCAGTCATAAGAAATGTTTTCAAATGAAGGAAGGACGTCTTCTGAAGAGAAAACATAAGGTAAAATACAAGTTTATTAAGCTATAAATTAATTCAATAAAACATGGACCAAGGAGGAGGTATTGGGATTGCTGAAGTGCTATAATTCCAGGAAGGATGAGTTCCAACATGCCGGAAAACAGAAATTTGCATACGTAAGTGTTTTCGAAGACATGGTGTTTCAAGGTTTTACGGTAAAATACAAGTACATAACAACTAATTCTTAATCTGTATTATTTTGTATTTTAGGACTCCAGCACCATAGTCCGTGCAATAGAGGGGAAGGTGAGAACCCTTCTCGTTGCTCTCAAATCAGTACAGAACAATGCCAAACAGACGGGTGTGACTCCAAGTGTGATACCTTGCATGGAGGAAATTTTTGGTGATAAACCAATCATCTCAAACACACATACTATTCAGCTTGAATGTGGTTCACCTTCGCATCTATTATTGCAAATTCCATCGTCTTCCGTGGAAGATAGTACTTCGGCAGGCTCCACCTCCACGTCACTAGACTCCCATTTTTTTTTTTTTTTTTATAATTTACGCGCGCCTAAGGGGTTATGAATACCCTTGTACTGTTGCCAGGGCGCGGGCGGAAAGATAGAAGGAGGAGAAAGGAAAGTTTGTGATGTAGTGGTTTTAAACTCAGGTGTGTTTGGTTTCGATATTGACTCTACTGGATTAACATCTCCAATGTCGCCACCAAATAACTTTGATTTTTCGGCTGAAGCTAGGACATCGACCCCAAGAACAGCTACAATTAAGAGGAAGATGAGAAAAGACTGTTATTTGGTGACTAAATTAAAGATGAAGAAGGAGCAGTCTGAACCAAACAGGGAACTCAAAGTTAATTTGTTCGACCAATTGAAGAAAAGCCTGGAAGAACATTTTAAAGCCCAACAAGAGATCCTTAGAAGCGAAATAAAGAAAATTGAATTGTTGTAAGAGTTTTTGGAAACAATGAAAAAAAAAAATAAAATAAAATTTAAATAAAATGAAAATTGGTTTATTTTTGGATACATGTGTACATACAAATGTGTGTGAAAATAACAATTAAATTAAATTTAGTTCTTGCAAATGATTGAACAGTAATTCCCGTCGATTAACGACTGCACCTGGTACTGCCTCTGTTTTGGAATTCTCATTGGAGGTAGCGGTGGAATTTGTACTATCGGGTAAGCCAATGGAATACAAATCGTCATTGGAAAGGCAAATGTTGTGTAAAACACAAGCGCTACGATGAGATTTGCAACTGCGCATAGATTTGTTATGTAAATTTAAGTAGCCGCCGAAATCGTCCTTTGAGCACACCAAAAGTGTTTTCAGCAACAATTCTTAGTGCAGAATAAATCTCATTAAAATTGTGTTGAAATTCCGTCAGGTTTCTATAGTCCTTGAAAGGTGGTACTAACCAGCTTGTTGGTGAATAAGCGGAATCACCAATTATATAGCTTTCATTCGGAAACAAGTCTTGAAAGTTTGTCTGCGCTCTTGCGTAGAGGTTTGATCTCCGGAGCACTCTGCTGTCATGAAGAGACCCCGGCTTTCCGCAGGTTATGTTAGTAAACTGGCATACGTGGCAAGTTGCCATGTCGCCAAGCTGCCTAAAAGTGACGGTGTTACTTATGTACCAGACATATATGTACACTGTTGTTGGTTCCCAACACAACATAAAACATTTAAACATTTCAAATTTTACATCTAAGTAGACAAAACTGAAACACCACCGTACACCACGGATAAAAATACGAAATCGAATGTTAACAAATGTCAACATTCTCGTAACAGATGGTCTCCCTCTGATACACGTATGTAAAACGAGGTCAGCAGTCATCTCACCGTCACCAAATTGATCATGGCTGACCTCAAGACAAGGAGAAAGGATGCGTTTTTTGAGGCGATTACTTCCTACATACATGTTGAATAGGGGGGCTTAATAATTGTAAATGTATAACACTTATGAAACATAATCCATGTAAACATACACACACATAAAAGTAAAATCTTAACATATTAATGTATTGAAAGAAATTTAAGTTCAAGTTTATATGGTCATTGCCCTTCTTATGTAAAATCATAATTCCATGTTAATTTTACAGTAGCACCTAAAAGCGAGGTTTCATGGAAACTAGATGAAAATTATATAGCCACTTGTCGGTTAGCATTCAAAAGAAAAATACAATAAAGAGCAAGTTATAACGTCTATATAAAACAATTTTATATTTTTTGAAGTCAGTTTAGTTGGAGCCAAGACAACATTGTTTGGTAATTTATTTCTAAGTCCAACTTGACTTAGAACACTGTTGTCCTGGTTCTTCCCCCATAAGAACTCGATGAACGTGAAGACACATATTCTATATATGTATCTAGCTGAAAAAGCACACAAGAACAAGTAAAAAGTAAAGTCTGTTCCCATCTAAGAACAAAAAAAGCAACATACGAGTACAGGGTGGTGGCATGTAAGGTCGGCCATCTCTAGTAGTCGGCCGCCGCGCCAAAAAATGAAGCGTAATAGTTAATGCGTTTGTAAAACACACATGCAAATTTTTTTTTCCAAAAGGTTAACGGTTTTCCTGTGAGCAAAAGGTTGTTGCAATGCAGCTGCTAGTTTCTTCGTTAAAATTGTCACTTTGATTCAAGTTCTTGTCTGAAGTGAAACGTCTGGATTTTAGTAGTAAAAAAAATAGTGGAAGTAATTTACAAAAAGGTCTTAAAATCAGTGAAATATTGACGGTAAGTGCGTTATATTATTATATTTATCTTATTAATGGATTCTTTTTACTATTTATTGAACACAAATCTTAAAAAAAAATGTTATTTGAAATAAAAAGAGAAGGCCGACCTAAGAAGACATATTTTGCGTGATGTGTCTAAGGTCGGCCGCAACGGCCGACTACCAAAAATTGAGTTTTTTTTTTTTTGGTCAATTAACGATGCAAATTCAAAGCTAACTTCAGCTATGATTGATTTTTGATAAAATTTGTAAGTTTTCTTCCTTGTTTTTAGTAGACGGCATGTAGTGTTAACAAACCGGCCGACTTTAGGAGACAGGTTTTGTTAAGTCGGCCTTCAATATTTTAGAGTAAACAATTATAATAAATAGGTAGATCGGGGCAAATTAACGGCTTAAACAACTATTATTTATTAAAGCTTGATCAAAAATGGAAAAATCTGAAGGAGGGCAAAAACGTGCCTTCCCTAAGTACTCAGAAGAGGCACTCAATGAGGCATTGAAAAAGATCAGGGAGGAAAATTGGCCAATAAGGAAAGCAAGCAAAGAGTTCCGAGTCCCTAGAACAACAATCCAAGACCGAATTCATGGGAGAATTGTGGAAAAGCCAAGACAAATGGGGCCGGATACTGTGCTTAGTGGTGCAGAAGAACAGACCCTGGTAGATTGGCTTTTGAACTTAGCAAAATGTGGATTTCCACAAAAACCAACAGATCTGCTGAACACGGTGCAAAAAATAATTTTAGGAGAAAATCGAAAAACGCCATTCAAAGACGGTCTGCCAGGAAAGACTTGGTACTACGGGTTCCTAAAGCGCCATCCTGAACTGTCCCTCAGAACACAAGAGGGACTCTCAAAAGGTCGGGCGATAGTCACCGAAGAGTCGGTCAGGAAGTGGTTTTCAGACCTAAAACATTATCTGCAGGAAATTGATGTTGCAAATATTCTTAAAGACCCTGCCAGGATTTTTAATGGGGACGAAACATCGTTCAGCATGTCTCCGAAATCTGGAACTGTTTTGGCACCTAAATGCTGGAAAAACCTTTATAAGGTTAGCCAAGGCAATGAAAAGGAGACAGTCACTGTTTTGTTTCTTTTTAGTGCTAATGGTGAAACTTAAACCCCCTTAGTCGTGTTTCCGTACGTGCGCCCACCACAAGTTCTAATCCAGAGTATACCAGACAAATGGATTTTGGGAAGGTCAGAGAGTGGCTGGATGCGTTCTGAAACTTTTTTTGAATACGTCGCAAACAGTTTTAATAACTGGTTAACAGAAAACGATATCAAACGGCCAATATTGTTTCTGGTCGATGGCCATAAGTCGCATCTGACAAAGAAACTGAGCGATTTTTCCCGGTATAATGATATCATTTTGTATGCCCTATTGCCCAACACGACACATATCACTCAGCCAGCCGATGTAGGCGCGTTTAAAGGGCTAAAACAGGAATACAAAAATACTGTACATAAATGGCAGAGCATTCCGGGCAACGCAGGGAAAGCTGCTCAGATAGAACAGATATTGTAAAAAAAAGCATTTCGCAAGTGTGGAATATATCCGTTTAACCCTGACGCCAACGACTTCACCAAGTGCGTGCGAAATGAACTGGAACACAACATAAAAAAAAAGAGCAAATATATCAGTGAAACCTCTTAGTTTCGAGGAAACGAAAAAAGTACTAGCTTTGGCGAAGGAGGAATTGCTTAAAAACAATGTAGACTATGAAGTGGTATGGAACGTAATAGAAGAGATGAGACGGGCAGCGTTTCTTTACCATCTACACGATCAGGTCAATCTGAGCTAGATGCCACTTTAACAGGAACCTACTTCACATTCCACACAGGAGAACTCCAAAAGATTTCTTCGAACGTTTCTGGTTACATTGATGAAGCAAATGCAAATGGAACTCTTTCTTTTGACCAGCCTGCAACCATTGGTAGGACCTAACACGATTTCTATTTCATGCATTGATTTTAATTAATTTGTTTTCCATTTGTTTTCCATTTGTTTTCCATTTATTTTCCCTAGATCCATTATCATGTCGTTCAACTAGTTCCTTATCTACCATAAGTGAAATTTTGACAAATATTGCTAATGAAAATCAAACTGGTTTGTGCATTACCTACTAAAAAAAACAAAACGTTTCAAGCTTTAAAACTCTTTCAGCCCAGCGCACACCAACAACCACTGCAGTCAGCCCTGTTTTTCAAAACCACCTGTTTTATCCTGAACTTACTCCCACCCAAATCTACCAAACCTGCTCGCGCAAAAGCACCAGCCAGCATCTCCTCGCTGGCCTGGAAGAAATTTTTCACAGAGAAAGATCAAGAAAAAGCTAAAAAAAAGTTGGGGAACAAGAACTTCGAAGGCAAAATAGAGGAAAAAAAACGTTTAGAAGCCAAAAAAAAATAAAACAAAGAAAATAAAAAAGAAGATTCCATGTTCACAATGTGAAGAAGAGCTTATCTCAGATGTTGAAGATAATGACTTGAAGAACGTCGGGTGTGATTCGTGTCCCAACTGGTTTCACCTTAAATGCACTCGATTTGCTGGAAGAAAATTCGAAGATTTGGAACATAAAATATTTATCTGTGAAAAATGTTTTGTACCTTAATTGTTTACTTAGGATTTTAAAGTTATTTTTCTTATTTTAACACTTGTATTTATTATATTTTATTCAAAACGCATATAAGTATAGTGATTAAGTTAAGTTGTTGAAGTTTTCTGAAGTCATTGTTTTGTTTTTGTTTTTTGTTTTTGAAAATTAGTAAGTACTCGTAAGTGCAATTTATTTTGAATAAATAGTAAAGTAAATGTTTCTTTGATGGTTTTTATGAACTAATAAATATTGTAAAGTTGACAAATTTACTTTTAACCTTAGTTGAAATAGTGAAAGTCTGGATGTAAAAACTCGGGCCGACTACTAAATACCTAACTGGCCGACTTCTGAAGCAGAGGGGGCCGACTACTCAAAAATAAGGTTTTCATTAATATTTTTGTAAATAATTTGTTTTAGGTAGTAAATACACTAAAAATGCCTTGAATTTCATAATTAAAATATTCCAATTAATCATAAATGCTGAATATTATATTCTTTATTATAATAACGGATTTTTAAAAGCAAATTAAACGTAAAAAAAAAGTTAAGAGGCCGACTACTGGCTCCATCACCCCATATGATGTACTCCATTCGCATATGTGCCTTGAAGTCATGCTCATTAAAAGAATCAATTGTTTCCACAAAATTGTCACATTTGTGCTGTTCCTCCAATTCAAATTCATCGGAATCACTGCTGGAACTGGAATCAGTTGTTAGTAATGATAGCACTGGCTGAATTTCCTGCAAAATGTTGCTAAAATTTGCAGTTGAAAAATTTACAAATCACAAAACAAAACCAAAATAGGTAAACAGAAATGTCATTTCGCGGTGCTGCCAAATTAATGTGTTGAAATTTCTTATCCTAGATAGACGTTTTATTGGCAAGTACCTTTTTAAGCCTATATTGAATACCAAAAAAACACACCTATTATTATTGCCCAGTCATGAGGACAGGGTAGTATAATATCGTTACAGATGTTAGATTTGAGTTATTCAGTCTTTGTCAAGTTTGCGAATCTTTCAATAAAGGTTTAGCCAGCAGTAGCTGAGAAATGAAAAAATATTTTATGAAATTTTATGAATGAAAGTCTCGCATTTGTATGGTGACCTCCACGAGTAAACGTGTAGGGCGAATATTAGTAGCATTTCCGTTTGCAATAACAGCATTTCCATTTTCAGGAAATGCACTTTTATACATTATTAGTTAATCAGCACTTTCACACAACATCGAATATAACGCGAAAATAATTCCCTACTACGTAATGCTCTTCGCCTGCGGAGAAAGGGACTATTACATACCGTAAAAACGCGCAATGGTTACGTTTATATTAAAAAGAGCGAACCACAACAATACTCACATCATTCATTGCCCCACATCTGATGTCAATTGGAGTAATATCTTTCAGTTATTAGGAATTTGAATTCTCTTAATGTATGTATATATATTTGTATTCTTCTTTAGTAAAAATAAGTACATATATGTTTTACTAAATGAATTAAAACACTTTTTATTTAAAGAAAAATACTGAAACAAATTGTAAAGAAGGTATTCCTTTAGTTGGTCACGCATTTTAAATGCATTATTTGAAAAAATTCTTTTTGGCTTGTTTAATGGAATGGTTATTTCTTTTTTTATAAACAAAATTATAAATATTAGAAAAAAAAAAAGAAATAAAGACTTATACCGTAACTGGATATGGACGCATCAAAAAAAAAGTTTTTTAAGGGAAATGCAGCATCAACTACAAAATAATTTGGGAAATTGGTGTTAGAATTCGAAAGTGTATTCTCTTCTGGTAACTCCAGGCGGTTTTCGAACAGCTTTCGAGCAAAATCGGAATGCCATAAAATACCGCCGTCACTTTGGAAACTATATGCACCCATGTCGATGTCAGTGAAAATATAGTTTGCGTCGCAGACACCCAAAGGCACAATGAAATAATGCCGCAGGTAATTATAAAAAACGGGTCCTGAATTCGATGGGCAAGTAATGCTAATATTTTTCCCATCATTTGCACCCACACAATTTGACAAATTCAACATCGAATAAAAATCGTTTGAAATTCGTTTCCATTCCAAAGTACATTAAAAGTTTCACTAGCGATTTTTTCAACACTCGTTAGCCCCATTTTAAAAGCCATTGAAAACATTTGCTTGCTGCCTCCATGTGTCAAATATCTATAGAGCATAAATAAATCACGTCTTTTCCTTTTGGTGTAACAGCAAAGACAGGTAATTTATTCTGCCGGAAATCACATCTATTTTTAAATTTAAAGTTTTAATGAGTGTTCGCCGTTGATGAAGCCCTAGCAATTGTACAGCTGAGTCCGTAATTGCTTCAGATCCAGGATCGACTAATCAAGTCAGGTGAAAATAGTTTCCATTTGAAGACCTGACTCTAACAACTGCTGTTGCCAGAAGAACACTTGGTTGATGGACTTCAGGGGAGATAACTTGATTTTTGATGTTATGTGAAATGTGATAGGTTTGGACCTGTTATTAATAACAACAGCAGCAGAGAATGGTGTGTCTACTTGCAAAGCGCATACTGCTTTGACATTAGTTAGTCTTATGACTGTATGCCAAACAGTTCCGACAACCACCGATTTTGTCCACTGCCTTGGATGGTTCGCAGATGCCCATGTCAATAAACATTTTGACAAGTCCAAAGAGAGTGCTGACCTCTACCACATACCTGGCATGAAAACAGTTTCAAAGTCTGACAACGCGTTTCCAGGAACTCCGTAAATTGTGTTAGTGTCGGCAACTCCTTCGAACTACATAACTTCTCCTCCTACGAACCCTAAGTAAAATTAGGTAATTTTTGGTACCAATATGTAAATTAACATACCATCCCAAAAACTAACCGACAATCCAAAATTTTCCAGGCCATGGAAACATTCCTGCGACGTGTCCAATAGAGACTTTATATTACTTGCAGTCTCCTTTGTCAACTGCTGCTGTTCAAAAAAAAAAGTTGGAAGCGAGCATTTACCAACACTCGCTTGTGGTCGTATCAGACGACAAGCAGTTCCCATGCTTTGTCAAAATTGGCAGAATATAGCCCTAAAAGCAGCTTCGCCAGTAAGAGAAGATTTCAAATAGTGAGGCTTTTGAATTTCATCCAGATTTTTATTTGTGTGGACTAAAGACAAAAAGACACCATGAAAAGCATGACATTCTGTGTACGAGCCCGCGAAATGCGGAACTTGAATTTTGGGTAATGAAAGCACATTACAAGCAGCACCTGTGGATTGACTTTTCACAATCTTCTTGAAGTTGGAATGGTCACGAAGGATCTGCTCAAGAACACTTTTCTGATCTGTATCCGATGACAATTTCGACATTTCTTTTTTCAAGGTTTTTATCTGTAAATTAATTAACCAATATGTGTACGTACCAAGTATTTATTAGTATTTATTAGATACTAATAACTTTAATTATCATAATATAATTAATAATATTTTATTTTTTATTACAGCAACTTAGGTACGACCTTTGATCAGCTTTGCCCAGCTGCGATTATGCACAACCACCGAAAGAGTCTTTAAATGGAGCAAGACAAGGGGCAAGACACCGACCACGAGGGAATATACTATGTTGAACATATAATTAGCACACTTCCTCATCTCTTATCTTAATGTAACGGAATTTCTGATTTGATTTAACACGTGACAATTGGAGAAAATGGATCCGTTACAATAACAAGGTTTTTAATATAATTACAAGGTTTATAGAGACAAGTTTTGAATTATCACTGCTTAAGCTTGGCCACATAATTAACACAGCGGAAGTAAATTTGACTTCGGGAATTTCGGAAATTTCTGTTTAAGAACGAATAAAATGCTTACAACCATTGCGTTAACAATGAAGAAACCTTTCCTATTATAGTACAAATGTTGTACATCTTTAGCTGGTTCCAATATTTTTATGTGGGTACCGTCCACACAACCAATCACACCCGGAATTCCCGAAATTGAAATTTCTTCTTCAAAATTATGTTTAACGTTGGCTGCGCAAGTCCCAAATTAAAGTCATTCCAACAGCCAAAAAACGCAAGGTTGCGGCAAGCTTTAAAATCACAGGCACGGACGTGGACCTTGTGTGCTCAATTAATTTATTATCCATAAGATATTTAAATGCTATTTTCGAAACTCGAAAATACATTTTGAATCTGCCGAACAGGTTTTTTTTTTTTTTCAATTTCATTCATTGTTATATGGTATTGGGAAAGTACTTACTTTATGACTTTTGTCTGACGTTTATGAACATTCAGTTACAACTTAAAATTGAACTTACGAGGGGCGTTCAATATATTCTCGGTATCGATATGAAGGAAAACGCGAATTCAATTTAAATTGTTTTTATTTTTCAATATAATCTCCCCTAACATCAATGCATTTGTTACATCTTGAGATAAGCTTTTTTAAACCCTCAAAAAAATAAATTTCCTCCACCTCCATTTATTGCCGACTTGAGTTCTTCATCATCCGAAAATCTTTTTCCACGAAAACATTTTTTCAAATCCGGAAACAGGAAATAATCACTAGGGGCAAGGTCTGGACTATAGGGTGGGTGTTGGATTTCTTCGAAACCACAATCTCGCGCAGCAGCCTTGGAAACTCGCGCCGTGTGAACAGGAGCGTTGTCATGAAAAAGCAACACACCCGCTGCGAATTTACCCCGTCTTTTCTTTTTAATTTCCTCCCGCAAATTATGCAAAGTGGAAGCGTAGGATGTGGCGTTGATGGTTTCACCTTTTTTTTTTGTACTCAATGAGCAAGATTCCCTTTGAGTCCCAAAAAACTGTGGCCATGAGCTTCCCGGCAGACGGAGTGACTTTGAACTTCTTCGGGGGGTCTGTTCCTTTTTTATGCCACTGCATGGACTCTTGTTTGCTTTCAGGGTCATAGTGGTGGACCCATGTTTCGTCCCCAGTAACAATTCGATCCATAACACCGTCCGCGTTCTCACTACACATCTCCAAAAGCTCTCTACAGCATGCGATTCTCACTTTTTTCTAAGGCGCTGTGAGCATTCATGGCACCCACCTTGCACTGACCTTTGAAAGGTTAAGATGGTCATGAAGAATGGTGTGAATGGTACCAATTGAAAGCTTGGTGATCTCTGCATCCTCAAGAACAAGTTTTTCAACTTCTTTGATGCTTTCTCCCGTACAAGCAGTAGCCGGGGCGCCGGAGCGGGGGTCGTCTTCAATGCTCTCTCTGCCTCTCTTGAACTCACTGGACCACTTTTGCACAGTTGATAATGAAGGTGCGGAACCCTGGTAAACAGCCACCATCTCTTCATGAATAGTTTTTTGACTTTTTCCTTGCTTAGTAAGAAATTTAATTACAGCGCGATGCTCAATTTTCACCATCATCGTCTCAGTTGCATTATGATTCTGTTTAACTAGAGATAAAACGCGAATTAATAATCACATTTATATGAAATTTTACACGAATGCACTAAAATAATAGTATTACTTGATAAATAAGTAAATTTATATATACAACTACAGCTTCACCCCGATACCGAGAATAGTTTGAACGCCCCTCGTAAGCAGGCCGGCACACGTTTTGCAGAATGAGTGTGTTCATTAATGCATCAAAGAAGAAAGACGACTGTACTAGTGCAGATTTTCGGCGTTTATGAAAACACCTGAAGTCATTGTTGTGTACATTGAGTTAATATTTACTAAGAACGGAAGTGGACGACGAGGTATTCTCGGCACTGATTGTCATAGACAATGCTCTTGCCCAAGGACGCTGGAAGTTATTGAAGCGAAAAAAAATCATTGATTTCTTTACAAAATAACAAATTTTAGTAAAAATTGTGTGTTTTGTAATAAAGTATGTCTAATTATTGTTGCATATGTATATATGTACATACTTATTTAATTTTCGTCCTTTACTCCAACTCGACAATTTTTCGTTAACTCGAACTCTCGTTAATTCGAATTCTTTGTAAAGTCCCATTGTATATAAAAATGTTTTAAGACATTTTAATATGGTTTTTATAACTTAAGAGAGAACCATAATCAACATTCGGTTGCACATGCACGCATATGCAAACCCACGAATACTCACAATCTTATGATGCAAACCATAATAAGCCCAGCGTCAATTCGTTAAATATTGGTTCACTTTTGCAGACATCAACGAACATAAGAGAGAGCGCTCTCATTCGCTCATTGCATATGCGAATCTGACAGTTGTCAAATTAAAATAGTAAAAACAATGCCAGAATACGAGTTTGTGCACCTTTTAGTTGATAATGTGCAGAAAAATAGGTGCCTTTTTGACAAAAAGGATGCCTTTTACTTCAATAAATTTAAAAAGGAAAAGGTATGGGAAGAAATTGGAAAAGAAACGGTCAAATCATGTAAGCAAATTCAATTAAACATACGAGTATAATCTTTCTGTGCTTTAATCTTTCTTTGTTCAGCGGCAGAATGCAAGAATAAATGGAAATCTCTTCGAGAAAGATTTTCACCTGAGTTGAGGAAGCAGGATATGTCTTCCGGCAGTGGAGCACCAGCTGAAGTGGAGTGGGAATTGTTTGAAGAGTTATCATTTTTAAGAGACTCAATGAAGCCTCGCCGGTAGGCATCTTTCATTTCCAATGTTATGAAAGGTAATACACTATAGATATTTGTTTTATTTCAGAACAAGATGCAACGAATCAACAGAACCTGAAGATACTTCAACTTCAGCAAATGACAGCAGCGGACCTTTTGCCGATGGATATTGGCATGACGCAATCGAGTACTGTCCTGCATCGTCAACTCCCCTGAAGAGAAGGAAAGTGGAGTTAGATGGGTTGATGGACCAGTTTGGCAACGTCATCCAAAAGTTGGGAGACCAACTTACACAGCCGATGGCAGTTATTCCAGCGACGGATGACGATGTGCTATATCTACAGACAATGCACTCCCTTATGAAGGATTTGCCAGTTGCAGCCAAAGACCAGTTCAAAGGTGAAATGTTTACTAGGGTGTTACAGCTAAGAAGCGAAAATCAGCTCAAATAAAATGGAAAATATAGTCCCACCGAGGTATAGCATTGCTATGTATTAAAAAGTATAAATTAAATTAAAATATCATTGTTTATTAAAACGTGTTGTCAATTATTATAAAGGTAATCGCGAATTTCGTTTCGAATTCTTGTTGATGTTTTACCACCATATTAGTGTGTATTAGCAGATGGGTTGATTGATGCCAATGTCGTACCCACTTCACTTCGCCACAATCCATCATGCACTTGGCCGTCGAAGTCCTCCCAGTCGGTGTATTTGCTGGGACAATATGATGCTGCATTACGTTTATTGAGCATTATAAAATTATGTAGTGCTATAGAAGCTAACACTATTTTCTCCGCGTTTTCAGGCAACATATGTAAAGTCGTCAGCAAAATACAATACGCCAACGAGAGACTAAAATGCCGAAAGAGTTTTCAATTGTCCGGCGAGCTCTGAGGAGCCTTTTATTAAAATGTTCTTCTTTTGGTGGCAGCAATGTTCCGGAATACCGTCGCATCAGGTTACTTGAAAAGGGGAAAGCAGCATCAGCTACAAAGTAAAACGGAAACAATTGCGTATTGTTTGGCAAGTTTCTTGATTCAGGAATAGGAAGCTTATTTTCCAACAGTCTCTTTCCGAAGCGACTGATATGAAAGATTCCTACATAAAATGAAGACATAACATTATTATTCGTTTTACAAGGAGGAATTAATTCAATATGCATTCCTTACCTTCGTCATTTTGGCTACCATAAGCTCCAATGTCAACATTTGTGAAACAATATTTCGCATCACATACTGCCATTAGCACTATGCTGAAGTGTTTCTTATAGGAAAAAAAAACTGGCTTCCGCTAATGGGTGGGCATCTGATGGCAATATGTTTTCCATCAATTGACCCAACGCAATTGGGCATATTCCAAGGTTCCCAAAAATCGTTGCAAATCTCTTTGTAGTATTCGGAATTGGGTTCACTCACGTAGATGGGATGCAAGGCTCTCCACAGTACCTCTGAAATCTGCAAAATTATTTGGGCGTACAGTTTCCTTCCCTAATTTGAAGGACCAAGCCAAAGTTTGCAGAGAACTTCCTTGGGACAAATACCTTAAATGAAATTGTAGTCATTGAGTTTTATTCTTTGATAATAACACTTACAATAAAAGCACCGCTAGGCGGCATTCTAGACTGATAGGCTCTTTCATAGAAGTTTTAACCAAATGGAGCAAGTAAAGTTAATAGTTCGTAGTACAGTTCTCTATCTCTTTTATATATAAAAAAATTATCACTGTCCATTTCCTTAATTTTTTGGAAGGTAACAGCAAAAAAGCCATTCCTCTTCCTGTCGCGATTTATTCGGCGCACACTGCAAGATCGTTTTTGCTTTTTATATAGGATATCATTAATTTTTTTTAACACGCACAATCCTCCAACACTGTATGTAACATTTGTAGATCTTTATATATTTTAAACTTTCTGCTACTATCCAACAACAATGAGAGAAAAAAAAGTAATTGATTTGACAGATAGATATGCACGCCAAAGTATTATGGTCATCGGCTGGAATTGACAGAACATAGGGAAGCATTTCGTTCAGTTATGACATTGGCTTATGCTTCCCAATGTTGATTATGGTTGGCCCTTTATACTTTTTCATTTGCTTGTGTTTTGGAAATGAATCTAGAAACACGCACTAAATATAAGTTAACAGGGAATAGATCAACAATTAAACCGAATGCTACGCTTTTCCTAACCTTAGCCATAATGATCAATAAAGGCATGTGGAATATTGAATAGTTTTCAGTCTTAAGTTTACGGGTAACAACAAAGATCAGGCAATCAGCCTGAAAAATTTTTTTTTTTTTAAAGAAACAAATTATATTTTCCTTAACTTACAATATTATATGTCATATGTATTGTATTCAGTTCTATAAAACCTGTTTCATTGTATTAAAAGCAGTTTACTAATAAGAAGGTATCAACCGTAAATGGTTCATATTGCTCCTATATAAATGAGTGAACAATTCAATTAAGGAATTAAAAGTCCTTGTCTACACAAAAATTTCACAGCTGATACAATTGTCGAAAAAAATCTAGTTGGTATCCGGTGTACACTTCAAAATAAGGTGTAGTGCTGTAGCAATGTAGCAATGAAAAAAAAAAAAAAAAAAAAGCAAAACAATTATCGCTCGTTAATTACGTGGTCGAAGCGGGCGCTTAAAATTATGCTCGTTAGTGTACAGAAAGCCAAGTTTAATTTTTTAACCAAGCCATTAAAGAACAAAATGATGCCAATTTACTAAGTTAATAGTCCTAATAAATACTAAAAAGGATTAGACTTGGTATCTTGCATATTTAAATAATCCTTAAAGTACTACAAAAGTTGAATTTATTCGAAATTGAATAAGTGCTTTTTATTAGCTTTAATCAAACTCGCAAATATGAACTCCTCTGGATTTTAATTGTTTAATTGTCGCGAGTGTACTGTGATTACTATATACATATTTCACCACACAAAGTTATTGGTCGATGAAAATAATAATAATAACAATAATTTTTTGGAAACCAGTTTCCGATTAGGAATAAAAAAGGGATCAAACAAGAGTATTAACTTTAGTGAACTGGCATCACCGTTTTCTGTATACAAATGAAGTATGGTAAACAATCTCAGCTGATTTTGTTTATTTCGCTTTTGACGAGTACATACGTTGGCGTCTGCTGAAATTTGTGTGTAAGTAATTATTTGATTAATTTAAAATTTAACCACTCCTTTTTTTAGAATAATGGAAGGGAACCATATGAAGGTTCAGGCACGCAGCGCTGTTAGCTTTGATCTCTTTGACATTTCAGTGAACAATGTATATACCACCAGTATAAAGCCTCACGATGAAAAACAAATGGAAGGAGGTATGTTGTCTCCCTTGCAATTCAGACAAGTCGTTGCACGAAGTTTGATAAACGGTTTCTCTGTCAGGCAGCGAGATGTTTCCACTTCAAAATCAAGTTCAGTACGCAGATCTATAAAACGACAGTTACCCACGCACCCCATGGAAAAATCAAACACCAGGAAGAGGTGTGTCAACTGTGCTAAGAATAAGATTGAACACCGAACAAACAACACTTGTGTTCTATGTAAAGTTCACCTTTGCTATACTAATGAAAGGAACTGTTTTGCTGAGTACCATAAGTAATTAATTACTTTATATGACCATAGGGACAGATTTGTCCCAAAAATTTCCAAAGATACTATAATTATTTTTTGTATTTTTATTAACGAGTATGTTTAATAAATGCATAATTAACTGTTCTATACAGCTGTTATGATTATAACCCCTCCCATATTTTTATGGTCCTGAAAGGGTTAAAAAGCACAATTCGTTAAAACGACTGTGACTTTATATACACATATTACATACAAGCAGAGTATGTAGACTGTATTACCAATGTGATATTGGATGTAATATCTATATAGACTTATGTAAGTTAACGCCACAAAGATTCAGTATGCAAACAGTCAACGCCACATAGATTCGTCATGCAAAGCTTGCGTGCAATTTTTAACACGATCAACAAACTTAAGCCATGACTTAAGCCATGCGAGCAACTCGTGTTATCATTCCCACGAGCAACAGCAAATTCCATACGACACCTGAGACATCGACAAACATCCGCTGCTGACCATGCAACTGCAGCATACCTGGGAACACTTCGAGCTAGGTATTATTTGGATTGTTAGTCAGTTTAAGTTAGATCTTAAGAGATGCAAGTTAATAAAAATTATTTTTTTAAAACAAACTAATAAAAATTAGTTTAATTTGTACAAATGTACAAATACTAAATCCAAAGTGAAATGTGATATTTTTGTTTTTGTTAATTTTTGTTTGTCTTTTTTTGTGAATCTTTGAGGCCTGTTTTGTGACGTTAAAAGTGCAAAAAATGTGCATCCCTGCCTAGCAAAAAGGACTAACATCCCTGCCTAGCAAAAAAGACTGACATCCCTGGTTTTACAAGAAAACACATTAAGTTGTCGGATTCGCGCCTTTTTTGTCTTTCTATACTTGGATTTGGCGGCGAACACAATGTTATTTATAAAAAGTACAAATTAGCTTACTTTAATAAAGTTGTATAAGAAATTAAAAAATTAATAACAAGTTTTTTTTATTGTGCATCGCAACTGCACAGTGCACTTACGGATAAGTGCACAGTCCGTATAAGTGCACACAAAATTGAAGTACCGAAGTTGTGCACTTATCCGTTCTCGACTGTATTTCGAAATATGACGGTTTTTAATTAAAAGAACAACTTTTTAATCGTATTATTTTGTCTTGTGACGTTATTGATAGAAAAGTGTTCGTCCTTAAGAAATATTTTTTTTTTAACTATGTCATAATATGACGTTCTTCCTGCAAACAATATTAAATTATTCATAAATTCTTTGGAGTTATTTAAATTTATGTCACTTTTTTCACAAAAAGAAATAGCTTTTTTTGAATAATATCTACAAATGCATTCGCATGGAAGGCAACTCGTTGAGCTTGGAAAAGCATAACTGTGAAATAAAAATTATCAAAAACTATCTCAAGAAGATTTTAATGATCCAGGTAGTAATTCTACTGCAGCTGATATAAGTAATATTCCATTACCTTCAAGTGAACCTGGTATGTACATTTATATGAACATTCCAATAATTTTTAAACAAAATTTGCTCATAATGATGTTATCTTTTAGAATATATAAATACAAAACGCTTCGTCAACTTCTGTTGATCGTTATGACAAGTGTCTGCAATCAAGACCTTCCTCCTCTAGTTCTTCATCATCTGACTGCAGTGGATCTTGAGCTGAAGATTGCAAAGACATACTCAACGACAAACAATATAAGCCCTCCGAAAGTGATGAAAGTGATACTTCGTTAGAAAACACTGCTAGTCCTAGAAGTTCTTCATCTAAAAACAAAAATTCCAATCCTAGCCCACAAATCGTGTCTTCATCTAGTCAGCCAGATGTCTCAATTTTGGTAAGTTCCCCAAGAAAAGGCATTAAAAGAAGAAAAAAATGTTGAAAACTGCAAAAAAAAATGTTTTAAAGAAAAAGAGAAATCTCGATTAGGAATACCAAACCCTCTCAAAAACTAAAAATGTAAGGACGAAAAGAAAATTGAAAACTGCTTGTGGGGAAAATGTAAACTTAAGTGCGCCTCTAAGTGTAGCCAAGATGAGAAGCAGTGAACCTTTTCAAATTATTGATCCCTAGGCAACATAGAAAGGCAAAAACAATTTATAAAGAACTCTATGACAGTCATAGCTCCAAGGTATAGATATACCCGTGTTTATCGAGTTGAATTTAATTTTAAGTTATTTCCTTTTGAAACTTTTAATAAAATTTGTCTTTGAAATAAAAAGGACTTTTCACTTCTGTGTTGTAAAACGTTATAAAAATATATTTCAGTTAATAATAGCAGTTTTAAATTACTGTATGTTTTTTCTATAAAATGTTGCTGTCGGTTTTATTCAATGTTGCTAAACATAAAATACATTTTGACAATTGTGTAGTCTTGTTTGTTTTTAAATATAGGTTTTTTATGCTATAATTATTCATTCTAATACATTGTATTATTATATTGTACATTACATATTATACATTATGCATTATATATTATACAATACATTATACGTTAACATAAATTTTCATATAAGTAATGAAATCTTTCAATCTCGAACATTCTCCCCCCACAGTGAACCAAGTTCACAATAAGGTATTTAACATTTCCATGCCTTGATTTTTGGTCTGATCTTGTCTAGAGAACATCCTTCCCATTTTGCTTCCATTAATTTCCACCTTAAGAGTGTAACTTTACTGCCGACCCTGATGTTCCTTTTGGAATATAGTGTCATCTCAGAATATGTAAAGACAAACAGCATTAGCAAATAAAATAAACATGCAAAAGGGTGACAACAATAACAAAAGACATAGTGGTCAATTCAATTGATACTAATTGCAAACTACGTTGATCACCAACTGCACCTGTCGCACTCATGCTGACCAATGGCTAACAGTCTATATATGTGTCCTCTTCATGGATTACGATACGACGAGTGCAGTAATTCATTTTCAGTTGTGAGTTTTCATTTATGGAATCGGTGGTTGTTTTTTTTTTTAATTATTTTTTGTTATAAATTATTGTAAATTGTGTGTTTGAATCGCGTAGGAATTTAGGTAAGTTTAGTTTTGTTGATATTTTGTATTTCTTTTTATTTAGTGATTTAATACTTCCTTAGGTTTCGCGATCGGGTTTGTTTGAGTGTGTGTGTGTGTATGTGCATGAAAGAGTAGCAGCCGAGTTAGTTTTATTTTGCTTCAATTGTTTTAAGAAGTTAATTGTTTATAATGTTAATATAAGTTTAGTTTGTTATGGTTAAGAGTGTTGGAATCCATACATGGTGTTGCAAATATGTTGTCAAATAGTGGACTGTATACATATGTAGATACAAAGTGTCATGGGAGATGTTGCTAGGCTTGTGCTCGCGAAATTATTGTTTTATTCAGTATTACTACGATGATGATTATTTTGAAATAAATTTTGGTTTTTATTTTTGCAACTGATATCTTGAAAGATGTATGAATGTGGAAAAGGCTTTGCTGCAGGTTTAGTTTTGAAATGGGAGTGATATTTGTTAAATTTGATATTTCTGTGTTGCATTGATGTTGTTGTGGAATTGTTGCGGAAATGATTGCCTCCTCGAGCTCCTGCGATGCCTATGGCACGAGTACTGTCGAGGAGGGGCGCTTTGGCTACACAATCAAAATTCCGAGTTATGTTATTATTGTTAAATATTTTCTGCAAGCGTATAATCTTTAAGATGTGTTGAGTCAATATTTTTTGTGTTGCATTTGAGAGTGTATTGATGTCGAAAGACGATTAATTTTGTTCTTTGCCGAATGCATTGCTGGGTAGTGGGCAAATTTTCGAAATCGGACGTTTCAGCTGTGTTGTTTCCGTTTTAAGGGTTACGACTCGTACTAAATTATCAGCTCCTGGATGAAGTTTTATTATTCGGCCTAAGTTCTATTTTAATGGTGGTATCCGCTCATCCTTTATTAGTATCAAGTCCCCCTCTTTTATCTGTGTCTCAGTTTCTCGAGTCCATTTCGGGATTTCTACGGCATCAGTGGGACGGAATTCACCCAGCACAACCATCTTGTTTGAAGACGTTTCAGGAGGCTCGTTCCACAATCGTACATCACTGCATAGAAAACAAAAATAACATATTTATTAACGAGATTTTATCGAAATTTTCGACACTACGGAAGGCATTACGAGTAGTTGCATACTGCTTACGATTTCGACAAAAGAGCAATTATTGTCAGCAGCACTTTGCTATTTTATCACCCCAGGAACTGGAGCAAGCACTGATGAGAATTGTTCGTTTGACTCAAGAGGAGATGTTTACTACGGAAGAAGAAGAGAGCAAAACGAAGGGGTATAAATCACTCAACCCGTTTAAAGATGAAGAAGGCATCTTAAGAGTCGGGGGTAGGCTTTCTAATTCCACCCTCACATACAATAAAAAGCATCCAATCCTGGTGTTGAGTTGTGTTGGCTTGCAGTCTTTTTTCCAACTGCAAGAAACGTCTGACCGCACCTTGTCGTGTGGGGCCCATACTTGGATATTCACCATTCTTGAAAGGTAAACTGACTTGGTAACGGCCATCAGGTAATCGTGTTGTGTGTTGTTTGAAATGTTCTTCGCACTTTTCATCTTCCTCTGTTTTACAGATTTCAAAAGGCTCTTCTTCGATTTCCCAGAACTTCTTTATCGTTGTGTTGAGGTCGACTTGGTTAAAAAAAAAGTTCGAATGATTTTTGGTGTCGTTGATGGCACCTTACCCAGCAAGATCCATCCTAACTGTGTTCTCTGTGCAATTGGACCTGGGCACTCGTTACTCCTCACAACTTCGCCGAGAACGATTTCTGCGTAGACATCACCTTCCAAGCAGCATGTCAACCCTTGCCGGTACGTTGAATGTTGGATCTGCCAGCTGCAACCCGTCCAGGTAAGTCCACTTTACTATATTAGTATATTGTCATGACTCATGACAATGAGTTACAGATGTTAGATTTGAGTTATTCAGTCTTTGTCAAGTTTGCGAATCTTTCAATAAAGGTTTAGCCAGCAGTAGCTGAGAAATGAAAAAATATTTTATGAAATTTTATGAATGAAAGTCTCGCATTTGTATGGTGACCTCCACGAGTAAACGTGTAGAGCGAATATTAGTAGCATTTCCGTTTGCAATAACAGCATTTCCATTTTCAGGAAATGCACTTTTATACATTATTAGTTAATCAGCACTTTCACACAACATCGAATATAACGCGAAAATAATTCCCTACTACGTAATGCTCTTCGCCTGCGGAGAAAGGGACTATTACATATTGCGTAAAAACGCGCAATGGTTACGTTTATATTAAAAAGAGCGAACCACAACAATACTCACATTATCGCTAATAGCATCATTCATTGCATCACATCTGATGTCAATTGGAGTAATATCTTTCAGTTATTAGGAATTTAATTCTCTTAATGTATGTATATATATTTGTATTCTTCTTTAGTAAAAATAAGTACATATATGTTTTACTAAATGAATTAAAACACTTTTTATTTAAAGAAAAATACTGAAACAAATTGTAAAGAAGGTATTCCTTTAGTTGGTCACGCATTTTAAATGCATTATTTGAAAAAATTCTTTTTGGCTTGTTTAATGGAATGGTTATTTCTTTTTTTATAAACAAAATTATAAATATTAGAAAAAAAAAAAGAAATAAAGACTTATACCGTAACTGGATATGGACGCATCAAAAAAAAAGTTTTTTAAGGGAAATGCAGCATCAACTACAAAATAATTTGGGAAATTGGTGTTAGAATTCGAAAGTGTATTCTCTTCTGGTAACTCCAGGCGGTTTTCGAACAGCTTTCGAGCAAAATCGGAATGCCATAAAATACCGCCGTCACTTTGGAAACTATATGCACCCATGTCGATGTCAGTGAAAATATAGTTTGCGTCGCAGACACCCAAAGGCACAATGAAATAATGCCGCAGGTAATTATAAAAAACGGGTCCTGAATTCGATGGGCAAGTAATGCTAATATTTTTCCCATCATTTGCACCCACACAATTTGACAAATTCAACATCGAATAAAAATCGTTTGAAATTCGTTTCCATTCCAAAGTACATTAAAAGTTTCACTAGCGATTTTTTCAACACTCGTTAGCCCCATTTTAAAAGCCATTGAAAACATTTGCTTGCTGCCTCCATGTGTCAAATATCTATAGAGCATAAATAAATCACGTCTTTTCCTTTTGGTGTAACAGCAAAGACAGGTAATTTATTCTGCCGGAAATCACATCTATTTTTAAATTTAAAGTTTTAATGAGTGTTCGCCGTTGATGAAGCCCTAGCAATTGTACAGCTGAGTCCGTAATTGCTTCAGATCCAGGATCGACTAATCAAGTCAGGTGAAAATAGTTTCCATTTGAAGACCTGACTCTAACAACTGCTGTTGCCAGAAGAACACTTGGTTGATGGACTTCAGGGGAGATAACTTGATTTTTGATGTTATGTGAAATGTGATAGGTTTGGACCTGTTATTAATAACAACAGCAGCAGAGAATGGTGTGTCTACTTGCAAAGCGCATACTGCTTTGACATTAGTTAGTCTTATGACTGTATGCCAAACAGTTCCGACAACCACCGATTTTGTCCACTGCCTTGGATGGTTCGCAGATGCCCATGTCAATAAACATTTTGACAAGTCCAAAGAGAGTGCTGACCTCTACCACATACCTGGCATGAAAACAGTTTCAAAGTCTGACAACGCGTTTCCAGGAACTCCGTAAATTGTGTTAGTGTCGGCAACTCCTTCGAACTACATAACTTCTCCTCCTACGAACCCTAAGTAAAATTAGGTAATTTTTGGTACCAATATGTAAATTAACATACCATCCCAAAAACTAACCGACAATCCAAAATTTTCCAGGCCATGGAAACATTCCTGCGACGTGTCCAATAGAGACTTTATATTACTTGCAGTCTCCTTTGTCAACTGCTGCTGTTCAAAAAAAAAAGTTGGAAGCGAGCATTTACCAACACTCGCTTGTGGTCGTATCAGACGACAAGCAGTTCCCATGCTTTGTCAAAATTGGCAGAATATAGCCCTAAAAGCAGCTTCGCCAGTAAGAGAAGATTTCAAGTAGTGAGGCTTTTGAATTTCATCCAGATTTTTATTTGTGTGGACTAAAGACAAAAAGACACCATGAAAAGCATGACATTCTGTGTACGAGCCCGCGAAATGCGGAACTTGAATTTTGGGTAATGAAAGCTCATTACAAGCAGCACCTGTGGATTGACTTTCCACAATCTTCCCCTTAGATGCTGACTTGGCTTTGTCGATACCATCAATTAATTCGCCACGGTAAGTGCAATACGTTTCTTGGAACCTATCGAAAATGTCATCTTCTTCTACTTCTCCTCGTCAAATCTTCACTTGAAGACCAAACGCGTTCTTGAAATGCCCGTCTAAAATAAGAAGACGACCTTAAAGATAGCTGGCTTACGACGTGATGCCCCAGTCTTTTTGAAGTTGGAGTGGTCACGAAGGATCTGCTCAAGAACACTTTTCTGATCTGTATCCGATGACAATTTCGACATTTCTTTTTTCAAGGTTTTTATCTGTAAATTAATTAACCAATATATGTACGTACCAAGTATTTATTAGTATTTATTAGATTCTAATAACTTTAATTATCATAATATAATTAATAATATTTTATTTTTTATTACAGCAACTTAGGTACGACCTTTGATCAGCTTTGCCCAGCTGCGATTATGCACAACCACCGAAAGAGTCTTTAAATGGAGTAAGACAAGGGGCAAGACACCGACCACGAGGGAATATACTATGTTGAACATATAATTAGCACACTTCCTCATCTCTTATCTTAATGTAACGGAATTTCTGATTTGATTTAACACGTGACAATTGGAGAAAATGGATCCGTTACAATAACAAGGTTTTTAATATAATTACAAGGTTTATAGAGACAAGTTTTGAATTATCACTGCTTAATCTTGGCCACATAATTAACACAGCGGAAGTAAATTTTACTTCGGGAATTTCGGAAATTTCTGTTTAAGAACGAATAAAATGCTTACAACCATTGCGTTAACAATGAAGAAACCTTTCCTATTATAGTACAAATGTTGTACATCTTTAGCTGGTTCCAATATTTGTATGTGGGTACCGTCCACAAAACCAATCACACCCGGAATTCCCGAAATTGAAATTTCTTCTTCAAAATTATGTTTAACGTTGGCTGCGCAAGTCCCAAATTAAAGTCATTCCAACAGCCAAAAAACGCAAGGTTGCGGCAAGCTTTAAAATCACAGGCACGGACGTGGACCTTGTGTGCTCAATTAATTTATTATCCATAAGATATTTAAATGCTATTTTCGAAACTCGAAAATACATTTTGAATCTGCCGAACAGGTTTTTTTTTTTTTCAATTTCATTCATTGTTATATGGTATTGGGAAAGTACTTACTTTATGACTTTTGTCTGACGTTTATGAACATTCAGTTACAACTTAAAATTGAACTTAAGCAGACCGGCACACGTTTTGCAGAATGAGTGTGTTCATTAATGCAACAAGGAAGAAAGACGACTGTACTAGTGCAGATTTTCGGCGTTTATGAAAACACCTGAAGTCATTGTTGTGTACATTGAGTCAATATTTACTAAGAACGGAAGTGGACGACGAGGTATTCTCGGCACTGATTGTCATAGACAATGCTCTTGCCCAAGGACGCTGGAAGTTATTGAAGCGAAAAAAAATCATTGATTTCTTTACAAAATAACAAATTTTAGTAAAAATTGTGTGTTTTGTAATAAAGTATGTCTAATTATTGTTGCATATGTATATATGTACATACTTATTTCATTTTCGTCCTTTACTCCAACTCGACAATTTTTCGTTAACTCGAACTCTCGTTAATTCGAATTCTTTGTAAAGTCCCATTGTATATAAAAATGTTTTAAGACATTTTAATATGGTTTTTATAACTTAAGAGAGAACCATAATCAACATTCGGTTGCACATGCACGCATATGCAAACCCACGAATACTCACAATCTTATGATGCAAACCATAATAAGCCCAGCGTCAATTCGTTAAATATTGGTTCACTTTTGCAGACATCAACCAACATAAGAGAGAGCGCTCTCATTCGCTCATTGCATATGCGAATCTGACAGTTGTCAAATTAAAATAGTAAAAACAATGCCAGAATACGAGTTTGTGCACCTTTTAGTTGATAATGTGCAGAAAAATAGGTGCCTTTTTGACAAAAAGGATGCCTTTTACTTCAATAAATTTAAAAAGGAAAAGGTATGGGAAGAAATTGGAAAAGAAACGGTCAAATCATGTAAGTAAATTCAATTAAACATACGAGTATAATCTTTCTGTGCTTTAATCTTTCTTTGTTCAGCGGCAGAATGCAAGAGTAAATGGAAATCTCTTCTGCATGTTCCGGAATACGGTCGCATCAGGTTACTTGAAAAGGGGAAAGCAGCATCAGCTACAAAGTAACACGGAACCAATTGTGTATTGTTTGGCAAGTTTCTTGATTCAGGAATAGGAAGCTTATTTTCCAACAGTCTCTTTCCGAAAGAGTCTCTTTATGAAAGATTCCTACATAAAATGAAGACATAACATTATTATTCGTTTTACAAGGAGGAATTAATTCGATATGCATTCCTTACCTTCGTCATTTTGGCTACCATTAGCTCCAATGTCAACATTTGTGAAACAATATTTCGCATCACATACTGCCATTAGCACTATGCTGAAGTGTTTCTTATAGGAAAAAAAAACTGGCTTCCGCTAATGGGTGGGCATCTGATGGCAATATGTTTTCCATCAATTGACCCAACGCAATTGGGCATATTCCAAAGTTCCCAAAAATCGTTGCAAATCTCTTTGTAGTATTCGGAATTGGGTTCACTCACGTAGATGGGATGCAAGGCTCTCCACAGTACCTCTGAAATCTGCAAAATTATTTGGGCGTACAGTTTCCTTCCCTAATTTGAAGGACCAAGCCAAAGTTTGCAGAGAACTTCCTTGGGACAAATACCTTAAATAAAATTGTAGTCATTGAGTTTTATTCTTTGATAATAACACTTACAATAAAAGCACCGCTAGGCGGCATTCTAGACTGATAGGCTCTTTCATAGAAGTTTTAACCAAATGGAGCAAGTAAAGTTAATAGTTCGTAGTACAGTTCTCTATCTCTTTTATATATAAAAAAAATTATCACTGTCCATTTCCTTAATTTTTTGGAAGGTAACAGCAAAAAAGCCATTCCTCTTCCTGTCGCGATTTATTCGGCGCACACTGCAAGATCGTTTTTGCTTTTTATATAGGATATCATTAACACTGTATGTAACATTTGTAGATCTTTATATATTTTAAACTTTCTGCTACTATCCAACAACAATGAGAGAAAAAAAAGTAATTGATTTGACAGATAGATATGCACGCCAAAGTATTATGGTCATCGGCTGGAATTGACAGAACATAGGGAAGCATTTCGTTCAGTTATGACATTAGCTTATGCTTCCCAATGTTGATTATGGTTGGCCCTTTATACTTTTTCATTTGCTTGTGTTTTGGAAATGAATCTAGAAACACGCACTAAATATAAGTTAACAGGGAATAGATCAACAATTAAACCGAATGCTACGCTTTTCCTAACCTTAGCCATAATGATCAATAAAGGCATGTGGAATATTGAATAGTTTTCAGTCTTAAGTTTACGGGTAACAACAAAGATCAGGCAATCAGCCTGAAAAAATTTTTTTTTTTAAAGAAACAAATTATATTTTCCTTAACTTACAATATTATATGTCATTCAGTTCTATAAAACCTGTTTCATTGTATTAAAAGCAGTTTACTAATAAGAAGGTATCAACCGTAAATGGTTCATATTGCTCCTATATAAATGAGTGAACAATTCAATTAAGGAATTAAAAGTCCTTGTCTACACAAAAATTTCACAGCTGATACAATTGTCGAAAAAAAATCTAGTTGGTATCCGGTGTACACTTCAAAATAAGGTGTAGTGGATTTGGCAGCAATGAAAAAAAAAAAAAAAAAAAGCAAAACAATTATCGCTCGTTAATTACGTGGTCGAAGCGGGCGCTTAAAATTATGCTCGTTAGTGTACAGAAAGCCAAGTTTAATTTTTTAACCAAGCCATTAAAGAACAAAATGATGCCAATTTACTAAGTTAATAGTCCTAATAAATACTAAAAAGGATTAGACTTGGTATCTTGCATATTTAAATAATCCTTAAAGTACTACAAAAGTTGAATTTATTCGAAATTGAATAAGTGCTTTTTATTAGCTTTAATCAAACTCGCAAACATGAACTCCTCTGGATTTTAATTGTTTAATTGTCGCGAGTGTACTGTGATTACTATATACATATTTCACCACACAAAGTTATTGGTCGATGAAAATAATAATAATAACAATAATTTTTTGGAAACCAGTTTCCGATTAGGAATAAAAAAGGGATCAAACAAGAGTATTAACTTTAGTGAACTGGCATCACCGTTTTCTGTATACAAATGAAGTATGGTAAACAATCTCAGCTGATTTTGTTTATTTCGCTTTTGACGAGTACATACGTTGGCGTCTGCTGAAATTGGTGTGTAAGTAATTATTTGATTAATTTAAAATTTAACCACTCCTTTTTTTAGAATAATGGAAGGGAACCATATGAAGGTTCAGGCACGCAGCGCTGTTAGCTTTGATCTCTTTGACATTTCAGTGAACAATGTATATACCACCAGTATAAAGCCTCACGATGAAAAACAAATGGAAGGAGGTATGTTGTCTCCCTTGCAATTCAGACAAGTCGTTGCACGAAGTTTGATAAACGGTTTCTCTGTCAGGCAGCGAGATGTTTCCACTTCAAAATCAAGTTCAGTACGCAGATCTATAAAACGACAGTTACCCACGCACCCCATGGAAAAATCAAACACCAGGAAGAGGTGTGTCAACTGTGCTAAGAATAAGATTGAACACCGAACAAACAACACTTGTGTTCTATGTAAAGTTCACCTTTGCTATACTAATGAAAGGAACTGTTTTGCTGAGTACCATAAGTAATTAATTACTTTATATGACCATAGGGACAGATTTGTCCCAAAAATTTCCAAAGATACTATAATTATTTTTTGTATTTTTATTAACGAGTATGTTTAATAAATGCATAATTAACTGTTCTATACAGCTGTTATGATTATAACCCCTCCCATATTTTTATGGTCCTGAAAGGGTTAAAAAGCACAATTCGTTAAAACGACTGTGACTTTATATACACATATTACATACAAGCAGAGTATGTAGACTGTATTACCAATGTGATATTGGATGTAATATCTATATAGACTTATGTAAGTTAACGCCACAAAGATTCAGTATGCAAACAGTCAACGCCACATAGATTCGTCATGCAAAGCTTGCGTGCAATTTTTAACACGATCAACAAACTTAAGCCATGACTTAAGCCATGCGAGCAACTCGTGTTATCATTCCCACGAGCAACAGCAAATTCCATACGACACCTGAGACATCGACAAACATCCGCTGCTGACCATGCAACTGCAGCATACCTGGGAACACTTCGAGCTAGGTATTATTTGGATTGTTAGTCAGTTTAAGTTAGATCTTAAGAGATGCAAGTTAATAAAAATTATTTTTTTAAAACAAACTAATAAAAATTAGTTTAATTTGTACAAATGTACAAATACTAAATCCAAAGTGAAATGTGATATTTTTGTTTTTGTTAATTTTTGTTTGTCTTTTTTTGTGAATCTTTGAGGCCTGTTTTGTGACGTTAAAAGTGCAAAAAATGTGCATCCCTGCCTAGCAAAAAGGACTAACATCCCTGCCTAGGAAAAAAGACTGACATCCCTGGTTTTACAAGAAAACACATTAAGTTGTCGGATTCGCGCCTTTTTTGTCTTTCTATACTTGGATTTGGCGGCGAACACAATGTTATTTATAAAAAGTACAAATTAGCTTACTTTAATAAAGTTGTATAAGAAATTAAAAAATTAATAACAAGTTTTTTTTATTGTGCATCGCAACTGCACAGTGCACTTACGGATAAGTGCACAGTCCGTATAAGTGCACACAAAATTGAAGTACCGAAGTTGTGCACTTATCCGTTCTCGACTGTATTTCGAAATATGACGGTTTTTAATTAAAAGAACAACTTTTTAATCGTATTATTTTGTCTTGTGACGTTATTGATAGAAAAGTGTTCGTCCTTAAGAAATATTTTTTTTTTAACTATGTCATAATATGACGTTCTTCCTGCAAACAATATTAAATTATTCATAAATTCTTTGGAGTTATTTAAATTTATGTCACTTTTTTCACAAAAAGAAATAGCTTTTTTTGAATAATATCTACAAATGCATTCGCATGGAAGGCAACTCGTTGAGCTTGGAAAAGCATAACTGTGAAATAAAAATTATCAAAAACTATCTCAAGAAGATTTTAATGATCCAGGTAGTAATTCTACTGCAGCTGATATAAGTAATATTCCATTACCTTCAAGTGAACCTGGTATGTACATTTATATGAACATTCCAATAATTTTTAAACAAAATTTGCTCATAATGATGTTATCTTTTAGAATATATAAATACAAAACGCTTCGTCAACTTCTGTTGATCGTTATGACAAGTGTCTGCAATCAAGACCTTCCTCCTCTAGTTCTTCATCATCTGACTGCAGTGGATCTTGAGCTGAAGATTGCAAAGACATACTCAACGACAAACAATATAAGCCCTCCGAAAGTGATGAAAGTGATACTTCGTTAGAAAACACTGCTAGTCCTAGAAGTTCTTCATCTAAAAACAAAAATTCCAATCCTAGCCCACAAATCGTGTCTTCATCTAGTCAGCCAGATGTCTCAATTTTGGTAAGTTCCCCAAGAAAAGGCATTAAAAGAAGAAAAAAATGTTGAAAACTGCAAAAAAAAATGTTTTAAAGAAAAAGAGAAATCTCGATTAGGAATACCAAACCCTCTCAAAAACTAAAAATGTAAGGACGAAAAGAAAATTGAAAACTGCTTGTGGGGAAAATGTAAACTTAAGTGCGCCTCTAAGTGTAGCCAAGATGAGAAGCAGTGAACCTTTTCAAATTATTGATCCCTAGGCAACATAGAAAGGCAAAAACAATTTATAAAGAACTCTATGACAGTCATAGCTCCAAGGTATAGATATACCCGTGTTTATCGAGTTGAATTTAATTTTAAGTTATTTCCTTTTGAAACTTTTAATAAAATTTGTCTTTGAAATAAAAAGGACTTTTCACTTCTGTGTTGTAAAACGTTATAAAAATATATTTCAGTTAATAATAGCAGTTTTAAATTACTGTATGTTTTTTCTATAAAATGTTGCTGTCGGTTTTATTCAATGTTGCTAAACATAAAATACATTTTGACAATTGTGTAGTCTTGTTTGTTTTTAAATATAGGTTTTTTATGCTATAATTATTCATTCTAATACATTGTATTATTATATTGTACATTACATATTATACATTATGCATTATATATTATACAATACATTATACGTTAACATAAATTTTCATATAAGTAATGAAATCTTTCAATCTCGAACAACCCGTGAAGGAGGAATACGAGCTCCAAGAAGCAACAACAATGCTTATTATTTTTCTACGTCTGATGTTGAAAAAGTTCGAGTCTGTAAATTTTTTTTCAAAAACAATTTATATATCAACGGTCGGACAATCCGAACTGTTCATGAAAAAAGAAATAAGATGATTGGTGTTTTACTTGAGCCAGACTTGAAGGGTAAGCATCGGAACCATAGGTGTTTAGATCCAGCTATCAGAGACGGTATTAAGAATCACATAAACACCGGGGCAAATTCAACTCGGACGTTCGTTGACGGGAGTAGGTCACTAGCGGACATACATAGAGATTATGTATCCAATTGTAATGCAAAATGACCCCTATGAAAGCTATTCCATCCGAATCTTTAAACATCTCATTTTTCACGTCCAAGAAAGGTTTGTGCGAAACTTGTGTTGCCTATGAAAACACCACTTCTGATGAAAAAGAAAGTTTACAAGAAAACTACGACCTACACCAATCTGAAAAGATACTTTCGATTGCGAAAAAAAAGCAAGATAAAGAGAACACCAACTTCAACGGTGTAATAGCGGTGTATGACCTGCAAGCTGTTATGCAGATACCGAAAGGGGACGTCTCTGTATTTTATTATAAATGTAAATTGAATGTTTTTAATTACATAATTTATAACGAGTCCAATGCGCATCGAAGAGTTAACGAGCTAGGAATCCACGCTCTTCAAAAAAAAAGCAAGAATGGATGCAGAGATCCGATAACTGTGTGGGACAACAGAAAAATACATTTATGTTGACGCTTTATCTGTATGCTGTCCGATATTTGGCTGTTAAAGTGATAACCCACAAATTTTTAATAAAAGGACACACAAAATGGAGATGATTCCGCTCACTCCCTTATTGAACGGCAGGTTAAGCGTCAGCTTAAGAGTGGGCCGATTTTTGTTTTCAACGAGCTTTGTCACGAATATTTTTATGACATTATGGATCTGCCAACAAAAATGGGTCCAATTGTAGTAGAATAACAAAGTGGTAACACTGCTAAAGATATATTGTAATTGTAAGTGTAAGAGAGTCTGCCGGTAGGTAGAGTTTAGTGCTAAGCAAACCATCGTGAGATACGGACGATAGAAAATAAAGCTAAATACGAAAAGTAAATAAACGTTTTTTTTTATTATCAGTGCACGCATAAAACATCAGAAGTGGGATAAGTCCAACATCAATATTACCCTGCCATCGCGTGTGATATTTAAACGCTTCTGCAAACACTATTAAAACGAGTGCCTTGTTTTCCTTATACCTACACAGTATTGTGGTTTCAATCGAGACTCGCTATTCGCCCAAAAATTTAGAAAAAATTAACATGGCAAATTTAAAACTACATGATGCAAAGGTCATCAAGGCTAACATGAATAACCAATTCAATTGTTTACAAGACTTCTTATGCTAATGACTTCCAGGATGTAGGTACAAAATTTAAACATTTTTGCGAGTAGGAAAATGTAGGCTGTTATGTTATAGGTCAGGAAATATTTATTTTTAATAGATAATCTTAACTACATATGTATGAACTTATATTTAACTTTGACAATAATTCCACATCGTCGTAATAGGTCATTGATGGGAGAAGGAGTGCAATAGATTAGTAGAAGATATTAATATACATTTCATCAAAGCCATATTGTGTATGTAATTGGTAATGAGGATATAAGTTAACACGCAAAAAATGCAACTTCCAACATCAGAAATTCTCATTCTCCTCAAATGACAAATTACGCTGTACTGCAAGATTCGGCCGTAGACATAAGCATCCGGATCATGCGGAACCTATGCAAACATGCACATTCCATCATGTACGGCAACGGTAACATGATGACACCTGTGGGAACACTTCATCGCTGGATGAATGTTTGGAGTAAGTGGATTAGTATTTCAGGTAGTGTAAGAAAATATTGTTATTTGTATATCAAGGGGAGCGTATGCCCAAATAAAGAAACAAATATTTTTTTTAATAAATAACATTAAAGTTATATAATTGGCGCCCGAGCAGGGACGGATAGTGTCGCAGAGTTGAAGTGTTTTTAAAAGCCAGTCGTCTCAAGTAGCCGGAGTGCTTTCGTGAAGTAAGTGCCAGTCGCCTAAAGTAACCGCCGCTAAATAAAAAGAAGAATATATTTCTTTTCCGCTTCGAAGTCAATAGCCTTAAGTAGTCGTCTTACCTCTCGCCTACTTCGTGCCTATCGGTCCCCCAATCATCGCAATCGCGTAGTGGTGAAAGATTTAAGGGACCCGGAGTAGCCCATAGTTGAACATTCGCGAGTGCAGTGTGAAAAACTATTAGACAGAATGGAAGCCGCACCACTCGATCAACCCAGTTTACCAACCCGAGCTGCGATGGAGTCGCTTAATAAGATAGCGATATATTTTTTGTAAGAAGTTGATTATTATAATAATTTTTTTTTTGTATTATTGTACTCTGTTGTTTAAGGAAAAATTTACAAAATAGAACAGTTACAAAAAAGTATTTTTGAATAGAAAAAATACAGTAACTCGTGTGATTAAATTCAAAACCAAAATAATTTTTTTTAAAGAAAAGAGAATATATATTACATTCTTTATAAAATTAAAAGAAAACAAAAATAGTTCTTTATAATTAAATCGAAATATATATATATATATATAGTTTCCTTATTACTTACTTAAACTCATTTTTGTTATCAGGAATTTTGTTTATTTATTTTATTATTATTTTTTTTTGTATTCTAATTAATTTCCACTAAACCAAAATGCCGACCTTAAGACCAGCCGGTTTAAACCCAATAAGTGAATCAAACAATCCCCCCGCTTCCTCTAATGCCAATGCATCAGCAGCATGTGCCACTGATCCAATAAGGCCAGGTCCCAATTCCTCACACCAATCCATAGCATCCCATTCCGATGGAAATTCAGAAGTTCGATCCACCCCCGAGTTAAACTTACTAATTACCTCGATTGGGTCTAAAATGTTTGATAAACAAGGTCGACGCATGGTTGAAAATGTGCACAACCCCAATGCGGACCATTTCGCTGCTGTAGACCAGAAAATAGCTCTAGAGTACAGCAGTAGGCTAGACGACTTCGACAAAATACCTGATGTTGTTCGTTCTCTGAGTAATCTCTCAGGGGATCCGATCCTCTTGGTAAAAGATCGTTAGTCGAGTTTTACAGATTTATGAACCCATTAAGGGAACTCCTCAGTAATATGTACTTTAAATGTTATAAGAAATAAAATAGTTGGACAAGCAGACACTGCTTTAGAGTCTTACAATGCACCGCTCAACTGTGAGAGCATTTCGAGGAGTCTTTCTCTCCACTTCGCAGATAAGCGCGATATAAGCACCTTCGAGTACCAAATGACGTCTCTTCATTAAGGAACCAAAACAATTCAATATTTCTATCATGAAGTCTACTCTCACCTTTATTTTAAAAACAAACTAGCATGCATGGATATTAACAACGAATCCATGAACCTGCTCACCCAAGCAGATCAAGGGGAACGTATGCCCAAATAAAGAAAAAAATATTTTTTTTTATTAAATAACGTTAAAGTTATTTAATTTATATATCAATATAAATTATAAATATCTAATAAGTAATTCATTTAATAAATAGGTTAAATAATCGCTGATATGTATAAAGGAAAAAGAAGTATGTTAGAGATTAACATTTATAGCAAAGAGCATCATATCATATCAACAATATATAACAACAACCGGCAATAAATTAGACATTGTCAGGTTAAAACTAATGGAACAATTAGCCAAATAAACAAATCACGAAATATCGAATGTATTGTAGAACAATGTCCGATGCTCCACACTTACATTGACTACATAAAATAACAATTAATAAACAAACAGAAGACACAACACTCAGCATAAATATCGATCATAAACGAATATGCCAACGCCCCACCAATACCAGGCATGGCATAACATGCACAACAAAGTTCAACCACATCAACTATAAATAGGAAAACAAAACTCCAATCAGAGTGTAGTTACTCCGCAGACTTTCGAACGTGCAACTTTCAATAACATAATTATTGTAATATTGTCTATTACTATTAACATGAGAGTTATGTGCATAAGTATGTAACTAAAGGCAACGAGCGACCTACGCAACGCATGTAAGTTAACACACAAAACATTAATTCTTTACTCACATTTCAAATTACACACAGTTGCACGCGCACATCGAGTGCAACATCATAAACACACGCCAGTGACAGTAAACTGCTGACCCAATGTCTGTGCCACCTGAGACATCCACATTCCATCACGTTCGGCAGCTGGAAACCAGAGTGCACCCGTGGGAAACCAACTTAACAAAAGGGCAAGCAATAGTATTTAAGGTAGAATTAAATAAATTGTAATTCAGTCTTAATTTGTATTTGTAAGGGTACGTTATGACCAAAAAATAAATAAGTTTTTTTTATTTTTTTTTTTAAAGAAAACAACAGGAAGTTGTTTAATTTATATTGTGGCAACACTTGCAGAAAAAAATAAAAAAACAAAATTAATTTACTCATGGATAAAGAATAAGAAAATAAATCATTCGATGTTGAACTGTGAACCGAGAAAGCGGTGTGCGTAATTATTTCTCTTTTCTTTTGCTAATTAAATAGATTCAATTCCGAACGAGTGTATTTAGATTTTTGTTCATGCTTACAATATGTACAAACTTAAGGTATAAGTTAACGCAAAATAATATGAATATCAAATATCGCACAAGTTTACGTTCTGCTGACGCAACGTCTGGATCAACCTGAACAATCAGTACACTGGTAAAATATTACATCCGGCGACCGACACCTGAGCACCGAACATTGCACAAGTCCAACCTTGCACTTGGCGACTATCGTGGGAACAACGAACTCTGCTGATGCAATAGGTTAATCATAGGTAATATTATAATTAAGTTTAGCCTAAGAAATCAGTTATAAAACTCAAGCAATAAAATAAAGACGTGTTTTTTTTTAAACAAATTGTTTTTATAATTGTTTAATTCATACAAGCCACCCTCGCACGTCACCGAGCCACGTCAACATCAACGGAGCAAGATGAACTCGAGGAAAACCACATAGCGGTGTCATCAAGTGCAAATAGACAAAATACCTACTTGCACATTGACTTTACGAGCAGAGCAACTGTGCCTCCAAGATATCATCCTTCGGCCAGCAGATGTCTTTGGGCACAAGCGCAATAACAACCACATCAACCCTTTTCAACATCATCATCTACCGCGACGACGATCGAGTCGAAAAGTTAAAGAACAATCACTAGCGCAAATAATTTAAAATAAATAAATTAAAATAATCAAAAGTAGAAGAATGAAACCGGTGATTTAAGCAAATTACGCAAATAACAACAAGTGCAGTGCAGTAAAGGAAAGAAAATCGACTAGAGAAGACAAAAGGGCCAACATCAAAAATAAAGATCAGTAATAAAATCAACAAAATCAACTATCAAGGAATTAGCCACATTTCATCAACAGAGAAATCATCAAGAAACTAACACCAAATCAACACCATCATTAAACTTCAGAAGACACAATACCAACAACAGTCAACCAATTATAACTAAAGAATTTTACAATATTTATGGTCATTATTTTTTTTTTTTATTTACTTATTAGCCTATTTTCAATTATCTTTGTTAATTATATATTTATAGAAATTGTTATGTATTAAAAATAGAAAACTGTTTCTTATGTCCACTATTCAAGACCAGGTTAAAATTGTTACGCAGCAATCCAGACAAATTACAGAATTAATTTCGAATTTCAATAACCCCACTGAACATACACAATCGACAATGCTTTCATTAAATATCGACCCACTTAAATATCTTTCGAAATTGCCTGAGTTCAATGGCGATTTTAGAGATTAACAAAATTTTGTCGATTTAATCGATAAAGTTTATCCTATTCTTGCAAAATACGACGAACTGGCGGAGAGTATATTTTCTGTCACAATAGAATCGAAGCTCAGAGGTACCACACCACAAAGTGGTCAGAGATAAAAAGTATATTATTCAACAATTTTGGTAATCGATTATCATTAGAGGAACTATTTGACGAACTTAGAGCCATCAAATTTAAATCCCATGCCGTTGATTTCTATAACGATATCAAATCAATATTAAGAAGACTTAACGTCAAAACTAAGCAAGTCATGGGAGATAACGAGGAAAGTATTACAGCAAACATCATGCAAAATAAAATTTCTGCTTTAGCTATATTCAAAAATAAGATCCCAGAACCTATGAGATCGCTTTTATACTGCAGAAATCCTGATAACCTTGAGGCAGCGATAAATATACTGCACGAGTCAGGATATGCCTTTTTCAAACCTTACGGAAATTCTAACACTAATAAATATCCTAGGGACAGGATTAAAGTACTTCTTAGCAGGCACAATGGATGCTGACGATGAAACTGAAATACTTGTAAAAACACAATTAAAGGCCCTTATTTTAAATAATAAAGCTTTAACTTCAGAAAATAATAAACAAGTTTCCCTTAATAACAAGCTATCAGAACAAATAAAGACCGTAACTGACCATATCCGATCACAACAGAAAAACATTACTCAATTTTTAAATAGACTTAACAAGCAGAACGGTAGCGACTTCTGTAGTATATTGACTTATCAGTCATCGAGATTATAAGAGATCCATGATGAACACACACGCAGTATACACTCCACGAAATATTGATAAGGCCAGTTGTGCTTAAGTGAAAGAATAATTACAAAAAATATAAGTTTAAGCTGAGTTTCGACAGAAAAGAGGTTTGTTAGTCTTAAATATTTATTTATTTGTTAGAAAAAATTGGAATGCTTTAGATTTTCGCAAATATCAATTACAATGCCTCATGGAAAGCCATTAACCGAAGAGGAGCAAGGACGTGTGGCTGTTTACAGAGAACAGGGGAAAACAACAAGGTAAATCGGAGCTATTTTAGAAAGAAGTAAAACTGTTATAGCAAATTATATAAATCTTGGCGAAAATTATGGAGTTAAGCGAAGTACAGGAAGAAAACCAACATTAACACCAAGAGATATTCGAGAAATAAGACGTCTTGCTGTAAATAAATCCATCAGTCCTTCTGAAATTGTAAGCATTCTGAAGCTAAATGTGTCAACAAGGCGGGTGCAACAAATTTTAAAGTCAGATAATACCATTGAATATGTTAAACGCACGCCGAAACCGATGTTTACAGCACGACACAAAGCGAACAGGTTGACTTTTGCTGAAAAATTTCAATTTTGGGACGAAGAGTGGTGTAAAGTGGTATTTTCTGACGAAAAAAAATTTAATTTAGATGGGCCAGATGGATGCCAAAAATATTGGCATGATAAAAGGGCCGAAAGGCAGCTCAGGCATGCTCGCAATTTCGGAGGAGGCACGTTAATGGTTTGGGGGGCTATAAGCTGCTCTAGAAAGTCACCTATATTTTTTATATCAACTAAAATGAATAGCCAAAAATACACTGAGCTCTTAGATGATTTTTTAGTTGATCTTGGGGATCAATTATTCGGTAGCGAGTTTATATTTCAACAGGACAACGCGGCTATTCATGCATCCAAGTTTACAAAGGAGTTTCTAAAAACCCAAAATATCTCTCTATTGGAATGGCCCGCTTGCAGCCCTGACTTAAGCCCCATTGAGAACGTGTGGTCGGTTTTGTCGCGCAATGTTTTTAAAAATGGGTGTCAGTTTGATAATTTGAAAAATCTCAAAAGGGCCATCAAGGAAGAATGGGAAAAAATCGACATAGATCAGATACAATCACTGATTAATTCGATGCCACGACGTCTCCGAGATGTAATTAGAAACAAAGGATCAAACACTAAGTACTAAGATTTCATTTGATTTCGAATCAAAAATATTTAAAATGCAAATACTAAAGTAAAAAGACATTGTCCTTATCATTATTTCGTTCGTATAGAATTTAAAAAAATAATTAGAAATATAAAATAAGAGTTAATTTTCATAACTAATTTATATTCGAGTTGTTTTGTTATGCAGTTACTAAAAATTAAATGTATTTCTTAAATTTCTAAGAATAAATGTTTAAACAAAGTTATTTTGTTTTGTCCTTATCATTATTTCGTGGAGTGTATGTTAACAGCATACACAGAAGTAGAGTATGGGTTGGAGTAATTCCGTTCTTGCATTCTCTTTACTCTTGGTTGTCTCGCGTGCATGTACGATAAGTAGTCTTGATTTGACCATCGTGGCGTGCATTGTCGAGCCGACTCTACATTTTGGCGACGAGGATTAAAATTAAAATAGCGGCATAGATTTTGATGTACAAGTGAAAAAAAATGTGAAGATAATAGAGAAATAAATACGGTAGTTTTTAAAAAAAAAAGTGAAAGTGAAATTCATTGGTAAGTACAATAGAAACTAGTAAAACAAAAAAGAAGAACAAAGAAATTGGAAATAATAATTAAATTAATAAGTGCAGTTATATTCAAAGGAATATATGTATATGTATGTATGTACATATAATAGGAACAGAAAATGGTGCAAATGTACCGTCATTAAATTGAAAATACTTATCAGATGATACAGTTATATATATCGGCTAGCAAAACAGAATTGGTGCAAATGTGCCTTCATTTGATTGAGAAAATTTGCAGTTAGTTTGCAGTTGCATGTATGTATTGGGTCTACAAGTAAGTTTCCAGCGTTTGTCAGAGATGGCGCCACCAGTGGATCCCGGGCAGAAATGTCAGACCCCATGTGTTTTATTTGTAGGTTTTGTATCTGTCAACAACTTTGCAGCGTTATATTTGAGCAGTTCTATCGGTGTCGTACATTTTATCGAGCAAAATCATGGCAAGTTTCCAGCCAAATAAACGTCATTTGCGGGAAGCGCTGCTTTTATTCTTTAATATGAAGAAAAGTGCGGCTGAGGCCTATCGTTTGCTTTCGGAAACTTATGTGGCGGAATGTATTGGTGAATCGACGTGCTGCGAGTGGTTCAAACGGTTCAAAAGTTTTGATTTTGGAGTTGAAGACAAAGATCGCCCCGGAAAGCCGAAAAGTTTTGAAGACGAGGAATTGGACGCTTTACTGGATGAGGATCCATGTCAGATTCAAGAAGAACCTACTGCATCATTGGGCGTCACGCAACAAGCCGTTTCCCTGCGCCTAAAAGCACTGGGATTCATTCAAAAGGTTGGAAACTGGGTGCCGTACGAATTGAAGCCAAGAGACGTCGAACGGCGATTTTGCATACCCGAAATGTTACTGCAGCGGTATAAAAATAAATCATTTTTGCATCGTATTGTCAGTGGTGATGAGAAATGGATTTATTATGATAATCCGAAACGCAGAAAATCGTATACAAAGCCCGGCGAACCCGCCCAATCGACGCCGAAACGAAATATTCACGTGAATAAGGTCATGCTCTGCATATGGTGGGATCAAAAGGATTTCGTATATTACGAACTGCTTCCGAGTGGTGAAACCATTAAAGGACCATTATATCGAACCCAACTAATTCGTTTGAAGCGGGCATTAAAAGAAAAACGGCCAGAATATGAGACCAGGCATGAGTCCGTCATTTTTCATCACGACAACGCTCGGCCACATGTTGCGGTTTCGGTGAAAAACTATTTGGAAAATAGTGGATGGGAAATTCTGCCTCACCCGCCTTACAGTCCAGACTTGGCACCATCTGACTACCACTTGTTTCGTTCGATGCAGAACGCTTTTACAGGAATACGCTTCAGCTCAGTAGAGGAAATCAAAAATTGGCTCGATACGTTCTTGAGCTCGAAAGACGAGAAATTTTTTTGGTCCGGAATTCATAAATTGCCAGAAAGATGGGGGAAAGTTGTAGCTTCCGATGGACGATACTTTGAATAAAGCATTGTAACTATGTTTTCATAATAAAACTTCAATTTTGGAAAAAAAAACGCTGGAAACTTACTTGTAGACCCAATACATTAGTGAAATTTAATTGGTACAAATGTGCCTTCATTCAATTGAAAGATCTTTCATGCATACAAGTTATACAAATTGAACTGGGGCAAAGGCGCCCTCATTAAATTGAAAATGCATACTTACATACATACATATGTCGAATAATATCAAATGATGTTTGATATATTTTATTTCCGCATAGGCAATTCTTTCAAATAAAAGAAGGATGTCTAACACGTTGTCCAACATTGAAAACTTTGACTTCGACGGGGACAATACATCTGTTGGTATAAGATGGGAGAAATGGAAAAGGGCTCTCGATGTTTATATGGAAGCGGCAAATGTCGACTTGCCAGTTGCCAGTTAAAAAGAGAGCAACTTTGCTTCATTTCGGAGGACTTGGCTTACAGGAGATTTTTTACAGTCTGCCAGAACCGAATGCTGATCCATCTAAAAAAGGACAATTACTTTTTACCAAGAAATAGCAAAGTATATGAACGACACGTACTCGTATTTAGATTAATTAAGCAAGATAGAAATGAGAAGTTTGAAAAAGTAGAAGAAAATATTATAGATCAGATTACTGAAAAGTGCACATCAGAAGGGTTAAGGAAAAAGATTCTGACAACAGGTGACAATGTTACTTTAGAAAGAATAATAATAGAAGCAAGTACACTCGAAATTGTTAATCACCAATTGGAAGAATATGGAAACAAACAAAAGACAGAAGAAATTAACGAAATAGCAAGCAAAAATAAAAATAACTTTCAAAGAAATGTAAATTATCAAAATCGGTTTAAAGAAGACGAAAAGAAATCATGTGGCAGGTGGAGCAGCAGAAAGCATTCTTCTCAAGATATCAATTGTTGGGCAAGAGGTAAAAAAATGTCACATCTGTGGCCGTTTAGGGCATTTTAGACAGTATTGCAAAACACGAAAGAGACAATTAACTTATAAAAATGAAAACACAACACATCAAGTAATAAAAGAGCTAAAAAAGAGGAAGTTGATTGTGTAAATGAAGAAAAGGAGTACGTATTTCATTTAGATGGAGACACAAAAATTAAATGCAGAGTAGGAGGTGTATATATTGAGTTAATAATAGATTCAGGATGTAAATATAACTTGTTAACAGACAAGACATGGCAGGGCATGAAAAATAAAAAAAATTAAAGTTTACAATCAAGTAATAAAACCGAAAAAAGTTTTCTTGGCGTATGGCAGTCAAACTCCATTAGAAGTCAGAGGCTCGTTTGAAAGCGAAATAGAGGTTAATAGGACTAAGACCAGAGCTACATTTTATGTGATAGCGGGGGGAACAAGTATTGAAAATCGGAATTCATGTGAACCAGGTGGAAAAAAAAGTATTTCCTAAGTTCGAGGACGTTTTGGTAGAAATTCCTATAAACAAATCAGTGAAACCGATTTCTCAGCCTTGTAGGAGAATACCTATTCCCTTAGAAGCTAAAGTAAAACAAAAAATCGATGAACTTCTTGACTGCGATATAATTGAAGAAGCAAAAAGGCCATGGAAATGGGTATCGCCCATAGTTCCTATTTTAAAAGGAAATGGCGAAATAAGACTTTGTGTCGACATGAGACGTGCAAATGCTGCAATCATGCGCGAAAACTACCCACTGCCTACAATGGACCAACTCTTGCCAAGATTTCGCAAGGCAACCTTTTTTTCCAAACTCGATACAAAAAACGCTTTTCACCAAGTAGAAATCCATCCCGATTCGAGATATATTACAACATTTATAACACCAAAAGGATTATACCAATATAAAAGATTAATGTTTGGTATAACATGCGCCCCAGAAATTTTCCAAAAAATAGTGGAAAAAATGCTTATTCGATGTGAGGGGGTCGTCAACTTTATCGATGATATTTTAGTTTTTGGAAGCACAGCAGAGCAACATGATAAGCGACTGGAATTATTGCTAGGGACTCTAAAGGAAAACAATGTCTTTCTGAATAATGAAAAATGTATCTTTAAGGTTCAGCTGATTGATTTTTTGGGGCACGAGCTAAAACCTCAGAGCATCAAACCTTTACAAAAATATATAAAAAGTATTGCTGATTTCAGAGCCCCCGCAACAATCGAAGAACTCCAAAGTTTTTTGGGTTTGGTAAATTTTATAGGTAAATGGATCCCCAATCTGGCTACGACAACAGAACCGTTGAAAAGATTGTTACGGAAAGGATTTGGAAAAAACGCTAAGTTAAATGAATTCTGATTAACAGAGCAGGAGTTAGCATTTCAGACCCTGAAAAAATGTCTAAGAAATATGAAAAAATGTCTAAGAAAAAGAAAATTTGGATCCGCTGGAAAGGAAAAAAGGCTCGGGACGAAAACGTAAAACAACCCAGAAGACGGACAATGTATTACAACGAATTAGCATGAAAGATCGCTTTAAAAGTGCTGTCCGTATAAGAGCAGAGCTGAGTGAATTTCATCAAGTTGATCTAAGTGCCGAAACCATACGCCGACGGCTACGGGAGATAGGTTTATATGGAAGACGACCAGCGAAAAAACCTCTCCTAACCACAAAAATGAAAAAAGCTCGCTTGACGTGGGCAAAAAAGTACGAAGATTGGACGCAGGATGATTGGCGATGTGTGATATGGTCCGATGAAAGTAAATTTAATGTGTTGTGTGCCGACAATTTGTCATACGTACGACGGTCAGCAGGTGAAAGGTTCAAGGACGAGTGCATAGTCAAAACAGTGAAGTTTCCTCAAAGCCAGATGGTTTGGGGATGTTTTTCTTTTTACGTTTTGGGCCCTTTGCACCTTGTTAATGGAACTATGAACGCTCAAAAGTATGGAGAAGTAGTAGGGGAGCTTTTGGTACCAGCAACTGAACAGCATCATTCGTATACTGACATGTGCATTTTTCAAGATGATTCTGCACCTTGCCACCGCGCCAAATCCGTAAGTAAAGTGTTATAAATCAACTTCTAGATGTCTACTTTATAAATAATAAACAGACAAGTAACTAGAGTCTTTCACTAATTTTCAGCTCAAGACAACGTTTGATGACCTCGGAATTACCAGACTAGACTGGCCAGCTTATTCGCCCGATTTAAACCCAATCGAACACTTGTGGCATGTAATGAAACGTAAGGTGGCTGAACATAAACCAGAGAGTAAAAAAAAGCTAATGGAAGTTCTGGAACATGTATGGAATACTGAAATTTCAAGGAATATTCTGCTAGTATAAAAGCGGTTATAACCGCCAAAGGAGGAGCAACTCGGTATTGATAATTTTTTGGTAAAAGCGGCATATCTAAACATCTTATATACACATACATAAAAAATGTATCGTTTGATTTTGTTAACCAATGACTGTATTAAAATATTTAAAAAAAAATAAGAAAATTACCTGGTTTTTCTTTCCTTGTTAATATCTTTTTTCAAACATTCAATAAACAGATGGAAATTAGATAGAAATACTCGTACTTATAAACTACTGCGGAGTACTCAACAAAAATTTCATTTCATTATAAAAATTATTATGATAGTTATTAACAATTTTCCAATTATTTTGATATGGTGCGGTTTTTATGACCGCAAGTGTATATGCGCAATATGAATCGCGACCCAATTCACCTGATTCCCAGTTATCATTTTAGTAATTCATGTTCCCATGCACAACATCCGGTGGCAACACCCGATGCAACGAACAAGTGGTCATTGCACTAATTCTAAGAACGTGCAATAGACGCAGACACTTACTTAGTCGGCACTTTAATAATTTATATACAGGTGAATTGGATCGAATTTTCGTCTTTTGTCTTCGGTAGCGGTCGCGTTAGTCTGATCTGACTATAATTTACATTGCAATAAAGTTGTTTATTAAAATTAAAATTGTTTTTTTTTTTTTTCAATTAAAATCGGTGTGAAATAAATTTTCGAAACCCAATTTATCGACATGCAAGTGCAAGTGTGCAAGCCATACCCCTTTTCATAGTGTCTCGATGAGCGGCACTTCCAACCGGGAACAACATCAGCAAAGATACCAACAACTTTGGCTGCGCTGTGACGACAACGAGGATGATGGATTCTGGATTCTATGATGTACCGAATAGCGGAATTCGCCACCGAGAAAGAAGTTACAGGCCACCTGCAGCAGCAAACAAAAGAGCACTGCTAAAAGCAACAACAAACAACATTGACTACAAGACATTGTGCGGTATTATCATTGTTTTTTCATCTGCCGAGCTGAGCAGACGTGCATCCGAGCGAGCTGCATAGAGCCAGAATACAGTTCACAAATAAAGTTTTAATTATCTGTGCGGGTTTTATTTCTTTTTGAGCTTCGATACGGAACATTTGGTCCTAACCGAGCCGAATAATTTTATTAGTGCCGGTGAAAAAACCTTTTTAAATTAAAAAGCCAGTGCAGTGCCTTTGTCTTTAAGAACAAGTGTGAATTATCTTATTTAAAAATTATATTGCGGAGTGCAAATAATCTGAATAAACCTTAAAGTGTGCATTGATTCCGCACAAAATTGTAGCGATTTCCGAAGGGTCGACCAGGATTGTTGCCGTTTTGTGCGGTCTTACGGTAAAGTGCAAATTCAGTTGTGCAGTACAATTTACCTGGAGCTATGGGCGACGTGGCACGCAGAGACGTGTTTCGCTCGTCTCTTATGAGAGTTTCGGCATTCATCGATTCTGTGGACGTTTCAGGGGCGAGCCTGGCGATACTACGAGCAAAATTGATGGCAGCGAATACCGCCTACGAAAAGCTGGAAGCTGGAAATGCTGGCTACTCAGGAGGCATACTTGGCCGAAGTTGAGGATGCTTATCATAGCGCTATAGCTGAACTGCATGGGCGCATCGGAGAGCTAGAAGCGCAGAGTGCAACAACTGGCGCAGGTGAGCGAGAGGCACCGAGCGTGATCCAATTGCGCCAAGAACCGCGCACGAAGATCATCACTTTCAAGGGCGACTATACGAAGTGGAGAGAGTTTCGTGACCAGTTTATGAGCGAATTCCACAATTATACGTGCATGGCATACGTTGCCAAGTTGGCTCTGGATGGTCCGCCAGCTAAGCTGATCAGCAGGTGGCAGGTGACCAAAGCGAATTACGAAGATGTCTGGGCGAAGCTGAATGATGTCTACGACAACAAACTAAATTTGGTAGACGCACATTTGAACGCACTTCATGCGATCCCAAAGCTGGGAATAGAACTTCTAGAGCACGTGGTTTGCGCGATCTGGTGAATGAGGCAAGCGTGCACCTCAGCTCATTGCGCCCCCTTGGGCTGGTCACATCGTCATGGGACCCTATAATCGTCAACATGCTGCGAAACAGACTGAATTATGAGACGAACCATGCGTGAGTCAGTGACGTCAGTGACGCGCGTTTTATTTCTTTTTTTTCCCCCCAAATTGAGCTTCGATACGGAACAAAGTAGCATCTGGTTGCATTTTGCGATGGAAGGAGAAGGGAAAGCTAAGTGTGATATTTGCAAGAGTATCTTATCTTACAAAGGTGGTGCAACATAAAATTTGATTAAACACCTCGACACTAAACACCCTACTTATGAAAAAGCTCTGCTTCGCGATCATCGCTTCAGAATTCTGTTTCCTCCTTTTCAAGCACTTATGGGACAAACACTGCAGTAGTCGCATCTCCACCAAGAAATGTTGAAAATGAAAGTTGTCCTTCCACGTCAGAGCAAGAGAGGGTCAGGTTGATATCACATATGGCTAGCGGGGTGCGAAATCAACCAAAAATAAGTTCATACACCACGCGGCCCCTATCAATTAATCACCAAAAAAAAATTACTGCCCTAATATTTAACATGATTGACATGGTTTAATGAAGTACTGGTAGAACTTGAACCATCATATAAAATACCCAATCGAACAACTTTTAGCAGAAATTTGTTGGAACAGCGATATGATGAGGCAAATGAGTTGGTGCAAAGCCTTAGGGAAAGGAGAAATAACTCTGACGACAGATACATGGCCTTCATCTTCAACAGAAAGTTATATGGCTATCACTGCACATTTAGGAAAATATGAGAAATGAAATAATTAAAATTGTTTCAAGTTGGGATATTTCTGAAAAGATAAACGCCATTATAACAAACAACACTTCAAATACAACAGCCGCTGTAGATTAACAGGATGGCATCATTTACCTTGCTTTAAATCTTACTGTCCAAAAGAAGGTGAAGCGAATAGTACAATTTTTTCATCGCAGCGCCACAGCCGCAGAGAAATTGCGATCACTTCAATCACAAATTGGATGGAAACTTACCAATGATGTTTTGGCAAGATTTTATTCGACATATTCTATGTTTGAAAGGTTTTGCAATGTTCAGGAATCCATTGAAGCTCCTCTTGGAGTTTTGCACTACCCTATTGAATCACTTCAACAGGAAGAATGGAGTTTGTTTAAGATCTATTACATTTTTTTTTTTATCCGAACTCTTCGACTTGAAAGTTTCATAACTGGCAATACCTACTCAATTCCTATTTTCTGTTCTCTCTTTCTTATGTTCCTACTATCCTCATTTAATACTTTAAATGTCAAATAATTTCCCTACACTCACTCTTGCAGCATACCGCCTCGTGGTTAGTTCGGTTCTACTAGTAAAATAAATTCATTTTTGTATTAAAACTTTTTTTCTTTTAATTGCTTGAATCTATATATAAATACGTGCTGCCCATTTTTGTCGTACGCTTATACACCGTTCTACTCAACCGAATGGCATGATACTTACTTACATTGGAAAGGTAATTTCACGTAGATTGCAGGATGTATTTTTTTTTTTTTGCCAAACGGTTGAGTAGAACCTTGGTAAACACATTTACAAAATTAGGTTATTTTACAACATCACAGAAAAAAAAAATATATTTTCAAGTCTGCTCGCCTTTGAAAGTCAATGGTCAAGAAAAGGAAAGATGCTAGGGATAAGCCTATAGTCGAATCGTTTTTGTGCATGTGGTTCATAAGGAATTTGCTTGACTGCTTTGACTCATAAAATGTATTGTTTTGTGTTTTATGTAAGTTTGTGACTGCGAACGTCACTACAGGGTTGCAAAAAATAGAGACTAAACAAAATGAAAAAAAGAGGAACATAGTGGCAAGTAACGACACTTCTGTTATGTACGCGACAACTATTGCTTTTGTGTTGTGTATTTGCAATGCGCATGCACATTCGGTTCAACAACATTATACAATATTAGTAGAAAAGCTGTGTAAAGGAGAAAGAGCGTTCACATAGCAGGGGAATAAATCATGTTGTGTATTTGTTAGTACCTGGTCACATTAGCAGGACGATTGTCCGAAAGAGAGGGAACGCTTTTTATTGAAGTGGGAAGAAGAAGGGTTATTTCCACCGAAAATCCATTTCTAAATTGCTAAATTGGATAATCGTTGAATTTCAACGACGGGCGAGCCTAGTTTGAATAAATTGTAATTCCCTTTATCGAGCTCTCGAACAGAGTTCTTTGCGGGGATGCTGCATTATTCTAAAACCTTCCGAGCTGATGACTGCAGAACTAAATGCCGAGAAAGCAGTTACAATTTCGAGTCATTCCGTTGGTAATTGCACTGCGAAGAGCAATAAATAAAACACAGCTTTACATTCCGATATAGCGATTAGATTGAAAGAATCCCATTTATATGGTTTACAAAGTCGATTTGAACGTTTGGAGTTTAATCAAATTTTAGCAAAGGCAACGTATTTGGACCCATGCTTTATTATTATTATTATTATTTATGTGGGCAATCAGCAACACTGTCACAGGATATAAAAAGGACGCACTCGAAGGATGAGGGCAGTTGTTTTCCGGCTTCTCATCGTGGCAGTTCTTGCAACAAACAGTTATTTTGAGTAAATGTAAATATATATATAGTAGTTTTAACCCCTAGAAAACAAAAGTGTTTATGTTACCTAAGTAAACAATCTTACATTTATTTATTTATTTCATCTATCTGTATTTATATACAGTTTTTTGTTTCTACCCGCAAAGCAAAATGCATATTTGCAGGTGGTTGATAACATTGGATTAGTATTTTAAAGTGATAAAATTCTTTTAAATAAAGTTCATACTGTACTTATTCTTTAATTCTCAACGGTTTCATTTTGTGCATAGAAAGGTTTTAATCTTCCCAAGAACGTTGGAGGTTTTATTGACTCCGAGTCGCCAAAGTAGAAAACAATAGACAATCGCTACCGAAAATTGTGCGTAGTATCACTACCGGATCGTTTGCACCAGATTTTAAACCGTAAGCCAGATCCCATGTGAAAAGGTTTTTTGCAATGAAAAGTTTATCGTCTCTTAACTGGGTATTTACGCGGCGGAACCTATCGCGAAGAAATTTTGCAATTGGGAGCAGATTGTTTTTTCTACGGCGCGTATTGTACGGGAGATCTTTATGAATGTAGATTTTAGTACCTTTTATTTATTTTTTTAGGGTTTCGTAGAATTGCCCAAGCATCATTACACGATTTCATTTTGACAACTATCCTTGCGGTGCGGGCGCCAGGAGAGGATACCGAATGTGTGTGTTCAACCACGGTCTTTGCGTCGTTAGGGCCCAAGAGACCGGCGCACACAGACTTTGCTTTTTCCTTCATGTCCGTGTTGTCTTCTGTGGGTAGGTGAACTACTACATTCGTCTCCAATCTTTTCTGCAGCAGTTTATCCATTTGATCTTCCAAAATGTTGTTTCGCCGTTCAAGTTGAATAACTTTAGCAGAGATTTCGTCGTACTTCACTTTTAAGCCGGTAAGTTCTGCGCGAAGTACTTGGAAGTCGGCGTTAGAGGGAAGTTCTTTGACGAGTTTTTCTGTGTTAGCATCCAGGATTTCTTTCAAGATTTCGACAGTTATTGTTGAGGATGGTTCCATAGTAGGCTTGGCTTGTTCAGATGGTGTTATATATGTTGAAGCTAGAATAGTCCTACGCTTTTCCTCTCCTCACCATTTTTTGAAGATGAGTTTTTAGATGCTCCATTTACAGTTTTTGAAGTGTTATCAAAAAATCTAAAGTTGGTAAAGCACCAGGATACAACCGAGTACCAGCAGAATTCTATAAAAATTGTTCAGTTCAATTTTTGTCCGCATTAACTCATGACTACAATACATAGAATATTTGAAACAGGGGATGTTCCAGAAAGCTTTAAAAGGACAATCATTTTTCCTCTACATAAGAAAGGATCGTACGACAACCCGGAAAATTATCGAGGCATTTCTTTCCTGAATACGTCAGTTAAGCTGTTTAGTACCTTAATCTTCAATAGTCTTACGCAGTGGATCGAAAACAAGAAAATACTGAATGAATTTCAAGCTGGATTTAGGAGAAACTATTCGACCTTAGACCAAATATTCACCCTGACAAATATTGCGGAGAGCTTCAAAAGAAGGAACAAGAAGTTATACGCTTTCTTCGTCGACTTTCGTGGTGCCTTTGATTCTATTGCATGTGAAGCACTTTTTTACAAGCTGTATACATAAGTTGGGAATCTCTAGCAAAACTGTTATTTTATTGAAAGCGATGTACGAAAGCAACGTCGCGTACGTATGGGATGGTGAACTTGTATCTGAGGTCTTTGAAACGCAAATAGGAGTCAAACAAGGTTGTGTTCTGAGCACGCTACTTTTATATTATTCATAAATGATATTGTAGAGGCAATTGGAGGAGGAATTCAGTTTGGAAGTATACAGATACCAGGACTAGTTTTCGCCGACGATATAGTTTTTCTTTCGGATTCAGTTGAAGGATTGCAGCGAATGATCAAGCGACTGGAGAGTTATTGTGAACTTTGGAATCTGTCTGTTAACTTAGAGAAATCCAAAATTATGATATTCAGAGCTTGTGGCGGTAGATATGCTCGTAATGAAAAATGGACCTACAAAGGAGAGATTGTTTCAATAGGTCGGGAGTATAAGTATCTAGGCGTATTAATTACGGCGAATCTTAGTCTGAAAAAGCATTTCCAACTTAAACTGGCTGAGGCGAAAAGAGCTGTTTCTTCAGTATGGGGCCGATGCATCGATAACAAATATATTGAGCACAGCTCTAGGATTAAATTATTTCGTGCGACTGCTGCCTCTATATTACTATATGGTGCTCAAGTTTGGAGTTACTACCAGTTTGAAGAGGTTGAAAGATTCCTGAGATATTTTCTGAAACGAATTTTCCGGTTACCAGAGTCCACTCCAAATTGCATGCTTCATTTGGAAACAACAGTGCCACCCCTATTTTTAGATACGCTTAAACTGCCCTTTGAATATGTTATAAAAGTACTGGAGATGAAAGAAGAACGGCTTTCTAGACTAGTGCTCAGGAGAGCTATTTCCACAAGGGGAAATCTTATCAAAAAGTGGGGGGAGTTGGGGGATAACATCGGTGAAAATGTGCGCATTGCCACAGACATTAGTACTGCTGATTTAAGGAAGATTTTTACAAAATTATTAAAGAGAGCAAACTCCACTTTGTACGATAAATGTAAAACGGAAACAGTAGCTTCACAACATACAATACTTTACATTCAACTGAATTATAATCTTCAAGAGCACACGTACTTTCTCAATCGCTTTCCGCTGAAGACGATTAACTTAATATTTAAAGTAAGAGGTGAATTAATCAATTTAAATTACATCCCACATCGTCCTGATCTGCCAATTCTATGCGACCTGTGTAATCTAAAAGAAAGGGAGGATGTACACCATTTTATTGCCAGAGTTCCTATCTTAAGCGAATTTCGTGTGAGATACTTTGGTGTAAACAAAATGGATATGAATGATGTTCAGAACATTTTAAACGGTGAGCTTGGTTGGGAAGCTTTGTATAAATACACTTCAATCGCACTTGATTACAGAACACGTATTATTGAAGGAGACTTCTATAATAAACATTTGTATTAAATTTTATTTAACAAATTGTCAATCTGGTAGACGGCCTTGGGCCAAACCATAGTAAACTTAAGTTTATCAAATTGTAATAGTTACTTTTGTCGCCAAAGTGAAGCCGTATTTCGGCTATAAATAACTTAATGTAATAAAATTGTAAATATAGGAATAGTAATATTTGAATACAAAATACAATAATAATATTGAAGTTTAAGCTATGTTGAAATTAAAAATATAAAAAGAAGGGATTCGATAATTCCACTGCTATTACATGCATCCAAGAAACTCTTCGTCAAGAAATTTTCCAGGCAATTGCCAGCTGTCGTAAAAAAGACCATGTTCCTGCTACAACACAAGTCAATGCATCCTTTGGCCAAGAAAAGGAGCCGCATCTTTTATTGGGATATTTCGATAATGATGCGGGCTGCGTCCAATCTACTCCATTGTGTGCAGGAGTAATAGAAATGAGGCAATATACCGAGGAGCAGATTATTCCTAGGCAAGAGAACGCGTTGGCATGGTGGAAATCGCGGGAAATAATTTATCCAAATCTGGCAAAAGTAGCTAAAAAATACTTAGGTATTGTAGTTACATCAGTTCCTAGCGAAAGAATTTTTTCAAAGACTGGGTTGGTAATTTCAGATAAAAGAAGAAGACTGAAATCTCGAAAAGTCAAAAAAAAATTATTTTTAAACATTAATTCAAAATACATACCTACGTATACAGCCTTTAAGAATTATTTATTATTCACCCTTATCGGGAATTCCGAGGGAAACATTTTTCCCCGGAATACTTTTTGTTCCCGGGACCTAAATCCGCCTATCGTCAACTTCCATCGGAATTCTTTTTCCCCCGGCGATAAGCACATATTGTTAGAAGAAGAAACCGGCCCCGATCCAAACGTGGAGGTGGTGTCGCGATCTTCAATAAACAAGGTATAAAATTTCACAGAGTGTACAAGGGAGTGTTGCGTAGGTTCCGGGTGTTGGAGGCAGTCGTCATTTACATCTCGCTCCGCAGTGGAAAGCGGCTGTACTTGGCCTCTGTTTATGCACCTGAGGCTTCACAATCCACTTTATTCATCACAGAGCTCGACACGCTTTTTCGACTTCTGAGGCTGGAATCGGGGGAGAATTATTTTATAATCGGCGGGGACTTCAACGCTAGACACTGAGATTTAGGAAATAATTTGCCAAATACTAGAGGGAACCTACTACTCGATTAGTGAGTGGGGTCAGCACGATGTCATGTACAGACTCGGTCTTAAAGCGACGGATAATCCGTCGTTTCCCAGAGGCGGGTCTTATTTGGATCCACCGCTGTACGACGAACGTATACGACTGACAGGTACGAATTTACAAACGCTTAACAGTTTGCGCACATTCGTGTGTGACAGTGACCATTGCGGTTTTAGCACCGAAATTACAGTTCCCAACGTTGGAGGAGTTTGTCCAAAGATATTCTTACAACTACAGTAAGACTCGATGGACACGTTCTTCCGCAACCATGACAAGTGCGCTCTCCTCGAATACCCTCTACCATCCGTCCAATAGGAATTTGTCAAACGAGGAGATCGACAATTACCTAAAACAAATGGACGAGACAATTAAACAAACTATGGACGCTACAATACCGCGGTATCGACGTACGACTAACGAAGACCTGTTCCGCACTCCTCCTGTTGACGCACTGCACCGACAGAAAAGTAGACTTCTGACAAGACTCAAAAACTTGTACAGACAGTTAACTGACAGACAAGACCCGGAGATTAGGACACTTAAGTCGTCGATTAAAAATCTTCAAAGTTAATAAAAGAGAATTACAGAATTTCTGGAAGTTTGTTTTTGTTTTGTATTTCGGAGGAAAAATCAAAACGACCTTCAGTGTCTTAAAATAGCGCGGACAACAGACAATGAACGGTTACTGACAATAGCAGGTATTGATCCAAATGAGGCCGCTGATGATGACGACTTCTTTGTGATCGAGGATCCACAAGAGAAGGTTGCGGCCATAGGGGCGACTTTCCAGGAAATATACAAGGCCACTGATACCATTGGACCTAATTATGACCTGGACAATCGCGTCTTGGTGCACGACTTCTACATACGAAATGAAGTAGAGAATTCGAGGGCTCTGGTTTCATCCGGTTCAGCGAAGAAAATATGGCAAATAATGTCATTACTAGAGAGGGTGACCTACCCCCGTTCATTTCGAAGGAAGAGCTCCATGAGATCTTCGACACAATCAGGGCTAAGAAATCGGTGGGGACCGATGATATTCCAAACATCGTGCTTCGACATCTTCCTCTAGAAGCGGTACACCACCCTGTTTAATAATGCAATGAATAATGCACATTATCCAGCGCATTGGAAAACGTCGACGGTCCAACCTATCCCCAAAAACGGAAAGGATATATCCAATCCGGCGAATCTTCGGTCGATAAGTCTCCTTCCTAATATCAGTAAGGTGTTTGAAAAAGTAATCAATAGAGCTCTGTCTAGGTGGGTTGAGGACAAACATATAGTTCCGGATAATCAATTCGGTTTTAAGGCGGGACATGATATCTTATATGCCGCGTCTAAGCTGGTGCCCGGTATCCAATGGAATAAAGGCAAAAACCTAGGTACTGGTGCCTGTCTTGTTGACTTGGAGAAGGCCTTCGACACCGTATGGTTAGAGGGTCTTTTCTATAAGCTGACTAGGCTGGGGATCAGTAAACCACTCTTGTACATTCTTTATATGTTAATATGCTAACCAACAGAACGTACCCGGATTTTTAACGTAAACCTCCTGCCGTAAGGCTTAATGTTTACGAGGTGCCCATACACCCATAGGGAGCAAGGATACGCCTTGCCATCGTTAATTACTTGCTTATATTCTTTAATAGTTCGCTTTTATATTATACCAATTCGGAACTGTGTTGGAGGCACAAGTTCCACCCTTGGTATGAGTCGAGGCCGACCTAAAACCTCTTGCTGCTCTTAGGGTCGCAGCACCCAGAACTTCACTTGCAACTCTACAATGGGCTAAACCAAAAAGGAAACCCGTACCCGCGATTTGGGTTTAAACCACAGCCACCATGACGCTCCCACAAGGGGGCCTACCTCTAACAAGTCTGGCCCGGACCGAAATCCGGGGGGCTCCTGACTCCCATGGTACCGTGATTTAAGTCCTGGTATGGACTACCGGGGGTCAAGCCTACCAACAAGACTTATGACCGGCAACTTGTAACTGGTCAAATCGTAGCAACCATTCAGAGGCTGTAATCTGAAGATGTTTACGATAAGACCAGTTATAGAATAATCTACCCCCGCTTTTTATTAGACAACGTCATTGATGGGCGAAGCCTTGATAATTGGGCGGGGGCCCATGCTAACCAACAGGCAGTTCATCGTGAAGAATGGTGATGTGACTTCTGTTGGAATATTTCAAATTAAAAATGGTCTTCAGTAAAGTGCGGTCAATTCGCCGATCCTATTCAACATTTATACAAGCGACTTGATAGGTTCACTTCCCCATACTATTGCGTACGCAGACGATTTGATAGCGTACAGAACAGGTAAAATAATCGAGGTCATTAATGCTCTCTTGCAGCGTGACTTCGATAAGATAAGCCGATTTTGCGATGACTGGAAGTTGAAAATCAACTTTCAGAAGTCGGAAACCATTCTCTTTAGGACGCCGCTGTCTAGAGCCTGTAGGGATACCAGGAAAAATTGGCGTAAGATCTCGATCATTGGACAACGCGGGCAGCCTCTTGCCTGTCGAAATGTAGTCAGATACCTTGGGATCTGTTTCGGTTTCTGTATTTTGATAAAAATGTAGATGCTGCTCTGGCCAGAACTAAAGGCGCTTTAGCCCTTAAAAAGAGACTGTTTTATAGCAGCCAACTCGATGCGAGGGTAAAGGTAATCTGCTACATGGCTCTTATCAGTCCCATGCTGGTATTTGGGTGTCCCGTGTGTTCAGTGTGCGAGCAAGCTTAATGGAAAAGATTCGGGTGTTTGAGAGGGCTTGCCTTCGCTTGTACAGAACACCAGAGTCGGAGTACAAAAAATTGTATCCTAATGAGGTCCTTTACAACAGAGCGAACCTAATACAAGTGGACAACTTCGTAATTAAGCTGACTCGAAGGCACATTGCAAGAGCAATGGCCTCGACGAATAACCTGATATCTGCGGCTTACTACCCCAATTACCTTTACCACGAGAGTGTGCGCTCTGCCGGCTTGGTTCCACCGGAAGCATTACTCTACCTAGATCAGATAGGGTTGATCCAGGATAGATCAACGGTCCCGTTAATCTTCCATGTCGCTCGGAAAGCTGGGGACAGGCGACTCAACTACGGCAGAGACGTCGCACACGGCAGTGTGGATCGTCTCAGGTTCAGTAGGGCTGTGGGGAATCGCGATAAGAGGGATGTCGTTCGGCAGCACCAGCATTTCTGGTGGTTGAATGATGGAGAAGATGTTTCGTCGTCGTCGTTTCCGTCAATTACGGACCAGTAATTGTGTATAATATCTATGTGTGTGTATTGTGTATGTAAGTTAGGTAGACTAAGGTTTATTTTAAGTTTTTGTTAACAATTTTTTTCTTAGCCTTAAGTAAAAAAAATAAATATTCCCAAGTAAAATGTAAATAAAGTTGAAAGACATACAGTGCCCTCCAAAAGTTAGTTGAAATCAGCTGGGATACATGCTAACCTTCAAAAAATCAACTGAAATGTGGTGTTCCATTACTCCTAAGACCGTTTCTAGTTTCTACAATATGTGTTCTCTTGCATACCCAACAGTAAATCGAAAATCTACAGTTAACTTTTTATGAATCGTTAATATTTGCAATAAGTGCGCTGCATTCGCACGCCAAAAGTCAGTTGAAGCTGTTCGATTTCCAGAATTGACATTGTGTTTTTTTAAAAACTGATCAGAAAATTAAAATTTGTGTTTTTGTTTCTCTTTGGTAATTGTTTTATATTAAGTATAAATTAAAATTATGTGTTAAATAATCTTACTTTAGGCTTTTTGTACTCAAAATGTCTTCAAGGAGAAAACTTACTGTGGAGGAAAGGCAGAAGTGGTCTTTGAATATGAAAAGCTTAAAAATTGTAATTAAAAGCAAGGAAGCTGCTACATTGGCCGATAAACCCCGTTCTGGACGCCCCAGAGTAACTTCAATTAGAGACGACCGACTTATGGTGCAACTCTGCAAGCGGAATCCAAGGCTAGTTGTTCGGGAAATAAAAGAACAACTTGAAGAAACTGGAAGAATGGCTTCTCAAACCACCATAAGAAGACGACTTCATGATGCCAAGCGAACAGGCCATGTTGCAAGGAGGAAACCGTTGCTAACCAAGGTTCACAAAAAACGCCGCCTAGAGTTTGTCAAAAAATATCAAAACCAACCGCTGCAATTTTGGAAAAAAGTTATTTTTAGCGACGAGTCTAAGTTTCAGATATTTGGAAACCGTCGAAGGCAAACTGTTTGGCGTTCTAAAGACAACAACCCCTACAGTGAAAGATATCTTCACCCCACAGTAAAACATGGAGGTGGAGGTGTTATGATGTGGGGGTGTTTTTCTTGGTTTGGCGTGGGAAAGTTGCATGTTATTGATGGCAGAATGAATGCAGTCATGTACTGTGACATCCTGGAAAGCAACTTGGGAGATTCTGCTGCTTCAATGGGATTGAGTGGATCATTTGTCTTTCAACAAGACAATGATCCCAAACATACGGCCAAGACAACAACAGATTATTTTAGCACAAAGGGAATAAATTTGTTAGATTAGCCTTCCATGTCACCGGATCTCAATTCCATTGAGCATTTATGGGATGAAATCGACCGAAGAATACCAACAACTAGTAGAAAAAGCAAAGCAGTTTTCGTCAAAAAGATTTTGGAAACCTGGGCAAGTTTACCGAATTCTGTGTTGCAGAAGTTGGTAGAATCAATGCCGAAACGCATTGAGGCTGTTTTGCGAAATAGAAGCGGTCATACAAAATATTAAATTTCCAAAAAGCTGTGAAATTTAGCAAGAAACACCAATTTTATCTTAATTTCAACTGACTTTTGGCGATTCACTTTGAGGACTTTCAAGAGACCTTTTTTTTTTACTTAAATCCAATGAATTTTATTTAATTTTTCCTATGTATTGTTCTACTACCAAAAGCACATATTATTAATATCAATAAAAAACAATTGAAAATTTTAACTATTTTGCACCTTTATTAGCCATTTTGTGACTTGCATGGTGATTTCAACTGACTTTTGGAGGGCACTGTAGATATAAGAATTTAGAGTAGCTTAGAGTGCCTGTGTGGGGCCAATAAGTTAATATAAGATTGTTAAGTAATTTTAAGCTAGCATTTAAGCATTTTTTGTTAATATGTAAGAGTTAATGATTAATATAATAAAATGCATTTAAAACTAAACTAAACTCTTTTTCCCCCGGAATTTTCGAAAATGAGTTCGAATGTCTTGACAGCGGACATCATAAAATAAATAAAACACAGAAATTTAATTTGGAAGTACAATTAAAAATAAATATTGAATTTTTAATAAAAAGTGAGAAAAATAATATTTTAAAATATGTTTAGAAGTGCGCATTTCGTCTTAGCGGAAGAAGAGCATGAGGAAGTGGAGAAGACTCGACAAAGGTCAATAAGAAGAAGCTTAAGGGATGCATCTAATCCTATAGATCTACCACAAGCACTGTAAGTAGAAATTAAAAAAACTTTTCGTAATGTGCTTTTAACCAAATTTCTTAGATTCCAAAAATATTACCGAATAAACAAGCCAATGTTTAAATACTTGTTGGAGTTGCTCGTAGATTTTTTGCCTCAAACCAAAAAATCATTTGGAGTTTCCCCAGTAGTGAAGCTAAGCGCATGCCTGCGCTTTTTTGCAGAAGGTGGCTGCCAGGTAGAAGTGGGAAAAGATCACGAAGTTGGGTTAGCGCAATCATCTTTCTCAGAAGTGCTTTCAAGTGTGTTAAACATATTTGAAAGTAAACTTTGTCTAATTTGGATAAATATGGAAATGACGGCGGAAGAGAAAAGAAGAGTAAATCTTTATTTCTACGAAAAGTATAATTTGCCAGGAGGAATAGGGTGCATTGCATGCATACCCATATTAAAATAATCTCCCCACCAGAAAATAAACATTTATACTACAACAGAAAAGGATTTTATAGTTTAAATGTTTTAAATGTAAGTATGCTCTTGTTTGTCGCGTTCTTAATCATGTGCCCAATTTTCCAGGTTTGCGATGACCAAATGCGTCATCACCCTGGAGCGTCTCACGATTCCATGGTGTGGAAAGCGAGTGAATTGAGGTTGTGGATGGAGCAGCAGGTGGTGAAAGGAATTCTTGGTTGTTGGGTAAGATTTTGATACCGATTTTATTAAATTTTGATTACAAATTGTATTCATTTTGCATTGGTAAAAAGGAGATGCTGGATACCCACTAGAACTCCCTATCGCAGGTCTGAAGAAGGTTCACTCGAAAGTAAATTTAACGAAGCCCATGCGCGAGGCCGCAATATCGTTGAAAGCATCAACGGTGTTCTGAAAAATAGATGGAGGTGTTTGTTAGGTGCCAGGGAATTACACTACCTACCAAGTAAAGCCAGACAAATTACGAATGTTTGCTGTGCACTTCACAACATTTGTATACATTATAAAACCGATAACGATAACACCATCACTATCCCAACAACTCTTATTCTCCTCGACGAAAACGAAAGCAGCAGAAACAGACCTGAAATCGTCACCACAAACAATTCAGAGCACATGGCCGAAGCAAAGCGTATACGAAGACAAATATTGAATGCGCTTTAAAATTAATATATTAACATGAAAAAAACAGAACGACAATAAAAAAAATTTACATATTGTAGTAAATTGTAAGTAATTGTAGTAGATCCCCAAGATGTAAAGATTGAGTACACTGAACTGTATACCGAACTGTCAGGAAAGGAAAAAAAAGTGCGAACGAAGGCAGTTGTATAAAATAAAAAGATCCATTTTAATCCGTGAAATCAAGATAATAAACTTCTTTAAAATTTCAGAAGTGGGATATCCCAAGGAATTTAATTCACCGCAGTATAATTTCAAGGAAAATTATGGAGGATAACATACTGAAAACCCAACTATTCGAATCTATGGCACTTGCCAATATCGATGTTCCACCTGGAGCGACAGCCATAGATTTTCGAAAGCTGTTTGCGGAGCACAGGAACGAAATTGAAGCCGCACTCGCAAACAACAACAGCACGGGTAGCATCGCATCCAGTGTAGCATCTTCACCGCTTTCCTCCGTCCCCGTAAAGAATGCCACCGAAGCCCCGACGACCGCATGTGCGGAAAATGTCACCTCCGCTCCGTTTGCTGCTTCCACCGATGCTGCTATTAGCAGCACCCCGATTGTCCCCGAAGAACCGACTGTAACTGCAGCACCGACTGACACTTACACCGCTGAAGCAATTACCAGCGCCGCACCGGCTGTTTCTTCCACCATTCCAATTGCTGCCGAAGCTTCGATCCGAACCACTAATCGGACACCAAACCTTGAAAATGTGCAAACGACAGAAGCTGATGGGTTAGAGCTCGAACTTTCCAATCTACGTTGACGCCATGAGATTCTACGACTCCGTCTGGAAATTGAGGTTATGGAGAGAAATGCAGATACTGGCGGCCAACAAGCAATCATCGTACAACCAAGTCGCAGTGTTCATTTTATTGATATCGAACATGCCATTGTAAAGTTTAGTGGAGAGGATCGTACATACAGTGTGTTTGATTTTTTCCGCCAATTAGAGGAAATCTGTCGACAGGTGAATGCTGATGAGTTGCTCAAGTTTTTAGCTCTGCGGAATTCATTGACATCCATATGTCATCCGCGACGTGGAGAATTGCCAGATCACTCAATTGCCATATGATGGTGTGGTAGAAGCCTCGCGTTTGTGGAAATGGCTGGTGCGGTAGGAGGTGAGTCATGGTTGCGAGTTGTTCTTTTGGGGCAACACTAGTTTGATTGAGGTCAATCAATGACTTCAGGATGGCCGAGTTGTAGTAAATTTTAGTAAATTGTAGTAAATTGTAAGTAATTGTAGTAGATCACTAAGATGTAAAGATTGAGTACACTGAACTGTTTACCGAACCGTCAGGAAAGGAAAAAAAAACAAAAAAAAAGTGCAAACGAAGGCAGTTGTAATAAAATAAAAAGATCCATTTTAATCCGTGAAATCAAGATAATAAACTTCTTTAAAATATGTAAATAAATAACACTGAAGTCTTTTTCATCTTTCCTCTTCTATTTCAAGAAGGCGCTGTTTGTGTTGTACCTTTGCCATGGGTGGCCCTGCAACGTTGACTTCCTTCTCCAAGAATCCTCAAAAACTGATTACGTCTTCCTTTTTTCTTTGTGAAATCCATTTGCTATGTCCGGATATTTTTCCATTTGATTTACAATTATCTGTAGTTGTTTAGAATTTGTTGGTTTGACTTTCATTTGAAACCGACAATTACTATTACAAAAATTTTAGCGAAAAACACTTACATTGTTGCTCTTAAACTGAAGTTCCCACACAATATGCCAGCGGAATATTCCGGGGGAAATTACCGTAATATTTCCATCGGAATTTTATTCACGATAGCTATTTTTCCGACGGAATTTTTCGTTCGAAATATTATTCCCGATAGGGGTGATTATTATTTATTACTACTATTTCTATAATTACTATTATTAACTGTGAATTTTTTTATTTTATTACTTTATTTTTATTATTTTACAATGTGCAAAGTGCCAGAAATAATTTCTTTTAAGTTTATTTCCCATTTGTTTAATGCTTATTATATGAGTCGAAATGAAATGAAGTGCAATGATACTTGATACCATGGTTCCAGAAAATGAATTTTGACTGGGAGACCAAGTACTAGGTATCGAATACCAAATACCGAATACCAAATCTGAAGTAATCAGTAATCATTCGTTACTCAAAAGTAATCAAATTGCACATTACTGCAGGACAGCACCGTGTGTACCTTCTTCGTCATTGCATGCGTTCATGTTCACATGCGTATGTATGTAGTTTAGCGTTAACGTTGTCATATGTGTTGGTATTTTTGCAGTATTGGAACTGGAACTACCAATCCAACCAGAATGAAAATGGGACATTTCATTTCTGCCTCTGCTGTGTAACTACAAATGCACCCATACATAAAAGTTCTTCGAAATTTCGTTCTTGTTCTGAATTGCAGATAACGTTTTTTTTAAAAGCTGTAGCTGTATATTTGCAAAATAAATATACTTTTACTATGATATGTTTTATTTTGTATTATTTATTTTATTTATTTTGTTACTTAAAATGATTGCGAAAGAATACCACCCGTTACGCCTTATGGAGAAGGCTGAATTTAAAAAGTTTGTAGCGATGTTGTGCCCTTCATACAGTCTTCCGACCCGAAGGACACTATCGGAAACACTATTACCGCAGTTTTATTTAAAGCGGGAAGTGGATATCCACAGTAAAATTGTAAGCGCCCCAGCTATTTGCTTAACAACAGATGCATGGACTTCATTAAACAATCATTGTTTTGTAGCCATTACAGTCCACTACATTGAAACTGACAATTTTAATCTGGGGCGTTACTCTGTATTTCGATTCGAAAGTCAAAACTATTCGAAAGTACAATTCGATTCTATTTTAAATTCACACTCTCTAACACTTTCGAATCGAATTGATCGAAAATGAGAGAAACACTCTCTATTTCGAATATTTTTTTCGAGACTTGCGATTTGACTTGATAAATGTCAATTAAATGCCGAGCGGTTTGTTCAAAATTCAATTTTATGTGAAAAAGTGAAAAATTAAAGTTTACAAGATAAAACAAATGGATTCTGTTGCTTAATGGTTTGAGGAAGATGTATCACACGAGGAAAGAATTGAGCCAAAAATGTTAAGGGATAGATCTAACATAATGGAGCTAAATGATATAAGGTAAACAAGAACAAAACAAAGTTTGTGTTGCATAGAATAAGACTTTAAATATGTATTTATTTTCACTTCAGCTTTGTAAAAAACTTCCGTCTCTCCAAAGAAGCATTCAAATATGTATTTGACTCCATAGACAATGATTTAAAAACTCCCCTGCGGTCAACACCCATCAAATCATAAAGTTAGGAGCAACTTTGAAGTTCCTAGCTCAAGGAGGATATCAACATCAAATTGGTCAAGATCGGTATGCTGGACTCGCTCAACAGTCTCTTTCAAATTGTATTATGCAACTGCATAGAAAAAATTGTATGCCCAAAGCACATAAAATTCCAAATGCCTGAAGAAGAAAAAAGAGATGCAAAAAGACATATTTTTGGGAAAACTGGAATTCCGGGAGTTATAGGAGTTATTGATGGAACTCACATCCAAATGATTAGATCAACCTCAAATGAACATTTGTTTTATAATAGAAAATTAAAGCAAAGTATAAATGCTATGGTTGTAAGCTATCAAATAACATTGTAATACCAAAGACAATAAATAACAAATATTTATTATTGCGTTTTTAGATATACGATCACAAGATGTTTATAAGAGCCATTAATGGACGATATGGTGGTGCGGCACATGATTGATATGTATGGAGTCTTTCAAATGAGCGGAAGTATTTAATACAGCAACTTAAGAGTGGAGACAAGTCATCTTGGATCATTGGTAACTAAAGCTTGGGTAAATATACATAGACTGACATCAATTTTTTTCTTTAAAGGTGACTCTGGATATCCACTCGAACCGTGGCTTCTCACTCCATACCGGTCTGCATCTGAGAACTCTTTGGAATGTCGGTTTAATGAACATTTCGCGAAAGGCAAGTCAATTGTTCTAATTTGTTGGGCTGTATAGAATACGACAAGCGCCATACCGCTGAAAATTTGGGCAATTTTTTGAAGGACCATATTTCGAAGCGGAAAATCGAGGCTATTGTGAATGATAATGCTGCGAACATCGTTTCCACTGTACAGATGGGATGATGGAGATCTATTAGTTGTTTCGCGCATTCTTTGAACTTAGTCGTGAAGGCAGGAGTAGATCAGATTGGTGACATTGTCTCCAAAGTAAAAACCATTGTGAATTTTTTTTAAAAGAAGCTCAAACGCCTTGTACAAGTCCAAAGAAATTCAGAAACAAATGGATCTACCTATGTTGAAATTAAAGCAGGACGTCCCAACAAGATGGAATTCCACATTTGATATGGTAGTGAGAATTTTTACTCTAAAAAATGCCGTTATACCACACTAGCCACATATCATTAAGAATAACCTATCCCTTAGTAACGAAGATTGGGATATTGTGGAAAGAGTTATTCCAATTTTGAAGCTGTTTTTGGACATCACTGTGGAAATTTCAACAGAAAAGAACGTAAGCTTGTCCAAAGTCATCGTTTATTGCAAATTTCTTCAACGGAAAGTTGGACAAAGTCTGGCAGAAGTTGAATGGCAATATTTTGCCCCCGTTTGGTGCAAAAATTATTAGAAACTCTTAGTGAACAACTGAAAAGGCGCTTTTACAATCTTGAAAAAAATTCCTTATACGCAGACGGCATATTTCCAGTTAGCCTTCGGAGCGTACGACTGGGACCTCTGCTTCTCATTTGGAAACTGTAGAACCCGTGCCAGAAACATCTTCTAGCTGTGTCCAAATAAAAGCACATGCTTTTGGGATCAGACTATATCGCTCACCAGACACAGTACACCTTCCACGAGCATCCGGTCGTCCGCATCCAAACACATTCCAAGTGCAAGACACTTGTTGGCACATGACACCCCATAGATCATCCCATGCATTCCATCACCTGAGATGCACTCCACTGTTCCCACACAGAACCTGCTGACTCCCACGACTATTGCAAGAATTCGAAATCCATATTAAGCACATACTGGAACTCCTAGCACAAGTGAAAATTGCATTATTGGAATTAAGTATTCTATATTGAATATAATAAACGTGAACCTTGCATCAAGAGCACATTGATGTTAATAGAATTCGTGCATAAAGGACCAGGCACACAGAACTTTAGTTCTTTGGCCCAGAACGAATCTTCGAGAACTTGATCAGCGAACCTACCAGCATAAACAGAAGCAACTTCAATCCGCAGTTGAGACAATATAAGTAAGTCGATAAATTGTGTTTCAAGCTCAATCCCCTATCCCTTCCTTACATAATATTACGATATATGTCGAATAGATATAAGAATAAAAAAGTAGTTGAAGCAGAGCTTTAATTAATGTTTGCATTAAATTGTAAATTGTCAAGGATTAAATTTTTAAATAATTATATTGCCAACTTTTGCTTAGTTACCCTATATTAAAGTTTTTGTACACTTTCATAAAAGCTTAATATCAGCTGTTTAATCATGTGCAAAAGCTCTCTTTTGTGGTTGCGTGACAGAGTATAAAAGCCCACAAAAGTCAGCTAAATCATAGAGTATTATCGGAGCATCGGAAGAAGACACTCTGAGAAAAAGAACCAGATTGTTTTTAATTCTCTTTCCATCGATAGAACTACTTTTGTTCAAGAAAAGAATCCTGTATTGAAGAGTCCCGCTCTACATAGTACATAAACCATATTGTGTAAGTGTATGTGATAGTGATAGTGAAGAAGATTTTTTATACACGCGAAATATGTCAACTAATAACGGAGTTTCTGGTGAGGGGCTAAGCAGGTGTTTATTTAAATAGTGGTATTAGTGGAGCTTCGGGTAACGGTGAATTAAGTTCTAATTTAAACGGCACACTAGGGAATAATTCTCATACCGCTTTACAAAACGTGAACCTTAGTAGTACAAACAATGACACAAATAGTTCTAGCATTGAGAACATAAACTTTATCCTTAGCTCTTTAAAGATTCCAGATGCGATAAAAGACCTTCCTAAATTTGATGGTAATCGTAGATTGTTATACGATTTTTTGAATAACGTAGAAGAGATCTTAGGGGTCATGGATACTGTTAACAATACACCGTATGCGCGAATAATACGAAATAAAATAACGGGACCAGCTAACGAGGTATTGAACATGTTTGGAACACCTTTAGACTGGCATCAAATTAAGACAGATCTTATTCTACATTACTCTGACAAGTAAAAACGAGACCTCTCTCATTAGAGATCTAAATAGTCTTAAGCAATCAACTGACACTATTGAAGTATTTTATTCTAAAATAATAGAAATATTATCTACTCTTAATAATCACGTTCATATTCACGAAATGAACCCAAATGTACAATATTTAGAAAAATAGATATAGTTACATGGATACATATATGCAATGCATATACATGTAGAATTAGCAGTTAAGATTAGGTAATAGGTATAATGCTAGATAGAATAGATACTCGTAGGTTAAGAATGATAATAAAAACTTACACTACAGAAACCTCGAAAAAAATATCGCCAAGCTTAACTCCGGAAATCTATTCTGATAAAGTTATTTCCAAACGAGAGTTCTTTCAATGTACGAGTATGAACTAAACTCTTGGATAGAGAAAGTCTGGTTTTCTACTCAATCACTTACGCTAGCTTAAAAAAAATAATTATAATAAAAAGTAGTATAAGCAAATTAGCAATATATTTAGAGTACCTACAATGCCTAGAGCAACCGTCCCAATACCCTATCCTATTCTAACCTTATGAGCGATCGAACATCAATTTTTCAATGAAATATTGCATATCTTTAAGCAGAAGTTCATGCAATAAAATCTACCAACAAGTTAGAGAGGATAGAAACAACACTGTGGACCATCACACACAAGAAGCATAGAAAAAGCAAGAGCAACAAGCTTGTCAAAGATGTTCCAGTCGTATCATTTCACTATGCTCAAACATGCAACTTATACATCAATCTAGGGGTGGAGGAGTTATATAATCTGCCTTCAACCAAAAGCTTCACACCAACAAAACATTTCAACTTGCCTAGATAAGCGGCGAGTTACATAACATACTCTGCTCCAGAACAATAAATCCCACACCAACAACATCTTGGATAGCGCCGAGTTACATACTCTGCATGAGAAGAAGGAAATTCACCACTATCTCTGCTTGGCTTGTGTAGCGGCACAATGACCAAGCTAACGTAGACCATAAAGTTGCTTTGCAATGTACGAGGGTTGTCTGAAAAGTTTCCGAGCCAACTATGATAGATACTCCCATCTCTCTAACCCGTCCAAATAGTACTTGGCGTTTTTCTCTGCAAAATAATTGTTCACGAAGGTGATTGCCTCCTCATTTGACGAAAATCTCTGTCCTCCGAGCGCAGTTTTTAGATGAGGGAGCAAAAAGAAGTCGCTTGGGGCTAGATCTGGTGAATAAGGCGGATGGTCAAGCAGTTCAAACCGTAATTCACGGATTTTCGACATGGCAACCGCTGAGGTGTGAGACGGCGTTGTCTTGGTGAAACAGGATTTTCTTTTTCTGCAAATGTGGCCGTTTTTCCCCAATTTCTGCCTTCAGCTTGGCAAGTAATGATGCGTAGTATGCTCCTGTAATGGTTTTTCCTTTTTGAAGATAATCGATTAAGATAACTCCAAACAACAGTCGCCATCACTTTCCCAGCCGAAAAAAACAGGTTTTGCTTTTTTTTTTGGAGCCGGCTCGCCCTTTGCAGTTTTCACTGTTTTCAGTGTTTTCACTGAATTTTTGTTTCGGGCGTATGGTGTATCCAAGTTTCATCTACAGTAATTAATCGGCGCCAAAACTCGGATTTATTGCGCCTAAACTGCGCCAACAGAGCGTTGGAAATGTTCATTCGAACACGTTTTTGGTCTAACGTAAGCAAACGCGGCACCCAAAGCGCGGACGGCTTTCTCATGCCTAAATCTTGATTTAATATGTAACAAACATGTTCTTTGGACATTTTCATAACCTCTACTATCTCTCTCACTTTAATTCGGCGGTCGTCTAATATCATTTGGTGAACTTTAGCAATGTTATCGTCAGTGGTTGCAGTTTTTGGACGTCCCGGACGTTCATCACCTCCCAAGCTCTTACGGCCACGTTTAAATTCAGCTGCCCAAAATTTCACTGTGGTAAATGATGGTGCAGAGTCCCCATACAGAGAGTCCCCATACACAGAGTCCAACTCATTTTTGATTTGCGTAGGCGTATTGCCTTTCAAACTCAATTTTTTCATTTTAACAAAAAACACTCACATCGACTCACTCAAACGACTGTCAACTAAAAACTGCGAGTCGAAACTGACTGAAACTGCGGTAAGTAACTGTCAAAAGATGCACAACTTTTATTGACGAGTGCCGCATTCACTAGCTTTTATTGACGAGTGCCACTATCTTTACGTTGCGGTAGGAAACTTTTCAGACAACCCTCGTACATATTACTTTGTTATGTATAAATGTACATATAAATTATGTAGGTCATTGTTGGTAGCTGAGAATAAGAATTTTTGCTGTTAAGGAATTAGTTTTAGTTTGACTAGCGCAAGCTACTCGACACCGGATGAGATGCATGGGAAATATCAAAAGTGATGAATCAGGAGATATCCATGGGAACATTTGGATAGAGGCAAAGCTTTGGAGTTAGATGGGAATGGATTGGGCAGTCAATTGTAATCGTGACGGCAACCGGGACTATTGTTAGAATTAATAAATTTTAATTGTTATAACGTGTCTAAAAGAATCGTTTTATTTAATGTAAGTCGAACAGTTGGGTCGGCCATCTGGGCTGACGTTCGCGTTTTTTTTAGAATCCTCCTAAAGGATTTCCTTACCTATGTGCATATATACTGTTGTTTGTTACGTAACAAATTATTATTATTATTATTATTATTCGTGCAATGAATGCTTTTTGAACCTCCCCGCAGATGGTGACTTTGTTACGTGCTATAGGTGTGAACGTAAAATGCATTATGGATGCACCACTATCTCCGAAAAATCTTACCGGAAAATGACTACGGCTAAAAAGGAGGAATGGAAATGCCCAGCCTGTAGAAAGGAAATGATGGCACCTTCTATATCGAAAACAACACCAGCAGAAATAACTCCACTTCAGCCAATGTCAAAGAGAATGAGAAGTGTGAGCTCTCCTGAGCCAGCCCAAGATCATGGAAATAGTGCAGCATCAACATCATCAGGAAGTTATGAATGACTTCTAACAGAAATGCGAAATATGCGAAAAGAAATGTTAGAGATAACACATAGTTGTGAATTTGTAGCAAACAAGTACGAAGAGATCAAACAGCACATGACTTTAAATAATGAAGCAATTCAGAGATTATTAAACGAAATAAAAGAGCTTAAAGAATGCAACACAAAAAAAGATCAGCAAATATTCCAAATGGAGACCAAAATTAATACTCTTGAACAATTACTTAAAAATAATATAAAAATAAAAAACATTCCACCTACACAAAATGAAAATCTTGTTGAGATTGTGCAGGCAATAGGCGAAATAACTAATTGCAAAGTAAACACATCAGACATAACTGATGTATACAGAACAAATAAAAAAAACCCACACAAAACAACAATAATTGTTTCCTTTGCCGGTCATACTTTCAAAACTAATTTTATAAAAAAAACCAAAGTTAACCGTAATATTTCTCTAAAAAAAATTAGAGAAAATACTTGCAGCGGACAAGCTACTGCAACAGAGAATGATGCGCATATATTTGTTAGTAATCAGCTTACACAAACGAATAAACACCTTCTTTGGCGAAAAACAAAGCCAGAGATTCCAACTGGAAATTCGTGTGGGAGTCTACAGGCAAAGTACTCGCAAAGAAACACGAAAACGGTGAAACCATTCACATCGGAACCTCTAACGACATTAATAAGATCTCGAACTAATAAAAACCCAAACGCATGCTTGAACTAGATGAATAAATAAGTATAAAAGTCATTATGGGTGACGAGTACAAAGAAGTGGATTTCGATTTTAGAGTTATACATGGTATCACCGGCATTGAAAGACAATTTCTACAAAACATGAACTTTTGTTGTATAAGTTTTAATATAAGATCTATAAGAAAAACATGGGATAACTTTATGGCAGAAATCGAAAATGCTTTATGCTACGTTGACATATTAGTCTTGAATGAAATAAATATATTCTCGGTATCGATATGAAGGAAAATGCGAATTCAATTTAAATTGTTTTTATTTTTCAATATAACCTCCCCTAACATCAATGCATTTGTTACATCTTGAGATAAGCTTTTTTAAACCCTCAAAAAAATAAATTTCCTCTTTCTCTGCAAAATACCGACTTGAGTTCTTCATCATCCGAAAATCTTTTTCCACGAAGACATTTTTTCAAATCCGGAAACAGGAAATAATCACTAGGGGCAAGGTCTGGACTATAGGGTGGGTGTTGGATTTTTTCGAAACCACAATCTCGCGCAGCAGCCTTGGAAACTCGCGCCGTGTGAACAGGAGCGTTGTCATGAAGAAGCAACACACCCGCTGCGAGTTTACCCCGTCTTTTCTTTTTAATTTCCTCCCGCAAATTATGCAAAGTGGAAGCGTAGGATGTGGCGTTGATGGTTTCACCTTTTTTTTTGTACTCAATGAGCAAGATCCCCTTTGAGTCCCAAAAAACTGTGGCCATGAGCTTCCCGGCAGACGGAGTGACTTTGAACTTCTACGGGGGGTCTGTTCCTTTTTTATGCCACTGCATGGACTCTTGTTTGCTTTCAGGGTCATAGTGGTGGACCCATGTTTCGTCCCCAGTAACAATTCGATCCATAACACCGTCCGCGTTCTCACTACACATCTCCAAAAGCTCTCTACAGAATGCGATTCTCACTTTTTTCTGAGGCGCTGTGAGCATTCGTGGCACCCACCTTGCACTGACCTTTGAAAGGTTAAGATGGTCATGAAGAATGGTGTGAATGGTACCAATTGAAAGCTTGGTGATCTCTGCCATCATTTTCACCTTTATTCGGGCATCCTCAAGAACAAGTTTTTCAACTTCTTTGATGCTTTCTCCCGTACAAGCAGTAGCCGGGGCGCCGGAGCGGGGGTCGTCTTCAATGCTCTCTCTGCCTCTCTTGAACTCACTTGACCACTTTTGCACAGTTGATAATGAAGGTGCGGAACCCTGGTAAACAGCCACCATCTCTTCATGAATAGTTTTTTGACTTTTTCCTTGCTTAGTTAGAAATTTAATTACAGCGCGATGCTCAATTTTCACCATCATGATTCTGTTTAACTAGAGATAAAACGCGAATTAATAATCACATTTATATGAAATTTTACATGAATGCACAAAAATAATAGTATTACTTGATAAATAAGTCAATTTATATATACAACCACAGCTTCACCCGATATCGAGAATATGTTGAACGCCCCTCGTATACTATATTGATGGATATGAACATGAATTCATTAATCGGGAGGGAATGAAAGGTGGTGGTGTCGCCATATATATTAAAAAAAATATTAAGTATAAAATAATGCCAGTGAACCCAACTAACTATGAAGGCATGCATTTAGAAATAACACATAATGGTGAAAAGAAATACATTCGTGCGATTTACAGGCGGCCAAGATTAAGTGTTAGCAGTTTTATTGAAGAACTTAATGAAGTTATCCATGTAGGTAGAGAAAATATAGTAATAGGCGATATCAACATAAATATTCAAAATGAGAATGATTCCCTTGTTTTAAGATATATAGAAATGATGGCCTCAAAAGGTCTTACAAGTGTTATTAAACAATCCTCGCGAGTTGACTTAACAAGAAACACTTCTACACTGATTGATCATATATATGTAAGCATAACAAAACTAGAAATATTTTCAGCAGTTATTGAGACAGATCTTTCCGACCACTACTTAATCTTATATGCAACCAAAGTTCCTAGCCACAAAAGAACAATTGAACACGATAATGCTGTTCATATTCAGCAACAAAGAGTGAACGAACTTATAGAACAAACCAATTGGCAATCTATGCTAACAGAAAATAGTATTGAAAAATTGTATAGCAACTTTGTAGACAAAATGAACAACATTTACACGGAATCAAGCAAAACAAACGTAATAAAAAAAAATAGAAAACAGAAACTATGGATTACCGCTGAGTTAATTACATTATGTAAGAAAAGAGACGAGTACTACAGGAGATGGAAAAACACTCCAAGAAGTCAAAGTTATAAAACTGAGTACAAAAACTTCCGAAATGTTGTCAATAAAAAAATTAGGGAAATTAAAGCCAACTTCTATAAGCAACGATTTTTAAGCTCTCAGAATGATCCTAGGAAAACGTGGAATACTATTAATGAAATTCTGGGAAGAAAGAAAACCACAATTGACGAAGTAATAAGAAACAATTTTTCCAAAGATGATGAAAACTTAGCTAGTATTGTGGAAAAGTTTGCGGTACAATTCTCAAATCAAGTATCAACAATCATGTACATATGTCATAACAAAACATCAAGACATGAGAATTTGTACTTCCAGCAGAGTATTTACGTAGAGGAAGCCAGTGAAGAAGAAATATTTCGTATGCTGTGTCGCCTGGAGAGCAACAAGGGTCCTGGAGTGGATAATATTAGACCAATTGACCTTAAAGTTAATGCTTTTTTCCTTGCCCCAGTTATACAAACGATAATAAATCGAAGTATAACACAAGCTCATGTTCCAAGATTAATGAAAACGTCGATTATTCGTCCCGTTTATAAGGCAGGTGAGAAAAACAAAACCGAGAATTACCGGCCTATATCTATACTGTCAGCTGTTGAAAAATGTTTGGAAGAAGTTATCGTTAATCGTCTTAATAATTTCGTAGAAAGACATAAAATATTACACCCAAACCAGTACGGTTTTCAAAAAAATAAAAGTACGGATCTACTATTAGGAGAGTTTACAAACACGGTCAATGTAGGCCTTAACAAAAATCATCATGTGCTTGTGCTGTTTGTTGACTTTAGTAAAGCTTTCGATACCATAACTCATAAAAAGTTAATTGAAACTGTCAATCGAGTTGGTGTGAGAAGAGTGCTGGCAAACTGGATCGAAAACTATCTAACTGATAGAAAGATTAGAGTTAGAGTACTTAATACCCTAAGCAAAGAAATGCCAATTTCGCTTGGTGTCCCACAAGGCTCCAAATTAGGTCCAATTCTATTTGTTTTGTATACAAATGAGCTTCTCCATTTATTCAAAAAGTGCACAGCCTATGCCTATGCAGATGATATAGCACTTGTCGTCAAGCACAAAAACTTTAACAAGGCATTGGAAATAATTCAAGAAGAATTTGATGCGATGTCAAAATGGTGCCATGATCAAGGGCTAATTATTAATGCTTCAAAAACAAAAGCAATGCACATACGAACACCGTTCAAGCCAAAGGAAGCGTTTAATATATATCACCGAAACGCCCTATGTCCGTATTCAGTCAACAACACAGCAATAGAAGTAGTAAACAAAATAAAGTATCTAGGAGTTACCATCGATGAGAATTTCCTATGGCGTGAACATATAAATGTGCTGCGTTTACAACTCAAAAGCTCACTCTTTGCGATGGTTTATATAAAAAAGTATTCAAGTTTTGAAGTACGTAAGCAGATTTACTACTCGCTAGCAGAATCGCGAATAAGATATGGAATACTGGCATGGGGAAATGCATCCAAAACGCATATGGATAGGATATTACATCTACAGCACCGCCTTGTTAAAATTTTAAAACCGACCAACTCATCTTTTAAAGTCTTAGATGTGTACACGATTTATAGAATGACATCATTGCTACATTACATGGACGACCAAAGGTTTCTACAGCCTATACGCCATTTTCAAAACACCAGGAGGAGAGCCCAGGGGATGCTCGAAATTCCAGATGTATATAACATGTATGGGGAACGAGAACTTAGATATGTCATTCCAAAAACTATGAATGAAATACCTCACCATATCAAACAAGTCGAACATTCAAAAAAACGTAAAAAAATGTTAAAGAAATTTCTAATTGATTTATATTTTGTGTAATATGCTAATCCACTATAAATTAATTCCTATATAAACATACATTTTTTCTTATTTATACATACACATATATATATATTAATCTCTTATCACTGTTTTAACATTGTGTATTCTTATTTCAAGATAGCTTAAACTTCAATATTATTATTGCATTTTGTATTCAAATACTAATATTCCTATATTCACAATTTTTTTACATTAAGTAATTTATAGCCAAAATACGGTTTCACTTTGGCGACAACAACGAGCGAAAAGGGGCGCTCGGAGTCAATAAAACCTCCAACGTTCTTGGGAAGATTAAAACCTTTCTATGCACAAAATGAAACCGTTGAGAATTAAAGAATAAGTATAGTATAAACTTTATTCAAAAGAATTTTATCACCTAAAAATACTAATCCAATGTTATCAACCACCTGCAGATAAGCATTTTGCTTTGCGGGTAAAAAAACAAAAAACTGTATATAATTATAGATAGATGAAATAAATAAAATAAAATAAATTATTATTATTATCAAAGGTTCGGAATTTAACGCCGGAGTACTATGCCCATATGGCGTTTTTTGTCAACAGCACGTGGTTTACCGAGTTCCCATGTGGTCAGCCATTTACGTGCTTACGGCGCAAAACACTGCTTGATTTCGACTCATTTATTTATTGTTTCAATTAAAAAATTTCAAACGAATACCACAATTTTTTTTTGTTATTAATACATAGAAAACATCAATATCAAGATGAGATAATCTTCCTTACACCATAGCATAGATCCACGCTTTTCTGCAAAGCGAATATGCATGTAGATCGGCCTCTACATTTCCGCACACATGTATTTGTCATTCAATATTCTATCTGTTCAACCTCAACTACGTAGTTCTGGGGACATGCATCATTCCATCTATCCGAATATGTCGGTGGAACTACTTAAATCCGCGGACATGAACCTCTTTTAATTCTGATACATCGTTGGCAAAGGAACGGTTTAGCACAACTCTAGCTGCAACTTCTTTCGTACATGTATGACATCCATGTGTTTTTTTCCTTGCTCTACTTTCTTCTCCCATTTAAGGTAGATTTTCCAAGTGTTGAAAAAAAAATTGCGAAGATTTTGTAGGGAAAAGGACAGCAAGCGGCGCAGTAGGCATGCGTTGTATTGGGGGAAAATTCTCTCATGGCAAAGTTGAAGTCAGCGTCTCCGCTTACACTACAATTGAAGTGTTTCACTTCACTTTTTCTACTTTTTAACATTTTCACTACGCCACTACGAAAATTTCCAAAACAGTACGATTTGATAAAAAAAAGCAATAATTCTTCTAGTACAATGTTTTAACGATTCAATATTTCGGACTGAATCTATTCAAAGTGAGCTGAATGCAACCATTTCACAATGACATTCAGTTGCATTTGGCTTTACAGTTCAGTGGAATATTTTGTAAGCTGCACTGCAACTCAAATACATAATATACAAATAACGGTTGGAGTTATTTTCGTGGAATGCAGTACATATGTTAGTTGTGACTGTTATTGTCATTTCTTCGCGGTCTTTCAAATAGAATGGTGTCTCCAAAATAGCTCAAATTTATTAAAAAATGTCAAACAATAGTGGAAATTCTGGGGTGGAGTTAAGGCCACGCAAGAGAACAAAAAATGCAACCTCATACAAAAAAAATATTATCAAAAAGGCGCATGTATGTGGAGCCGTGAAGAACAACCTCATCACAATGCTGAATCAGAACCCTCTTTAAGGGCTAAAACGCCCACACAATCTGCAAGCCATGAACAACAACCTGATCAACCTGCAAAAAATTACTGAAAGACCAGAATTCGTGGAGCTATGTACCACTATTTTCTACCTACTTAAGGATGCTGGTAAACTGAAACAGACAAACGTTAACATTTTATAAGGTTACTATTTTACCAGAATATACCAAGTTCATCCTTAGATTTGCAAAACTGCATTTTAAAACATTTTTGCTGTAACATCTGAAAGACTGCGAAAAATTTGTAACGTATTGAAACAAGGTAAACTGCCCTTTGTCATTGGGAAATCATCCCTGCAATAACGCGATATCTGGTGAAGTGTGTCTTAAATTCGAAAATCATATAAAGTCTTTTCCACATAAAGTTAGCCATTATTCATCAAAAGAAGTTAGATATTTGGATGCCAAACTTGATGTAAAAAAGATGTACAACTTATTTAAGGAAAAATATCCAAGTAGTGGTGTGAAATTTGAGTTCTACTTAAAAAATTTTAATGATAGATTTAATCTGCGTTTTGGAAGGCCACAAGTTGACACCTGCTGTACATGCGAACTACTAGAAGTTAAAATAAAATCTCCGTCATTGAATGAAGTTGCGACGAGATGTGAAGAAGCAGAGCTGATGGTCCATAGGAGAAGATTTAAAAAATTCTATCATAAGCTTCAAGAAGTCACAACATTGTGTGGCAATAAAAGTTAAAAATATGATCACTCTGTTCTTGGTATTGCGGTTGACTATATGATGAATATTTCCCTTCTTCAGATACCGATTCAAGAGGTATTTTATCTGCGCCAACTGCATTCGGATGGTTTGCTACAAGAGCGCAAGAAAAGCGCTATAGGTTTTTGTTTTTGTGCAAGGGTCCAACACGAAATCGCCGACCCCTGTCCCAAATGTTATTTTGTCTCCCCCAATGGGTAGTCTCCAGCCTTAAGTAGAGCTAAGGCATCCGCTCCATCCTTCCAGCTCCTGACTCCTTCACCTTTTGACCCACCTTGTCTGTTATGTTGTCGCTTTGGAGGAACGTATTTGCGAAAGGGACCTGTGGATTCTTCCAATCCCGGACTTCTGCCTTTACGCTCCTCGGAAGTGACAACCAGTAGGTCCACCCGGGAAAGACAGAGCCAGGCGGACGGCCTGGAACACTCTGAACATATGGCGGACGGCCATATTATTTGTACTATACCCCTAGAGCCAGATGGGCGGTCTGGAACCCTCTGTGTAAATGAAACATCTACAACCCGCACACGTTGCCTAGAGCCAGGCGGACTGCCTACAACTCTCTGCAACACATACCACACAACACACCCATAAAAACTAAAAAAAAAAACAAACACAGCAAACGAAACAGAAGACAGTAACAAAAAAAAAAAACGAACAACAAATTGTACAATGAAAAATAAAACATAATTAGTGTAAAGAGTGGGACGCTATCTGATATTCCCTTTTCTCCCCCTCCAAAATCTGCCCGGAAGCCCACCGGATCCACCTTTCATTAGGGAATTTAATTCGAGAAAAGTTTCCTTCTTCCTCCGTCACTTTTCAAAAGTTTAACCTAAGATCCCTAGATCCTGACTTAGTTCCCCATTCGAAATCGCAAATGAATAGAAAAGGAACTTTCTTTGTCACTTCGACTTACTTCAGGGATCAAATTCGGGGAAAGAAGGGGTTATTTGAACCCAAGACAACTGTTGGGAAATGTTCACTCAGGCCAAAGGAAATCTCCAGAATTCGGAAATTTCCTCGAGGATCTGAGTAGTCAAAGTGGCACACTTGAGTGTATGAAAGAGCGGTATAGCGGTGCCCCAAGCTATGGTTACACGCTCCAGCTAAGTAGCGGAGCGCTGTACACATATACCAGACATTGGGCCCGCTAACCGAGTAGATGTAGTGCACGAATGTTTGGGTGAGTGACCAATGGTCTGAGTGGACATAAGTTGAATCAGGGCAGCCACTTCTTTGTTGACCGCAACACGGTATAGAGGTTTTTTCTAAAAGAAAAAAAATAAAGAGTGACAAAGAAAGTAGAGAAAGGAAAATTTGAACAACAAAACAAGAAAAAAAACATTTAAGTGCAAAGCCAAAGGGAAAGAGGACAGGATCAGGGAACCACAGGGAGAACTGGGAAGACGAGGAAAGAAGGATACCAAGCAAAGCTAAGTATTGTGTAGTCACAGTGTATAGTGAGATCCCGGTAGGCTTTCGCCAACGTGAAAAAAAAAATAAATTATTACTCCGTACAAAGAAAGGCCCGTTTGCCCTTCACGCGGCCCGCTAGAAAAAAAATTTATTTTCAATCGTTCGAGAAGGCGGACGATAGCGGCCCACTCTTAAGCGGTTTCTACTACGGTAGTTTTAACTGCCGCTTGTTTTGTTCTGTAAACCGTTACTACCGCTCAATTCCTTTGTTCAAAAAAAAAACCATTATAACGACTTTTGTTGTTTTTTCCCTCGTTTTAAGGTTTCGCAATTTCTTCCTAAAAAGATTGCGTGGCGCCTACGGACACATTTGTGTATTTTTATTTTTTTTGAGATTTCCGACTTTCGCATATTTTTATTTCCGTTTTTTTTTTTTTAACCATAAACCCACCCCCAGCTGAGCAGCCGAAAGTGGCAGCACTCAACCTGCTGCCTGTTGCAAATTTCCCTTTTTTGGTTTTTTTTTTTTTCATTGTTGGCTTTGCAGTCCGTCATTACCGAAATAACCACCACCTGTGTGGTTCGCGATCGCTGTGTTACTTTTATTTTGAAGTTTGATTCCTGCCGGCAGACCGGCTATTGAATATAGTAATTATTAAAAAAATTGCAACAATCGCGGTAAAATAAAATTGCAACAATTTGGGTGAATCAAAAGAAATTTTAAAAAAATATGACAGAGTTTACGATGTACAAGAACATACTGCGATCATTATTGGTTTACATGAAAACATCACTCTGAAATTGATTCAACAAAATGATGTACATACTACAATTCAAAAATTGGTGGCCGAAATTCTACAAAAGGACATGCTTATCAATTTGTTCTTATGGAAGGTCTGTCGTTAAAGAAAAAAAAGGATCTTTCCACATTCAAAGTACATATATACATTTTATTCACGAGAGTGATAATATTGGAAAAGTTATATGCAAGGAATTCATTGATGTACTGTCAGCATTCACTTTTGTTTTAAGGCTATATTTAAAAAATTGTAGTCAGGAAGTTCAAACTTTTCCTACAGAACCGGCCTACACGGGCAAGAGACCGATTAACGAAAAAAAGATAGCGGACATCATAAAACTTTTACCATATGGGCCTGAAAAGAAACAATTATTTTATAATGATAATTCTGGCCCACAGTAATTGGCTTGGAAGGCCACAATGATGATGAAACTGATTTATATACCATATACTGTTCAAAAATATAAGAAGGTAACACCATATGGCAGTGATAGAGCATCACCATGTCAAGCTACCAAGCGCGATAGCAATGCATTAAGCCAACGGTTCCCCTGAGCGATGCAATGTGTGCAGAACCAGCACACATGACAGCACACACAGAGCAACCCAATGGCAAGGCATACAACCAGCACAGCGGCTGGCAAAGAAGAATACCGCTTCACGAGGCGGAACGAAGAGCACACAAAGAAGATTAGCCGATAACGTTCGACAATTCTTCCACCACCCGTAATGGCACATCGGACGAGACGATGGCAACGGTATCTGCGACAGGCATCCGTGAAATGTACGGCTGCATTGTGTAAGTTAACGACACCTGATATAAAACAACGTTCCCGTGGGAAGGCATAACACAACATCCGTTTTGCCGACTCAGCGTCTGGTTCCACCACGAGCGTAATTCCCAGTAATGCACCTGTCGGTCGTTACCCGAGCTGATGCAATATGTGGGAACACGAATGGGCTGATGCAATAGGTTAAGCATAGGTTAGATTATTATAAAATTTGTTAAGTAGAATTAGTCTTAAGAAGAGATTCAAATAAAGAGGTTCGCCTCAGTTTTTTTTATTATTAAAGCGTAGTCTTTAATTTATTAATTGGCGCCCGAGCAGGGACCGGTATTGTGTTAAGATAGTGCGTGATCTGTACCCCAAATACGTCCAGTGCCTCAAGTATCCCCGCGACCTTACCTCCGTGCTGTCCAGTGCCTAAAGTAGCCCAGTGACCCGGAACAAGTCCAGTGACTTTGGGACAATATATAAAAATATATAGTGCAGTGCGCGCATCCACGCAATCACCGGTCCAGCGACGTCGACCTGCGACCGTCGCTCAGCGCAAACCCGACGCAAGCCAAACCCTCAAGTAGCGCAGTGCCAGAGTGACCGAGGACCCCGAGTCACCGCCAGACGACGGAAAAAAGGGAATAATCCAAAGCACCAGCGTGGGAATGCTGCTGATATTGTAAGCATAGATTAAGTAGTGATAAGACTTAAAGAAAAGAAATAAGAATACGTGATTAGATTAGAAATTAAGAGTTTGAGAATTCAAGCAAAACAGTGATTAAAAGAATTTATTGCAAAATTAAATAGTTTAATTATAAAAGTATTGAGAGTCATAGCCATATAAAATCCCCTTTTATTCGACAACGTTTCCTAAACTCATATCACATTATTATTTTTTATTTCCCTTTTTGTGTTTTTGTTGTTTGACTCTTGCCGCAGTTAAGTTTCCTCGGTCGTATCTACAATCAAGTTTTGATATACTCTGTGTTTGCCGCGACATAAAGTTGTTTGGTTTTACCGTTTAGTGCCGCTATTATTTTCGATAATCGAATTCTTTCCACTTCCTTGGGTTCGTTCTTCCTTGCTTAATAATGACCCCTCCTATGATCCGGCCTCCGGTCTTAAACCCAACCCCAGAGGCGCAAAATAACCCAAGTACCGTCCCAATATCCCATCCTGCCTTACAAAGTCTGATTTCCTCAATCGTAAGCCATGCCTTACAGACTGAAGGAAGAAGCCTAGTTCAGTCAATTTTAAATCCCAATGCAGACCAGTTCGCAGGAACTGATCAAGCCATTAACCATGACCAACAAACCAACATAGCGGAATTAGATAAAATTCCCGATGTTGTTCGAAGCCTAAGAGAATTCTCGGGGCAACCCGGAGAATTTAGCTCTTGGAGAAAGAGCGTAGAAAGGATATTGCGCATATATGAATCCATTAGGGGTTCGCCAAGGTATTTCGGCATCATTAACGTGATTCGAAACAAGATCGTTGGACATGCGGACCACATTCTTGAATCATACAATACCCCACTGAACTGGGATTGTATTGCTCGGTGCCTCACGCTGCATTACGCGGACAAGCGTGACTTAGGCACACTGGAGTATCAGTTGACATCATTGGTGCAAGGTAACCTTTCGGTACAAGAGTTCTACCAGAAGGTATATTCCCACCTTTCGCTTATTTTGAATAAAATTTCGTGTATGAGCGTTGGCGAGGAAGCCCTAAATTTATTAATGCATACCTATAGGGACAAGGCACTCGACACCTTCATACGAGGGTTAAGAGGAGACCTACCCAGGCTTCTCGGTATCCGTGAACCTGTAGATCTGCCCCAGGCATTACATTTATGCATGAAGCTCGAAAACCAAACCTATAGAGCTCAGTATGCGAATGCGAACAATCATAACAACAGAAGGACGCATCATTTACCACCTCCTATCCCACCAAAACGTCATCCTCAAGTGCAACATCCACCTCCGCAAAATAACCACCAGTTTTTCCCGCAGTTATTCCATAATCCTATGAGTTGGAATAATCAGTACCCAACCAACTATTCCCCGAGACCCCCAATGAATGTCAACCCCAGACCAACAGTTCCCCCAAGGCCTCAGCGACCTTTCGCGCCCTTTAATCCGCCGCAGAACCAGACCACTAGACCTCAACAAACGCCAATGGAGACATCCACTATCAGGACGAACAATGTAAATTACATGAACAGACCTCGGCAAAGGAACTGGCCACCCGCACCAAAAAGGCAATTTGCTGCAACATCAAATCAAGTTCATCCTCATAAGATGCAGAGGAATTTTCATCTGAACACTATTGACCCCGAACAATTCCCGTGTACATCTAATAATCCCAATCCTACTCAATATGAGCAGATGATTCAGGCAGAAGATAGTCAGTACGATCAAAGCTTTCAGGAATATTCAGAATCATTTCAACAGCAATGTGGAGATAGTCAGTACGACCAAAGTTTCCAGGAATATTCGGAATCACTCGAATGCGGAAACAATAACTTAGAAGAACTTCCTGAGTTCAATGATATTCATTTTTTAGATTAAACCGCTCCTCGCTTCCGTACTTTGAGTGCAAAACGAAGAGCGGAGAAGTTTTAAAAATTTTGATCGATACAGGATCAAATAAAAACTATATTCAGCCCAATCTTATTAAAAACCCCAAACCGAATGAAAAACCCTTTTATGCCAATTCCATGGGCGGTAACGTAGAAATAAGTCATCACACCTTTTTAAATCTATTTGGCCTCAATGATATCGAAATTAAATTTTTCCTCATGTGGGAATTAAAATCTTTCCATGCCATTTTGGGCAATGACACGTTAAAAGACCTTTCAGCTGTGATTCACACGAAAGACAACTATATGGTAATTAACAACAGCGTAAAAGTTAAAATAAAACAGTTGATTACGCAATCGGTCAATTCCATAAATATCCGAACTGATCACATGACAGCTGAACAAAAATCTCATATCCGATCCATTGCGAAACAATTCCCTAACCTATTCGATGACCCCGATAACAAATTAACTTGTGCTACTAATGTTAAGGCAGAAATAAGAACGAGTACAGATACCCCAGTCTACGCCAAATTCTACCCCTATCCTATGGCCCTCAAAGAAGAGGTTGAGAGCCAAATCGCAAAACTGTTAAAGGATGGTATAATCAGGCCTTCCAGGTCTCCCTACAATGCACCAGTGTGGATTGTACCAAAGAAGCTTGACGCTTCCGGAGAAAAAAAGTACAGGATAGTTGTCGACTATCGTAAGCTTAACGATGTCACTATTCCTGAGAAATATCCGATGGAGAATATTGAAAAACTTTTGTCCGAATTAGGTGAAAATAAATATTTTACAGTTGTTGATCTCAAAAGTGGATTTCACCAAATTCCGCTTAAAGATTCGGACATGGCGAAGACTGCCTTTTCAATCAACAACGCCAAATATGAATTCACCAGACTCTCTATGGGATTAAAGAATGCCCCTACAACTTTCCAGAAGTCATTAGATGATATTTTGCGTAAACACATTGGCAAACGCTGCCGCATTTACATCGATGACATAATAATTTATAGTAAGAGCGAAGAAGAACATTCTAAGGACATCCGCAAAGTCTTCGAAACTCTTAATGACGCGAATCTAAAAGTTCAGCTTGATAAATGTGAGTTTTTCAAGGAAAAGATAGAGTTCTTAGGTTTTATCGTATCGTCAAAGGGTATTACTACCAACCCAGAAAAGGTGAAGTCTATAGAAGCCTTCCCGGCTCCTCGAACTCTGAAGGATTTAAGATCTTTCCTCGGTCTGTCAGGGTATTATCGCCGTTTCATACGCGATTACGCCAAACTTGCTAAACCCCTGACATCCCTTTTAAGAGGGGAGGATGGACGTGTGTCCAAGAACATTTCTAGCAAAAAGCTAATACATCTTAACGATGCAGCGCAAGATGCTTTCCAAAAACTTAAAAGATCCCTTGTATCAGAAGATACCATTTTAGTCTATCCAGACTTTAAAAAACCCTTCGAGCTCACCACAGATGCGTCAAACTATGCACTGGGTGCTGTCCTGTCACAAGAGAACAAACCAATTACCTTCATCTCGAGGACCTTAACTAAAACGGAAGAAAATTACGCCGCCAATGAGAAGGAGATGCTGGCCATTATATAGGCTCTGAATTCTCTCAGAAATTACCTATACGGTTCGGCAAAGGTTCTCATTTACACTGACCATCAACCGTTGACCTATGCTCTAAGCAATAGGAACAACAATACAAAATTGAAAAGGTGGAAAGCCATGTTGGAAGATTACAACTATGAGCTTAAATACAAGCCAGGAAGAAGCAACGTAGTTGCCGACGCGCTTTCTAGACCACCTCAGAGCAGCCAAGTTAATTCACTGACTCCTACTATCCATAGCGATGAGAGCTCATCTCACGGTTTAATCTACAGGGTTGAATGTCCTATCAACGTGTTTAAAAATCAAATTCTTCTTCAAGTAGGTGCACCACCCTCTGAAAAATTTGAAATTGTATTTCCAACCTTCCATAGACATACCATCATTGAACCCAGCTACGATGAACCGAAACTCATCGAAATTCTTAGGAAACGTCTCAATCCAACCGTCACCAACTGTATTAAAACTCCTGAACGCATAATGGGAATGATTCAAACTATCTTCAGAGAACATTTTAGTTCATACCGCATACGCTTTACTCAGCTTATGGTTGAGGACGTAAAGAATGATCAGGATCAAGAAAATATAATCATTCAGACACATAATCGTGCCCATAGGAATGATAAAGAAAACAAGAGTCAGATATTAGAAAAATATTATTTTCCTGGAATGTCGAAGAAAGTCAAACGAATAGCTAAACTCTGCTCGATATGCAAGGAAAACAAATACGACCGACACCCCAGCAAAGTTGAGATTCAGGCCACGCCAATACCCAAATACCCAGGTCAGATTGTACACGTAGATATCTTCTCCACAGAAGGAAATTTAGTTCTCACTGCAATAGACAAATTTTCTAAACACGCTCGTACACAAATTATAAAGTCAAAGGCTGTTGAGGACATTAAACAACCTTTGAGAGACATCATCTTTGGTTATGGAGTACCAAACATTTTGGTTTTCGACAACGAGAAATCCTTTAACTCATCCGTTATCACCTTTATGGTTGAAAATGAACTTGGAATTCAGATATATACAACACCTCCCTATACAAGCAAATCTAATGGTCAAGTAGAGCGCTTTCACTCGACTATTGCTGAGATCATGCGATGTCTGAAACGTGAAAAGGTCTACCAGTCCTTTGCAGAACTTTTAGAAGCAGCTGTTAATGCTTACAATTTTTCAGTACATTCAGTTACACACAAAAGACCCGTTGACATATTCTTTGGTAGGAACATAGGAACAGATCCCACTCAAATTGAAGAAGCCCGATTGGAAACCATAAATAAATTGAAATTGAAACAGGAAGCCGACTTGACATACCACAACAAAAACAGACCTTCCACCAAAAATTATTCTGCAGGAGATATTATTTTCATTAAAGTTAACAAAAGATTAGGCTCCAAATTATCACCCAGGTATAAAAAAGAAACAGTAAAAGAGAACAAATCTACTACAGTAGTTACAGAGTCAGGGAAAATTGTGCACAAATCTAACATACGAAGTTAAAGAAAAAATTTCACCCTAACAGATTGTTAATCGGAACTGGCCAAGGAGATGTGAATATTCTTGACTATACCAACTCCCCGTTAATCGTCCTAAATGATGGCACTGCTAAAATTATGGAAGGCTCCTTAAAACTGATGCACATCATCGAAATAGCACCGTACGAGCAATTCATCGCAGAGGTCGATCCCGTTATCCAATCCCGAGTTCCTCGCTCCAGTCCCTTCTACCCACTCCTACAATTCGAAACCAAGCAAATAAGGAATTATATTCAAAACTTAGAGATTATCCGTGTAAAACGATCATTAAATTTCATCGGGTCAGCCTGGAAATGGATCGCAGGCAATCCCGACCATGAAGACTTTGAAATAGTAAAAAATAAAATTAATAACGTAATTGATAACGGCAATAGTCAAATAATTATAAATAAACAGTATGAAGAAAGAATAAACGCGCTCACCAATGTAACCAACGAAATATTAAATACCATAAAGAAAGATGGCATACTTCAATACGAAATAAATGTAACCCTATTATATAAGTTAAAATTGATAAAAGAAGAATTAAGTAACGTAATATATGCTATTGAACTGGCTAAAGCCAATATTGTTAATTCAAATATTCTTGCTAAAAACGAATTAGATTTAGTATTAGATACTTTAAGTAAAGATGTAATACCATATTCAAATATAGAACAAGCACTCAAATTTGCAGACATAAAGATCGCATCAAATTCAAAAAGTTTAATTTACATAATCGATATTCCAAAAACGAAATCCGAATTATATGAGAAACTATTATTAGTACCAATAAAAAGGAATAATGGGATTATCCACAAAATTGAATTTAAAAATGTGTTAAGGAAAAATAAATCATTGTACGGAATTAAAAATAGTTGTAAGCTAATTAATGAACTGTCCTTATGTAAATTCTCGAATGTAATAGATATAAGTAAAGATAATTGCACAGTAAATTTGTTAGAAAATAAGAATGCATCATGCAATGCGACGAACAGCCAGCACATTCCCCAAATCGAAGAAGTAGCATCAGGAATCGTCGTTCTTAACCAATTCAACGGAACCATAGTAGTTCGAAATGGAAGCCAGTCATTACAAGGGACATTCGTCATCAAGTTCACCAACGAAAGTATCATGATAAACAACCAACGGTACGTTTCCAAGGAGATCCTAAGAATGCAAGTTCTACCTCCAATGCTCCACCCAACATACGATAGTCCAGCAGTCGAAGAAATCCTCTCTTTGGAACTAATGAAAGAGCTTCATACGAGAAACACCAAACACATCGAGAGGATTCAAGCTGAGAAGAAGATGCACCAAATGGTAACATATGGGACCTTCACAGTACTCTTCCTGGCGTTAGCAGTTATTGGATACAACAGAAGAGCCAGAGGCAACCCCGTCACTTCATCACCGACGCCACCAATACTTGCATTGACAACGCAACCTGAAATCATTCATCCAGCATCTTCTCAAAGGTATCCTAGCATTTACAACATTCCATTTATATGAAGTTGCGAGGACGCATCAGTCTCAGAAGGGAGGAGTTAACGACACCTGATATAAAACAACGTTCCCGTGGGAAGGCATAACACAACATCCGTTTTGCCGACTCAGCGTCTGGTTCCACCACGAGCGTAATTCCCAGTAATGCACCTGTCGGTCGTTACCCGAGCTGATGCAATATGTGGGAACACGAATGGGCTGATGCAATAGGTTAAGCATAGGTTAGATTATTATAAAATTTGTTAAGTAGAATTAGTCTTAAGAAGAGATTCAAATAAAGAGGTTCGCCTCAGTTTTTTTTATTATTAAAGCGTAGTCTTTAATTTATTAATTTGTACAAATATTGTGCGACGCGAAACCATTCTCGTCACTTGGAAGTAGACATTATTATGAGGGTAGATGTGCTTATAAAGTCCACAAAATAAATTGTTTTTTCTTTTTACAAGTGCGTTTTTTATTTATTCTTGTTTAAGTTATTGAACATTTGGTCCGATCGAGACGGATAGTAATCAGTGCGGAGTGCGGGATTACCAATAAAAGCAAATAGTGCAAAATTATTTCAGTGCAAAAAAATTACAATTGAGCCAGTGCGCGCATCTTATTTTTGTGCATTGCGCGCGGTAAGGCAAAAAAAAGACTCTCATGCAAGGGGCAGTGCGTAGCTAAAGCTATTGTGCCAGGCGCTCGATTCTGTGCGTGTTCGCAGCTATTTCTGAAGAGGTGACCTGAATTGCTACAGACCGTACGGTCTTTCGGCAGAGCGAGATCCAAGACAACAACGTTAGGTCTACAACAAGGTGCGTTCAAAGTGCGAGAGTTACATGTTGCTGACCTCATCATACCATATATCAACACAAAGTACATTTTATTCTAAATTATGAATTTAGCTTCCCACGAACTTATACTTTTGCTTACCTTAAAATTCTTAGAAATATTATTTGCAACCTTGCACTTGATACCTGTACCTTAAATTCTAAGAAATAACTAGAACAGAAAGAAAATGTATAAATAGTAAATGTAAAGAGAAAAACATGGTCATTCATTTGGTTGCTGTCAAAATAAAACTTATTTTTTATAACACCAAGCTGCTTCTAAACTTATTTCGAGCGATGGGTGATTTGGCGCAACGAGTCGTTTTCCGATCAACCCTTATTCGGATTCCTAAATTCATAGCCGCGGAGGAATTCGAAAGGGCGGACGAGGCATTGCTTCAAACCAAACTGGAGGCAGCCGAGAGGGCTTACGAGAGGGTCGAGAAAGCAGCGAACTCGGAAGAATCGGAGGCGCATGGAGAGTATTTGGCAGCAGCCGAGAACAACTATCACACGGCAGTGGCGAGATTGCGAACGCGCATTGCAGAGGTGGGGCGTCGAGATGTGGCTAGAGCAGCTGCGGAGAGCGTTTCAAACCCGCAGCCGAGCATAATTCAAGTGCAAGTTTTTACTGTAAAAAGCTGGGGCATTGGAAAAGAAAAATTCCAAAATCAACACAAAGGTGTTCAGCAGTACCAGAGCGAGATGAAAAATCAGAAAGATGCATTCATCTCCACTCCTTTGGTTTGCGACAAAGAAAACCGCAATGACAGTTGGATACTGGACTCTGGTGCATCGAACGATATGACGTTTGATAAAAGTTTATTCATTTCGTACAGTAATTTGGATGAACCATAAAGTGTTCGAGTGGGGAATGGAGCATTAATTTCTGCTATCTGCCACAATTCTGTGTGGCAAAAGAAATATTTAAAGGACGTGCTATATGTGCCGGGCTTAAATTTTAATTTGTTTTCTTCAAACTCCACCTTGGATAAAGGTTTTTCTTTAGTATCAGACAATGTGAATTGTGAACTGCGTAACGGGAAAAATATTGTGGCAGTAGGCGTCCGTCAGAAATCGTTGTTTTATATGACAGAAAAAACCCTTTCAGCTAATGTGGTGACCAAACTGGACACATTGAAGTTGTGGCATGAGCGATTAGCCCATCAAAATAAAGCGGTAGTGTCAAAATTTTTATTGAAAGAAAACATTTTGTTTGACGATTCAAAAGAGTTTTTTTTTGTGAAGCTTGCGTCTTTGGCAAGCAGTCAAAATTAAAATATCCTCTAAGCGAAAGCAGGGCACAACAACCTGGTGAATTGGTCCATGTGGATTTGTGTTGCCCCATGCAACAAGTTTCCCTATCCAATTCCAAATACTTCCTATTGTTTAAGGACGATTTCTCAAGTTATCGTGTGGTTTGAAGACCAAGGATGAAGTCTCTGAATGTTTAAAACAATATATCACGAAATTAGAGACGGAGACTGGATCAAAATTAAAAACAATAAGAAGTGACAATGGTACGAAGTTTCTAAATGAAGATTTCAAGTGCATAATGAAAAAACACCGTATTTCTCATCAAACTACAGTTCCATATTGCGCGCAACAAAACGGCAGGGCGGAGAGGGAGATGAGGACTCTGGTAGAAGCCGGTAGAACGATGCTGCATGCAAAAAACTTGCCCTTGAGGCTGTGGGCCGAGGCAGTCAACACTTCAGCTTTCGTAATCAACCGGACGTGCCTCAATGCGAACAGCAAGTCACTGTACACTCTGTGGACAGGCAAGGATTTGAAATCGGATTGTGCAAATTGGAAGATTTTTGGATCAGACTGCTACATTCATGTTCCTGATCAAAAGAGGCAGAAATGGGATGTGAAATCGGAAAAAGGGATATTTTTCGGGTACGTGGATGGCGTTAAGGGCTACAGGGTCTGGATTCCTGGGACAAATAACATAAAATCAAGGTTAGTCGTGATATAATTTTTAGAGTTTCAAATTCAGGTGACGATACTAAAGAGCCGATTGAAAACGATGTTACTCTTCAACTTTCTGATGATCAAAATGATGAGCAACCTACCTTTGTTTAAGATGCGGGTGAAGATGATAATTTTCAATCTGCGGATGAGCAAGAGGAGGCAAATGTTCCTGAAGTGCCAATCAAGCATCGCTTGCGAAATGCATCAAGAATTGCAGACAGTTCCATTTCATATATGCTAGCGTGCTGCGCTTTTGTTGCTGAGGTTTCAGAGCCAACCAGTCTCCATGAAGCGCTAACTTCGAAGGACTCGAAAGAGCGGGAGGCGGCAATGAAGGAAGAAATGGATGCACTTAAGAAAAATGAAACATGGGAACTCGTTCAACCGCCAGATGGACGTAAAATAATTGACAACAAATGGGTTTCCAAAATAAAAAGTTCCAATGCCAACGAGCCATCACGGTTTAAAGCCAGACTTGTAATAAGAGGTTTTTCACAAACAAAAGGAGTCGATTACGAAGAAACCTTCAGTCCAGTGGCCAGGTTCAGTTCCGTTAGAGCAATTCTTCGATTCTACTACGGAAATACAAAATGAAACAATTTGACGTTACAACTGCTTTTCTGAACGGGTATCTCAAAGAGCAAATCTTCATGAAACAGCCAGACGGGTTCAACGATGGAACACGACGGGTGTGTCGTCTTCGCAAGAGCCTGTATTGCCTCAAGCAGGCATCCCGATGTTGGAATGAAAGGTTAAGTTCGTTTCTCGAGTCATTCCAACTGAAAGCATCTGATGCTGATCTGTGTGTCTTCGTTGGAAAGGAAATAATCCTGGCTATTTACATTGATGATGGTATTGTCGCAGCAGATAGTGATGACAAAATTGTAGCACTTTTAAACCATCTGAAAAAAGGATTTGCGCTCAAGGTTTTTGAGGCCAAGTACTTCCTGGGACTGGAGATTCAACAAAAAACTGGTGGTTCTAGAATTCCTCACAGAAGTGCAGACCAATCCGACGTTGGCGAACGTAACGAAAATGCGTGAGCTGAGGCTAACCTTAGAGGGTGCTCCGGCGAGGCTAATCAGCAGATGGCAGACCACGGAGGCGAATTACGAGGCAGCCTAGTCCAAGCTGAACGAAGTGTTCGAAAACAAGCAGAACATTGTGGACGCACATTTGAACGCCATGCATGCAATCCCCAAGGTAAGTCTAGCATCATCCGGAGCTCAAGGGATTCACGACCTGGTGAATGACGCGAACGTTCATCTAAGTTCATTACGAGCCCTATCTCTCGACATCACATCGTGGGACCGATTTATCGTCAATATGCTCAGGACGGTACTAGATGGTGCAACGAACCACGCATGCAGATGACTACAGACGATGTGCGTAAAATTAAAGAGTTTCTACAATTTCTGGAGCGACGAGCGAGTGCACAAGAATCGGCCTTTTACGATCAACATGAAAGATCCGAACACGTAGCAAAAGCGGCCGAGCAAAGGAAAGAGAAGAGCAACGCCAGCGCAGTTGGAAGAAATAGGGCAGTGGCATTACTTAAGTGTCCATTATGTAAGTCACACCACCCGCTATACCAATGTGGAGATTTCTTGGCTATTTCGATCCAGGGCAGGAACGACAAGGTCCGGAGCTGGCAACTATGTGCCAATTGTCTAAGGAGCGGACACGCGTTACATGATGACCTTCCGGAGCTTGCCGCAGGTGCGACAAGAAGCACAACAGCGTGATTTGTCCAGAGCAATCCAGAGCGCCATCTAGTTTGGCAGTGAGCCACCAGAGCTGCAAGCATTTAGTCACGCCACACATGCGCAACGTGCTGACAACGTGAAGACCAGCGAGACGCCTGTACACATGGAGCGAGCGAGTAAAGAAGTCGGAAGCGCATTATTGGCAACCGCCCTCGTTAAAATCAGAGCTGGAGACGGACCTACCATTGAAGCACGGGCACTGCTGGACAGCGGCAGCCAGGTCAATCTCATCACCGGACAGTGCGTCCAGAGGATGTGCATAAGAACGAGTAAACGTGATCTCCTAGTGCACGGAATCGGCTCCAAAGCCAACGTGAGGCTAAATACTCGACATATAAACAAACAAAAACGTGTACTAAAAATGTTAAATTAAACACAACTTATTAGAACATATGAATAAATTATATCATGCAATAAATAGCATAACCGAAACGTCAGTTGTATAAATAGGAAAAAAACTCAATTTTATAACGTTGCAAAAGGCGGTTGTTTTATTTTACAACCTCATCACCGGACAGTGCGTCCAGAGGATGTGCATAAGAACGCGTAAACCTGATCTCCTAGTGCACGGAATCGGTTCCAAAGCCAACGTGAGGCTTACGGGAATGGTAGAAGTGTACATTCTATCCGAAGCTGATCCGACGTTTGAGCTGCGAGATGTGCGTAATCCCTAGAATAACCTCGCGCCTTCCTGGGAGAATCTTATCGCAGGAGCGGATTGCGGATTTGCGCGAGCTAACCCTAGCAGATCTAACGTTTAACAAGCCTGGTAAGGTAGAGCTGCTACTTTTCGCGCAAGTATGGGCAGAGATCATCAAGAGCGACATCAAGAGGTACGATTCCGGACTCACAGCGCAAGACACGCATCTGGGCTGGATAGTGTTTGGGCAGCCGTAGCCAAGCCAATGTATTTTTTCCGCCAAATTCTTGTACATATAAAAGCAAAATTATAAAAAGAAAGGTACACTCGATAACGTACAGTCAAAATATACAGATCATTCATTATAGCGATTAAAGGTTCAGTGTTTAATTTTTTTTTTCTTAGCAAATCGAATAGTAAAAAAAAGGAGGTTGAATTTTATATTCAAGAATTCCGTGTATGCTGAACAAGGTCTTATAATAAAATATTTATTTTTAATTCTGCTTCAACGTCGTCCAGCTTCGAAAAACACTTAGTTCATCCGAAGCCGATACAGAAGTCGGAAAATAGGGCACAGGACGTTGAAAAACTGATAATGTCAATATCATCCGCGGCCTGGAAAGGCTTTCACAAAAATAAGGAAGAGTTGAAACTACAAAAAGCTGCTGAGATACAAGAAAATAAACTGCAGCGGCTAAGAAAAAAGGAACAAAAATCCAATAAAAGGAAACCAGTAATTCGAAAGAAAATCATTCCTCGCTGTTCAACCTGTGACGAGGATGTTCTGACAGACGTCGAGGATGACGATCTGAAAAACATTGGTTGCGATCTTTACGAAAAGTGGTTTCATCTGAAATACACACCACTTTCGGCCATGTCCTTCGACGAAGCAGAAAAGGAGGCCGAAGTCAGGCACATCGCTGGCCGAAATTAGGATGCGAGTGACCGGACACTGGCAAATGTTTACTTTTTTATCCAAGTCTGATTTAATTAATATTTTAAATAAAAATGTTAGGTTTTTAGTATGCCAATCGAATCATAATTTTATAACGAATAATATAAAACAGAAATTGGTCCAAAAGGTTCAAAATCCCCGTTTTTATGAGACATTTTCTGTGAACATTTCGTTAAGGGGCCGACCACTGGCGACTGTACCCTACCTCTCTATTCGTTACTCGTGGATCCACTCTTGTAGAGCGAACGGAGCAACGGGGATATACCTATCCATTCGCTGCTCATGAAGTGGGCGTTGCCTTCCATATACACATTTATTTAAATGAACTCACATGCTATAGTCCGTTTCAAATCACCGTGCAATTTCTTGCGCATGTGCTCTCTCTTTCAGTCTATTTCAGAAATCCTGGAAGTGATCCAGACGAAATTCGAGTGTAACCATACTTTGATGTTGATTGCACTGAGTCTCAGAGCGTACTGAGCCGGTATTGACCGATGCAAAACCAAAGTGCACAAGTTATGCAAAATGCATGCACTTACAATAAGCTTCTTTACTGAACTAAGGTTTCGTTGTTCAGTAAATTTATTTAACCTCCTAAACCTTCCTTTCAGTAACCCGAAAGCATTTTCGACTACCATTCTTGTAGATGAGTGCAAATAGTTGAATATCGTTTGCTAATCTATAAGTCGGCCGTAGTCTTTAAAAGGTGGAACAAGCCACTTTGTAGAAGCATATGCGCAATCACCCAAGAGAAAAGTATTTAACGGAAACAATTAAGTGTAATTGGTTTGCACTGCCCTATACAAATTTATTTTAAAAAAGGTTACGAAGCGGCAGCCCCACACTTTAAAACTCTATAGAGTATAACTTAAGGCTACGGAGTGGCACACAGCGTTTAGCAGCGATTATTAAAACGTTTAAAGCTATATAGGTAACAATACTTTAATCTGTCTAAGTGATAGTAATGTAGACTTTAGTATCTAGCGAAAATGTCTAGATACAATTTCAAGAACCGCGGGGGGCGTCAAGAGCGACCCAATAAAAAAAAAAAAGATTGGTGTGAGAGTGAAAACAATGAATACTCTAACCAAAACAATAGTTTTGAAGAAACCCGACCACAACAACCGCGTCGCCAATCATATCGTAGAGGTGGAATGAGGAAAGAGGTATTAGACTAAAGGCGATAAAAATTGTGAAATACAGCAGAGGTCGGAAATCGGAACCCATTTTGTAAGTTTATGACGAGAAAAAGCGAACGTATAGCGTCACGAACGACTGCAAAAGTTTAAAATAACGAGAGCCTATTCCTGAAATCAAAATACCTGAAAACACGTCAAATATATCACAAACGGCAAATTCTGTTGCCTCGACGAGCACGGCAACATTAACGGCGCTATCGGAAGAACAACTACAACGAATAATGTGACCGCTGTTCACATAAGAGAAACCACGGAACGTTTAGTACATGTAGATTCAGAGAATATCACAAATGCTAGCGCACTGATTGGTATCCCAATTTTATTAGAAGGTTTTGCAGCAACTTGGTGGCAAGGAATAAAAATGGAAGCCAAGAGTTTTGAAAATGCGGTAAGACTTCTTCCCGCAGCATTCGCACCAACTTTTGAATCAGGAAAGACTTTTGAAGTGTTCGGCTGTGTTTTTAATTTTCTCCTGAGTTGTGATTCAATTTCTTGCGAAAACGTATTTATTTATCAATAAATTCGAAATAAACCACAAGGTATCAAAGACAGTGACTTTTTAAACCTTTTCTTAATAAAATAAATTCATAAGCCCTTTGTGAAAACAGTGAAAGTATAATTTATTTTTGCTTTATAACTCAAACAGTAATTTCCTTCCCTTTTACAAATTTTATTTCCCGCTAAACTATACACCCACACCACTATTCCCATATGTATAATATGGATACGTGCAATGAGTGCTTCTCTGACCTCCCCGCCGATGGAGACTTTGTAACATGTTATAGATGTGAAAGGAAAATGCATTATGGATGTACCACCATTTCCGAAAAATCTTACCGAAAAATGAATATTGCCCGAAAGGAGGAATGGAGATGTTCCACCTGTAGAAAAGAACTTGCAGCGCTCTCCGCACCCAGGACCCCTGCTGAATTAGCATCAGTTCAGCCTATATCCAAGCGAATGAGAAGTGTAAGTTCTCCAGAAGCACTCCCGCAACAAACTCCAATACCAACACCATTCACTAAATCAGCAACAGACAGTAATAATCATGAAATAATATTAAATGAAATGCGCAAGATGAGAAAAGAGATGACAGATATAAACACAAGTTGTGAATTTATGGCGAACAAATACGAAGACATAAAGCAACACATGACATTAAGCAATGTAACACTACAAAAACTTACAAACGAAATAAAAGAGCTCAAAGAGAGCAACCAGAAAAAAGATCAACAAATACATGCAATGGAAACCAAAATCAATACTCTCGAACAACAATTACTAAAAAACAACATTGAAATAAAAAACATTCCGCAGACACAAAATGAAAACTTAATGGATATTGTCCAAGCACTAGGAAAAACAATAGATCACGATATACTAAATTCAGACATCACTGACGTTTACAGAACGAACATAAAAAATCCAAATAAAACAACAATAATAGTTTCGTTTGCAAGTCACGCGTGCAAAACAAATGTAATTAAAAAGGCAAGAGCCATCCGTAATATTCCCCTTAAGAGAATTAGAGAAAATATTTCTAATGGCTCTGCTTCAAGTGTAACTCCCGAAACTGATGCAATCATATATGTCAACAATCAGCTCACACCTACCAATAAACACCTTCTCTGGCTAGCAAAAAACAGAGCCAGAGAGTGCAATTGGAGATTTGTGTGGGAGTCGACCGGTAAGGTACTTGCGAAAAAAAACGAAAACGGCGAGACCATACACATCGGGTCTTGCAACGATGTAAACAAAATGAACAACTAAGCATTGTTGTTGTACGTAATTCTAATTGAGAGATTCGAAATAGAAGAAAATAAAATGGAAAACACATGCAGTGAAGCTGATGTCGACTTTGACTTTAGGGTAATACATGGTGTTGGCGGCATCGAAAAAAAATATTTGGAAAAAATGAATTTTTGTTGCGTAAGTTTTAATATAAGATCCATTACAAAAAATTGGGATATCTTTTTAGCAGAAATTGAAAATGTGCTTTCTTACATCGATATATTAGTACTGAATGAAATTAATATACCGAAGAAAAAAAATGACTTTTATCGCATTGACGGCTTTAATACTGAATTTATAAACCGTGACGCGACGAAAGGTGGAGGAGTTGCAATATATATAAAAGGTAATATTTCTTACACAATAATACCAGCGAATCCAATCAACTACGAGGGCATGCACCTGGAAATCAATCATCAAGGTGGTCAAAAGCATATACATGCAATATACAGGCGACCTAGCTCTAGTGTTGGAAGGTTCATTGACGAATTAGATGAAATTATAAAAGAAAGAAAAGAAAACATTGTACTAGGGGATGTCAATATTAATATCATAGATGAGAATAACTCACTTGTTCTTAAATACATGGAGATGATGGCGTCGAAAGGGTTGATAAGTGTTATTAAACAACCGACACGTGTTGACATATCAAATAATACGGCGACGTTAATTGATCATATATATGTTAGCATTACCAAGCTCAACATATTCTCTGCAATTATTGTAACCGATCTATCTGATCATTACGTCGTCTTATATGCTACAGAAGACTTGGATAGAACAGAAACCTCTCGGGAAACGGAAGTTAAACACATTAATCAGCAGAAAGTTAATGAGCTTATAGAGCAAACAGACTGGCAACATCTAATCCAAGAAAATGACGTCGAGGTACTATACAACAATTTTGTACGAGAAATGAATAAAATATACGCTGAAGCATTCAAAACGACCACAACAAAAAGAACACGTAAACATAAGCCATGGATCACGCCAGAAATAATACCAATGTGCATACAAAGGGATGAGCTATATAGGAGGTGGAAAAACAGCCCCAGATGCAAGACTTTTGAGGGTGAATACAAGAAATTTCGAAACACAGTTAACAAGAATATTCAATTAATAAAAGCCAATTTTTACAAACGAAAATTCATAAATGCTAATAACGACCCGAGGAAAACGTGGAGAATTGTGAATGAACTGCTTGGAAGAAAGAGATGTTCAGTAGACGAAATTATAAAAATCAATTTTCCAAAGGCGTCTGAATCCGAAGGCTTAAAAGACATTGTTGAGGACTTCGCGGAGCTGTTTTCGAATCAAGCAGCGAACATTATGCATATGTGTGACACCAAAACCTTAAACCATGACAACCGGCAACTTCAACAAAGTATCTACTTAGAAGAAGCAACGGAACCTGAAGTTTACGAGATATTGTGTCAACTAAGTAGCACAAAAGGTCCTGGAGCAGACAACATAAGACCAGTCGATCTCAAAGTTAATGCCATGAGTCTCACCCCTATAATCACGAAGATTATAAACCTTAGTTTGTGTCAGTCATGTGTACCTAAGCTCATGAAAACGTCTATAATTCGTCCAATATACAAGGGAGGAATAAAACAAGACACGGCAAATTATAGGCCAATTTCAATTCTGCCAGCGGTTGAAAAATGTTTGGAAGAGATAGTCGTTAAACGTGTAAATTGTTTTATGTTGAAGTATAGAGTGATTCACCCAAACCAGTTTGGATTTCAAAAATACAAGAGCACCCAATTGCTACTGGGAGAGTTTACCAATGTGGTTAATGCAGGGCTAAATAAAAATCATCACGTACTTGTTCTTTTTATAGACTTCAGCAAAGCCTTCGATACCTTGACACCCGAAAAACTCATGGAAAGTGTCAACAAATTGGGATTAAGAGGATTGCTGGCAAGCTGGCTCAAAAGCTATCTGACTGATAGAGTAATCCAAGTCAAGGTATCTGACACATTAAGTCTAAAAAAATCTAGCAAATACGGTGTACCACAAGGTTCCAAATTGGGGCCCATTTTATTCATTCTGTTCACAAATGAACTGTTAAGGACATTTAAGAAATCGATTGCCTATGCTTATGCTGATGATATTGCAATCGTTGTAAGACACAAGGACTTGCATTTAGCCATGAAGATATTGCAAGATGAATTTGACGCTGTATCTGAATGGTGTCATGATAACGGTCTGGTGATAAACGCAGACAAAACCAAGGTGATGCACATTAGGACCCCTTCTAAGTCAACCGAAGCTATAGAAATTGTTCATCGTAATGATCACTGTCCATTACTAAGAAGCAGCAACACAATTGAGGTAGTCAAAGCCATCAAATATCTTGGAGTTACCATCGACGAGCATTTTCTGTGGCGTGAACACATCAACATCCTGCGTCTTCAACTTAAGAGCACGATATTTGCAATGGTGCATCTTAAGCGTTACTCTCATATGGAGGTACAAAAGCAAGTGTACTACTCGATGGCAGAGTCACGCATTAGATACGGAATTATGGCCTGGGGAAACGCAGCGAAATCTCATCTGGATAAGATATCTAAATTACAACATCGTCTTGTCAAAATAATTAGACCTATTAATTCAACTTTTAAAGTTTTAGATGTAAAGGCACTTTTCCAGATGACAACATTGCTTACCTATATGAACGACCAACGGTTTCTCCGTCCCATAAACCACCCACAAAACACCCGAAGACGAGCCCAAGGGATGCTAGAAGTTCCGGAAGCTTACAATACGCATGGTGATAGAGAACTGCGATGCACCGTTCCTAATTTAGTTAATTCGCTACCACAATTTCTAAAAGTGATTCCGAATTTTAAAAAAAGAAAAAAAGAGTTAAAAAAGCATTTAATTGAACTTTATTTTGTGAAGTAGACCGTTAAAGAAGACTTTAACGGCACTATATTGAATGTAACCTAATTGTAAACAAACTTTTTTCAATTTAAATCATTTCAAAAGTTAATTTAGTCAATTTATGTCCAACCACCTGCAGATAAGCACTCTGCTTTGCAGGTAATACATGTAAATGAAAACTTCTTTTGTGCAAATAAAATCCATTGAATTGAAAAAAAATTGAACTAAACCATTAGGGCGTTGTTGCAGCAGTTTCATATTATTATTATCAATATTGTTATTATATTATTTGAAATTTAAAATAATAAACTGAGCAAATACTCGACATGTAAACAAACAAAAACGTGTACTAAAAATGTTAAAGTAAACACAACTTATTAGAACATATGAATTAATTATATCATGCAATAAATAGCATAACCGAAACGTCAGTTGTATAAATAGGGAAATGTTCAGGAATAAAAAAACTCAATTTTATAACGTTGCAAAAGGCGGTTGTTTTATTTTACCCAGTTTATACAGTATTTCCCAATGACAGTATTTTTTCACACAGTTTTGAAACAGTTTATTTCATTTAAAGCTAAATTTAACTTTTACCGAATTAACGGCTTACAGGCGTATCTAAGCTGAATTGTTTGAGGAAAAACAGCGAACAAATGAAACAATGGAACAATGGATCAATTCGTGTGCAGGAAACGATCATTGTTTTCACAATTATGAGATTAGATATCTGAATCCATAATGCTTAATATGGTTTATAGACAAGTTCTTCCTAAAATAAAAGAAAAAGTCATGAGGAATTCCCCTCGATAAAAGCTTAATACGAATTCTAAAATTATATGTTACAGGTGCGGAAACCATGGTCAGGTGGCCAACTAAAATACAATATATGTCTATTGTACATTGTACGCTTTATCGAAGGGGAGGTCACGTGGCTTCGGTCTGCATTAAAGCTGCAAATATACTGGAGATAGATGTCAATGGCGAAAAGGACTGGGAAGACAACAAACATGACGACATGTATGAAATTAATGCGCTACATCTGGTCGAGGAAGGAAGAGAAGTGCATGCAGTGTATTTAACGAGCACCCATTGTAAGACCTTATGTGATTCACTACCATACAACTTTTTTAAAATGTGGATGCGACCTTGCAATACAACCTTAAAATTTTCACATTCCTTTAACTGTGTGTTCGACGAGAGACTGATTTGTCGGCTAGATTCCTGCGCCGAACCTGTATGTACCAGAAAATACGCAAGAAAAGCTTATAAGTGTAAGCATAATATTAAGAGAAAAAATTTAAGAGCTCCCGGTGGTAGGTTTTCTTAATGTAACACTGTTTTTATTCATTCAGTCCTCAGCGCTCGTAAGAGACGGGGTAAATATTTTTTATCACTGTACCGTTGAGTTTTTATTACTAAAGGCGCTAAGTAAAGTAAGTAAATCTCTACATAACGTTTTAAAATATCAGAAGTGGGATAAAGATCCACACCATCGCGAAAAAATAATAATAAACCCCAAACGATACGCGTGAGTTAAGTTAAGATGTAAGAAAAATATATGTACACACTAAGATTAGGAAAATAAATAATTCATGCATATTGACATTCAGATTAGAATATATGGACATGCCTATGTCAATACTCAGATTAGAATATAAGTACCAATAGAGATAAAACGAAATGTTACTTATAAGTAGACTGTTAAGAAAGTAGTATAAAAACAGAATAGAGTTAAGAACAAGTGCCCAATAGATAGTCAGATGTGTAGCCGAGAAGAATACAAAATTATAAAAGTAAATTGTATTTTTTTATTCAAAATTGTGCAGTGAATCTGTATGTGAATCGTACAGTGACTAGTTATTCAAATAACTAAACACTACCATCAAAGACTAGAACATTATTCCAATTAACCACAACAGGTTAATTAATTCGTGCTTAAAACGGTAATTTCACGAATGTCTACTGTTGAGTACATACACACCCACACGCTAGATCTACAATGGATAGAGATATTGAAGGATATAAGATCTAAACTGCTACGCAGTTGAAGTCATGGTTGGAACACTTAAAGCAAAAGACAACGGGAAATAGGAGTGAGTTAGTTTTGCGGTTACTATCTATACCGGAGAAAGAGCGTGGAGAATTTCCGTTCTCAGAGAAACACTCTAAGCAGAAACAATTGACAGACGACGACGATAATAAATCTGATGAAGAGTGCATGTATGCAGGTGATGATCAGCGCTGCCACCCTACTCCTATAGCAGTAGATCTATTGCGTTTTGGCCCAAACGAAAATATACTGCGTAGCAAAACCAATCTACTCCTCCTTTTTGGAATTTTAAACAAAATTTGTCTTCTGCACAACTTGACGAATCTTTTATTCAAAGTAAACTCTAAACGCAGCTATCCAGATTCACATTCGTTTTTACTCTGAATGCATCCATCGAGAAATTCAAACTACATTCGCTATCGGCTATCGGTTCAAGGACATCAAGCTGATGTACAATTGTGTTTTTTTTATCGAATTGTTTGTTTTTTTAATTTGTTGTGGTTATTTTTTTTTTTGGAAATGGACAATTACAGATCTGCAAAGCCAAGGTTTTATTGTGGTTTAAATGTGTTTTCTGATAAGTACAATAACTTATATATTTTTTATTGGTAGCATCACCAGCAAGTTGCAAACGCAAATAACAAATGAAATCAATATAAATGAGAACACCCAAATTATAGAATCTGGGCCAAGCAAAAGATTGGTGTAAGTCATTTTCGTTATGTTTGTAATGATTACTACTATGAAGACTGTTGAAAATGCCACGTCACGCTACTGAAATACCATTTATTTCTTTGTTTTCAAAAGGAATCATGATTCGGAATCATCCTCAAGTGATGATGGACCAACAACAAGTGCATCGACACAAAAAGAGTACAAACAGAAATACAAAACTTCATGGGACATTGAGTATTCCTGGCTGCAGTGCGTCAATGGTAGTCGCTTCTGCTAGATTTGCTTCATGCCCCTTGAAAATAATAAAAAAAATCTAAGCGGACATCATAACTCTCAGAGGCATATAACAAAAGCTAAGAATGGTAATGAAATGATGTCCATACCTAATTTCTTTTAACAAGCAAGTGTTCGCGATTCTGAATGCTCAAAAATAAAAGCGGAACTTATTTGTTTAATGTTCTGTATAAAGCGCAATTTGTCGATTGCAAATATGGATTTCCTTCCTTCCTCGATTTGCACTGTTTGTCCAGATTTGTCCATTGCTAGATCTATCAAATGCAGACGGACCAAAGCAACTTCCATCATCAATAACATAACTGGACCATTTTCCAAGTCATTAATCAGTGCACAATTGAGGAATACTAAGTCTTCTATTATAATTGATGAGACGACGGAAGTCTCCTCTAAGAGGTGTTTGGTTATCGTAACTCGATTTTTTAATAATGTGACAAGCAAAATAATTGACCATTTCTTTGGATTAGTAGAGCTCCATCTGTCAGATTCGCAAGAAATATTTTCAAATCTAAAATTAATTTTTGAAGAAAAAAATATTCCGCTTACCAATATTATCGGATGCGTCTGTTAAGTCCGGTAATATTGGGGGCGTGAAAGCAAAGTTTCAACAGCAAATAAGGATATATTCTTTCTTGGATGTACGTGTCATTCTTTACATCTGTGTGCCTCTGCAGCATCTAGAAAATTGCCAGAATACGTAGAAAAGATAGTCAAAGCTATATACAACTATTTTGTTCACAGTCCCAAACGCATTGGTACATATTAAGAATTTCAGGAATATTTTGATGTTAAAAGCAACAGTATCTTAGGTCTATCTTCCACTCGTTGGCTTTCGATGGAAAGTGTAATAAATCGTCTTTTGCAACAGTGACAGCCCTTGCAATTTTATTTTAATTTACAATCTTTCGAAAATCAAAGTTCAACAACAGAAATAACTACTATAGTTTTCTAATGAAGTCGCAGAGTAAGCTTTATCTTCTTTTTCTTTCCTACATTCTAAATTTAATAAACAACACCAATACACTTCTTCAAAGTGAATTTACAAAAATTCATTTACTTGATTGTAACAGAACGACCACCGATTAATAAACCAAACGAACAGAACCTGAAAGAAGCGTCACCTATGTTCCAAGATCAGAAAAAGAATTGTCCAACTACAGCGTACTTCAGTTTGCACTTCTGGTGAATCGCGCCTTAAACCGCATTTTTGTCTTCATCATTGTCTTCATCAAACTAGAATTCAAGCGGACCAGAGCTGCAAACTGCGGTAAGCAATTTAATATATATGATTATTATTAATATTATGGCCGTTTTTTTTTGACGACATTGATCAAGTAATGAGAGATTTGTACCTTGGAACACTTGAAAATTTTATGAACCTTAATGCAAATAACGTAAATGTTGATATTGAAGATTCTTCCCTTTATCTGCCATTTTCCGACATGTACTTTGGCGTTCAGTTTCAACAATATCTAGACTCACAAGATTTTGATGCGGAAGATGTAATCGAGCTTAAAGCTTTATTATATTCCTATATATAAGGAGCTATGTAAACAAATAAAAAAGTGGTTCGACTTCAACAATAAAAAAATTTCAATTACTTAAATATTTAGATGTGAGCCAAATAGTAGATGGCACTTTGCTGTCAATTTAATTTTACCAATTTTGGATGAGTTTCCGTTTTCAAGCGAAAATAAAGAAGTGCTTAGTAGCCAATTTTTGTTAGGCAATAAGGATGTTGTTAGCAAATACCATGATCCATTGGATATAACAAAGTTTTGGTCTGAATTGTGGTCAATTTAAAACGCACTAGGTGAACAAGTATGTGCAGAACTTTCAAAAATTATGCTTATGCTTCGCTCATTATCCCACAGTAGCGCAGCTGCTGAAATCAAGTTTTCGTTAGTTAATTTCGTAAAAACTGATTTGAGAAACAGCCTTAACACAAGAACACTTGAAAATATTATTTTAACTAAGGAGCTAACAGAGTCCAAAAAGAACTGTTGGGAGCCCTCAGATTCACCAGGCATTATTGAGTTTTTGAATCAATTTAACTTTGTAAACGGCGAGTATATAAGAAAGTAGGGCAAAAGCAATATGTGTGTTGTTATATGTATATAAGATATATTTTATATTTTTATATATTTTTAATATTGAAACTAGTAACTAGCAGAGTTCTAAAAGAATGCAATCATTTTTGACTTTAAGAAAATGAATTCAATTACCATTCATTGGGCACTCAAAAGATTGCATCCATTTTTTCTACCAGTCAATTGAATGCTGAGTTAATAAAATCTCTTTAACATGGATTGGATTTGCTTTGTCTTTTTGTATAGCATATTTTAAGATGTACTGCGCTATATTTCAATCTACTCCGCTTTTTTGTCGAATATACTGCGCTCAATTATCCATAGAGTGGCAGTGCTAGTTCTGTATAAAAAAAAAACAACAACAAAAATTATTGTGTGTTGTTTTTATATTGTTCACGTCTTTTTCAATGTTAATTATGATGGAGTGTGTGTTATCATTTCTACGTGCTAATATTTTCCCAGCACTCTCTCACACATATTTCCAATTTTCTTGTTTCGCCTTTTCCTTTGTCAGCCATAAGAGATTATGTCTTGTAAGCTGATTGTTTACATAAATTGTTGCAGCGAACCCAGTTGACATCGAGTTAATGTTAAGGTTGGTCGTGTTTCCTCTTACGGCAGAAAGTTTGATTGGACGAGTGGCTCGGGCTTTCCTAATAAATAGTGTTTTGCAGGTATTGGATGAAAATTTTACAATTATATTTGATTTTTCTGGGTGTTTGCGAAAACACTTCAGTTTATTTACATCGAATTTTTGAATTTCCCGCCTTAACTAAATATTGACTTAAATTTTTCATTATGTAAAAAACCTTAATCCATACAGTAAACTTCCCACAAGAACAAACTCACCACACCTAATTTGTGAATTGAATCATTACATTGTTAACTTCAAAGGCGAATCGTTCGTTATGGTGTAAAAGAGAATGAAATAATAAAATAAAGTTTTATAACGTTTAACAAAGTACAAGTGGCTTGTCTTTTAATTTAAAAAGTTCATTTGGAATTTTTACATGGACTCTAGAGTTCAAAAAAAAAAACAGTAAAAATAAACTATAGACAATTGATAAAGGCTTTGACATTATCAGTGAAAGTGCTCGATTCCGCGTTCGGTTAAGAAACTGCATACTACAAAATATTTCATCTACTGCATCAAGGGGAGCCTTCACAAATCCACATAACATTGGTGAGTCTGTATCGTTCATTTTAGGTTTTATTGATATTGCCACATAATAAATATGACCCTAAAGAAACCCCCTGTGAAACATAATTATTCGTCGCAACATCTGGTCTTTGGCAACCAAAGGTCAAGTGTTGCGAACAACTAAAGATTACCGCAGCTCTCTATCCAACACCATCTTAATGAGGAGATGGAGTTGGAGCTTGAATTGGGCTATATTTCTAAACATATAGTTAGTCTTTAATTCGCACTAGCATCGGCAACTAGCAACATAAAACCTTCACAAATAAAACCTATAATTAATAAAGGAAAAGTGTTGTTTTAAAAACGAAATTGGTTTTTTAATCTTTTTGGCGCACAATCCCTTTTCTTTCTTTCTCACCAGACTGTAAAATCTAACCTCACGACTTAAATTAATACACATTCCAGTAGTATCCCATATCTATCCTATTTTTGCTACCGAATGTAACACACGCGAATGTAAGTCATTCAATTGATTTTTCACAAGGTGTCAGTATCAGTTGTCAAATATGCGCTAGCAACTTGATGATTCCAAATTAATTCCCACACCAATTCCCGGTTCCATTCACACGATCTTCATTTGTAAAATAGTACATAAGTTAGAATATATTCCGAATAAATTTCACTTCTTAAGAGTTAAGCACAAGAGACGGTGTTTTTATTTTACTCATTTATACTGGTATATGTGCCTTTACGCAATCAACGCTTTCGACAAGTTTATGTGGAATCAAAATACATTCTTTAAAACATTTGGTGATCACCGCTCTTGTGCTTTCTCTCTAAAAACATTGCCTTGTTTGCTACCCCCCACCAGAGGTAAGGAGTAAACAAGTCAATCAAGTCTAAAACAAAGTTTTGAACATTGTGTTTCCTACTACCCCCCACCAGTGTTAATGTAGTCCGAGACAAAAAAACAAGGTCCCGAACACATCAGAGAGACTTGAGTAAAAACAAGGAACAATGGAAGAAGTAGAGATCTACAAGCTAATTTCTCGTCAGAAGGCGGCTCTGGCAGAAGAATTGACTAAACTTAAAATTAACCTCGGTGTTCGCGCCAAATAACAATTGACTCATTGTACCAAATTAAAAACAGTACCAATTTCCCCAACAATACCAATTTCCCCAGAATTATATTCACCACACCTGCTATTGCTCCCATATAAAACGCGTCCCAACCCTAACTTCACACAGAGTAAACAACTTACTCGTTCGAACGAACAAACTTTCTATACAATAAAGTTTGAAATATTATAACGAAATCAAGCGCATTTTATTTAGTGGCATTTTTCTAATAATCTTCATGGCGACCGTGACAGGATTTTAACAGCCGTATTCATTACATTTTCTTAATTGCCTTTTGATTCACAATTAATTAATCCGCGATTAAAATGTTGATTATTGTTTTATTCATAACATATTTGTGAACGCATAATAACTAATTGTGCTTTGATGAACGGTTTTGGAATCACTGTTTGAAAATTTTTGTTAAACGTGAAACTACTGGTATGTCATGAATGTTAATGACAAACCAAAAAAATGGAGAACGTAAACGCGCTGAAAATTGGGATTAAGAAGAAAAAGTAAATAAGTTTAAATGCATTTTTTTTAATTGTGTGTAAATATGTATGTATGTATTTTTAGCAACTCCTGGGGGAAATATTAAAGGAGTACATTGATGTCATAGAGGATAAAAGGACTGACACAAATACCTCGCATAGGAAGCGCAAGGCTTGGACAAATATTTTGAAACGGAAATTACATAAATTTTTAAAATTCCATATTATTTATGTATATCTACTGATACAACTAAATTGTCCAATTCAAGATTCAATGAGTTCAACAAAAAGAAGCGTGGTCTTACTCAATTGCAGTTCCAATGGAGGAATACAAAAATACGACTTAAGGCCCAAGACAACCGCTATCATTATTTGGTAAATGAAACCGGTGGTGGTCCAAGACCTTTATCTCCGGAAGCAGAAGATGCGGAGATAATGGCCTTAATACCGAAGGAGTTTGAGGTCAACTCCAATATTTTTGACAACGATGGACCAGCTCAGCAGGTATTAAAATGTATGATTAATTGAAAAATTTCGGCAAAAAGCATATCTTTTGTTTCAGTTGATTGTTACTGAGATCATTCTTCCCGAAGAAAGTCAGGGAAATAGTTTCCTTCCAAAAAAGGAAGCTCAACCTTTGCATACTTCCACAGTTTCTCGCACTCCTGCACCCATCCCAAAAAAAAAACAAAGCCAGATACGTAGGTTTTAATTAGGACATACATAAATATACGAGTGCATATGTATATGTGCTTGCATTTAGGTTCAATCGAAGGACAAATTTTATAAGAAAGAACTGTTTCTTATTTCTAAGAATGTGATGGAGAAGAAGCTGGAGTACATGAAGGAAATACACGAGGCTCAAATGAAGAGCATTGAAATAGAAAGAGAGCTAAGAGTTCGGCTTATGCAGAAACAACACGATGAAAAAATTAAAATTTTAAATAAATAACAAATTTTTAAGGGAATAGTGTTTTTATTGTACGTAATCATTTCAGACATGGGACCATTTATGCATTTCTCAACAAAAGTTTTGATTAATAAATGCTCTGCGGCTTATTTCCGGTACATAAGCTTGCTGTTCTACAGGTGGTTGCACATATTCATTCGGGGATTCTAAATCATGCGGATCTTCCAAAAAAAGGAGCAAATAATATTTGTTAAGGTAAGACCAGTCAAATTCCATTGCACTTACCAATAAGTTGATCATTGGAATCTATGACTAAATTGTGCAAAACTGCTAAAGCAATTACTGTCCTTTTCACCGATTCTATTGGACCTCTCATGCCATTAAGAAAAATGCGGAATCTCTATTTCCACACACCAAAACATCTTTCAATAGTATTTCTAGCCCCAACATGAGCCTTATTTGGGGTTTGGGGATTAAGCAAAGGAGTAAATAGATACGGCGTACAAACATATCCACTATCTCCCAACAAGTGTCCTTTGAACTCTCCACTCTCTAAGCGACTTTTTTTTCTACTCTCTCTAAAGATCCTAGAGTCGTGAGTACTTCCACGCCAGTGGCACACAATCTGCTAGGTTCCAGAAATCGAGTGAAATGAAATCGAAATCGAAATTGAAAATCGAGTGAATTCCGATTTTTTTTTCGAAATCACTTTTGTGAAATTGCAAACAGCTGATATCCGTCATTTCGGGCGTTGTTAAACTATTTTACATTTAAAAAAATTTTGATTGCTAAAAATATTTGGTTTTTGTCGCGTTTTAAAGCAATTAAAAGATTTTGTAGTGATTGCTAAAAATATTTGGTTTTTGTCGCGTTTTAAAGCAATTAAAAGATTTTTTAATGAATGCTGTGTTAATTGCTGCAGTATTGCAGACCGAAAGGCGGAAATATGCAGAAGAAAAAATAAAGAGACGAAGGCTGAGAGATGCATCGAATCCTTTGGAAATTGCAGATGCTGCGTATGTTTTTAAATCTAAAAATTGGTGTGATCATAAAACTAAAGTTTTAATTACATATTTGTCATAAAATATAGGTTCATATCATACTACCGTCTTAATAAATGTACCTTCCGAATGGTACTGCAAATTGTTGAGCCACACCTTAAACAATCTTCAATTCCTGGAATTTTGAAGTTAGTCACAGTCTCGCATTTTCTTGCCGAAGGCAACTTTCAAAGGTCAACTGGGAAAGAAGCTGATGTTGCTTTGGGTCGAAGCACTGTGTCGAAAATTTTGACACAAGTACTAACGATTTTAGAAAATCGAATTTGTACAACTTGGACAAAATTTATGTCAGACGACGACGAACTATAGTAAACCCAAACGACATTTTTCGGACTAATTTAATATCCTTGACGTCATAGGATGCATTGATGGTACACATGTTAGAATTTCGCAGCCGAATCAAGATCCAGCGCTTTACTACAATAGGAAAGGATACTTTTAAATGAATGCGATAATTGTAAGTTGTTTTCTTTGTCAAAGATAGCACATCAAATGGTTATAAAAGCTATCGACGCGCATCGTCCAGGTTCAAACCATGATGCTCTTATCTGGAGCATGAGCAAAGCATCACAAATGACCTGGTATAAAATAGTATGTCAGATTTTTTTCCGAAACCATAGTATTTATAGAAAAAAAGCCTTTTCTGTTGATGTAATATTGACTCGCATCACCTCCTTTTCTTTGAATACGTATGTGGGTGCAATAGATTGTACCAATTACATCTGGAAATCCTGTTATTCCATAGAATTTAGATATAACACCCAATTGATCCTCAACTAGGGTTGGTATATTCACATACAAGTGCCTTTTTAAAGCAAAAGCGATTGCCACTCTAGCACATATCCTGCTCATTGTAGGCTGACTGAAGCCATGAATATCAGCAGCATCATTTTGAATCTTGAACAATTTTATCATGTCATATGAGTCTGTACACAAAAGTGAACAACTTTCTTCAGCATAGAATCGCTGCCATTACCAATTCAGCAAAGATGCATCCAACTCAATTATCTCCATTCAAATCATTTCGAGCCAGATCGATTACTTTTTGCACATTTTCTTTCGAAAATCTGTATTTACTCCTAAATTCATCCTCAGAGAAGTCTTGTAGAGGATTAATACGTTTTTTATATTTTTTTTGCGCGTCGCGTGTTATTGAAATCATTCAATATGTCTAAATGATTTATAAAACTTAAAAAGCCATCCATTTTATTATTGAAAAATATTTTGTTAAAATACTAGATGTCACTTTGATTGAGCTTTAAATGCGGAATTCTGCATTTAAGTTAATGAAGACTTGATCAATGTTGATAAGTGAAGAAAATTGTAATGATAATGTCTAGATAAAGAGGAGAATTTATATGGCCGTGGTGTACTTCTAGCTATACACTCTCGTCTCGAGTTTAAGCCCTTTAAAATATTGTCCACTGCATTCTTTGAATTCGTTTGCGCTAGAATTCCTATTTATTTGTTGCTGCTATATTCGCTCCTCTCAACCAATTCAAGGTTACCAGCTAGCTATTGATGCAATCGACTGCATTTTTAATGCTGCTGATCCCAACGACGTTGCTATTTTTTTAGGTGATTTTAATCTACCTAAGCTTCTATGGGCTCAGACTTTGCTGCAACAAATCTGATAAAGAAAATCTTTTAATCTACTGCCTAGCTCACTCTGGTCTGTATCAATTAAGTGGTATCACCAATAATAAAAAGCTGCGATCTCTTCGTAACAAGAGAAATAAGCTCTGGTATACTTACTTAAAATCGTGTTCCGACACCGATTTCTTTTACTACCAGTCTGCCCAAGTAAATTTCTCTGTACTTTGCCAAACTCTATATGACAACTATTTAAACCCAATGGACCACACTCATTTCCGACCCCAAACGATTCTTTCAGTTCATCAAAACTAAAAGTAAATCGGATAACTACCCATCATCTCTGAATTTTTTTGATAAGTCCTCGGGCGATCCCCAAATTATTGCAAATCTATTCGCAATGTTTTTTAGCCAAGCGTTCGCCAGCCATTCCCAAGAGCCAAACCACTTCTACTTTTCCTACTTAAATAGCTGCCCACAAACAACTTTAGAATCTGTGTCTATAACTTTAGAGCAAGTTAAAGATAAAAAATAAACCTCAAAGATGTTCAATCCTGTTTAAATGAACGACCATCGCGCTGGAGGGTAAAAAAAAATGACAGCATGGGAGCTATATCCTCCCAAGTTTGACAACAATTCGCAATAACTATACGAATCGAGTGAATGCGGCACCGTAGATGAGATGTTAGTATAGTTTCGAGGAAGAAGTCACATGATTTCATATATGCCTAAGAAACCAGGCAAATACACTGGTCATACGATCCTTATGTGATGCAAAAAATTCATATTCTTATAATGGACATGTTTATACTGGAAAAGGCTCTGATGGTATAGGATTGAACACACAAGATAAAAAAAACTTCCCGTGCCCACTCAGTATGTCCTACAGTTGACAAAGCCAATTGAATGAAGCAACCGAAATGTGACTGCTGATAACTGGTTCTCTTCTATTGAACTCATTGATGAACTAGAAAAACAGAAGCTTACTTATGTGGGTGTTATGAGAAAAAAATAAACGAGAAATACCTAGACAATTTCAACCGCAAGAAAATCGAGAAATCCAGTCTGCTTTGTTTGATTATACGAACAAAAAAAGTATATGCTCATCGTTGCAGCGCAACATGAATCACCAAGAAAAATAAAATATGTCATTCACCCAATGTGACATTGACATACCATCATCAATCCGACGCCTACGCCCCAGAATTAACGTAACTTAATCGCTCTGCCACCCGACCCATGCACATTCCACTTCTATCGTGATTCATCATCCACACTATGTAGTGGCTTGAATGCATATAAAAGGGTACCCAAGCATTAAAATGTTTAAGATTCAAATTGTCGTTGCTCTCATCGGCACTTTTGGGTGTGCATATGCACTGAACGAGGTATGGAAAGCCATAACTTGGTACAAACTGCTGACCACAATAAAAATTTATAATTTGTTTGACTGGTGGTGATTGGGCGCTGGCTGGCTTCGGATCGATGGTGGTGTGCTGGACTTGGGATATATATTTTGAGTTCAGTCCGTACTTAGCATCGAATAAACATTGTAACGCGAAAACCTAAAATGAGAAAATAAAGGTTCATTTTTTTCGTTGGTTATAATTTTGTTTTTCTTTTAATCTCAGTTTTTTGCTATTAGTCCTTGCGACTAAACACTCATACGTGCCTAAAAAGAATAGAGCTGTGATACTTGCGTCCTCAATGCATCACAATAACGAGGTTGACGAGGATACTAGAAAGTCTGAAATGATTCTTTATTACAATGCAACCACGAGAAGATGGCCAATTGTGGTGTTCTACCGCATTGTGGATTTGAGCGGCATGAACGCTTACATATTATAAAATATGCATCAACCCAAGTGTTGGCAAATCTGGCAGCACTACACTATCAAGGTACAGCACTGGCAGCATTGAGGCCACGTCAAGTCGAGAAATGTCAAAAGGGACCACGCTGTTAGTTTTTCCGGTTGAAGGAGGTGGCCATTATATTTAGGGTAATTAAGTTAAAAATTTTGTAAGAAAAAAAAAAGGAAACAAAGCCTATTTGGAAAAAAACCAAACGTACGTATGTATATATACAATATGTAAATATGATATAATGTAAAATTTAATTACAGGAAATAAAAGTCTTTCTCTCTGAAATTACCAAATAATAATTTTATTTGTGATAATTGGGCTAACTTTCGGAACACCAACTAAGGCAACGTCAACACCAAGGTTAAAGATAGAGGAGATTTTCTAAAGTCATTAGCCCATATACAAAGTCGTGTTGTCTGCAGTCAATTACCAAGGGAGTTACGGCTAGTGATAAAGCCAGTTCTGGGTGACGATATGGTCGAAAAAGATCCAAAGTCATGAAGCTAATCAGGGCAAACGAAGGGCATGCATTGTTTGTCGGCCTAAATTGCGCAGAATGACAGTGTACACGTGTGTCGGGTGTTGCAATCCCATATGCTTGCAATGTTCTCGTCCCTTGTGGAAAAATTGCCAGTGATTTATACCAAATTGAGTAGTTGTCGGAATTTTTATTTTTTGTTCTCAGAAGTACGCATTACGTTTTTTTTGTTTTTGTTTTCTAGATTAGATTTTAAGTAAAAAGTGTAAAATTTGTCATATTACTTGTGCAGGGTATATTAAAATGCTAAAAGAAGGATCTCATGTCAATTAAAGTCGTTGTTTTTTTAATAATTCATAATAAAAGCTGATCGAATTTACTTATATTTTTTTTATTATATACCAATGGCTAAATATCAATACAATTTTGAAACATCCAATTTAAATTTTATAACAAAAACTAACTTTGAAAGTAGTAGCCTGTGAGACGTACTGTCCCTTATAGTGTTATTATTTTGTCATGTCCTCAGCTAAAGATTAATAATGAAAAATGGCTTGTTTTATCAAAACAAAGTTGTTTTTTTTTTAAATATTTGTAATCTAGGGTAAGTATCCTCATTTTAACTCGTTATCAGGTTTCATGAAGATTCACTACTAGCTAAAAATATAAACCTGAGCCTGAGCGTTTTCATTTTACTATCTGAAGCTCGGCAGAAACAGGAATGAGGGGCAGACAAAAAGACACACGTTGGCTCGTTAGTGCGTATTTTAGAACTCCCAACAGAGCAGATTGATTTGTATCTGAATTGTGCCAAATAAAATGTAACGATAGGCGTGTAACATTTTTGTATAAACCTATTAACAACAATCCTAAAAGATATTGGTGAAATAATATTTCTCACTGAATTTATCGGCCCAAAAAATTATTTTTTTTTAATTACTTGTTTTTTTTAGTTTGCCCCTAATTTGATCACACCACTTTGAAATCACACTTAATTAATTATTGAATACTGGTAAAATATGATATTGAATTTTGCAAGAAAATTTTAAAATATTTATCATGTCTCTGTTAATACATCTTAAGTACAATATGCATACTACATTTTTATCTTATATGACTACCCCTTTTTTCATGAATTTTATAAAGAAAAACTTAAACGTAACTATTATTTACTGAGATGAAAAATTGTTGATATTAAATCCCAGACATACAGAATGTTGTTTTGCTTCATTATAGCTATTTCCTATTGTTTCTTCTTTTTATTTTGCTTCTTTTTAGTCACTAGCAATCATCACATTGACTGCGAAAAGCTTTGTTTTTCTTTTACTGTAATCTCTATGGTTAGATAGCTTAAACCTAGCACTTACGACCTGCACCATGAACTGGATTAAATGGTCTGCAAAAATTAGGTGTAGTAATGGGTCCGCATCAAATTCGATGGTATGCGTTTGCGGCTTCAACATTGGTCACTGATGATATGATGAAGCAACCAATTTGCTGTCTTCAACCTGAAAATAAAAAAAAAAAACAGATGCACAGAATTATACGGTGTTTTCGAATCATTGTTTTTGTATGTTGAGGAAACTACTACTACTTGTTGGGAAAGATTTTAATTTTCCAACAATTGTAGGCGAAAAAAATTATTGATATCTACTCGTATCAGTATTTAAATTTTCAGAAATTAAAGCTAATCAATGCACATCCTATCTACAATGAGCCTTAATTAGATTTATTGGTTATAGAACATTAGCACAAATGCTGTGCGATTTTTATGTACATGTGGTATGCATGAATGTAGGATCTGGCTCTCGATTCTACTGGTACCAATAAAAAACACCGCTTAGATATTAAGATATCAGGTTTATTATTAAAATACGATTAGAATTAATGCTTTGTACTATGACAACCACGTGAGTGAATAACCCGGCGACTTTGCTGAGTTGAGTTTGCAGACTGGTTAAGGAATTTACTTTCGTTCTTGTCTGTTCTTGACATTGTGCATGTGCGTGTATGTGTAAGTCGGTTGCATCGCCGCTCTCTGTCGTAGTCGTTCGTTCGTTCTTTGTCTGCTAATAGATTCAAGAGAGATCTGCTGCGCATACTTGCGCCTTTTTTTAAATTAATTTTTTAAAAAAAATTCCATTTTTGGTTGGTTTTTTATGACTTTATTAAATGTTCACATTTTGCCCTAGGTTCGAACTCAAGTCATTTATTGAAGTTATTCGACATTATGAACGATTCTGGACGGGCAACATTGGAGGAGAAAATAGAATTCTTGAAATTGGACCTACAGAGACGCACTAATTGTCCTGCGGATAAGATGGTCGCATTAAATCACACACTTTCCCTGTTTGTTTCAAGATTCAAAGAAAAATGGCTCAGATCAGATCGTAAAGTAGTAGCACGATTCAAGAAAATTAACGAAAAGTGGTTGCAAACATCAATTGGTTTCAGGCAATACAATACAACCCCATACAAAAGAGGACGCCCAAAAGGGAACTTTGAAGAATGTAGTGATAGATCAAAACGATGTAAAACGGCTGATATCCGAAAAGATTTTTCCTCTATGGAATTAGGGCTTGCTGCGAAGGTAAGCCTGAGAGCCGCAGGTCATGTACCGGCCTCTAAACTGCTAGAACACGTATTGCGTTCACCTAGAAGCGCAACTAAATACAAAAAAGCTTACGAAGCACAGGAAACAAAACAAAAAATAAGGTTGGAGAAGAAGCCTTTTCGACACTCGTAGAAATTAAATTATCGAGACATCAGTACAATGTCATTAGGAGCAAAGATGCTGAAACGTTTCCTTCATATAAAGTCATTCAAAATGCCAAAAAAGACTGTTATCCAGAAGGTATCAAAGTATCTTCATTTTCCGCTGAAGTTTCTCTTCAGGCACTTATGAACCACACCACTGAACGCTTGATAAAATCTCAAAAACGTTTAAGCACGGAATTAAACAACGATCAACTGAACAAATTAGAGTTGTTATCAAAGTGGGGCTTCGACGCAAGTTCAGGCTATAGTTCATATTAACAAAAATATGTTGGAATGGAAGCTAATGATTCCAGTGTTTTTATTATTTCTATGGTACCATTACAACTCTTTATTGACAATTTGGATAAAAGAGAAATTGCGTGGCAAAACCCGCGGCCTTTTTCTACGAGATACTGTCGTCCTTTAAAAATATGTTTCGTAAAAGAATCGGCAGAACTATCAATTTCTGAAAAGATGCATGTTGATGAACAAATACAGGAAGTAAAACCTTCGGTAGTGGACGTTGATGGCAAAACTGTTAGCGTAACTCACAAGCTGTTATTCACTATGGTGGATGGGAAAGTGTGTAACGCATTAGCCAATAATACCTCCACTCAACGTTGCTTTATCTGTGGTGCAAGTTCTAAAGAATTCAATGATATAGAGAAGATGTTGTCAAAACCTCGTAAACTCGATACTTTAGAGTTTGGTTTATCAATATTACATTGCTGGATTAGAGTGTTTGAATGTCTGTTACATGTTGGATATAAACTACCAATGAAAAAATGGCAAGCCAGAAATGACGACAAAAAATTTGTGGCAGAAAGCAAAGCTCGAATACAAAATGAATTCAAAAATCGAATGGAGCTTAATGTTGATCAACCAAAACCAGGCTTTGGCAACACAAATGATGGCAACGCTGCTCGGAAATTTTTTAATAATACAAACCTCGTCTCCGAAATTTTGGGTATTAACATAGTATTAATTGAAGAATTTCATACAATTTTAGTGGTAATTTCAAACGGATATGAAATAAACATTGAAAACTTCAAAAAAAATCGCAATTAATACCGCCAAACACTTTGTAAGCATCTATCCGTGGTTTTTTATGCCTCCCACTGTGCACAAACTCTTAATCCATGGATCAGATGTAATATCCACTGCTCTTCTTCCCATCGGACAGTTATCTGAAGAAGCTCAGGAGGCGAGAAATAAAGATTTTAAGTATTATCGCGAAAGCTACTCCAGAAAATGTTCACGGGAGAGGACTAATCAAGATGTTTTTAATTTGATGTTGATTACATCTGATCCACTAATTACAAATCTGAGAAAACTTAAAAAAAAAAATTAAATCATTTCCCAAAGATGTTTTTAATTTGATTATTTGTGCAGGTGAAGGTGATGCATCTGATGGCAAATTTGAGAGCGACGCTGATTCTTCATTAGATGAATCAATCTTTTAATTTCGCTGTAAAAACATTAAAACCAATTGAAAAACAATATTATGCACTATACCATATATATTCTTTATTACGTCTTTATATGTATATTTATAGAAGTTCGAAAAAAATGTAAAACAATTGTAAATAAAATAGAGGACGTCCAAACGGATTTATGTGTTCTTAAATAAATACTTTAATTCTTAATTAAAACGTAAAAAATAAAAAATGTAAAAGTGAAAATGAGTTTATTTACCATTAATCGTTGTGATATCTAACGATTACAAAAAGTTTCGCTTGTCTAAATCCAGCACAGGAATTGTTTCCAGTTTTGAAGGCGCTTTGCCCCACTGCACAGTGGTTCAGCCGTAGGTCATAAGACCGTAATAGCGATGTTGCAAATATGATATTATTTTACCCTTAGAGGAAACATAAAAAACCCTTCTATCCACAGGTATAAAAAACATTGCAATTACAAACACGGCACAGTTATTTTGTGCACCGGAAGTGGTAACATCTGATTAGTGCTCATTAGTTTATTTGTTCACATAAATTGGTGTTGTTGTTAAAGTGTGGTTTTTCCGAGAAATTTATTTGTGCGGGTCAATAAATACGTGACTTTTGGATTAAAACAGATTTTTTGATAAAAAAATAATTTCATTTTTCAACGTAGTCTCCCTTGAGCTCTATACACTTTGTCCAACGCTTCTCCAATTTTTTTATCCCTTCCAAAAAAAATGATTTGTCGAGGTCCTCAAAATGACGAGATGACTTCATCATTGGAGTCAAATCTTTTTCCACCAAGCCATTTCTTCAGGTTTGGGAACAAGAAGTAGTCGCTCGGAGCCAAATCTGGAGAATAGGGTGGATGAGGGAGCAATTCATAGCCCAGTTCATGGATTTTTGCCATGGCAACTGCACATGTGTGCACCCTTGCATTGTCTTGGTGGAAAAGAACTTTTTTCTTGGCCAAATGAGGTCGTTTTTTTTTCAAATCGCCATTGAATCGGTCCAATAAGTTGGTATAATATTCCCCATTGATTGTTCTTCCCTTTTGAAGGTAGTCAATGTGGATTATCCCGCGTGCATCCCAAAAACAGTCGCCATAACTTTATTGGCTGACAAACCCACCTTGGCCTTCTTTGGCGCCGATTCACCCTTAGAAACCCGCTGTTTTGACTGTTGTTTGTTTTCTGGTGTGTTGTGATGGATCCATGTTTCGTCCACGGTTACAAAACGGCGCAAAAACTCCTCCATATTGCGATTAAACAACGCCAAACCTTCCTGTGAAGTTGTTACACGATTGCGTTTGTGGTCGACTGTGAGCAAACGCGGCACCCATCTTGCGGAAAGCTTTCTCATGCCCAAGTGATCATTCAAAATTGAAACCACTGAGCCATGCGAGATCCCTACGGCTTCCACAATCTCTCGCACTTTCAATCTTCGGTCGGCCAACACCATATTGTGAATTTTTTCGATTGTTTCGGGTGTAGAGACCTCAACTGGGCGTCCAGGACGTTCGGCATCTTCAGTGCTTATACGGCCACAACGAAATTGAGTAAACTACTTTTTTACCATTGAAATCGATGGTGCAGAGTCCCCATAGTATTTATCAAGCTTAGCCTTGGTCTCGGTAATGGTTTTTTTTCGCAAGAAATAATGCTTAATAAGCACACGAAATTCACTCTTTTCCATTTTCTCCTCAAATTAGTGAGTAGTCTGATAAAAATAGCTGTCAAACACAAACTAACTGACGCAGCAAGTTTAAATTTTGACAGGAGTCACACAAAAGTCACGGACTTATTGATCCGCCCTCGTATGTATGTATGATATTTTTAAAGTAAGTATGTTTTCCTTAACAATGCGACTATTCATAACTAGCTCCGTCAAAACACGCCTTCCACTTTTTTTGTTTTTAGCCATATTAAACTAAGCGTTTACTTATAGAAGGCGCGAATCGCCATAAATGAGTCATATATCAATATAATCTCTTATTTTCTTAGTTTTAATAGCCACAAAGTCTAGGTGCTCTGAGTTGAGATTAGGTCCAGTACTAAAAAAAAATTTTTTTTTAATTTTTTGTGTTTTTCTTTTGCAGGTACAACCATTACGTGTTCTTTTACCCGAATGCTTGTTTTAAATACGTGGATAGCTTCAAAAAATAAAGAAAATGAAGCAGGAAGGTTTCGGGAAGTGTTTGGATCTCTTGCGAATTCTTTACAGGATGCTGAAAATATCCAGACTGATTGCTTGAGAAATCTCCTTTTGAATCTCTGTAAACGGTTTGCCGCATATTGGAAGCAATTTAGGAGATCAAAATCTAAGCTAGTGGCCAAATACGAAAGCTGGTTAAATGAGATCGAAGTTTGTATACTTAAAGTATCTGATGGAGAAGTACTAAGTGGAAACTACAACGACGAGTAAAAGGAATCTCTTCAGTCTACAAGTGGAACGCGATACTGGAAGGAGTTTGGAGACTGCAGTAAGAGGTCCGAACGTCGCAAATTAGCAGTTTTATCACCATATATCAAGTCGCATTGTTGAATCTCAAAAAGCTGTGTTTGAAAGTCTTAACGAACCTAAGGATGACTTAGTTTTAATTGGTAAATGGGGTTTTGATGGCGGCACAGGCCATAGTGAATATAAGCAGAAATTTTCAGATTTCGAAGATTCGAGTTTATTTGTCACATCTTATGTACCTCTTCAACTTGTTTATAAACCAAATACCTGTGATGAATCAATCATTTGGAAAAAAACCACGCCCTTCCTCCACTAGGTGGTGCAGACCAATTCGTTTTCAATTTACAAAAGAAACAAAGGAAGTCACCTTGCAAGAAGAAGTTTATTTCAAAAGCCAAATTAACCAGTTGGTCCCTACTTCAGTGCTTATTAATGGCCACGAAATTAAAATCACCCATTCCTTACATTTGACGATGGTAGATAGTAAAGTTTGTTCTGCACTTAGCGACTTATCTACGAGTAGGTGTTACATTTGTGGTGCAACACCAAAAGAGATGAACGATTTAAATATATGCTTAAAAGAGGTCTCTAATACTAGTAAATTTGAGTTTGGCTTATCTCCTCTGCATTCATACATTAGATTTTTCGAGTATTTTATTCACGTTTCTTACCGAATTAATATTAAAAAGTGGCAAGCGCGTTCTGCAGAAGATAAAGCTAGTCTTGATCGGAGAAAAGACCTAGTTCAACAGCAGTTTAAGGAAAAATTAGGTTTAATTGTAGACAAACCTCGAAGTGGAGGAACTGGCACATCCAATGATGGAAACACAGCACATACATTTTTCCATAACTCTGATATTTCATCTGAAATAACAGGTATTAGAAAAGATCTTATTGACAGATGCAGTCACCTTCCGCAGAGCCTTTCTTCTGGTTATAAAATACTCGTATATTCAGAAAAAGTTAAGAGTTATGCTTTTGATACTGCCAAGATGCTTGTGGAGGAATACTTACCTTCATCAATACATAAAGTATTGATTCACAGAGCAGAAGTGATAGATAGTTCTTTATTATCTATTGGCGAATTATCTGAGGAGGCCGCGGAGTCTTGTAATAAATTAGTCAAACTATTCAGGCGCGATAATACTAGGAAACATTCCCGAGATGTTACTAACATGGATCTCTTGCACAGGCTTCTTCTTAATTCAGATCCAGAAAGTTGCAGTATAAAAAGAAGTTTGTGTTAGTAAAAGAAGTGTTGGATTTATTACTTGACATTTTTAATACTACATATGTAAATAGCACTTGTTTCATGTAAAATAGTACGTTTTGATAAGCTAAACAAAACTAATTTTATTGTTATTATAACCCGATTTTTTTTTGTGAGATTATGTTTTTTATATATAATGACTATTTTATGCATGAATATACTCTGTTAAAAAAAATAGCTTTTTTGTCTTGTTCTAACCCTCTAGTAATCATAACAACAATTTTCCAGGACAAAATGATATGATTTCATTGTAAATCTGCCTAAAAGACCCTATGACCGCCCTTCTTTGGAACCTGAACCACTGTGCACTGTGCGTCTGCGGAGATTAGCTGTCAATGGCTCATTTCTCAATATTTATTAATAAAAATTTCACAATATATTCTTGAAGAGTCAATTTATCATGTAGTAATTATAGAAATAAATGTATATTAATAACTGTATTATCAAAAAAAAAAATTATCAAAAATATGCATTTTTTCTACCGAATAAATCTGAACTCAAAAACGGTAGTCTCAGGAGCTAAGCTGAGAACAAAATGTGTTTTAGTAAATTCAATATCATTCAACGCTGATAGAACTCCAGTAAACTCTCGATAATTCGAAAAGCTCTATGAATAGAAGAACCATGAGAAGCCCCTGGGAAAACCTCTGTTAATGGTAGAAAACCTACAATACAAATTCGTTATCTCGTTAATTCGAATTTACTTTTGTGCAAACTATCATGAAAACCTCTATAATTCTAACGTTATGGCTTTTTTACCTCTATAATTCGAAAATGCCTATATGACGAAAATATGTCGTGAAAACAAATTCTTAAGAGATGCCTTTACACCGTGTATACATAAGGGGTATTCACACTTCGGTGTATCTGGTCTTATATTGTTGTAAAAGTGTATCATTTTCTTACAATAAAACAAAAAAAAACCCGGTCTGTCATATTGTTACACTTTTACACTTTAGCAATACTCCAACCCTATTGTTGTGGAGAGTGTAAAACTGTAACATTGAATTTGGAACATATTTTTGACAGATGCTTGTCGCCGTTTGGTTCTCTCGATTCCTATAATCTCTTTAAATGAAAAGAAGTTGCAAAAATGAATAGTTCATTATTAATTCATCGAACGTTCACTCCACATCCGCATCGTTGTCTAAAGGGCCCGGCCCATATAATCCGTTGCGTCCGTTACGATGCCGGATAGGTAGACGTTGACGTATTTAACGGAATTGACAGTCCCATAGAATCCGTGGCATACGTTGGCACAATATCAAACGAATCGAAACAAAATAATTGAAATGTCAATTAATCTCAATGTTTTCTTTTCAAGCTACGACAATTTCTCTTCATTCTCTCTCAATTCATCCACCAATGAAAGTGCTTACTCTCAATTTGTTAATACGTGAACCTCAATATGTGAATGTATGGTTCTCAATGTGTGAATGTGTGTACTGCCAACGGATTGAAAAGTAGAAAGTAAATCTACTTTATCCGTCCGTTCCGTCATATCCTTTGTTTATGGGCATGCTTCCATAACAAAGTGTTTATTCTATCCAGCTGTCAATCGATAACGTCGACGCAACGGACGCAACGGATTCTATGGGCCTTGGCCTTAACTCAATAATTTTGCTTTTACCGCATTTTTTTGGTGTAGTGCTTAGCATTTGATTTTTTTTTATAAAGTAAACATAAATCAGATGATTTTGACTTAAGACGCAATGTTGCTATAAATACGGCAGAGTGCGTTCACACTTTGGTGTAACAAAAAAATACACTTTACACTTTTGCAAGACCAGATACAACGAAGTGTGTATACCCCTATTCATTGAATGGTGAGGTATGCATATGTTTGGTAGTAGCGTTTGAAATTTTTCCATTCTAAAAGATGCAATCAATTCTCTTTCAAACCTTTATTTCTTTCTTGTTATGTTAATTATTTTACATATGACTCAAGGAAGGAGAATATTATCCAGGCCGTATAACTTCCAAACTTCAACCACACAGTCGCAGAAGAAATTTACAGGTTCCTTCGTGTAAATTTTATTAAAAATATACAGTGATGTGTAAAATACAATAATATGGACAGCCATGAGCATTTTTGAAAAAAAAAACGGAAAAACTAGGAACCTCTTGATTGTTATGATTTGTTTTAATTTCCTATTAATTGTTTTGAATTTCAAAATTATAAAAGCAAACAACATTTGTGCATAAGAATTAAAAAAAAAACAAAAATATTTCGATTTCTCTTATTTGACCTGTGAAAAAAAATAGGGACAGCTATAAATTCTGACTGGAAACATCCCTGAACGCTAGCTAAAACAAAGAAAATTGATGTTAGAGTATAATAAATGGAATATTTGATCGAATAGCTAGTTCAGTATTTCTCGTTGAATAGCATTTGTTCAACCAAACAACGTCGCGGCATCAAATCCACTAGTTTTTGGCAAGTACTAGACAGAGTCGCAGCCCTAACGTGTGCCAACAAATCATTGTTATTGGACGCTTTCACACACCTCAATGCTACTTGGACCTCTTGCCACAGGTTCTCAATGGTGATTGAGAAGACCAGCTTAAAACATTGAGACCGTTCTGCGAGAACCACTCTTGCACGCTTTGATGAGGGTTTAGGATCATTATCCTGCTGAAACACCCATCGAAGAGGCATGTTGTCTTCCACATAAGGTAGCATAGTGGTATTTAAAATGCCCACGTAAGACACTGCTGTCATAGTGCTTTCAATTCTATAAATGGAAAAGCAACTCCATACCATAATGCAGACCCAGCTGTTTCACCGTCTTGATTGTATATTTATCACGATGTGCCGTATTTATTGGTCTCCGCACTAGCGATCTGAGTTAAATAAATTAACTATAGTTTCATCAGACCAAAGTATATTACGCCATTGCGATTCTGGCCAGCTGCAGTGTCAATGCCCTAGACAAAGCAAAAGGTCCCTTTTTCACATAATGCAAAGTCCTTTTTTTGAGAGAGACAGACATTTTAGGCCTCCTTCCACGAGTTTCTGACTTAGATTGCCACTTCATTCCATTTTCGACCATTCTCTTCGAGCACTTTCTTAGCAATTTTCCGGTAAGAAAAACCGTTATTTTGGAGGTGCTTTATTTGATTACTCTTCTCAGTTCTACAATGCTGTGCTCGATCCATTCTTACACACTATTTTTTATTAAATTCAGAAGTTGTGGTTTTATTCATAAAATCAAACTTTAATCTGACCTTTTAGGTTTAAAAAAATAAAGATAAAGCAATAAATTTTTAATTAACACAATAGATACCTAAATGTCCATATTATTTTGCACAGTCGAAACCAACCACTCTCTGCATACTAATGACACAACTCGGAATATACGCAGAGTATTTGGGTGTAAGGAACTGTGTTTTGTTTTGCCAACAGTAAACCTCAAGTTCCGGTGAGTTTTCTTTGTTTCACTCTATGCTGACAGAAACTGGAAGCTTTTGAAACAGACAGACGCAGAAGTGCCCCTATTAATTGGCACATCACTATACATATCATTTCCTTATTTAACACATTATTTAAATGTAAACATGTGCAGTATGTATGCAGAAAATTACTAGCTTGGGATAGTTTTGAGCTGTTTTTCGTAGATGTAGTACTAATTTTTGGACGCATGATTTTTTATAACAAGAAAAGAAGAGCTTCACTCTTATAAATATTGTACCTATGGAGAAGATAAATTGTACTATGGAAAGAAAATCTTACCGAATTCCCATTTAAAGTGTTGTAATATATGGCTATTCTGCACCATGTTCAACTATTACATCTTGTTGCTCATGTATTATATGTGCATACATATATATTTGCTGATATCTGCTCCTGCGCACTTTTATTTTTTTGAATAATTTTCCTCATCTTAGCTACTTTCTTTGTACTTTTTCACAATGTTAATTTAGTTATTGTTTTATTTTAGTTTACGTTATGAATGATTGTTCATTGACCTGCATCCAGGTTTCAAAATGTTTTTAGCTTCACAATTCTAAGGATTCGGATACCAAGAGTAATGTCGAAATGAATACACAGCCACAGACAATATTAAAACTGACCATTTCATTCATAACATTAACGAACTAAAGTGGATCCAATATGATGAACTTTTCAGTTTGCTGTTATCAAACGCCGCCCTTTATATGGATTATAAACAATGTAAATTTCTATTTCAGTTTACGTCGTAAATGATTATTCATAGACGTGCATCCCGGTTTGAAATTGTTTTTAGTCTACACAATCCTAAGGACTCGGATAGCAAGTAGTAATCTTGAAATGGTACACAGTGAAAAAAAGATAAGATTAAAACTGATCACCTTAGCCACAACATTAACGAACCAAATTAGATCAAATTGGATGGACTTTTTAGATTTTCTGCTTTCAAAAGCCGGCTTTTACGTGAACTATCGACAACTCCAGTTTCAATCTAAAATTACAATGGACGCCATCGCTATGAAAATGACGAGGTGAATTTCTTTTTTTGACATTTCAGATGTCTGCAACCCTCATTTCACGTAAGTTGCCAAAAAGTGCTGAAAACATTTTTTTTTATTTTATTGACAAGAAAATTTGCAGGAAGAACAAATCATTAAAATTTTACTGTCGTCACCAAAAAATTGTTTTTATATTGATGTGGAATAAGCAGTTCAAAGTCTGTTTACATTTTCTTGTGAGAAAATAAAACAATTTTAATTCCAATACAATTAACTCCTTTTCGTTCTTTCTATAAGAATGATGAATATCAGTATATTTAGTCGCAATAACAAAATCCGAAAAAGTACTAAAAAGTTCGTTTAATCAAAATGAATATTTAATACAAATCAAGAGCTGCTATCTCGTCGATGGCTGTCCTTTAGGCTTGGTGTGCCGCTGTCATCTGGCTGTCAGTTTGTACTCGACGTTGTCAGAATGCTCCGTTTGGGGTGTTCTAACCCCCGCCACAGAGGCGCCGCAGAAGACTTACGCACCCTAAAGTTAGCGCTGAGGGTTCTGGACGCGGCGACCGGAGCGGGTGCTTGGAGGCTGAGTCGAAGTACGTTGTGGCGGTTGCGAGTTAATCGATGTGGACACAGACGGCTGTTCGTTCTCTAAGTATGCTTGAATCCCTCGCATCTCCAGTGTGAAAAATTGTTGTCATGTTCATTTATCTTAAAGGGCACCTCAAATAGCGGAAGAATGGAGGCTTTGAGCTTTGACGGAATAGGGGCGAATGAATGCATAGGATGATATTTGTAAGCTTTAGTGAACCAACGGGCGCTGCTCCGTGTGTCAGGATGTCTGCAGAGGCCTCACCTGGTGTTAGCCGTGAAATTGCTGCACCACCTGGCACATCATGTTTCGGACGTCTTTGGTGAATTCGGTTTGCGAGCGATTGTCGAGCGTTGATGCGAGTAAATCGTCCGGTAGCCTGAGGGTTGTGCCGTATACCTATTCCACTGGGGTGGCGTTGCTCGGAGACCGACTAGTATGAGTGATTTCCACCTTCAGCGTCGGATTAGAGCGCTCCATGATTCCATTTGACTGCGGGTGATACGAAGTCGTCATTGTGTGGTTTACTCCGAGCAACTTACATACATAGTTTCATAAAAACGGAAGAGGTGAATGCCTTCATTGATCCGATGTGATTCGCAAGGGGGATCTGAAGCGAGCGATCCAGCCGTTGGTAATGGCACTGGCACAATTGATCGCGGACCTGTCAGCCATTGGGTATGTTTCTGGCCATCTAGTGTAGCAATCGATGACCGTCAAGAGGTAGTCCTAAGATGTCGATGTTGAGGTTAGCGAAGAGCTCGTCGGGAGTAGCATAGCGTTGGAGTTCGATTCTCGAGTGGCGATGTACTTTCGTCTGCTGGCATGGAATGCATGTTTTGGCGAATTTAGAGCAATGTTGGCGAATGTTAGGCCAGATGAAACGTTCGGTCATAAGACGCGCTGAGGACCGGCGACCTGGGTGCGAAAGATTATGTGTTGCGTCGAAGAATGCCTGACGTAGATCCTTCGTGATGAATGGTCGGATTCGGTTGTGCGACACGTAGCAATAAATAGGATTGCCTAGATGAGGGAAAGAAAACAATGTTAGTTACATCGAGTGCATAGGGTTATCTTCGAGTAGCTGCTGCAGTTCCATGACGTCTTTCTGCGATATTGCAAGTTTCTCATAGACGTCCTCTCGTGCGCTTACTGCAGTGATACGCGACAACAAATCTGCTGGGTGGTTATCCTCCCCCTTGATATATATATCAAGTATCAGTGTGGTAAATTCGCTGATGAACGACAGGTAATTCTTTTGTCGCGGCGAGGATTTCTCTGGTCGTTGCTTGAATGCGAATATGAGCGGCTTGTGGTTCGTTTGGAAGTGGAATGTACGTCCTTCCAACAAGTCCCGAAAATGGCATACGGCCAATTACATTGCGATGAGTTCTCTATCGTACGTGGAATAGCGTTGTTGGGTAGAGGAGAATTTATTTCAAAAGCAGCCCAGTGGCTTTGGTACGTTGTTAATTATTTGGTGCAGAGCGGCCCTTGCTGCTAAGTTCGATGCATCCGTGACAAGGCTTAACTTTGCTTCCGGAACGGTGTGCGACAGACGCACTGCTTGGGCGAGAAGTTGGCGGCAGTAAACGAAGGCTTCTACTGTAGGCTGTGCCCATTTGAGTGCGGTTTTATCGTTTTTCCGATTGCCTGGGACCATTGCTAACAGCGGAATTTGAGCAGTGGCTCAAGTGAACTTACGATAGAAGTTGATCGTTGCGATGAATCTTTTCACCTGTTTTACGGTATCTGGTCACTTAATAGGTTTAATTGCATAGACTCGTGATAGAAGAGGAGTTAAGCCTTCCTTGGTGATGGATTGACCGAGGAATTCAAGCTCTAGTTGCCCGAAGACACGCTTGGCAACATTGATTGCCAAGTTGTGCCTTGTGAGTCTTTTTAGCAATTCACTTAAGTGTTGGCAATGTTCAACGATGCTTGATGATATGATGCATATATCGTCCATATATGGGAAAGAAAAATCGACCCCTCGTAGCACCTCGTGTATCTTTGAGAAAGCAGACTTACCTCGCAGGATATTGGCAAAGTCGTGGAGGTATGAGAGTGGGTAGCGATCGGGTAGCGTAATTGCGTTGAGGCCTCTGTAGTCGCCGCAGGGCCTCCAAGTACCGTCCGCTTTACGGACCATGTGGAGCGGACTCGACCAATTCGACTTTAACGGTCGGCATATCCCTGCGAGCATGAGCAGTTCGAATTCTTGTCGTGCGGCGGTCAGCTTATCTGGCGACATGGTCGTGCAGAAACGGGTGGGCCATTCGTCTCTATGAAGTGAACTGCTTTGATATTCCCGGTGAGGGTCGGGCTATTATGACATCAGCTAAGGAGGCATTCCGATCGATTAGCTACGGGGACGGTTGATTGCTGGTTATAGCGAAAAGCGATTTCATTTCGATAGCGAGTTAGTTCGTGAATTGATGAGACGGGCTCTTTTTACGTCCACCATGAGGTCGTGGTGCTGGAGGAAATCCGCTCCGATAATTAGAGAGGTGACTTCGGCGACGATGAACGTCCAAATGAAGGAATTGTTTTGTTCGATGGATTACTCTCGTCTGCGCTGGCTGGAGATGCGAGGCTGAGCAAGTCGGAGTGCGGGGTCGTGATGATTGTTGTTAACGCTGCTGCGTCAACTAAGCGACTTCGGATGAAAAAACATTAAAAAGTTCGTTTAATCAAAATAAATACTCAATACAAATCAAGAGCTACTATCTCGTCGACGGTTATAGCGGAATCACGGAACAAAGGAAAAAAACGTGGTGTTTTTTCGGCTCGCCTCAAGGATCTTGTATCCGATGGCAATCACTTGGGCGTGATGTGCTGCTGTCATCTGGTTGTCAGTTTGTACTCGACGTTGCCAGAATGCTCCTTTTGGCGTGTCTTAACCCACCACCACATATATGTAACTAATGTCAAATCAAATCAAAATCAAATTTAATGGAAAACTCGAAGTTTCAGCTCAATTGTTTTCTTATAATTCTGAGTATGAAACATACTGTATGTACTTGTCTTTCTACTCAGACGACGGCATAATCTGGGCTTCACCCAACACCAAATCAGTTGGTGTTAATAAGACACTGGGTCGAAATCAGATGTGCAATCATCAGTGCGTGGTCGCATAGGCCGTTCAGCCGAAGACATCGCTGCCGTATGTGAAAATGTTGTTGAAAGTCGGGCGCATTGAAAGACAGCTGCTACATTTGGTATTACCGCATGCGTTATCAAGCTTATCTCATTCGTAATCGTTGCAATTTACGTACGTCAGCTACCAAACTCACGAAAGGATTTAGGGTCTAAGGAGGAGCATGTCCAATACGAAAATGTAGCTATACATTTTTCCCAAATTACGAGTATACACATTTCTGCTGACATTTTATAATTTTTTGAGTCAAAATTAAACACTCGATAACTTGTGCAGTAATTTGCCCTTAGAATGATGGTCGGCTGGTTTTTTAGAGTACATGTGTTTTGTTTTTGTTTAGATTTGTAAGGTGTTCTGAAAAAGCAGCTTTTTGGTTTGTAATTTGGACCTAAAAGTGTAAAGTATTTATTTCGAGAAGTTCTTCGCTCCGAAGGTAGTCGGTGGCCAGATAAAAACGATAGGAAAAAAAATTAAACAAAACAAAAACGGTGTGAGATATAAAATTGATTCTGGCTCTATTTTGTGTGGAAGAGCACATCATTCAAATCGCCGCCTCGGCTTAACTGGTAGTGCTTCAATATATGCAGCGTTATTCCGGCCATATCGTATCGAATATTGGCCTCGAGCTCGCCCATAGTGGTTGGGTTGTTAGCGTATACTAAGAACTTAACATAGCCCTAGAGAAAATAATCGAGTGACGTCAAACCGCATGATCGCGGCGGCCAATTGATGAACGCTCGCCGTGAGATGACCCAGGTCGTATACATCGATGTGATCGAGCTCTGACCACAGAAAGTCGCTCTATATCTGAGACCATTAACCCTTGTGGATTGTGTTCGTTCCAACAACGGCAATTTGTTGACATAGCCGTGAGCCAAAAATGGGCGTCGTCCGATATGATTTTTTGGCCAAAATACGGATCTCCCGCCAACATTTCCAGAGCCCAATTGGCGAACTCACAGCGTTGTCTATGGCTTACATTTTTGTGTCAGCACAATCTTATAAGAATATAGACTCAAAAACAACCGCAAAATAAGCCGATGCTTATCGGCGCCGAATCGACTTTTCTGGATCTTCAATATTGGCCGCTACAGCGGCTATGTTTTCTTCATTTCGCACCAATGCCTGCACACTGAAGCTATGATTATGACCGATCTCACGTCAAAATTCACGCCGCGTATTTACAACTGAACCGGAATTTCGATAATATTTTTTAATAATTTCTGCATGTTCGGCAAGCGTAAAATGATGCAGGCTGAAATGGCAAACCTTACTTAATATTTTAACAGCTGGATGTCAATGGTAACTTTGACAGCTGCTGAAGCATAATAATTGAAAAAACTCTTATTGCTATCTGGTCACCCTATATTATATGTACATGGTCGAACCTTTAGTTATTACGTTGTTATTTTCAGATTTTTCATTTTATTAACGGTAGAATACAACAGGTACTTCCCACTAAAAGCGATGCAAAATATTTTCTGCTATGTCATCTTTGTATGTATCCCATAATTGACGTGGGTTGGTAGGCTGACATGTCGAAATGATCATAACGAAAAGTGTAGGAACTTGATTGGCAGGCGAAGAAGCTATTGCATCGTCTAGGGTTTGATTCCACTGATTATTGTGTTCAAGCAATTGTAACTGTGCTTCTTGAAAAGTTCCACACACCGTACCATCCACAGTCCGCAATGACTCAAATGAAGTTGAACCGCGCACATTAACCAAAAGCAACAGAAGGTAGAAGCAATCATAGTCCTTTGGATGGATTGTTTAAATTCGTCCCAATGCATCAGTTGAAAACACCTCGACATCCATCTACTGGTTGGCCTTGCTTTCTGCGTAACCATTTCTTCGATGATGCATTCCATGTGTAATATCGAAGCATCTCCGAGTAAAACAATGTTCTCGCAAACGGATCACTGGCGCAAGTTGAAAAGAAACTCGTTAATGTTGTTGCTGTGCTGTGTTCTCTGCGTTGAAATGCACTCTTTAGCCATTCTCCAAATGAACTGGCAGATGCATAACAGTCGGATGACGTTCATGAATCGTAAATGAAAATATTCTCCAGAGTTGCAGTTCACATATTGGCCCATTTGAAACTTGCTGATTTCATCTCGTTCAACGCCAATAACCGCCATATCGCTTCCTTTGGTGACGAATTTGCGAACATACTTAATCGATTTCATCGAACTGCAATACTCAACATTGATATGTGTTTTAAATGCCTTAGACAATATTGGCGAATATGGCACGATCCATGTGTTGTCAACCATGATATCCGCTCCTTTTAATTGAATGATGAATGTTCTGCAATTATCATCTGGTGAGCGAGTGGATACCTATCGTTTCCAGTTTGAGTTCCCGAAATAAAAGCACGTGAATACCATTTTGTGCATTTGTTGTCGGAAATACAAACCGAAGTAGGATTGTGTTGTCCGCATGGTCCGTGGAGCATATTGGTGGTGAAGACAACTCGTGCAACTCTGGATCTATCTCAGGATCAGGAATTTCGGCAGAAATGATGTCATCAATTTGGTCTGGTGTAAGTTTGTGCGTGCGGCAAACCTCTTTTCTGCCATTTAACTGAATACATGGATCATCAGTACCGTATACACGTTGTTTCGCAATGAAGCTCATCAAACATCTGAGTTTTTGTTTGAACATTCGTGCTGTAAGGGCGTGACGATTGCTTGGTGATTGACCGGGATGCAATAACTGCGTAATCTCTGGCCATTTTGGATTGCAAGCAAACGTCACAAACAAATCCGGCCGTCCATAATTGCGCACGTAAGTCATCGCGTCCTGGGAGTACTCGTGCCAATGTATGTCGATGGCAAAATTGTGAGTCGGCCAACATCTGTAATATCTGCGTCGCTATTGACCGCATCTCGCAAGTGAATATATTCTTCAGATCGCAACTTAGCCCGATTGAATCGAATGTAATTGACTCGTTCTGCCTCAACTTTAACGTACATATCAACTGCATATTTTTGAAACAATCGGTGATATCTAAGTAGGTGGTTGTCAATGTTTTGGCGAATCATCATTCGATATCCGTAGAAGTCCATTGAACTGACCTTTTTAATTATCTCGATCCCTAAAAATTGATTCTACAATTTATGAAGTGACAATGAAGTGTTTTTTTTTGTGTACTAACCATTAGCCGGATTTATCATGTTGTATCTCAAGTGATAGCCGTCTTCACCATGGCAGAACATAAGCGGATATTGCAGTGCGTCATACGATCAATGCGTCTCACTTATTCGCTGATTATATCACGCGATTGATATTTCACGAACTGTAGGTGCATTGTATGCAAGACAGCAAGTTATCGTGATGTATCGTGTATTCTGTGTGGTGTGTTAGTGTATTTTGTGTTGTTAGTGTTGGTGTATTAGCATTCATCGCTGATGTTGGTGAAATTACCTTAAATATTAGATTGTAATTTCGTTTATTTACAATTTCACCACCAAACGACGTCATTTAAAAACAATCGTTGTATATCTTGATATGTTGCAAGAAATGGTTCGAATTAGGAGATCCACCGTAAAGCAGTGTGCACAATGGCTCTGGTGGTGGAAGCAACTCTGGCAATTTCACTTTGCCTCTCGCGCAACACAATCCACAGGCGGTTTTTTCTCAAATTTAACTGCATTGCAAACGACGGACATCTGATCGAATTGAACTGATGCGTGCGCACTGTATTGGATGTTTGGCTCATATCGAAAGGCTGTACGCTCAATATTCACCGGGAGAATTTGTTTTTGTCGACGTTGTCGTTCAATAGTTGCACGTTGTGATCTTGCTTCATCACTTTTCCGACCCCGAACATCTCTTTTTCTCAATCGTTCTTGCTCATTGTAAGCTTCGTAGATCTCTTCTGACTGTCGCGCACGACTTTCAATCACTCTGATTAGAGCTGATTCCCTTGCAATAGCACGTTCCTCTTCCGTTCGACGTGCTGCGACATATCGGTGGCGGGTTGCATTCTGAGAACGCCGACCAATGTTACGTGGACCTCTTCTTGGCATCGCAACAAATATCGAACTATAAATAATCATCACTTTGTATAAATCGCACATAAAGTTTTTACTAATCAATAATTTATTTTTGAAATAGCCAAAGTGAATAAAGCAAATGAACGAAAAAGATGCAATTGAAATTTGGAAATCAACTGGAAAAACAAAATAAATCGATTACCGCTCTATTCCAATGGAAATGGGGTTTGATTTTCGCCGAAATCGAGAATTCACAGATTTTACTGGAAAAATCAATGAAAAATTATAAGAATATCTTCAGAAAGAACAAACAATATGCTGAGCTGTCAAACGGAATGACAGCCTACAGCGCCACCTGTTGAGAATTTTCCGACATTTCTTTTTTTCTAAACCTTCCCGTAGCAATTACGAAAAACCCGCAGAAGGAAGTATCCAATTTGGTCCATTCGTTTTCAGATTTTAAGCATACGAACAAATCACGATCCATTTTTATACGTATATAAAAGATTATAATTTTATTAAAGCTACTTACTGTATTACAAAAGTTGTAAGCGAACATAAAAGTGCTTTCACGTCTTTTATTGTAAGTGGGATTAGCGCTGAAAAAATTTTCAAAAATAAAAGTAAAACAAAGTCCATTCAAAGACATTTTTATTTTTATTACATGACAATAAATTAATATACATTTTCTTTTCTTATTTTTAACAATTTTGTTTTTAAAAATTTATAAAATGCAAAACAACATCTAAAAAAATATACATAACATCCACCGAGGTACAAAACTTAACTATAAACAATCTGAGTTTAATTTTTTATTACAATTTTTTTAAATATTTCTTATTATTTTAATTTAAAATCTATTATGTAATTATACATTTAAAGAACTTATGTTTATTTCTTTACAATTTGATATTTTCAAATGCACTTTGCACGTTTTTTTCGTCAAAAATTGTGTTTAAATAAATTTAATAGGTACATATAATTTTTATGACCTTTTTTTGTTAAAATCAATATTTTCCTTTTTCTGAATTTGTCTATCTAAAAGCTGTTTTTTTTCTAATCTAATGTGATACATTAAAAAAATAAGTTTTCTTGTTAAGAGGTATAAGAAAGGTTTTTTTTAATATTTGTTTTTACTTTTACTTCTAGCGCTCTTACTCGTAACAACTTTTTCTTCCTATGCTGGTTAATCAAGAATATAATAAAATATTAAATGCAATACATTATACGAGTATACGCTATGGATTTGTTATCACATTTCGTTATTTTCATACAGATGTCAGATTTGGAGAAAAAATAATAAACTGGTTTTAATTTAGCAAGTTTTTTTTATCAATAAGATTTAATCCATACAATATTAATTTATTTTTTTTAATTTAAATTATTCATTATATAATGATGCACTAAAAATTAATTTCTAAATAAACAGTACGTGATTTCAAATTGATAAAAGTTAAGTTAAATGGTAAATATATGATTTCTTGGTTTATTCTTTCTATTGTAAAAGGAAAAGGATATTTTCCTGACGGAAGTCTTATGAGACATTAGTGGACATCTTTACCTAAACAAGCAGTTTGACAAGTTTGTGATGTCAAAAATAAATATGAAATTGGTATTAATAGGTTTAGAAGTTGCAAGTAATACGCTTTAGTCGTTGCAAGGTAAATTAAAAATATTCTTTTGTCACGTATTCAATATTCGTTATCCAATATTGATTGTAGGTTATTACGAGAATTCGCAACGAATGTGCTGACCGTAACCAAGTCTATAAGTAGAAGAGTATCCACGATATCCCCAAAAAGAAAGAACTCCAGACGCGATGAAAGATTATCAGTGTGTTTCAAATGGGTTTTGCAAGTGTTATCAAGATTAACCCTAGAAGCCTAATCTACGTCGTTTTGACGTATGCCCCGGCGAAAATACACTATCTCTTTCACACGCACGACTGAATTGTCGCGACCGCTCGAACCAACTCAGTAGCTGCCAAGACGGGAGACGGTTGCGTCGCTTCGGTAACTGCCGCCATTTTGTCGTAATAACATTATTGCACGTACATTTGACATATGTTTGGGCTTTACGTAACTTTTGCAAATGTTCAACGTAATATTGTGATATTTTGTAGATTATTGTAATATTGTGATGTTTTGTTTTATTTTCTTACATTTCTCAAATGATACTTCCCTTTTAGTGACTATGATACAATGGCGTCTCGTCAACAGTTAAATGAAGATAAAATAGCAGATATATTGGAAAAAGAAGACGATTTTTCTCCGAACGATACTGATTCTGAAGAGGAAGATTGTGTTATTGAAGACGATGTGAGAAGTGTGACATTGAAGACGAAGTAGTGGACTACATAAGTGGTATAAATCCGACAAACAGTCTAGAAGAGAACCTCGAGAACCCTAACTTTTCTTCAGGAGCGGCTAATATTGAAGTAACACCATCGATTTCACACAAAATTATTACTTTGCCTCAGCATTCAATTCGTGGAAAAAATAACTACATATGGTCTACAATAAAAGGACGGTCCACGGGCAGAACCTCAGCTATAAATATTGTACGCACAAATAGAGGAATGTAGAAATATTGTCGAACCTTTGCTTTGCTTTCAACTTTGTGGACAAACGTGAAAATGATACAAAAACGTGTCAATTTGAAGGAAATCTCAGCAAGCTACAGGGATACCAATGAAATGGAGATCTGGGCTCTTATAGGAATGCTCACATTGACGGCTGTTATGAAAGACAGCCATCTTTCTACTAACGAACTGTTCAATGCCTCATTCTCTGCCACTGTAATGAGCCGCGAGAGATTCGAATTTTTGTTGAGGTGTTTGAGAGGGGACGATAAATTACTAAGACCAATTTTACGTAAAGAAGACGCTTTCATACCTGTGAGAAAAATATGGGAGATTTTTATCAACCTATGTAGACTATCCTACGAGGGGCGTTCAATATATTCTCGGTATCGATATGAAGGAAAATGCGAATTCAATTTAAATTGTTTTTATTTTTCAATATGATCTCCCCTAACATCAATGCATTTGTTACATCTTGAGATAAGCTTTTTTAAACCCTCAAAATAATAAATTTCCTCTTTCTCTGCAAAATACCGACTTGAGTTCTTCAGCATCCGAAAATCTTTTTCCACGAAGACATTTTTTCAAATCCGGAAACAGGAAATAATCAGTAGGGGCAAGGTCTGGACTATAGGGTGGGTGTTGGATTTCTTCGAAACCACAATCTCGCGCAGCAGCCTTGGAAACTCGCGCGTGTGAACAGGAGCGTTGTCATGAAGAAGCAACACACCCGCTGCGAGTTTACCCCGTCTTTTCTTTTTAATTTCCTCCCGCAAATTATGCAAAGTGGAAGCGTAGGATGTGGCGTTGATGGTTTCACCTTTTTTTTTGTACTCAATGAGCAAGATTCCCTTTGAGTCCCAAAAAACTGTGGCCATGAGCTTTCGGGCAGACGGAGTGACTTTGAACTTCTTCGGGGGGTCTGTTCCTTTTTTATGCCACTGCATGGACTCTTGTTTGCTTTCAGGGTCATAGTGGTGGACCCATGTTTCGTCCCCAGTAACAATTCGATCCATAACACCGTCCGCGTTCTCACTACACATCTCCAAAAGCTCTCTACAGCATGCGATTCTCACTTTTTATCTGAGGCGCTGTGAGCATTCGTGGCACCCACCTTGCACTGACCTTTGAAAGGTTAAGATGGTCATGAAGAATGGTGTGAATGGTACCAATTGAAAGCTTGGTGATCTATGCCATCATTTTCACCTTTATTCGGGCATCCTCAAGAACAAGTTTTTCGACTTCTTTGATGCTTTCTCCCGTACAAGCAGTAGCCGGGGCGCCGGAGCGGGGGTCGTCCTCAATGCTCTCTCTGCCTCTCTTGAACTCACTTGACCACTTTTGCACAGTTGATAATGAAGGTGCGGAACCCTGGTAAATAGCCACCATCTCTTCATGAATAGTTTTTTGACTTTTTCCTTGCTTAGTGAGAAATTTAATTACAGCGCGATGCTCAATTTTCACCATCATCGCCTCAGTTGCCATTATGATTCTGTTTAACTAGAGATAAAACGCGAATTAATAATCACATTTATATTAAATTTTACATGAATGCACTCAAATAATAGTGTTACTTGACAAATAAGTCAATTTATATATGCAACCACAGCTTCACCCCGATACCGAGAATATCTTGAACGCCCCTCGTACGTACCTGGCACTAACTCGACTATGGATGAACAGCTGTTGGGTTTTCGCAGTCGTTGTCCTTTCCGCATGTACGTACCCAATAAACCGGATAGATATGGAATAAAATTTCCAATGATATGTGAAGCTTCCACAAAGTACATGGTAGATGCTATACCTTACCTCGGTAAAAGCACAAAGACAAGTGGTCTGCCATTAGGGCACGGAACAAATAGAAATATTACCTGCGACAACTGGGTCACGTCTGTTCCACTAGCTAAGAGTTTGCTAAAGACTCCATACAATCTAACTTTAGTGTGGGAACCATCAGGTCAAGCAAGAGAGAAATTCCAGAAGAAGTAAAATGGGCCTTTGACATTGCTATCCTATAAACCCAGACCATACAAAATGGTATTCTTATTTTATCATTATGCGATGAAGATGCCGTAATTAATCAAAGTAGTGGAAAGCCGGATATGATATTGTTTTATAACAAAACAAAAGGAGACGTCGATTCTTTCGACCAAATGTGTTCATCTATGTCTTCTAACAGGAAGACTAATAGGTGGCCAATGGCTGTATTTTATGGCATGCTGAAAATGGCCCTCGCGAATTCCTATATTATATACTAGGCGTGTTTTATTCAAAAGTGCTTAGCCACTTTTCCACATGAAACAAAAACAAAATCAAAAGTAGCGCATCTCTTTATACGCTTTTCAAGAAGTTCATTCTTTGATCTTGGTTGTTGTTTCTAATTTACCCTTTAATTTGATGACTTCCTGTTGAGAAAATATGTACTTGTTCACAGGTAGTATAAAGAGTGAAAATCTATTGCAAAATGTATGGCTTCGCCAGTGTACTTTTATATATTCCGAATTCATTTGAATTCATGTGGATGAAGTTAACAACTAGAGTGTATTAATTTAAGTTTTCAAAATTAATGTAAATATTAGGTCCACACTGCAAATTCTTACAAATTTCTGCACGAGATTTTTCTTTGGGCAGGAATTGTAAAAAACATCAAATCAATTAAATTTTAAAACAATTGTCAAACTCGTAAAAGTTTAAATTTGTGTGAATTGCGACAATTTTATGCAAATTAACTCAAAAGAAGTCTTGGACATGGACAAAGAAAAGAAAAAAAGAGCTTAAAGCACATTTTCGCCTAATGCTTTTAGCCGAATCCAAGGTGGTAAGTTACTTGATTATAAAAATTATAACACTTTCTCGAAAGCCTTACTGATATTTGGAGGAAGACTGATCGACCAGAGATTCGCCTGATTGGAAGTATCTTTATCTCTTTTGGGGAAGGGTGGTATCACCGCCTTTTTCAAATATGCAAAGCAAGCTTTGCTAGTGTTGTAGCGAGAAACCCCGTCGTTGGGTCCACTAGCGCTGAATCAATGTGCGAGAGAGTGTACATGAGAATATGTGTGTGTGGCTGGCGTAAGCTGTGGAACTAAAAAGATCTGGAGGTCACTTTGGTGACGACCACCAAACCAAGAGGGTCAGCCAAGTTTTTATTTTTTTTTTATTTTGCGATTTTTTTTTTTGCGGAATGCAACGTTTTTTTCTTCTGCGAAAGTTGCGAAATGCGAAAAGCAATTCTGTCGGGGTTTTTTCTTGCAAAAAAAAAAAGTAGAGTAGATTCTTTTGTGGATAAAGTCGCGAGTTCGGCATAAAAAAAAAGGAAAGAAAAAGGAGACAGGAACGAGGGATTGGATAGCAGGAATATCGGGACGGAAGGACTAAGGAACTGTGCCAGAACGGGGCACAATACCGCTAGGACCCAAAAGCTAAGTATAGTGATAGTGCAGTACAGTGTCGTGGTGAATAAAAAGGGCGTTTTTTATTTTGTAAATCGAGACTCCGGTAGGCCACGCGTGCGGGAATTCCCGAGAACAGACGGGACACGCGACCCGTTATCTAATGTTTTTTTTTTTGCTTTGCTTCGTTACTGTAAAAATAGCGAATTACTCTATCGGCGAGTGTACCGCTACAAAAATGTTAGTTAATAAATCGTCGAGCCCCAACGGGGCTTTATAACGTTGAGGAAAAAAGAAGGTTTTTATTTTTTTTTCCATTTTTTTTTCGGTCGTTTCTTTTTTTTCTTATTCGGGGAGTTTTCCTTCTTTTTTTCTCACAAAGCTTTCGTGATTCCTGAAAAATCACGCGGCGCTCAACTCCATTTTGTTGTACCCAGGTCTAGCTGCCTTCAAAGCGCTACCTGGAGGAAGCCGCGGCTGGGATAGCGGGATCCCAGAAAGTGTTACCGTTTGGTTCGGGGCATCGCCGTATCGGAGCCAGGAACGAAACGTAGCAAATTGACACATATTGCACTGAAAAAATTACTTGCAGTGTGTTAGTGCCAAATGTGAAAGTCACAGTCAGTCTGTGTTCAGCCACCATCGGCGACAGTTCCTAAATAATAAATCGTTTTCTTTCTTTATTCAACTGAAGCATTTTTATTTTACATTTCTCCTTTTCGTCAGTATAGCGCGAACACAGTGAATGTTCAAGCATATTTCATCAATCCTGTGTAAACATTAGTGCAGAAGATTTAAATTACATGAATTCGATTGGGCGACGTTTTCGATGTGTTAAGTATGGTGTAATCAAACGCAAATCTATGCACCAACCTGAGGCTGTCATCAACAACAACAATGACAGTGCTCCATCTACTTCTAAAAGTAACAACAACCGAAGTGATGCCCTCAAAATACCATCTACTTTGCAACAAGAATACCAGCCTGACACCGCTATTATGGGTATCAAGTATCAATTATTTGATACTTCTATCAATTTATCAATAGTTTGGTATTATGGTATCAGTTGATAATTTGTACCCCATTGTGAATACTGTTGAAAATGTCACTATGAACGAGTTCTTTTTTGACGTTTCAAATTTGAGTTTTTATATTTTTCATTTGGTTTTTTGTTTCTATCTGCGCAGACGAAAATCTTTGAGGAAAAATTTAAGTAGTTTTTATGAAACCAAATTGGTTATATTTTCTTGGTCTAGGAATAGAATCGTTAGCAATCGAAAGCAACTCGATTGGTTGTGTTGATGGAGGAAACCCCAGAAGTTGCCAGAGGAATGTTGGTAAAGTCATATCTGGCAAAAAAGTGGGAAAAAATTTCAGTAGAATTGAATAGCCTTGGACCTCCACAACGCGATTCAACTAAATGGCTAAGGGTGAGTAAAATTTTGCTTGCATTTGATTCATCTATCTATTTAATATTCTTTAAGCTATGGGTTGATAAAAAAACTAAAATTAAAAAAAAAGTCAAGAACAACAAAATTGAAATGACTGCAACTGGCGGAGGGTCCAACAACTTGACGCGACTGACTGATACCGAAGAAGCAGTAAGTCGCCTCATGAACTTTCCCGTGTTTGTTGATCCGCCCGGAGTGGAATTTGGCATAGAAGTACCGAATTTTAAAGGGACAGAAAACGAAGAAGCAGTAGCAGAAGATACCGTCTTAGTGCTGTCACCGAAAAGAAGTCACCAAAAATCGGCAAAAAGATATGTCCTTTTAGAAAAGCAGACTTCAAATCAAGAAATATTTTATAATAAAATGGTAAACCACATGGATGGCTTGGAGACAAAATTGGAAAGCATTGAAAAAAGTCTGAAAAATATGGAATATTATTCAAAGAAAATTTACAATTTAAAAAAAGAAAAAAAAAATGTGAAGCGCTAAAAATTAAAAAAGAGAAGTTGCTTCTTTACAAAGCAAATATAAAAAAGAAAGAAAGCGACAGAAAACTCAAATTAAAACTAAAAAAGCAACTACTAGAAATCGAGCAAAGCAAACTAAACATCCTTTAGTCCTTATGAACCAACTTGATGTATTTTATAATGTTGAAGACGGATTCAAGTGCATTTTTGTGATTTGTTTAACGTTTATTTTTAAGTTATTTTTATCCGATTTTGTTTTAAATTATTTCTTATCAATAAAGACAATGAAATACAAAATATCTATGTTATTTAATGAGTTCTTTTCTTTATTCCACTTTTATTCGTTTCGTATATATCTTGCAATGGAGTCTCTAATTCGACTGCCTTCACCAAATGTTGGATTTGCAGGATCAGTTTCCACATCACGGTTTAGAAGAACGTTATCGTTTTCTTCATCAAAGGTTTCAGGGTTTTCCAATCCATATTTTATACAAACATTATGAAGAGCTGCGCAGACGTTATTTATTTGAGTTGCTTTTTTTGCGGTGTAATGCAGTTGCCTTGCATCGAAACCTACTTTTCAAAACTCCTACTGTCCGCTCAATTATATGTCGACCTTGCGCATGCTTTTTATTAAAGGTAGCTTGGAAAGTATTTTCTTCAGTGTCTCTGTACGGCGTAATCAAGTACGGTGATAGAGGATATCTACTGTCACCAAGAATTCGAAAATCAATTCTTCCATTACGATAATCACTATCTAACTTGAGTTTTACCTGTGACACATTCCAAATGCTTGCATCATGCGCCGCCCCTGGATGTTTTGCATTAATGTTAGTTAGTTAGTTAGTTGACTTTTATTTTCAACAAATGTTTTACAATGTAACGATTAACCGAAGTCTTTAATCGTTTGGCCGTTGGCCGTCTACCAGATTGACAAAATACATACTTAAGTTTTACATTAAAAATCTCCATCTATGATACGCTTTCTGTAACAAAGTGCTGCTACTGAGTAATCATATAAGACTTTCCATCCTTTTTCTCCATTTAAAATGCTCATTACTTCATCTTCGTCTAAATCATGTTTTCCGAACATTGATAGTCGAAATTCTTTTAAAATCGGACAAACACCAAGAAAATGTAAGATGTCTTCTCTCTTCTTCATGTTGCAGAGGTCACAAAGTATTGGTAAATCTGGTCTATGGGGTATAAAGTTTAGTTGAATAAGTTCCCCTCTCAGTTTGAAAATAGTACTTATTTTGTCAATTGCGTGACTATCTAGGAAGTATGTGTTTTCATTTAGAAAATGGTTTAATTTGCTGTAATAGTTCCTAAACAGTGACGATTCAGCTTCTTTGACATATTGGTCATATGTGTGTCTGCCAAAATTCTCCAAAACCAAGTTAAATTTTTCTCTTAAAAGATGAGGATGCTCGTTCACTTGAATAGACAGATTTAATCTGCATTCAGAAGCTGTTTTCTTCCATTCCTCGCAAATGCCTCCGTTTGTTCTAATTATGCTTCTTAAAACTACGTTTTCAAGTATTTTTAGGATATAGTTGGAGTGCATTTTGAGCGTGTACAAGAGCAAAGGAGGAGTTTCCGTTTCAAGATGTAGCATATAGTTCGGGGAATTTTTTGGTAATCGGAAAATCTTCTTCAAAAAGTAGCGAAGAAATTTTTCCACAGCATCGTAGCCTTTGTAACCCCATACCTGAGCTCCGTAAGTTTGTTTTGCACTTTGCGATACATATTTATTTTTGAAGCAACGTTCCCAAATCGAACAGATAGCTCTTTTAACAACAGCTAATTTTTCCTCAAAGTGTGGTTTGAAATTTAAGGAGGACGATACTAGGATTCTGTATCTGGATACTACCTCAATCTCTTCCCCGTCTAACTTCCACTTTTCCAAATGTGAAAAGCGTCCTCCTGCATTTCTGAATATCATCATTTTTGATTTATCAAGATTTACAGTGAGATTCCAACTTTAAAGAAAGCATTAAGCGTTTTTATCATTAACTGCATATCTTGGGTTGTGTCACCCAGAAAGACGATATCATCAGCATACAGCAGCACAGGAATTGATACACCGTTGAATCTTATTCCACCTTTGACATCATCTGTTATATCATTGATATATAATATAAGAAGCAGAGCACTTAAAATACAGCCTTGTTTAACACCCATTGAAGTTTCGAACTCTTCAGAAATTAAGTCTCCATCCCATACATATGCAATATTATTCCCATACAAGGCTCTCAGGATTCGAATAATTTTACTTGATACACCGATTTTGGAAAGCTTGTAAAAGAGTACTTCACGTGGTATTGAATCGAACGCTGCTCGAAAATCTACAAAGAAGGCGTACAACTTTTTTTTCTTGCTCTTATATGTTTCAGCAATGTTTGTTAAGCAGAATATCTGGTCGATTGTAGAATAACCTTTCCTAAATCCAGCTTGGAATTCTTTAAGGATGTTATGTTCTTGTACCCATTCATACAATCTTTTGTAAATTAATGAAGCAAACAATTTGGCTGAAGTGTTTAAAAATGTGATTCCTCTGTAGTTCTTCGGGTCCCTGTAATCCTGAGTTGCGAGGCTTTAAGAGTTACAGAGATGTTAGACGTGTGTCCGTTTAGGTATTTGACAGCTTTCCAGAACTGAGCAGAAGATTTTGAATTATTTATAATCGCAATGTTTTGTTGTTCAAATGCTACTTTTTTGATGTAACAGATGTGTTTGTATTCCTTGCTGGCATCTTGATAGAGTGCTTTAAAGATATTGGAGTTATTCGACCTTAGAAGTTTGAGAAATTTAAAAGATTTGGTTCTAGCGTTCATGCAATCAGAATCATACAATTTTTGTTTATATATATATTTTATGAGTTTTTAAATCTTTCTGTTGCGGAATGGGTTTCTTTATTATTTCCGTTAGAGCTTCAATATTGGCTATATAACGCTGTGTGCGTAGTTCCATAAGATTCACATTCATGTTTCGCTGATACGATTCCATTATTCGGTCATTCCAGACAAATTTCGGCAAAAGGCTTAATGGCTTTGTGCAAGCATAGTTGCCGCTAGCAGTAGAATTAAGGGTTACTTCCAAGGGCATGTGGTCCGAAAAGATCTCGGTTCCTATTTGAAAACTGTCTAGAAGCTTGAGCCAATTTCCCGAAACAAAACAGTAATCTATTATTGAGCATGATGTTCCTCTGATAAAGGTCAATTCGCCATCTGGATCTCCTTCGCAACTACCATTCAACAAGAACATGTCATACTCATCAGCAAGTTCAATTATTTTTGCTCCTTTGTTATCACAAATTAGGTCTTTAGATCTGCGACACGGTTCCAGCAGAGTACTCTTGTATCCCGATGTGAAATTATTTTGTGTGAGTCCTACACGACCATTAAAATCCCCAATAAGCATTATATCCGTACAGTCCAAGGAGTGCAGTGAGTCGCAGAGTTTATCGAAATCACGCTGCCAATGATTACAGTTTAAGTAGATTGGTACCAAAACTACATCCTGTGTATTCAGTTTTAAGTTAATAACATCAATTTCGCCAGCTTTACAAAGATACTCGTATACAGTCCTTCGAGGTCGTCACGAAAGCCGAATAGTGTTCCACCACTTCCTCTCCCAAAAAGTGAAGTTTTTATAGCAGGAGACCAGATTAATTCATAGTTTGAGAAAATATTCTTAAATCTAATTTCTTCATTATCTAATAGATGTGTTTCAAATAATACAAAAATATCAAAACTTTTTACATAATTAAAAAATGTTACAAAATTCATTTTGTTTTTTAAACCTGACACATTGTAGCTTACAATTTTTATTTTCTTGATAACTATGTTTTTTTCAGCATAATTCTGGTAGACATGGGCACATCATGCGTCACGTACAGCCGCCTTAGAGCTTGTGGATACACCCAACGATTTTTCGCATATTGGTGTTTTGCTAAGTTTGGCATCACTGCTGCGATTGACATTAGCCGTCAAATTTTAAGTTTTGTGAGAAGTGTTCTCTTTCGTAGCTGTTTTGTTTGTACTTCTGATTTCATTAATAAAAAGATTTTTATTTAATAAAATGTCACCAAAAATAGATTGTATTATTTCAATGCCAATTTTTTCACCACACCTCAATCCAGGCGCGGAGCCCCAAGTAAGGACATTCTTGGCAATGTGGAGCTTGTCATCCCGTAGAGAAATCTTTATTGATGCGTCTTTTTGACGGAGCTCCTTCATGATTGGAATCATTTTTGCCCGACGTTGTCTAACGTTAAAGGGTAAGTCCTTTTGGATGCTTATTCTAGTACCCTTCAATTTGAAGACATTCCTCATCACGCTCCAGGCAGACTCCTTCGATCTCATCTTTAGAACTATCGTAGACTTTCTCGTGTTATGGCTGTGTATCCTATACGCAGACTCGACGATTTGATTCGGAGTTGAGTCAACTAACCCGGCGCAAATGGATTTTGCCTTTTCGCTCATATCTACTTGATCTTCAACAGGCAGGTGAACAACAAGATTCGCTTCAGTACTCACCTGTACGAGTCAGTCAAGCTGGTTCTCAAGACGTTTGTTTTGTTCTTCCAGATACACAACTTTTTGCTCAAGTTCTTCTTGTCGCATACTCAATGCTGAGATTTGTTTAAAGAAATCTTGCAGATCTGCCTTTGAGGCTAATTGTTCCACAAGTTTTTTTGTTTCCTGCATTCTCTCAACACTCAGAGTAGAAGTAGATCCCATAGCGAGTTTTGGTTCAATTTCACACAAGCTTTGGTGGCGTTTTTTGTTTCCTGAGCGTTCCGGAGAGGTGTGGGATATTCCTCTTTTTACCATTTATAGGTTAGTTTAATGATGGAATTTTTAGCTTGGCTATAAAATAGCTTAGGTGTTAGAACTTACTCGAATTTCAATTGCGTGAGGTAAAGCGTCTCTTAATTTATAAGGTGAATGTGTTTCCTCAATTAACTTTCACTTAAAAAAACACTTTTCTTTTTTGCTTTTTGATCCGGAGATCAATTTTTTGCTTCCACTTTCGCTTCAATGACGTTAGTTCCAAAAGTAAGTATATGGTATATTTATTTATTCACATTTTAATTTCATAGAATCTGCATAATTTTATTTTAAATGAAATGTGGGATAAAATAACAACCAAAATGTTGTTTCAACATTTTTTTTTGACCAAGTTATTTCACAACAAATTGCAATGTTCCCATTTGGGAACACCAGGCTCTTATTGGGGTGGAAAGCATTTTGTTCATTTGTTGATATTTTCTCTTTTTTTTTTATAAGGGAATTTACTACTGGAGACATCTTGAATATTCTTGAAGAGGATATAGATTTTTCAAGTGCCGATATATCATGCCACCTGAAGATGGAATCAGAAGAAGACGTGACCCCAGACAATCTCTTAGGAAGACAGTTGTTGCTGAGGTAAGAATAACTACCGCCGAAAGTGTGCACGACCTACACTATCTACAGTGTTCACGTTTACAAGAACAAGTGAGCACGATTGCGACCGCTGCTACATCGAGTAACTCATCAACATCTGAACTGAAGAGACAAAAGATTTTCAACTGGAAAAAAGTTGACATAAATCCATCTGTCCAGTTGTTTAGCATTAACTGTAATTAAGGTGAGATTCCCTCAGATCCTGTGAAATGCTTTGGGCTATTTTTTGTATATTCTAATTTTATCCGGGTACACCCCCGTGCCAAGATGGAGGAACAGATTTGAAATGATAAAAAAATATACTTATTTTGCAAGTAACTATAATTTAGACAAAGGAGACAGATTAGCAAAAGTATCTCCATTGATTGCTCTACTATATGAAAGGTTTTTGAAGCATACGCGACTACAACAGAATTTGTCAGTGGATGAGAGCATGGTCCCGTACTATGGAAAGCATGGAGCCAAGCAATTCATGAAAGGAAAACCCATAAGATTCAGGTACAAAATGTGGTGTATTTGTGAACCCCTTGGGTACCCAAAAGATGTGTGGCTAGGTGAACATGTGGTCCTAAAACTTGACTCTTTACCTCTTTACCATACAATATATATGCTGATTGATTTTTCTCTTCACTACATGTAGCCACGAGACAAAAAGAGAGAGAAATTGGGTTCACTGCAACTATTATGGCCGAATTCCTTCTGGGGAATTCGACGAAGTTGGAGAAAAAAATCGCCCTACTCGAGACTGTCATCCATCTCAAGGCTGACAGTTATAAAGTGATTAAAATTATTAATTAAAGTGTTAAAACAAAATTAAGTGTTTCCTTTTTGCCCAGTGGTTCGAGCAAAATCATCTTTTTATTTGTTACGCACCATCGGCACGTAATTATATACATTGAATTGTGATATCTGTTTGCACAGAATAAACACTCTTGTTAAAAAACTTAAAAAGATAGCGTCCCCTGACTAGATAAGGCAACAAGAACCGACGGACATTCAAAAAAAAAAAAAAAAAGGCGGCAACGTATCGCACTAACGATCTTTTTGCCATCAGACGCACACAGTTTGGTCCCGGGCTAAAGCTCAAATCCAAATATCTTGGACTTTACAAGGTGGTGAAACCCTGCCACCACAACCGCTACCAAGTCGAGAATATCGGAGACCATGAGTGCTGGGCAGGCAACCTTATTCGGGCCGAATAAGACCGTAGGATGGCCGAATGTAGGATGTGGACGAATTTTATTGAAAACTACTGTTGCAACACAACATGGAATTGTAGCACAGGAATTTAACAATAGTTTGCCGTCGGCAAAACATCCACAATAGAATTGGTTTTGTAATTATATACATACATATGTACATATGTATACACCAACTGCTCATCGCCTATGACGGCGCCTAGACCAAATGAGCGTATGAAGCAACAGAGGAAAACAAAATAAAAAATTCTGTTTTCCTTGACACTCTCGTCAACGAAGTCATCGACAAATCAATAACAAAAAAAAAATTTGCTAAAAGTCAATGACCACTTTGTTCGGTTACATTACTTAGAACATCAACGGAGATAATCGGAACTTCGATTGTTTCACCAAACGATCGGCGGTACTATGGGAGCAACGACCGAGATACAGTGTCAAGGTCGCATCATCTACAGCTTTCGTCGAAGGCAAAGATGCAGTGACAACTCACTCATCAGTGATCAGCGAAACAGTGCACTCCCACTGTATTAAATGAAAATAAGCATTTGCGTAAAAGTAAAACTAAATAGTTTTCTTTTGGGTTCTTTTTTTATTCATTGTGTTGAAATCGTTTTTGTTGGTTTCGGGAAGAAGATTTTCGGTGGAACTAAGAAAGACATTTTTGCTTACCTATGCGGATCAACTACTGTGACGAGAAAACGACGAAGACCAACTAGATTATAGTACCAACGGCGATATCCTAGACGGAGGATCCATTCTAGGCCAACTTTTATCAATCCTTTTCACCGCCTTTCAACCGTCGGCTCAGCATATGGGTTAAGAAGAGAAAGATTATCCAACATAACAGCAGCAGAAGAGGAAGAAAGAATTTTAATTGCTGTAAGAATGCAGCCATCTATTAGCAGCAGAAGGCTTGCAGCACAGTTGCAAACTCCAAGAACTACAATCCATAGAGTTCTTCAAGCCAACCGCGTTTATCCTTTTCATTACACGCCCGTACAGGATCTTTTGCCTCCCTATTATTTTTATCCTGAAATCTTCTAGCTGCGTTGGACAGAGGGGTTGCTGTATCTGGAATCTGAGAAGTTCCTGGATTGCTATTCTCCATTACGTTGCCAGATTCATGGAATGCAGTGGGACCAAAAATTGTCCCACTTGGGTTAACAGCCTGCTAGAGGTAGAGCAGTGCATCAACTGCTTGCTCCAGTGAACTTAGTGGGATTGTTCCACTACTTCCTTCTTGTTATTGGCGATTTTTTTTCTTCAATTTTAGTTTGTAGTCCAACCAAACCTAAATGGATACAATCGTTTACTACGCTTGGTAAGAAAATGTGCCACCTTATGCCATTCTTGCCAAAGGTATTTAGTTCCAAAGCAAAATCATTCCATAAATCTTTGAATTTGTTTTTTGATGGAACCAAATTTCCCAAGGCCTTAGGCAACTTCGGGATGCTGTTCCATTAGTTCCACAAGTTTGTTAAATTGAAGACTATTAGTTTTCTTAATTTTTTAACATTTTTCCTTTTTTTACTCCACAATCGGCTGCAGTCACATAAAAATTTTATTCGCGCAATTTTCACATTTGTGGCGAATCGGCTTGAGTCAATTCGTGAACCATAATGCTGCTAAAATTCAATTCGTTAGTTTTCTCACAATGGAGGCGAACAAATTGTTGGCGATTCGCATACCATAATTTCAAATAACATCATACTGGAAAAGTCCCCAGACCCGTGCAGCATAACACATTATGGCCCTTACTACCGCTTCAAACAGTTTGTACTTCACACTTGTTGCGACGTAATTTTTGCCATGGAGTCCTTTCCAGTTTTAGCATCATGTAGTTTGGATCTGAAGTGGTTTTCAAGAGAAAGCTTGGGAGTCAGGATTATTCCGAGATACTTGTACTGTTTGACCTTTTCTAGTTCCTCACCTTCCCAGGTCCATTTCTCATCCAGAGCGTATCTACCGGATTAATTATCGGTGTTAACATTTAAATTCCATTTGCTGCAATATTGCTGTAATTTGTTGGCCATGAGTTGCATCATATTTGGCGTTTCTGCCAGTAGGACCATGTCATCTGCATACATTAAGCATCTGATGTTTATCCCATTGAAAACAATTCCTCCTGGATGAAAGGCAGTAATGCCATCCAGGAATATTGAAAACATAACAGGGCTCAGTAAGCATCCTTGTTTGACGCCCGTTTTTGTACCAAACCAGTAAAACAATTGGGCCCCATCCATTGTAAATGGGTACTGAAGAGGCCAGAATTAATTTTCAAAAAGTGGAATGTAAAGGATCTTTCAAAAATCTCGCCTAGATGTCGGTAGTGAATAATTTCTGAACACTACCTTCCTTTTCTGTCATCTTTGTCATCACAAAGTAGACACATGTACAAGTTTAACCATTGATAGATACACGCTAGAACAACGCATTAAAATTATTCAAACTTATTATAAAAATGGTCGATTTTTAAAAACGTAAAATTCATGATTTTTTATTGTAAATAATCGTCTAAATGAATCAACAATTCAAAGGTTAGTGAAAAAATTTAAAGAAACTGGTTCTGTCGAAGTTCGAAAGTAAACCAAAAAGTGGACTTGTTCGGAAACTTAAAGATTGTAAACTTATTGTTGAGAGACTTCAAGTTCGCAGCGAGCATACATTAACATGTTAATGAACATTTTTGATTTAAATTCGTTTTCAAAGCCGAACAGCCAAAGCGGACAGTCGAGTTGCTGAGAAATTTGTTGTAAGCAACCCAAATAATATACCTTTGTAAAAATTAAATCAATGTACTTAAATATAGTGAATAAACATCCAATCGAAGATACATAATATTCATCGTCCGTTTCTCAGCAACAGGATTGATAATATTACTGCTGTAGCACAAAGTGTCGCTGATTCGAAGATGCAACTGAAAGAGCGGTTACTATCAATGGAGAGCACTATAGACAAATGATTGAAGATCTTTTGTGGCATCAAATTGAAGAAATAGGCACAGACGGTCTTTAATTTCAACAGGATAGAGCTATAAGTCACACAACAGGAGCAAACATTGAGCTAATGCGGTCTAAGTTTCCAGGTCGATTAATTTCACGTAATGGCGACATAAACTGGCCATTTATATCACGCGATTGAACACCATTAGATTATTTTCTTTGGATTTTTTTTTTTTTTTGAAAAGTAAAGTCTATGTAGATAAGCCAACAATAATTGCACAGCTGAAAAATGTGTGAGCGAGTTGTTGAAAATTTTGATGTTCGTATGAGAGCCTTTAGACGTGCTCGTGGTAGACATTTAAATGATGTTATTCTTCGCACATAATTGTTAAGAGACATATTTTTAAGTATTTGCATGTTTTATTTAAATCAAGGCGCGACTTTTGAAACACTCTTTATAAAAAATTTATTTTGACAGTTCTGTATATCCGACGATGAATTCGCAAAACATTTTCGTATGTCATGAGCTATATTGCAGGTAGGTACATATTGATTAGTTTGTTGAAAATGAGCTCAAAAAAAGGTGTAGCTTTTAAACATTTTGTGTAACATACTGTCATGGACAAAAGTTTTCACACAACGTCTTTTTGGAAATTCAACAAGCTTAAACAAAAAAAATTAAGGGAAATTTTATATTTAATTGATTATATCAGTACCTCTGAATAATTGGCTTTTCAATAGAACAAAAAAGAAAACTAGAAATACAATTGTTTGACAAAAATAACGGATTGTAAAAAATAACTACCATTTTAGTGTGGACAAAAGTTTTCACACAAGAGAATCGTTCTACTGAATTAAAGTATTTTTTTTTTGCTTTTTCTGTCAAAAATGTTGCGCATTGGCATCACTCTTTTAATTTACGCAATGGGAAAATCCCGTTACTTTTTTGAAGGAGGAAAAACAGATTTGATTATTTGTTTATTTAAAGGCTTAAGTAAAAAAAGTTATAGCAATGGGATCAAGGCAGAAAGAAACTAGCTGTGAAGAAAGAAAAATAATATTAGAACTGCATAAACAAAAAAAGTCGCTCAGAGAAATTGGTGACATTGTCAAAAGAAGTCGGTTTACAGTTTTTAGCGTCATTAAACGTTTTAAGAATGTTGAAAGTTTAAATAGCTCCGAACGCAGTGGTCGCCCCCGTAAACTGACACCAAGGGAAGAGGTGCACCTTGTGCGAACAATAAAAAAAAAGCCTAAAACTTCATCTTCGGAGCTTGCAGCACAAATCAAAGAAGATTTTTCAAAGGATGTCCACCCAAGAACTGTCCGAAGGGTTCTGCATAGTGCTGGGTACAAAGCACGAGTTGCAAGACGAAAACCACTAATTAGTAAAGTGAATAAAAAAAAGAGATTGGAGTATGCAGAAGACTTTGGAAACAAATCAGAACAATTTTGGAATAATGTATTGTTTTCGGACGAAAGTAAGTTCAACATTTTTCAATCCGATGGGAGAATTCTCGTGTGGAGAAAACCAAACACAGAGTTAGAATTAAAAAACATCGTCAGCACTGTTAAACATGGAGGAGGGGGCGTTATGGTTTGGGGTTGCATGGCCGCCTCAGGTGTCGGTGAACTAGTTTTTATTGAACAAAACATGGATCAGTACATGTACCTCAACATACTCAAGCAAAATGTGAAACAATGTGCAAGAAAACTGGGATTAGGCGAAAGCTTTTACTTTCAGCATGATAATGATCCCAAGCATACGGCTTATAATGTACGGATGTGGGTTGCTTGGAGCCTTTCACACGTTTTACCACATCCTCCACAGTCACCGGACCTCAATCCAATTGAGCACGTATGGAATGAATTGGAAAATCGAGTCCGAAAACATAGTGTTTCCACTAAAGAACAACTTAAACGGGCCCTTCAATTAGAGTGGTCAAATATTTCACCTGATTTCACGAAAAAGCTGGTGGAATCAATGCCTAATAGACTTAAGGAAGTAAAAAAACATAAGGGACTATCAACAAAGTATTAATTTGTTTCTTTTAAATTACTTTTTTACAATTCTTTAAACTGTGTGAAAACTTTTGTCCACACTAAAATCTTGAATTTTTTTGTTTTTGTTAAAATTAAGAGATTATGAACTATTTTTAAGTTTTAATTTCTGTGCAATTTATTACCGTTATGTATGATTATTATTAAGAAAAAAGAATGAATCCAAAATCTCTTAGTTTTTTTACTTAAATATTTAAATATATATTTAATACCACTTTGTGTGAAAACTTTTGTCCATGACAGTATATAACTAAATGTTTCTTTTTATTTAGAAAAAATTTTTGTCAAATTACCAGACTCATTTGACGAACAACAAAGAATTATGGAGGGTTTCGGAAGCGTAAGGTATAATCCACTCTCCAATTGCCTTGATGGAACACATATAAAAATATTTGCTTTATTTTAGGCCAATGATCACAGACAAACATTACGGTTGTACGGGAGAATTCATTATGCGTTTGTTTGAAAATGCAGCTTGATTTCGCATTTTGATAGGGATAGACGTGAAAAATTTTAAATACGCAAAATAGATAGCTTTTGCTTGTGTTTTGTTTTACACAACATTATAATAGAAAAATAAAATGCTTATTAAAACTACAATGGTGATGAAGTGGACGTCCTTTCAACGACTGACGAAGCTATAACTAAGAGGAATGACATTGCATTGTTATTTTGTGTGTAAAATTAATATTTGAAACGAAAATGTTGTTCATGTTCACATTAAATCTTACATTTTTTATGTATTTATTTCAAAATATCTTAACTTCCTTTTATACTTGGTAATTCACCACACTAATTGAATTACAACCTATCTCATCTATTGTGAATTAATGTATCAAACTCTGCAAACGAGAAGTAGTGTTCGAAATCTTCTTCCAATAAATTCTCTCTCCCGGAGATCGAGCAGCTACTTTGTAAAATTGAAATCGATGATGAAAGAATTCGAAGGCCAATCGTCGAACCATCAAGTATAAGTATACTCGTGTAAAAAATTAGTAAAGAAGAAATTAAATACAATTGAAAATCGTGTCTTTTATTTTAACGTTGAGAAATTTTGTAAAAGCAAATTCAAATTCGTAAAATTTTAAAGTTGTTAAATTCGTTGAGCGAACTTAGTTCCTGAAAACTCTCAGGAAACAAATGTGTTTTTTGTTTTTTTTGATGGATGATGTTTATTTTAAAATAAGTAAGGAAAAAAAATTCAAAGAAAAAGAGAAGATACAAAGTAGTTATAATGTAAAAACGGAGATACACAGTTAAAAGGATCTTTTTGAAAGACTAAACCGAGTTAGTTTGGCATCGTTCGTCTTGCTGTACGGATATATATTTGAACTATAAGTTAATTTTATTATTTAAAATGGGTAAAGTTACAAGATATGACCAAAAGAAAGGTATTCCGAGTGTAAACTGAAAATAAAATTTAAAGAAAAAAAATGCAAAATATTGTTGTTGTTCTTCACTGCAACCCCTTTCACTGTGGTACTTGATGGGCAGGCCAACAAGTATCCTTTTTTTTATGATTTTGTGTTTCATACATCCTCTTATCTTTTTGTCGGACCTATGTAAACATACATAGGATTCGGTAGTTGTTTCTTTTTCTTTTCGGGGTTGTTGTTTTTTTTTTATGGTACACACTGCACTCTTTGTTTCCTGTTATTACTACGCATTTAATTGCATTTGATAAATTTTAATCCTTTCTCTTTGGTTATTTGCGTAGGGATTGAATAGTAGATTTGTTGGCATTGTTCCTTGGGGGACGGTATGCCAGCGCCTTACGCGTCTTCTATTCTAATGAAGATTTTATTTAGTAGTGAGACTCCAGACAGTAGAGTGCTAGTGGAAATAAAAGAAAGTAATAATACAGAAAAATCTGAAAGAGGACTGTTGGTGAGTTAATCACTGGGTATTTCTCAGCTATTTTATTTGTAGTTTTTATTAACTTTTGTTTTTATGTATTAAGGTGTTAATTTATATTTGTTTTATATTTTATAATAACTTACTGATTACCTTTTGTAGGTATAATATATTAATATATTGCGAGATTTATATTGTTCATTATAGTATACAGTATTTAGTAATATTATTTTGTATGACGGAGCTGTCAGATGATGGAGAACGGAAGTGCATATATTTAAAATTCTTTTAATTATGCGTAATGAAGTGAGAAGATCCAGTCATGTAGCGCGAATGGGGGCACGGGGGTTTACCTCTCCATTCGATGCTCGTGGATCCACTCTAATAGGGCGGATGGGGGTACGGGGATATACCTCTCCATTCGTGAGGCACGGGGGTTTACCTCTCCATTCGATGTTCGAGGATCCACTCTTGTAGCGCGGATAGGGGAACGGGGATATACTCTCTATTCGTTGCTCATGAAGAGGGCGGTGCTTCACATTCGCATATTTCGTTGGAAGGACTTGTCGTTGTTTTGCGCTTGTCCGTCCGTTGGTTCAACACTCAGAGAGTGTACACGATCGCCAGTCGTACGACATCCGTGGTCACCTCATCTTATACGCTCCCGAAGTAAGGTTGGATTTGGTTGTAGACATGTGCCATCTTGTATTTTAAAATACTGATTGTTAATATCACAATCACAAAATGGTTATGATGGATCAAGAGTGCGTGAATTTATTTGTATTTGTGCCAAATGGAGTTAGTGGATCCAGTCTTGATGCGCTGGTAGGGGAACGGGGATATACCTCTCTATTCGTTGCTCAAGACGTGGCCGGTGCCCTTCCATACACACTATTATTTAGATGAACTTACATGCTAGCTGTTTGGGGTCATCCTTCTTTCCCAAATACTCGGAGTGTGTGGTTTTAACTGCTCAGAGTATCGCGATCGCCATTCGCACGACTCTTGAACCTATCTGGTAGCATTTCGATGTGAAAATTTTAACGGAGCACATGTGTATAACCATCAACCAATCCAATTATTTATTATCAATATGCGTACTACGCATATACGTTTTCTCTTAAGTATGGTATTTAGTAGAGGAGCTAAGAGTACTCATGGGTGTATTTTTATTTCATTCCAGAAACAAAACAGATGACGGAATCCTAACGACCAGAGCAGCCCTATTCCCCCTATCCTAATACCATATAATTCAATAATAAACAAATAAAAAAAAAAAAAACCATCTCATTATTATAGGTCTTATACGAGTGATAGAACAAAAAAAAGAAAACAGCATTTTAATCCTGAAAATTGATGACGAAATCAATGTACCAGAGAGTGCTGTTCAGTATAAAATAATAGACTTCATGTTAGTGTTAACTGGGATTTCTAATTTGGCGACGGGTTCTGAAATTATTGACAATAAGACAATGGCAAAGTGAACTTTAGTGGATGCCGAAAACAAGGACTTGTTTTTAAAATTGAAGTGAACCGTGAAAAGTGTGATCCAACGTACATTGACTCAGGCATGAAAAAAGGGAAATCCTATGAAATAAATCAATTATTTATTTTTGTAATGCGTTTATTAGGCTTAGGCCTCCCAGGATGCAGTAAATTGTATGGTCTAATGGACTTATCGTGCAGTTTCCTGACTCAAACAGTCTACGATTCTTACATCAACAAAATTCTTGAATGTGTGCGTACGGTTACCGATAAACTTCTTTCTTTTGCTGTCAGCGCCGAAAAATATTAAATGTGTGCTGAAACCGGTATTGATTCATCAGATCTGACTGTCTCTGGTGAGGGTACGTGGAACAAACGTGGATATACTTCCTTCTTGTTCGGCGTAACTTCTGCCATAGGATACTACTCTGGCAAAGTGTTGGACGTTTTTTTGCAAAAGTTCTTACTGTAATCAATGCGGGTTTTAGAAAAAAAAATGTACCACAGCAGAATTTGTAGAGTGGCATAACGAACGTGTTTAAAGTAATGAATCCACCGCAAATCATGAAGGACCACCTGGCATTATGGCAGTGCAAGCGATACTAACATTGTTTGAAAACTCGCATGATAAATATGGAGTAAAATATAATAATTATATCGGAGACGGTGACGCTAAAGTCTATAAAAAAAAGTTATTGAGGCGCAACCATATGGCCAAGATTATCAAATAAATATAAAAAGAGTCTGTTGGTCACGTTCAAAAAATAATGGGGGCACGTTTGCGTGAATTAGTAAAAAATAATGTTGAGGAAGATAAAAGCCAAAAAAATTCTTTCCGGTAAATTGACCGTTTATTAGTAAAAATTCAAATTAAGTAGACAAAATGAAAGACGCAATTTGGGCCACTTTTCTGCATTACAGCTCCTCGGACAATAATCTCCAACTTGAAAAGTGCCCAAGTGGTGATGACTCATGGTGTGCTTGGAAACGAGCTGCGCCGCTGACGAACTTGAATCTTTCCAGCATGATTATAATCCACTGCCAGATGACGCCTTGGACGCCTTGAGGCCTGTTTACGAAGATTTAAGTAAGGATGTTCTTTTGGAGCGTTGTGCTGGCGGATTTACGCAAAAGTTGTAATCAACTCGTTTCGGAAATAGCGCCAAAAACCCTTCATGCGGGTGCTTAAGTAGCGGAAGTAGCAGCAAATGTTGCTGCTGGCATTTTTAATGAAGGGAATTTGGCTGTGTTACTATTTTTAAATAGCTTAGACGTGAAGCCTGGTCAAATAGCCCATGAGTATACACGGAGGAAAGACGAGAACCGCATATCGAAAGCAGATAGCAAAACCCAGTCTACTACTCAAGAGGAGAGAATTCGTCGTAGGATGGAGCAAAAGGATGCTTTGGATCACGCAGAAGCTGCAGGCGAATTGCTTTACTGTAATCGACGATTCTATGTAAATTTAAAGAAAAATAGTTTTTCTCTATTTTATTCATGTATCATATTTCAACCGAGTTTTTCTCAAAACTTTTTTTAAGTCGGTAGTCAAAATTTCTCGAAAACTTTTGGACCGATTTCGCCTACACTTTGCACTTCTTTTACATACTAAATACTCGGTTCTAAACGAAGGTCTATTTTTTTTTTTTTTTTTCAATCACAACTTATTTTTTAATTATACAAAAAGAACAATTTTTGGCAAAAATCAGAGTTTTTTGATTGCACCTTTACCAAAAATTCAAAAATTAATATTTCGTTAATTCCTTCGTTCAAATCCCAGATAAACTTATGTACTAAAGAGATCTTTTTGGTTTTTTAATTTCGAAGGAAGGAATCATGAGTTATCGTGACTACCGCATGGAAACTTTTTTTTGAGGTGACTCGGTGCTCACCACTACCACCACTGGCTTAATTTTCAATATTTTTTTATTATAAAAATATTAATAAATAAAGTACTCTGAAAAAAAAAATCACAAAATTATGCTTTTTTTTGTATCTGAGACCGTTTTCCCACCTTAACTTACATTATTGGATGCTCAAAATTCAGAACCTTTTTTTTCGAAGTAAGAAATGAATATTACTTTTGCTTCCATACTACACCGTTGTTGCGCTGTCCTTCTACTATGGGTTATTGTGTTCCCCCCTCTTGTCCCTCTGCAAAATGGGCTTTACTTCAAAATATGAATCATTTTCAAATGAGCTATCGGCTTTATCGGAGTAATTCGGCTCAATAATGCTGTCATCATCTGTTTGGAATCGCCAGACAGGAGCCTAGGCGACAGATTGGTTCGTCGAGAAAAGACATCCGATATGAGCAGATGGTGCAGATAGCACAAGAGGAGCGAGCGCACATACATATGTGTACGTATGTATCTGCATATATCCATATGCATTCAGTGCAAACACAACGAGCATTTGCGAACACGATATAGAGGAAAACGGCAACGACGTCGATGGAAAATTCCATGGAAAATTCCATCGACTCATATTCTGTACGGAACAAAGTTAACGCGCAGTTAACTTCATGCAAAACAACAACAACATGCGAAAACAACCCTTTATCGTGTGTGTCATTTCAACAATCGAGCGATGAACATCTGCACAGTACAAGTTTAACCATCGAGGAAAGAGCATCCACATACAGTCCACTATTAGAGCATTTTAAACAAAGACAATTTTATTTTCAATAAAGTTTCAATTTTAGATTTGTGCGCGTTTTATTATTCCTAAGCTGAGCTTTGAAAGGAACATCATCGAAGTCACTGCTGCTTTCTGAATCGATGCTTTCCAAAAAGCTTTGTATTTTATCTTCAGCAATCATCCTCTGACGCTTTATGGTATATTCGAATTTCGTTCGCTAGTACGTACCTCATACTTAATATATTACTCTTGGGACACATTTGCTCCAGTGAAAATTATTGCTGGGGAACACATGCCCCAGATTTAGTTTTTTGTGTATAACTTATAGAAAAAGTGAAAACTATTTCTTTTAATTGATATTAGTTTACGGTGCCATTTTTTAACTAGTTTTAAAATAAATACCACGTTGTTTTACTAGAAAAAACAATTTTTTCGCCCACTGATATAGCACGTACCACCATTGATTGAAAAACTAAAACTTCTTTGTGCACGAACAAAGCGCATACGTAAATGATCACATTGCTTGTAAAAAACTGATGGGATGTTTAAGATCTATTACAATTTTTTTTATTCGAACTCCTCGACTTTAAAGTTTCATGACCGGCAATACCTACTCATTTCCTATTTTCTATTCTCTCTTTCCTATGTTCCTACTATCCTCATTTAATACTTTAAATGTCAAATAATTTCCCTACACTCACTCTTGCAGCATACCGCCTAGTGGTTAGATCGTTTCCAAATTGCTACTAGTTTAATAAATTCACATTTTTTGTATTAAAACTTTCTTCTTTTAATTGGTTTTATTTTAATAATTACAATTTCCTTTTATCGAGCTATCGAACATGGGATAAGAATACATAAGAAAATATAGAAATGTTTAGCTTTTAGTAAAACGAGAACACTCGATTTGTACATCTCCAACTACTTGACCTTATGACCGGCGGATGATGCAATCTCTCGTTGCGTACTTCGCAAAAGTACCTGGAACTTGTATCACACAATTTTGCAGCAAATTATTGTAAGTGCCTGGACTACGCACACTTTTTAATTTACAAACCTCATACAATTTAACTTGTTAGGGCAAGAAGGACCATATGTTCGCATCGTGCGAATTGGAGAAAAAGGCAACTGTATAAAAGAAAAACTGTAACCAAAAAAACGGGAAAAAAAACAAAAGGTAGTTCGTCCTCGCCAAAAAAAACCATTTAAATGCCTTTTATTTGATGTTGTTTATATATGTAAAATGTACATGTATGGGCAGCTGTTATTACAAATGTATCGTTTTTGTTTTGGCTTCAGCTTCCTCTCGTATGGTGACGTCATGAGTGCCACTAGAAACATATGTGTCCCTTTAATATTGAAAGCGTTACAATTAAAAAAATATTTGTTCGTACTACCCAATAGAAGTGTATTTCTTTTAACACTTAAATTACTTGTAGTGTTTAGCTTACTATCATATCGTATATGTTATAAGTTCTAAAATCTTTTTCAATCGTAGTAGGCATGTTGCAATTCCTTGAAGACCCAATTCTTCTATGCGTACCGTCAATGCAACCTATTATAGCTGGTGTTAGGGAACGCCTAACTCGTATCAAATAAATTCAAACACTTGATTTATTTCAAACAAAAGAAATTGTCTTTATTTAAAAATGCACACAATTGGTAAATATGAGTGGACTGTACGATGGTAGTCTCAGAAGTATCCGACCTAACAAAGAAAACACAAAAAATATGTATTTCTCTATGTAGTTTCTTTTTAGTTCAATACACTTTTCCCACGGATGTTCAATAGCTTCCATACTCTGTTTATAGTCAGAATCGTCCAGCTCATTAAAATAGGCATCAATCACATACTCCACTTCTTTACTGTTGACTAATCTTTTATCATCGAACCATTTTATCAAATTCGGAAATAGAAAATAATCCGAGGAGGCTAAATCTGGCGAATAAGGTGCATGAGGAAGTAATTCGAACTTTAACTCATTGATTTTGGCCATCGTAATGACGGTTGAGTGAACTGGTGTATTATCTTGATGAACGAAAACTTTTTTCTTCGCCAAATGCGACCGTTTTTTCCTGATTTCAACTTTCAAACGCTGCAATAAGTTCGCATAATACACGCCATTGATTGTCATTCTGAAGATATGAAAATTATCCCACGCGTAACCCAAAAAACTGACGTCATGACCTTGCCTGTAAATGGAACTGTCTTTGCTTCTTTACTGCCGATTCTTCCCTTTGAGTCCATTGTTTTGACTGTTCCTTCGTCTCTATTGTAATTTAGTTAAAGTTTCCACTACGCGATGGCGCTCGTGTAGCTTTATTATTATATGTCATTTTTAGAATAACGTTTTTACTCGTTTCTTGTCTTTGCTTTACTTAAGTTCCATTGATTCAATAAAATACCAAACATTATTTATCAAATCTGGTTCACATTTTTTTAATAATAACAACAGTCTCGGCTGTGAAGTGATGGACCTATGTTTAATCCATGGTTATGAATCGATGCAAAAACTCGATTTTGTTTCATGAAACTTCGCCAAGACCTCGATTGAAACATTATCAGCTCTCCAATTCGTCCCGTTTTTCAGTCAACATACGATGTACAGCGCTTTTTGAAATGCCTACCACATCTGCTAGTTCACGCACTTTCAATCGACGGTCATCTAATACATTTCGTGGATTTTTTTCAACATTTCTAGTGAAATCACCTCATTTGCTCGGCCACTGCGATGTTCGTTTTGGCAACTCGTACGGCCTCGCTTAAACTGTGTTGATTTGTAAGAACGAAACTTATCTTTTGAACGCAACCATTTGTGAACTAACTATTTTGAATAAGTTTTTTAACAATTATTAGCTATTGTGAACGCAACTTGAAATGTCATTCCAATTAATGAAGTGCACATTTTTTTTCTTTCTGTTCTCGGCACTCCTGAAGTTTGATCGCATTTTTCATTCTTCCAGGCCATGTTCTCGTTTTTTTTTGTTAGACTTTTTCATCACTCCGCCACCGAATATTTTGTTGTTGTAAACGAAGGAGCAAGTAGTCCCAGCAGTGGACGAGAAACAAACCCACAGCTGTATTGGAACAAGAGATGGTAAAGAATTTTGACAGAGCAACACAAGAAATTCGTCAACAAGCCAGGATGCAGATACAAAAAGCCCAAGAAGTGTATAAATCCAATTACGATAAAAAGCGCAAAGGATAAAGGCTGCTGTGAAGCGTACTCAATTCGCCGCGGGAAAAAAATTGGCAAGCTCGTTGCAATGCCATTAGAATGCTAGAAACGCGTGCTGTAACTGAAATCAAAGTGAAAGTTTGGAGTTAAAGCAATCGGCCAACGAATATCCGCATAAAGCGGAATGCAAAATTACGAGAATGCAATTGTTTTTAAAATGATAATTGATCTTGCATTGCGTGCAATTGTTAGTGCAATTAATGAGTGAGAAATTACAGAGAGAACATTAAATCGATAAATTGATGAGTACACTGAGTGAAATAGCAGACAAACTAAAAATTGAATAGTAGTAACACAAAGAATAAATACACGAGTATGTCCGTTCCTGAACAGTATACCATTTCAAGACTAGAATTATTGTTATTTTCAGTGTCGGAAACATTTAACCACAATTGTATGGAACTCGTTTTCTAAAGTTCTTGTAAAAATGTTAAGGCAATGAATAAATAAGGAAAATAGTATCCTTTGTCGATTGAGTTACACAATAATACTAAAAAATCAGTCGATGCAATCGACGACAGACAACCGCAATAGGGGCCTTAATCTGCTCAACAAATGGATATTTTGAATACTTATCAACCAAAATGGGTAAATGCTGGTTTAACTAATATAAGCGGCTCGTTGATATTTGGATTATTAATTGGTTGACAGATGTGGCATTCTGCGACTCTTGTCTTTATACGTTTGTCCAAATCTGTAAACCAAATTTTCGTTCTAAGAAACTGTTTAGTTTTACACCCACGTGTGATTTGTGTGTTAAAGCTATGGCAGTTTTTGTAAGCTTCTCGGATAATAGAAGTTGTGAGCATTTTTGTATACATCCATTTGTAACGCAAAGTTTCTAGCGCACTCCTTTGTAATGCGATTCCACTTGCTGTCATGATTATTTGATATTGCCTCGATTAAAAATAGTAGAACGGGATCGGAAGAGGTGCATTTCTGTCACGACACAAAAGATCTTTATAATTCTTCCCTTTTTCTCGCCGGCCTTTGTGCAGGCCAAGCGAACAATTTTAATCCGCATTAATCCTAAAGAGTAAATCAATGTAAAATTCGTAAAAATTTTGAAAACATTAAAATAAATAGTTTGAAGTAAATATCCGAATAGTTTTTCTTTGCGTGGAGTAACAAGATCCACAACGTAAAAAGTAATGTGTAGGATTCGCACTGTCTTTTTGTTGTTGTATGTTAAAATCATACTGCTGTATAAATAAAATTCTACTGCTTGGTTTTGATAATGTGCTTTTGAAAATATTGATTAGAGGCATATTATCTGTAGGGGAACCTGGCTTAAAATTGTACATCAGGGTAAAATGGCACACTTCCAATAAAATCCAAATAGGACAGAATTTCATTAGTTTTTGAACACAACCCTTTGGCTTACCTGGCACCATCGACACAAACGAAATATTGACAAGCTCCAGCTGTTGAATAACCCATGACATCACTTCTTCTGTAGAACTACCATTTTGCTAGCCCGTGGTGTATTTTTGCTTGGTGTTTGTGATAAAATTTGTACAACAAATACGCCATTTTTTGATGCTGATTGCAAGTGAATGTAAGTATAGAATGGTTATTTATATTTAAGAGATATCAGTTGTCCAAAATTTGTTTAATTATTATTAATACTGGAAGTTGCAAGAAGTAACTTCGAACGGGTAAAATAGCACACTGAGCTCTCGCCTAAAATGGAACAATATGCCATTTTATACACATGTTTTCTTTTGATTTCTAGGCAATCATGGTTGGCCAACACATTCGCAGAACAAACAGGCAGTTCTCGACAGAGGAATCCATGACGCAAGCTACACAGGCGGTTCAAAATGGTAAGATGGGCTGATTGAAAGCTTCCAGATCGTTTGGGGTTCCAAAAAGTACCTTACGAACGCGAACAAGAAATACAAATAAAACAATAAAAGGCACACAAAAGGGTCTAGGAAGGTTTAACAATACATTTTCCATAGTTGAACATATAGTGCTTCTAGAATCGCGCATGTTTGGGCTTAATTGTGACGACATTCGCTGCCTTGTTTTCCAACTAGCCGTCAAAAATAATATTCAGCATCGCTTTAATATGGACGAAAAAAAAGCTGGGTGGGATTGGTTACAAGGTTTTCGTTCAAGACACTCGAATCTGTCTCTAAGGCAACCAGAGCCCACACCTCAGCAACTCGAGCACAAGCATTTAATAAGCCGCAAGTGGAAAAGTTTTTTCAGACTTCATCAGATGTAATTAATAAAGAAAAAATTACTGGTGTCAAGATTTGAATGTGGTTTGTCCACTGTACAAAAACCACTAAAAATGTTTGCCAAAAGGGGGAAAAAGCAGGTAGGTGCTTTAGCGAGTGCGGAAAGAGGGCAACACGTAACGGTAGTTTGTTGTATGAGTGCAAATGGGGCATTCGTTCCACCCACACTTATATTTGCAAGAAAACGGTGAAAATATGAACTGTTTGGCAGCGCACCTCCGGACACTTTAGGCCTTGTGAGAGATTCTTTTTGGATGAACTCCGAACTTTTCTTAAAGTGGCTTCAGCACTTTATGAGGTTCACACACGCCTCAGTGAATGAAAAGGCACTACTTTTGCTTGATGGATATAAAGCACACTAGAGTTTGGATGTGATTCGCCTGGCCAAGGAAAATGGGGTTATAATGTTATCCTTTCAGCCCCATTGCACCCACCAGATGCAGCCTCTTGATGTTTCATTTTTTGGACCCCTTAAGAGCTATTACAACCAGGAAATAAGGTAAGTGGTTAAGAAATCATCCGGATAGAGTTGTCACACAGTATCAGATAGCTGCATTATTTAAAGATGCTTATGGTAAATCAGCGTCTGTTTTAAATGCTGTCAGTGGTTTTGAAAAAGTTGGCGTATGGCCAATAAATAAAGATGCTTTTCTTGATCATTTATTTGCAGCAGCTGAAACTACAAATATTCCAGTTACTGACAGTTCAAATTTTGTTGTTGATGAAAATACACCACCACCTATTGAAACATTAGATATTCTTCCTCAGACAAATATTGACAGTTTTCTAACCTCACCTCTGAGAGATATAAGAAATTCGGAAACCATACCGACGCATTGCTCCTCCAACACAGGCTTCCAAATTAAGAAAATTGACATTTTAGCTGTACCACATTTTTCTGGCGATAACGTGCGAAAGCGGAAAGTTGAAGGCAGTCAAATTTTGACTAGCACTCCATACGTAGATGAAGTCAAGGCCAAAGTTGCCGAAAAGATGTCAATCGAAGCTAAAAAAGCAGCAAAAAAGAAAATAAAAAGTTTGTGTGAAAGCGATCCCCAACAAGATTTTCAAGCCAGCGATGAGGATACAGCTTTTTTTTTTTTTTTTTTTAAAGAACTTAACACTCAAGAGGGTATGGTATTACTACTCTTAAAATGCCGGAGCACGTGTTAAGTTTTTCGGAAAATTGGATAGAGAGAGAGAGAGAAAGATTTTTGGGCTCAGTGGTTATTTCGCTCCATGGGTGGCATCCAACATTTAATGGGGAGATTAAATTACTAGTGTAAATTGGACTTGATGTTATATTTAGGCAACCATTCATCTCACAAGATTTTAGTTGCCTGAAAAAAAGGCTTTCGGTCACGGCTGGTACTGAACCCCGAACCGTCCGATTGGGAAGCCAACACACTACCATTTGAGCCACGGCCACGGTCTTTACTATAACGACATATGTATATAGTCGATCGAAGCCTGGCGAATCTTGGATAAAATGTTCTAAATGCCTTTTAAGGTCGCATACAGAATGCGCAGATGTTCCTAAAAAGACTGACCGATATATTTGCGATATTTGTAACTAAAATATTTTAAAAACATATTTTATGGAGTTCCTTTTATGTATATGGTATATATATACATTTTTATTTTATACATACGTGAAATGTTATCTATGAATGTTTTTTTTTTTTTTTTTTTTCAAATAAAATTTGTTTATATATCTTTTGTTTTACTTTGGTAAAACGGCATACTGGTGTGTCATTTTATACTAGTATATATTAGAAATAGCACACACAGCACTTTTTAAAAATGCATTTTTCAGCACTTATTGAAACTTTTTAAGATTGAGAAACTTTTAAAGTATAGGTAATTGATTCTTCTTTCCTTGGATATGTTGTTGAATCTATTTTATTAGGTTTCAGATGAGATATAGGACATTTCGCTTAGGCCGGGTTCCCCTATGAAGTGTGCACTTAGTGTCATACCCATGTTGCTGCTAGCATTTCTTTCTGTATCTGGCTATACTCGTGTCGTTGTTCGATATGCCACTACCTCGTAGGTGTTTTTGTTTTATGCCAGAAAGACCTTCAGGACCTTCATCGACGTGTAGATGCGTTGGTTTCCTGTTAGGGCTTACTCATATTTTGATTTCGAAACGAATTCACTGTTTTTCCGAATTAAGAGTGAGTTCATAATTGTAAAAATACTGCAGGTGTGGCAGAGCTTGTGTTCATAAATGTAAAGTAATCGTATTACTGTTGCAATTATTTTGGTATCTCTTGTATTTTAAAAAAAAATCAAATGACTGCAATTGTAGCAGTTTTTATTTTGCTCCGAGTTTGTGATCCGAGAGGATAGCAGAAATGTAAGTAGCAGTTTTGAAACTAGCATAATTTGTATTGTTTTAGAGATGATTGCTAATTAATGATTTGGACTTCAGCTGAAATGAAACTATTAATTTCCAGTTACTGTAATAATTCAGATATATATGGAGTTGGAAAACGGAATGCGGCCTCATCATGAACTTTTCCTGGCCATCTGCCACTGACATAGTAAAAGAGCAAATCCGGGCCATATACAAGCATACAATTAATTGAGTGATTTCCATGTCGATCAACGAAGCGATCTTCATACTAATTTGGAGCGTATATTCTTATCAGAGTTCCATCAATGCATCCAGTAACATTTGGCATACCAGCAATAGAATACAATTTTTCAATCGCTTCCGAAGTATTTGTTGGCCACTGCACCTGATTAGCGAATACACTTTGGTTGATAGCATTAAAAACCCTTTTAATTACACGACAAACCGTTAACTTTGAAATATCAGCTACACCATGATATTGAGACCCGTTGCCTAGCCAATGCAAGGCTAGTAAAAGTTGCTGTTTAATTGACAATGCTTCTTAGCAATTTCTCGAAAGCAGGGAAGTTAATTGTAAATTTTTCATTAAATGTACTCGTATGATATGTTAAAATATCAAAATTGTTTTCGTAGTCACTATCATTCATCACTTCTTGAGATCATTTTTATTTTAAACTTCTTCAACGCACGTTGTGTAAGCATTGATTTTGAACCGCGAATAAACAAGATTTTCGCAGTACGTGATTTTATTAGTCCCCCTACTCTTGTAAGAAATTCACTTGTAGTTACAAGTTCGTTACTAATAATTTTTTGCACAAATACTTTTATGAAACAGAAAAGTTCGCCGCAGTTGTAAATTCACTTGTAGTTACAAGCCTGGCATACTTGTAGTTATTAGTGAATTGAGATTCTTTATGAAACAAAAATTTGCACATAATTTACAAGATACAAGTGAGTTTAGAAATAATTATTAGTGTTGTAGTTTTATGAAATAGGCCCCAGTACAAAACCAACTCCCTCCGACAAATACAAACATAATCAACCTACAATTTCTAATACTATCAACTCACCAAAGCGAAGGAAGGACGCAGTCGGGGACGATCTCTAACGACGAGTGTTTATCTTCAATATTCATATTTATCTTTTAATATTCTTAGGGCTAAACTATAATAGAAGATGGTTGCGTACGTATACTTCCGCAACTGTGCGAATACACACAATTTGTATTGTTCGACCATAATAGCTTTTCGCTTCGATTCGTTCAGTTTTCGGTCACTTTTGCTCAGTTACGAAAAAGCGAATTCATTCGCCCTTTCGTACGAAAAAATGACATTTGACTTAAACAGCTGTGTAAATTCAAAGTTCGAAGTTCGTAAACAAAGAAATTTCGTTTTGCTTGTAAGGTAAGTGCAATTACAATTAATACAATTATAATTTAAAAGAACACATAATTGTTTTTAGATATTATTTATGTACTTAAGAAGATAAAAAAAAATGGCGGCTTGTGCAGAGGGCTACGATTTTCTTTCGCAGCTAATCAACCTTGTTCAGCAAAATAAATAAAAAGCTAGTGCCGACGATGACGCAGCTAAAGAATATCCCAACATTTTAAAAACAATTATTGAAAGAGGTGGATACCGACCTGAGCGGGTTTTCAATGTGTAGGAGACAGGACTGTATTGGAAGCGAATGCCTGATAGGACTTTTCAAAAGGCGAAAAATCGGCATCTTTTTTTTTTTTTTTTTTTTAATTTACGCGGTTATTATGTAATTTAGGGGTTATGATGATACCCTTTTACTGTTGCCAGGGCGCGGGCGGAAAGATAGAAGGAGGAGAAAGGAAAGCATTGTTGTGATGTAGTGGTTTGAAACTCAGGTGTGTTTGGTTTCGATATTGACTCTCCAGGGGTGGGAGTCCGAATAGGACGGAGAGATTTTCTTTACTCGGAATGATTCAAGGTTGTGAATTTTAACGGTTGTTTTGTGCTTGAAAACTCTACAACAGCCAAATCTACATGTCAGTGTTATGCCTTCACACGCAGATTTTTCTGACCGTCATTTGGAGATATAACAAGAAAGCTTGGATGACTAAAATTCTCTTTGAAGACTGGTTCAAAAATTACTTTTGTCTAGAAGTTAAAAAATATTCGGAAGACAATAGCAATAAAGCTTTGCTCGTATTGGATAATGCTTCAGGACATCCAGCTAATTTATCCGAATTATCTGGAGATTTAGTATCTACCGAAAAATAAAACAGCTCTGATCCAGCCAATGGATCAGGGTGCAATAGCAACTTTTAAAGCATATTATTTACGCAGAACTTTTCGACAACTTATAAATGAAAGCGATGAATCTTCGATTAAACAATTTTGGAAAAAATACAACATCAAAAATGCTGTAGACAACATTAGTGAATCGTGGAAGGAATTGAAATCAACAACTTTGAACCATGTTTGGAAAAATATATGGTCAGAATGCATAAGAACTAATGAACCTGAAGTTGATGCTCTTTCTGATGTTCGACAAACCATATTGCCCTTAGCAAATGATCTTGGTTTTGAGGATTTGGAAGAATGTGATGTGATTGATTTATTAGATGCAGATAGAGAACCCCTTTCGTATGAGGAACTGATCCAATTAGACGCATAACCAACCCTCGAAGTAGGAAAAAGCTAGGCAAGGCAAATAACGTTGGACAATTTTCTTAAACCAGGTCAATCTACAACAGCGGAAAGTATCGGTGACAGCACATTACAGCTTACCGAGTCTTCATGTTCCTCTTCAGATTAGATCCGTTTTTAATTTATTTTATTATGTAAAAATATGTCAGTTGTATTTCAACAGCGGAAGGGTACGGACGTGTTTTCAGTAATCGTTTTCGTTACTGTTGGTGTGTTTCGGTACTTTGAAGACATTTACGATTTCTTAATTACCTTTTAATTGCGGGAATTGCGGTCGTGATTATTGCGGTTCGAAGCGAACATATAATTAGTGTAACCGTAATTACGTGTAATTAGTGTAGTGAAATTCAATTTGTGGCAGCCACTTAGCACTTTTCAGTGCGGACAACTTAATTAGTGTGCTAATTGGTTTTTACCAACCTAAAAGAGGAAGAAAATTCCCAAAAAGAACAAAGTGTGGTGGTGCACTTACTTATTTTAATTGTTTGTTTTATTGACTTATTAATTTTCATTAATTATTAATAATTTATAAATATATTAAAAAGTGAAAAAAAAGAAATGCGCCCAAGAGACCTGCGAGGAGAGTTGCAAAGAGAGCAACGCCGAGGACTTCGTTGGCTTTAAGGAGGTCAAGAAGAAGAGAAAGAAAAAAGCCAGGAAGAGCGACGAGGAGAGAGAGGAAGCTAGTGAGATTGGACCGGAAAAATTGGTAAGACCCTTAAATAATAATATTATTAATAATAATAATTGTGGGAATATACATAGAGAGGGTACTAAAATCGATATTGGGGACGTAAGTCTGCTTACGCGGACTTTGTCGACTATTTCGAATGAAATGTTGTTTTCAGAAAAATCGTCGACCCCGAATTGGCAAGGGAGGTAAGGACGGTTGCTTCGCAATAAGATGGCAACTGGTGGCCCAAAATGAGTACCTTAGGGGCTCAAATGAAGCCCTAAAGGCATCAAGGTCGGTTCCCCAGGTGGTATCGACTCAGAGTGGTGCTTGCCCCAAGCAGGTTACCACAAAAGCCTCCACGGCTGTTAATATCCCCAGTTATGCCCAAGTAGCGAAAAAAAATAATGAAAACTGCTGCGCAAAACGCTGCAACGCCAGCAGCACCCCCGGTGACCAAACACGCAATCAAGGTGCCCCCGCCCACTTATGCTGTTGTCCTAAACAGCATTAGCGAATTCTCTTCCTCGAAGGAAATAGTAACCTCTTTGAGGAAGGCTGGGCCATTGGGAGTGAGGCTGGAAAAGGTGGTGGAGCTCAGGAATGGTAGCATTCTGGTAAGAATGCTGTCCTCCATTGAGAGGGAAAAGCTCCTGCAGAGCGAAAATTTCAAGGCCGTAGGCCTTAAAGCTGCGGTACCGCAGAAACCCGGTGACAGGGTGATGGTACAAGGTGTCAACACCGATATCAGTTCGGAGGAGTTTCTGGCGGATCTGCACCGCCTGAACTGCTCTGAAAAGGGTGCCTTCAAATTGGTCTCACGACCATAGACGGTGGCAGTAAGAGGGACCACAATTGTGCTACTTGAAGGCACAAGTGAGGCCGTAAAGGCCTTAATAAAATCTGGGAGATGCTATGTTGGGCTAAATTCATTCCCTGTAAGGGAATACAAGGCCCGACTGGGGTGCCTAGGCCATAGCGTAGCGGACTGTCCATTCAAGGCAGATCTCTGTCGCCGTTGTGGGCAAGAGGGTCATAGAGCTACCTCCTGTAAGAAGGCCATGCAGTGTAGGAACTGCAACACTAGAGGACGGCCAGCCGTGCATCTCATGGGGACAGTTGATTGTTCTCTGCATGAGGCGGCATTACTTAGGGCGAATTCTAGATATTGATGCCGCAACAAAATTGTCAGGGTGCATATTCAGTAGGGGTCGATCTAGGAGTACAAATGGTCAGGCAGGGCTGCAGCATTGCCCTGGTTCAGGAACCCTATACATCTGATGGATGTGTTAGGGGTTTATCTGCAGAAATGCGGGCTTTCTCTGATACCAGAGAAATAAGGGACGTTAACCTAGTTTGTGTGCCTGTTTCCTCTAGCGAACGTGGTGTTTGTGTAAGCATTGAGGGGACGTTTGGCAGGATCTTTCTTGCCAGCGTCTACTGCAAGTTCAGTGAGGAAATTGATCCTTACATCGAGTATATGGATGGTTTATTTTCGCTAGCCGGCACAGAACCCCTTATAATCGGTGTTGACGCCAATGCGACCTCTTCTCTTTGGTTCAGTACGGCATTTGGACTCTCAACTGGTACTCGGAACCAGGAGCTGGGGAGCTTCTTGGTGAATGGATTGTTGTACGCAATATCCATGTCATCCACGAGCCGAGTGAGGTATATACCTTCGGTGTGGTCAACGTTGGCAGGAGTGACATTGACGTTACTTTCGCCAACGAGGCAGCTTTTAGGGCGTTTAGTTTTAGGTGGCGGGTTAGCGCATGTGTGAGTGATCACAACTGGATCCAGTTTGAGATCGCTCACGAAACAGAGGATAGAGACACGGTTTCTGAAATGAGATGGTGTGTGCGTGGCGCTGACTGGAATGTTTATGGTGCCCGTATACTTGCGGAGGTATCTTCCTTACCACCCCAAGTGTATGGCGGCTTGAGCATTGACCGGCAAGTCGAGCACATTAACGAGTGTGTTTGGCGGGTTAACGATGAGCTCTTTGAGAGAAGCCGCAAGGCGAATCGAAAAAGGGTAAATTGGTGGACCCGCTTACTAACTGTAAAGCGAAGGCTGGTACGAAACCTAAGGAAGCGACTCCAAAGGGCTCGTGCAGCCAACGCTGAGAACTTGGCTCAGCTGGGCATTGCCTTTCGGCAAGGTCTTGCTGAGTACAAGCGACTACTAGTCAGTACGAAAGAAACTCATCGGCGAAACTTTGTGTCTGGGAATAGGGATGATCCCTGGGGCAAACTATATAAGATTTGCAGGAGTGTTAAAAAGACTGCTGATATAGAAGGCATTCGTGTGGATAATAGTATTTTATCCACATGGAAGGACTGTCTGACTGCATTGCTAGGTCAGTTCTTTCCGAGAGAGGAGCGTTTTGAAGACTCTTTAGTTGAAGAGCCTCCGACCCCTCCGGAATTAAGGACCGACGAAGTTGAGCAGGGGGTTTCACTTCTTCCAGGAGATCTCCTGGAGCAGACAGAATAACTGGGGAGATGGTGAAAGCCATCTGGAAAGCTCTTCCCGAATACCTGCTCTCACTCTATAGAAAATGCATCGCCTGTAGCTACTTCCCCCAGGATTGGAGGGAGGCAAGGGTGGTCATGCTCCTGAAGTCCCCCGATAAGAATAGGTCCGATCCTAGATCATATCGGGGCATCAGCCTTCTTCCGGTACTTGGCAAAGTACTGGAAAGGGTCATGGTGGAAAGGATTTCTGAGAGTATGATGGAACCAATGTCTCCTTTCCAATTTGGCTTCACTTAAGGCAAATGTGTATACGACGCTTGGTCGTTTCTTAAAGACAGAGTCCAGAACAGCAGCGCCAGTGTGGTTATAGGCATCTTTATTGATTTTAAAGGTGCTTTCAATAATCTGAACTGGCAAAAAATACTCACCAGGTTGAGAGAATTGGGCTGCCAGGAAATTGGGCTTTGGGAAAGCTATTTTTCTGGAAGAAGAGCGAGTGTGGCTAATGCACACGACAACGTTTGCGTTGACGTAGAAAGGGGGTGCCCCCAGGGGTCCATTTGCGGTGTTTTTATCTGGAATCTCATGATGGATCCACTTCTGTGGCAATTGAATGAGCTCTGTGGTTGCCGCGCTTATGCAGACGACCTGCTCCTTATCCTCGAGGGCCAATCCAGGGCTCGTGTGGAAGAATTAGGAGAAAGAGCTCTCTCAATAGTTTCCGAATGGGGCGAAAGCGTCGGCGTCAAAGTGTCACAGGAGAAGACAGTATCAATGCTGCTTAAAGGCAAATTGAATACGAGAAGTCGGCCTCCAGTGATTCGGTTGAATAGTGTTAGCATGAGGTGTGTGACTGAGGTCAGATACTTAGGCATAACGCTGGGAGCGTATGAAATTCATGCCTCACCTCGTCCAAATGAGGAAACGCATGTTATGTGCTGTAGGCCAGGTAAGGCGCATTGTGCGATCTGACTGGGGCCTTAGCAGGCGCTCTGTTCGTGTCATATACAACGGTCTTTTTGTTGCCTGCGCAACATATGGAGCGTCGGTATGGTACGACAGGGTTATGACTGAAGATGGCCGCCGACGGATCTTGGCTTGCCAAAGAGTCGCCTTGCTCGGTTGCCTGCCTGTGTGCCACACTGTCTCCACAGAGGCAATGCAAGTTTTGTTGGGAGTACCACCTCTAAATCTGGAGGCGATACGTCGTGGTATCGCTTTCAAGATAAGAAAAGGTCTCCCTCTTAATGAGCGAGACTGGGTTTCCCCAGCAGAAGTGGATGGCATATCCCTGAGGCAGCGTAAAACCCCCCTTCACGCATGTGTTCTATCTAGATGGCAATCTAGGTGGGATGCTAGCGAAAACGGCAGGGTTACTTATGGCTTCCTGAGGGATGTGCTGACCATGACAGTATTTCCTGAACGGAACTTTACCCTCAGCTTGGGCTTTTTGTTGACCGGGCATGGCTCTCTTCATGCATTTTTGCATAAGAGAGAGCTTAGCGGGGTTGCGAGCTGCTCATGTGGGGCTACCTATGAGGACTCGTTTCATATCCTATGTGAGTGCCCAAATCATTCTGACGTTAGGGACTTGCATGCTATGGACCTCATCTACAACGGTGATGCCTACGACGTCAGCGGAATTCTCACTGACACCGTACGGTTCGAAAGAACCCGTAGCTTTGCAAGAGAAGTATTTCTTAGAAGACGCAGTAGGCAGTTAGCGGGTGGATTCTTTAAAGTTAGGGAAGCCTTAAGTGGCAAAGGCCGCCAGTCCTGGGCAGTGAGGTACCTAACTGGAAGTGACCAAGGTTGCGAAGCTCGACCGGAAGCTATATTCTGGTACCACGGGAGGTCAGGTGCGCTGTGGTGGTGGCTGTGGTTTATACCCAAAGTCGCGGGAAGCGTAGACAATATGGAGCTTGGACATCTCATGGTTAAACATATGTAGTAGCCTGCTACGACATGTGTTTAGTCATTTGATTGCTATGGAACCGATTGGTCTACTCAATGTGGAGTTGCACTTCAACCGGGTGCCATGACCCACAGAATGGCTGAGGTATTAGATAGGCCTCGACCCTTCACCAAAGGGGAAGTTCGTGCCTTACACACGACTTCGAATCTGGTACTGGCGGTGGTACTTATACCACCCGAAGGGCGCTGACCAACGCATTGTTTTGATATCTCGTGCGAAGACGCACCGTCGGCTTGAGCCTTCACGGCAGGTACCTACGTTAAACACTAGTGACATCTGTGCATGGTACTGTGACGGACTACGACGATAACGACGAAGTCGATACAATAGGGTGCAGTGATTCTATTTTGGCAGATATTCTAGCAATGTAGCGTATCAAGAAGCAAACCACACAACAGAATACCAAAAACATAAATAAAGAACAAATGATTCACGGTGCCAGTGACCTAATACTCATTTGAACTAATTCAAGTGCTGCGCCTTAGAAACGCTGCAGCAAATGTATCACCGATAGTGGAGTCAGGTTTCTTGCTACGTTGCACGTTCGTTTACAAGCATAGTCACCGTACAGTGACTATGCCAAATTTGTATGAATACCCGAATCAAATCAATAAAGACACAGTTAATTTCCATGCCCTGTAGAAGGCATTATTTAGTCTTTCTTCTTCGACGGATTACAAAAACAACATATTACATGGCGATCCTGCTAGTCTCTATAAAGGACTGAATCGGCAGTTTGATACGCTACTGAATAAACTAGATACCATCCGCTTTCAAAAAATGTTTGGCATTTCAATGCCTAAACATTGGCTTAGGATCTAAGCCTGCATTAAAAATAATAATATATATAAAATATAAATAAACTTATATAAATACATATATGTATATGTCGTTAATGTCAAAAAAAGAATTCGACCAAATATTCAAGAAGTGGGCAGCCTTTCTGACTACAAAAAAGCCACAACAAAAACAAGGCGGTCAGGAGAACCAGGCCATGCAACCAGCAGAACCAGCAGAACCAGCAGACAAGAAGACATCAATATCTGAACAAAAAGAAGACCTTCTTAGACAATCAGCCAAGGTATGAATTGGACCAACACCCATTACTATCGAGCAGTACAGAAAACGAACAAAAGAAGACAGCGACAGAAGAGCAACTGAAAATCCAGTCCAGAAGCAGAAAAGAGGCGGCGAACAATACGCTCGCCGGAAGACAATAGCCTTGTTATCTAGAGAAATAAACCTAGCCACCACGCAGGAAAAAAAGAAGAAGCTGAAACTACAGATAAAAACAATAAGAGAACAAGGACTAATGGAGAAAAACAAGAACCCAGCAACATCATAAGACTCCTGTAGCAAAGTTATACTCGCACATCTTGTGTAGCACAGTATAGTCTCTCTGACGTCATGTATGTATGCACTTACAATTACCAATTATCAATAAACAATCAACGAGAGCGCATCTCAGAAAAGGAACCGCGCGGTGTTTTTTTTGTTTCTTTTTCCTCGTAGTTTTTTTCTCATTCTGTTGTCACTTCCACTGCAACGTTGCTACATCTCCTTTTATATAGTATACCTTTTAGTGGAAGTGGACTGGCTTCCAAATCGGAATGTTCGGTGTTCGAATCCCAGCCTCGCCCGAAAGACATATCATCCATTTTTTTCAGTTATCGAAAATCAAGTAAGACGAGTAGTTGACTAGAAATCAACATCAAGCCAACTTCCACTAAGAATTTAGTCTCCCCATTAAATGTTGGATGCCACCCATGGAGCGAAATAACCACTGAGCCCAAACATCTTTCTTTCGCTTTTTCTATCCCATTTTCCAAAAAACTTAACACATGCTGAGGCATTATAAGTGTATTCATAGTACACTCCACGAAATAATGATAAGGACAAAGAAATTTTTGTTTGTTGTCTTTTGTTTTGATGAGATCTAATTCATTGCACGCAGCAGCATTATCGCTTCGTCTTATCGCATCATAGCGATAATCTTTTTTTTGTTTTTGCTAACACATCTGTTTTACACTGATGAGTGATCTTCATTGTGGTACGAAATATTGATAAGGCCAGTTGTGCTTAAGTGAAAGAATAATTAAAAAAAATATAAATTTAAGGGTTTGTTAGTCTTAAATATTTATTTATTTGTTAGAAAAAATTGGAATGCTTTAGATTTTCGCAAATATCAATTACAATGCCTCATGGAAAGCCATTAACCGAAGAGGAGCAAGGACGTGTGGCTGTTTACAGAGAACAGGGGAAAACAACAAGGTAGATCGGAGCTATTCTAGAAAGAAGTAAAACTGTTATAGCAAATTATATAAATCTTGGCGAAAATTATGGAGTTAAGCGAAGTACAGGAAGAAAACCAACATTAACACCAAGAGATATTCGAGAAATAAGACGTCTTGCTGTAAATAAATCCATCAGTCCTTCTGAAATCGTAAGCATTCTGAAGCTAAATGTGTCAACAAGGCGGATGCAACAAATTTTAAAGTCAGATAATACCATTGAATATGTTAAACGCACGCCGAAACCGATGTTTACAGCACGACACAAAGCGAACAGGTTGACTTTTGCTGAAAAATTTCAATTTTGGGACGAAGAGTGGTGTAAAGTGGTATTTTCTGACGAAAAAAAATTTAATTTAGATGGGCCAGATGGATACCAAAAATATTGGCATGATAAAAGGGCCGAAAGGCAGCTCAGGCATGCTCGCAATTTCGGAGGAGGCACGTTAATGGTTTGGGGGGCTATAAGCTGCTCTAGAAAGTCACCTATATTTTTTATATCAACTAAAATGAATAGCCAAAAATACACTGAGCTCTTAGATGATGTTTTAGTTGATCTTGGGGATCAATTATTCGGTAGCGAGTTTATATTTCAACAGGACAACGCGGCTATTCATGCATCCAAGTTTACAAAGGAGTTTCTAAAAACCCAAAATATCTCTCTATTGGAATGGCCTGCTTGCAGCCCTGACTTAAGCCCCATTGAGAACGTGTGGGCGGTTTTGTCGCGCAATGTTTTTAAAAATGGGTGTCAGTTTGATAATTTGAAAAATCTCAAAAGGGCCATCAAGGAAGAATGGGAAAAAATCGACATAGATCAGATACAATCACTGATTAATTCGATGCCACGACGTCTCCGTAATTAGAAACAAAGGATCAAACACTAAGTACAAATACTAAAGTAAAAAGATATTGCCTTTATCATTATTTCGTTCGTATAGAATTTAAAAAAATAATTAGAAATATAAAATAAGAGTTAATTTTCATAACTAATTTATATTCGAGTTGTTTTGTTATGCAGTTACTAAAAATTAAATGTATTTCTTAAATTTCTAAGAATAAATGTTTAAAGAAAGTTATTTTGTTTTGTCCTTATCATTATTTCGTGGAGTGTATTTATACCCACTTGAGTGTTAAGTTCTTTAAAAAAAAAAAAAACATAAAAACTGTTGACCATACTAGCCATTTGGAGGATATTTGGTTGCTGGTACTCATCTTAATAGCTATAACTGGAGCCTCATTGTTAAGATCTACTCGGCTCATAGTAAATATTTGAAAAAGAAATATCAAAATAACATGGCAAAGATATAAAGAAACAAAAAAAATATATATTTATATTATGTATTAAAAATTCATAGAAATAAACAATATACAATTATAAAGAAAAATTTAACCTTTATAGTTTTCTACAATTGCGTTCGCATTGGTTGTATTAATTATTCTTACGAAAGGTTTATTTTTAGTTGATATGGTATTTCGGAATGTGTAACATCTACATTAATTAACCGTATAACTTCTGGTCGGGCTGGTGCAGTTATAGTGTTAACCGTAGGTGTGTTTGTCATTTGAAGAGCTAAATCCTCGTGGTGATCACATGGTCTAAGTATGAGTCTGTCTTGATTGGATTCATAATCTAACAGTGACTATGCCAAATTTGTATAAATACCCGAATCAAATCAATCAAGACACAGATAATTTCCATGCCCTGTCGAAGGCATTATTTAGTCTTTCATTTCAATACGGCAGCTTCTGCCTACACACAACAATTATAAAAACAACATATTAGAGCAACCTAAAGTTCAAATTTGGAAGTCGATTTACTGGGTCAATCATTATCAACAACTGAACCAACGACTTCGAGTCAGTGACTTTTGGATTAAAACTGATTTTTTGATAAAAAAATAATTTTATTTTTCAACGTAGTCTTCCTTGAGCTCTATACACTTTGTCCAACGCGTCTCCAATTTTTTTATCCCTTCCAAAAAAAATGATTTGTCGAGGTCCTCAAAATGACGAGATGACTTCATCATTGGAGTCAAATCTTTTTCCACCAAGCCATTTCTTCAGGTTTGGGAACAAGAAGTAGTCGCTCGGAGCCAAATCTGGAGAATAGGGTGGATGAGGGAGCAATTCATAGCCCAATTCATGGATTTTTGCCATGGCAACTGCACATGTGTGCACCCTTGCATTGTCTTGGTGGAAAAGAACTTTTTTCTTGGCCAAATGAGGTCGTTTTTTTTTCAAATCGTCATTGAATCGGTCCAATAAGTTGGCATAATATTCCCCATTGATTGTTCTTCCCTTTTGAAGGTAGTCAATGTGGATTATCCCGCGTGCATCCCAAAAAACAGTCGCCATAACTTTATTGGCTGACAAACCCACCTTGGCCTTCTTTGGCGCCGATTCACCCTTAGAAACTGTTGTTTGTTCTCTGGTGTGTTGTGATGGATCCATGTTTCGTCCACGGTTACAAAACGGCGCAAAAACTCCTCCATATTGCGATTAAACAACGCCAAACCTTCCTGTGAAGTTGTTACACGATTGCGTTTGTGGTCGACTGTGAGCAAACGCGGCACCCATCTTGCGGAAAGCTTTCTCATGCCCAAGTGATCATTCAAAATTGAAACCACTGAGCCATGCGAGATCCCTACGGCTTCCACAATCTCTCGCACTTTCAATCTTCGGTCGGCCAACACCATATCGTGAATTTTTTCGATTGTTTCGGGTGTAGAGACCTCAACTGGGCGTCCAGGACGTTCGGCATCTTCAGTGCTTGTACGGCCACAACGAAATTCAGTAAACCACTTTTTTACCATTGAAATCGATGGTGCAATATTTATCAAGCTTAGCCTTGGTCTCGGTAATGGTTTTTTTTCGCAAGAAATAATGCTTAATAAGCACACGAAATTCACTTTTTTCCATTTTCTCCTCAAATTAGTGAGTAGTCTGATAAAAATAGCTGTCAAACACAAACTAACTGACGCAGCAAGTTTAAATTTTGACAGGAGTCAACTGACAAATGCCTGTTGACAGGAGCAGTGTTGCTGTTTCAGTAAAGAGGTCAGAAATTCAAAAATGCACAGAATTATTGACCCGCCCTCGTACCACATTAACGTGGGTAAAGGATACGTCAGTTGCTAGGATCCTAATATTTCCCTTAGCCAATTACAGAGATTGTAATAAGCTGCAGCCTCATGACCAGTTGGAAAAGTTTATTGATAATGAACTTTTAGAACACATTGTCAATGAATCGGAAAAAATATGCAATCTTTCTCGGAAAACCAAATCCTCAAATAATAATCGCTGAGCTGAAAACGTATATTGGAATTCTAATTGTTAGCGGATATAACGGTCGAAACAGCTTCCTGTCATTCTGGAACACTGATGATGATATGAGAAACGAGATGGTGTATTCAGCCATCCGCAGAAATCGATTCCAGCAAATCTCCCAGTTTCTGCATTTTGCGGAGAGCGGAAAATAAGTGAACGGTGGTGACAAGATGTGGAAATTGCGGCCGCTTACAGACCACCTAAAAGCTAATATACTCAAGCACTTTCATCCAGAACAAAACCTTTCTTTTGATGAGAGCATGATTTCCTATTTTGGCTATCATGGTTGTAAGCAATTTATAAAGGGAAAGCCATTACGCTTTGAATACAAAGTTTTGTCCTTGTGCACGCCTTCAAGTTACCTGATAAATTTCGAAATATATCAAGCCAACAACCCAAAGGCAGTAAAAAGTTATAAAGAAAGACTCAGCAAATGCGTAACACCACTCGTGAATATGATAGACGACTTTTCACCTGAAATTCAAACCTTTTTCCTTTTTTTTCGACAATTTATTTACTGGCTTTCCGATTCTTACTTATTTGCAATCTCGAGGTTATTCTGCAACAGGAACAATTAGGGAGAACCGGATACCCAAAAGTTGTCATGTTGAACATAAGAAGAGACTTAGGAAGCAGCAGAAGGAAACAAACCAAGTGGAATGATAATGCTGTAGTTAGCATCGCGTCTACTTCTTTTGGAATACATCCAACTTCAAATATTCAACGGTACTCCAGGGAGCACAAGAAAAAGTGTTTCACGGCCATACGTTATAGGAGAATGTGAGCTTATATCGAATTGGAATAAAAGGTAAGAAATGGTGGAATAGTATTTTAACTTGGTTAGTAGATGTCACGATACACAACGCATGGCAGCTACACCGCTCAGCTCATCCCAATTTGTCGCAGTTAGATTTCAGACGAAATATTGCAAACATTTTGGTGAGAAACCAAAGGCTGTTGGCCCCGTAAAAGAAATTGGAAAGAAACAAGCAAAGAAACTCTTCGGTACGATGGCAGTAAACACTTGGTTCGTCCTTCCTTGCGCAAAAAGAAGACGATGTGGAGGTGATATGTGCACTTCTGTCGGAAGGACTGAATGTTCGAAGTGCGATATTTTAACGTTTTCTTTCAATTTTTTTACATACAAAATCAATTTCTCATAACAGTGCCCAGCGTGACCATATGAACATACTTATAAAATATTTTTGCAAAAAACCAAAAAAAAAAATTCTGGGCTGGTTCGAGTTAATATAAAATAAAAATTTTATAAACAGTTTTCCTTTTTTTTAAAAATCTGGACAATTTTACACATAAATTCAATAAAATGACGACCTTACAGAATAGCTCACTAACGAACCAAGTTATGATTACAAGACTCATAGTAACTAACACAGCTTCCCTGAAAGCTGAAATAGATAGTCTCAGGGATCAGCTAAAAACTATGACAGGTCTTAGCAATGTGAACGAATATGAGCCACAAATGATAGATCAAACTATTGCGTGCAACGAGTCACTGGACATAATAAAATCGTTGCCAGATTTCAGCGCAAACGCTAGTACCTATGTTAGTTGGCGCCAAGCTACTAACAATTCTCTGTGCGTCGCCATCCGATTGCCAGCCGTCCGACATTGGATTGGATACCACAAGATGTATTGCGAAAAGGTCATCAAACTGTATTGAGAAATAGTGAAATAGTCCCCAAATGGTACTGCTAAGTTAAAAAAAATAATCCTCAAGTGATTCTAAAATTGTGAGATAGCCCCCAAATTATATTTGACGAAAATTTGTAACAATTTAAAAAAAAAAAAAAGAACTATTGGAGAAAACATTTAAAAGGGCCTCCAGTAACTGATCAGTGAAGAGGACGCAGCCGTTCCGTAGAGTAAAACATCAAGCACCAGCATATTGCTTCCCAACAAAATCGACCGCGCGCTGGGAAGAATGGGGGATTGTGTGTTTGCAGGAAGCTAATTAATTGCATTAAATAAAAATAGAAAACATAGCGAATAATTAGCTTTGATACACACAACACAAATAACAAAAATTAACACATACCAACGAGTTCAAAATAAACTTCACCTCACCGCAAACTCTTTGCCACAGGACAAAAATGAGAACTGTCAAATTGGCAACATGCCGAGCCACGAAGGAAATATCGATCTTGCTTTGACGCATTTCAACGCCACTTGAAGAATATGGTCATAATCTCTGACCAACAGCAGAAAATCCGAGATGGCCGAATTGCATGTGAGTGAGATGCACAGCAGAACACAATGCAGTCTAACACCCACTCCGAAAATAAGAGGGCATTGCTGGTGATGGTATATAACAACACATATTACACTGAGGTAAATAAGCCAGGGTAATTGACCTTAAAAGAAACAGCTGAGTGGTACATAAGCCATCAGCAGCTTCAAGGGAAGAAGAACTTCATATGTTGAACCACTTTTCAGCCAACAGGCAAGCAATCAAGTTTTGAGCTTAACCCTTTACGGCGCTGCGTTGCAATTCTGCATCATACCATAAGGGATGGGATACTAGCGAAAATGGCAGGGTTACTTACGGCTTCCTACGGGATGTGCTAACCATGCGAATTTTTCCTGAACGGAATTTTAACCACAGCCTGGGCTTTCTGTTGTCATAGGTCTTGTTGGTGGCTTGACCACCGGTAGTCCATACCAGGACTTAAATCACGGTACCATGGGAGTCAGGAGCCCCCCGGATTTCGGTCCGGGCCCGACTTGTTAGAGGTAGGTCCCTTTGTGGGAGCGTCATGGTGGCCGTGGTTTAAAACCAAATCGCGGGTACGGGTTTTCCTTGGTTTTGCCCATTGTAGAGTAGCAAATAAAGTACTGGCTGTTGCGACCCTAAGAGCAGCAAGAGGTTTTAGGTCGGCCTCAACTCATACCAAGGGTGGAACTTGTGCCTCCAACACAGTTCCGAATTGGTATACGAGTAATATACAAGCGAAGTTTTAATAAATATAAAGCGAGTATTTAGCGATGGCAAGGCGTATCCTTGCTCCCTACGGGTGTATGGGCACCCCGTAAACATAAAATCTTATGACAGGTGGTTTACGTTAAAAATCCAGGTACGTTCTGTGCATGGTACCAGTTGTATTTCAACATCGATCGTGTGCGGACGTGTTTTTTGCGGAGTGCGTGCGATTTTTCCGAGTTTGAAATTCGTGTACCTAAGTGATTAGAAACGGGCGATTTTTGGACTGCACTTTTCAGTGCGGACTTTTTAAATCATTTAAAATCAATTAAGTGTTAATTTTTGTGTTCGGAGCAGTGCAGGATTTACTCAAAATTGGTCTTGTGCGATTTATTACGGTGGAAAGTTGTTGTGTTGTTACTGTGTGTTAATTACTATTTAATTACCTTTAAAAGAGCAGGAATTGCCACAACTAGTGTTGTTTATTTTGCGCCGTAATTACTTTTTATTACGGTTAAAAGAGGAGTAATTCCCAAAATTAGCGTTGTTGTGTTTAATTACATTTTAATTACTTTGTAGGAGACGTGCCTCCTACCAAAAAGAAAACAGGAGCGGACATACGGGAAAAGCTGAAAAAGCTTGTGGAGAAGGGGAAAAGAGAACCTGCGAGGCCGTAAGCCCGAACAGGGTTAAAAGGAAGAAATCGGTGAGTGATTCGAAAATTACGAATAATATTTCAGGTTCGGGATTAGGTTCGGAATTGAACGAGAAAGCCTTCCTGGATGCGAGAGGTACGAATATTTTGTACCTAAATCGGCAGCTGGGCGATTTGGCTAGGGGGCTTTCTGATGTCATTTTCGAAAAGGGGGAAGTTGACCCTGTCCCTGCGAACAGGGTAAATAGTTCGTGCAAGGCCTACGAAGGCATAATTTGGCTGCTCGTTGGGAAAAGCGAGCGGCTAAAAGGTTGCCTGGATGCCTTCAAGCACACCCCAGAGGTAGTGCGTCCGCAGACCTCAGCTGCCAAAGAGAAGGAGACTAGCTTCGCTCAAGTAGGAGCGATTAAAGCCTCTGCCACTACGGCAAACGCTCCTGCTCCTGCCACCTCAGCAAAGGTTCCTGCTACTGCCGCGCCAGAAAAGGCTCCTAATAAATCGGGAAAGGTCCCTGCACCTGTGCCGACTCCAGCTCTTACGTGGTCCGTGGTCGTGCGGAGTAAGAAGTCCGGTGCGTCGGCAAAAGAAGTCGAGGCTGAAGTCCTCAAAAAGGTCGCCCCATCCTTGGGAGTCAGGGTGGATAGCATTAGGACGCTTAAAAACGGGAGCGTCGTTATCCGTACTCCAACCGCGTTGGAGAGGGGCAAAATTGCAGGCAACCCCAATTTCAGGGAGGCAGGGGTAGAGGTTTCAATCCCTCAAAAACCTGGCCCAAGGGTGGTTATAAAAGGCGTGACTACCTCCATCACCCCGGTGGAGTTCATGAACTAAATTTCAAGGAGGAATATATCCTCGAAAAATTCAAAAATGAGGTGAAAATGGTAACCCGACCATGGAGTACCAAAGGAGGCAGCGTTAACGTTGTGCTGTAGAGTCTTGGCTTAGCGCAAGCGCTTAAAGTACTCCTTGATAGTGGGCGCTGCTACATTGGGTGGTACTCCTTTCCTGCAAAACCATTGTTGGCTGCTTCCGATGCCTCGGTCTTGACATACATACCTCCTGGGTCTTGCAATCGGCAATGCCATGGCGAAGAAGGACACCACTCAAAAGGGTGCTCAAAACCGGCCAAATGCCGGAACTGCTCGCTTAAGGGACGAGCAGCCAACCATCGTATGGTGTCGGCTGAATGTCCGCTTTATGTAGCTGCTCTTGCCCAGTTGAATGCCAGAAACTAATATGGTATTCAACTTTGTACAATTGAACTGCCAGGGCGCTTTCTCCATTATGGTAGGCCTGGGAGCTCGGATGTGCAAGAGGGACTGCAGCGTTGCTCTGGTTCAGGAGCCCTATGCTTCGAGGGGAGTAATTAGGGGTCTACCCGCTTCCATGCGGGTCTTCCCTGACACCAGATGCAGAGGCTGCAGTGATTGTAAGGGACGCAAACCTTACATGCATCCTTCAAGATGCAGATGAACGTGGCGTATGTGTTGGAGTAGAAGGCGTTTTTGGCAAAATATATTGTACTTTGCCAGGGTCTACTGCAAGTACGGTGAAAAAATCGAGCCATACATCCAATACATGGAGGAAGTGCGTTCGCTAGTCGGGAGCGACCCCCTCATCCTCGACGTTGACGCTAATGCGATTTCCCTTTTATGGCATAGTAAGATGTCCAGTAACTCATCTGGATATCCAAGCTATCCACGGGGTGAAGCGCTTAGTGAATGGGCTATATCATCTGATATGCACCCTCTCAATCGACCGAGTGAGTTGTACACTTTCGATACGCATGGTCGAAAGAGTGACATTGACGTCACATTTACGAATGAATCCGCACTTAGGGCGTTCTCTTTTTCGTGGAAAATCTCCAGAAGCATAAGTGACCACAGCTGGATACAAGTTGAGGTCACCTATGAAGACAATGTTAGGGCGCCTAGGTTAGAAAGGAGATGTTGCACTCGGAATGCTGACTTCCATACACCTCGATAGCCCTTCGGGTGTATGGAAGCCTGAACATTGATGAGCAGATCGAGCACATCAATGAGTGTGTGTGGCGTGTCAACGACGATCTCTTCGAGAGGAACCGTAAGGTTAATCTCAAAAGAGTGAAGTAGTGGACACGCAGTCTGAATGCGAAGCGGCGGGAAGCCCGAAAACTAAGGAAGAAATTCCAAAGGGCTCGGGCTACCAACGCTGAAAACTTGACTCAGTTGGGCTCTGCCTTCCGGCGATGCCTTGCTGAGTACAAGAGAATGATTGTCCAAATCAAGGAAGAAGACTGGAGAAGATTCGCGGATTCAAATAGGGACAATCCTTGGGGAAGGCTCTACACAATATGTAGAGCTAACAATAAACTACCCGAGGTTGGACGCATATGTGTGGGTGATACTACACATAGGGAGTGGAGGGACTGCGTAGGTGCCTTACTCAATGCATTTTTCCCTAGAGATGACCGAGCTGAGGCCCCTCTGGCTACAGAATCAGTAGCCAACTCAGAATTGCGAACCGAGGAGGTGGAACACGCTGTTTCACTTCTCCGTTCAAAGAGGTCTCCTGGACTAGACGGAATGACTGGCGAAATGGTGAAAGCCATTTGGAAAGTCGTTCCGGATTATCTAGGCAGATGCATTGAGGCGAATCACTTACCGTTGGGTTGGAAGGAGGCAAAGGTGGTCGTTCTATTGAAGTCTCCCGACAGGATTAGGTCAAACCCTGGATCCTACCGGGGCATCAGCCTGCTTCCGGTACTTGGAAAAGTACTGGAAAGGGTTATGGTGGAAAGACTTCTGGAGAATATGACCGAACCAATGTCTCCTTTCCAATTCGGATTCAAAAAAGGCATGTCTATTGAGGACGCTTGGGCATATGTCAAAGATTATGTCCAGACAAGTAGGGAAAACTATGTCTTAGGTATCTTTATAGATTTTAAAGGTGCTTTTGACAACTTAAGCTGGGGAAGTGTGTTTCGTAGATTGCAGATGTGGGATGCCGGAAAATTGAGCTCCATAAAAGCTACTTTTCTGGCAGAAGCGCATGTGCAACGAATGCAGGTCTAAATGAAAGTGTGCGTGTGAGTGTGGAGCGTGGATGTCCTCAGGGTTCTATCTGTGGTCCATTCATTTGGAACCTCATGTTGGACCCACTGCTAGGGCAGATATGTGAGACCTGCAAGTGCTGCGCATATGCGGACGACCTGTTACTCATTCTTGAGGGACACTCCAGGAGAGTGTTGCAAGAAATGGGAAACAGTGTAATCCAAATCGTCGCGGCCTGGAGCGACAGTGTGGGCGTCGCCGTATCAGAGGAAAAGTCGGTTATGATGGTCCTCAAGGGAAAATCATTTCAACGACGACCTCCCACAATCCGTTTGAATGGTAATAGCCTTAGTTATGTGACGCAAGTCAAGTATCTGGGCATAACCATGAGCGAGAACTTGAACTTCTTACCACATTTGGAAAGAATCAAGGACAGACTCACAAACGTTGTGGGACAGGTAAGGCGCATTATGCGGTCTGACTGGGGTCTTAGTAGGCGTGCTGTGCGCACCATATATGGTGGCCTTTTTGTTGCTTGTGCAACATTCGGGGCATCAGTGTGGAGTGACATAATCATGACTAAGCGGGGTCTCAGGAAGATCCTCTCTTGCCACAGAGTGGTCTTACTTGGCTGCTTACCCGTTTGCCGCACTGTCTCTACCGAGGCACTACAGGTGTTGTTGGGAGTACCACCCCTTGACCGGGAAGCTATCCGTCGTGGATTAGCCTTCAAAGTGAGGAGAGGTATACCGCTAAGAGAGCGTGATTGGGTGTCTGACAATGGAGTCAACCAGATGTCCTTCCGGGAGCGTAAGCGCTTGCTAGACGAATGCGTCATATCTAGACGGCAATCTAGATGGGACGATAGTGTAAACGGCAGAGTCACTTACCGTTTCCTGAAGAATGTCCTATTCATGCGAGAGCGGCCTGAGCTGAGTTTTAACCTCAACTTGGGCTTTCTTCTTACTGGTCATGGTTCCTTTAATGCATTTTTGCATAAGAGGGGTCAAAGCCAGGTGGAAGGCTGCTCGTGAGGAACTCCTTTTGAGGACTGGGTGCACGTTTTGTGTGAATGCTCGCGGTATGATGACGTTAGAAATCTTGAAGCTATGGGCGTAGGTTTTGAAGACGGTGTTTGTGACGTTAGCAGTGTTCTAACTGACAACGCACAAATAACAAGGATTCAGGACTATGCGAACATAGTGTTTGCTAGGCGTCGAAATAGGTAGCTTAACCCTGGAGCTCAGTGAGCAGGGCCAAAAGGCAGCCAGTCCTGGGCAATAAGGTGCCCCACTGGAAGTAACCGCAAGGTTGCGAAGCTCGACCGGAGGCTATATTCTGGTATCACGGGAGGTCAGGAGCCCCCGGAACTTAGTTCCGGCCTGACCTAGGAGTTGGCCCCCTTGTGGGAGTATCGTGGTGGCTGTGGTTTATACCCAAATCGCGGGGGGAGTAGGCCAAGTGGTGTTTGGACATCATGTGGCTGAGTATATGTTGTAGCGTGCTATGACCTGTGCTCAGCTATTTGATGGCCGTGGCGCTAATTGGTCTGCTCAATGTGGAGTTGCACTGCAACCGGGTGCCATGACCCACAGAATGGCAGAAGTTTTAGATAGGCCTCAACGCTATACCAAGGGAGAAGATCGTGCCTTACACACGACATCTAGTAGGTACTGGAGGTAGTATTTATACTATCCGAAGGGCGTTGATTGACGCCATCACGGCAGGTGTTCACGTAAAACACAAGAGACGTTCTGTCCCGATTCGGAAGTGGCAAAATCAATTAAATGTGGACGTACGAAAGCAACTCAACTTGCGGAGACGTTAGGAACAAAAGCAAAGGAGAAAATTGTTTCTGAATTGCAAACCACGAAATTTTCTTTGATTACCGATGAGACCACCAACCTTTCAACAAAAAAGACTTTAGTTCTTTGTTGATAAAAAAATCAAAGATTATTAAAGATAGATTCCTAGGCCTCATTGAGCTCATTAAATGTGACGCTGAAGTCATTTACGAAAGCATTTAACAATTTTTTTTTTCTGAGAATGAAATTTAACGGGGCAAGTGTTATGTCTAGTGAGGTTAATGGTCTTAAAGCCAAACTTAAAAACAACATTAATTAGTTATTTTTCTCAAATGCACTTGCCATTTGCTGCATCTATGTTCTGCTTACGCCTGTAAAAAAATTCCTAATGAAGTTGAAAAGCTTTGTCGCAACATCTATAAATTTTTTGCTTATAGTGTCAATCGTATTAACAGCTTTAAGGAATTTCAAGAATATTGTACAGTGACAAGGTGGCTTGCGTTAGAAAACGTCATCAATCGAGTTGTGGAACAGTGGGACGCACTTCAATTATATTTCATTTCTTGTTATTTAGAGATCAGCGGAACAAAATCGTCCTGAAATGAATAAGGAATTTCAATCCGAAAATGTTCGTTTACCATACTTACATGGCCAAATAGAAAAAACGGTTAAACTCATTTTAAGCACTTTTGTAAAAAATAAATAAAATATAAGCTCTTGGTCAGAATTTGACATAGAGAACAGAGAGAATTATCTACCCATTACCATTAACCATTTATTGGAAGCAAAGCTGCGGGAATTTCTCAAAAAATCGAGCCTCCCACCTTTTAATAAAAATGAAGTAAAGACAAACGCTTTAAATTTTTATTTAGAACTTTTGAGACAACTGCTACTTAGATTTGATCTCAGTAATAATGATTTGAGAATTTTATCCATAATAACTCCAAAACGTGTTTTGTCGGATTCAGAAATTTCTATATCACCTTTAATTGATAGTTTTCCTAACTTGGTTCAGAGTGATCCGGAAAATGTAGTAATATAGTGGAGAATGCTAAGATTTTCAAATAATCATGGACATATGCGAATTTTGGGAAAAAGTCAGTTTCCTTAAAAATGGTTTAAACGAGTATTGTTTCGAAAATTTAAATACAGTAATACCCCGACTTACGCTACCCCGTTTTACGCGAATTCGGAGATGCGCGGTTTTTCTTTTTGATCATCACGCGCATCTCCGTGTTCGGTTTACGACAAGTTCAAACGTGTTCCGTGTGGAATAACAATTCCAATTCCGTAAAACATTACGTACCCAGTGCAAATTCGGTTTATGACAAGGTCGGACGTGTACCTTGTGGAATTATTTTACGTACGCAGTGCACATTATTGGTTTATCTTTAATTATGTCATCCAAAAGCCCAAAAAATGAGTCATGTGAACCTAACAAAAAACACTGTCTTTGGAGTGTAAACTAAATATTATCAAAGACTTTGAATCGAAAATAAAAATTTGTGAATTGGCAAAGAAATTTGACCTGCCGGAATCAACAGTCCGAACGGTTATAAAAAATAAAGAAAAAATTACTGAAGCTGTGAAAGGCTCTCAATGTTTGAATTCAAGCATTATACGTAAACGTCACTGTATTATCGCTCAGATGGAAACAATGTTACAGTTATAGTGCGATAATCAAGTAAGACTTAAAAATTGTCCTGTTGACCAAAATACAGTGTGCTTTCAAGCTAAGCAGATTTTTCAGAGACTAAAAGAAGAAGCTGGGGAGGCGGCCAAAAATGAAGGCTTTAAAGCTAGTAATGGCTGGTTCAGCAGATTTAAAAGTCGTTGTAATTGGCATAGCATCGCAGAAAGTGGAGAGGCGGCAAGTGCTCACAAAGAAGCTGCGTCTCTTTATCCAGAAAAACTCAAAAATATGATTGAAGATGGTGGCTACTCTAGCCAAACCATTTTCAATGTAGACGAAACCGGTCTTTTTTTTAAGAAAATGCTTAAAAGAACTTTTATTTCGCGTGAAGAGAAAACGTTCCCAGGTTTCCAAGCCGCCAAAGATCGATTGACAGTGATGGTCGGTGCGAATGCAGCTGGTGATTGTAAATTGCAACCTCTCTTAGTTTATCGCTCAGCTTCTCTTTTCGAAGACTGGTTTGGTCATCATTTTATTTCTGAAGTCAAACGTTATTGCCAATTGAAGAAATTCCATTTAAGGTGATGCTACTAATTGACAATGCACCAGGTCATCTCCCTACAACTCTAATTAATTTCGATCCACGGGTGGAAGTTGTATTTTTGCCACCAAACACTACCAGCTTGCTTCAACCAATAGACCAGGGAGTCATTAAAACATTTAAAGCTTACTACACAAGGCGATCATTTGCGCATCTAAATGAAGTCATGAGACAAAATAGCGAGCTCTCTGTAAAAGACTTTTGGAAGCAATTCAATGTTTTAGATGCTGTAAGAATTATTGGACAATATTGGAATGAGATTTCAAAAAAAAAATTTAATGGCGTCTGGAAAAAGCTGTGTCCATTTTTTTTCGCCACAGAAACCGAAGGCGAATCAGCCTTAGATCCTTAACAAATCGAAGGTATAATAGAAGAAGTGATCGATATTGCCAAGCAATTAAATTTAGAGGTGGATGCTGATGACGTCCAAGAATTGCTGGATTCACACAATCAAGAGCTAACAATTGACGAGCTTATAGAACTGCGTGAACAAACGGGTTGGTGACGATATCCTCCTTTCCAAAATCCCTTTCCATAATCCCCTATCCCAAAATCTCTCTATTTCCAAAATCCCTCTTTCCAAAATCCCCTGTGCCAAAATGCCCCGTTTTTATATTTGGCGCCAGAAATGAAAACACAAAAATGTAAAAACGGGGGAACAGTAACTTTTAGATACTATTATCAATACCAATCCTGTAAAACAGCGAGAGGATATGCATAAATAAAAATAACGGCATCACAATTGGCCGAAAACAATCGAAACGAAAATATGGTCCGGAGTTTTGGTCCATTGCAGATTTTCACGTCTTTCCGAGAACACAAAACAACGTGGAAGCTTGGCATAGATGTTTTCAAGTTTTAATTGGAAAGCCCTATATTGGGCTTTATAATATCACTCAAAAACTAGCCCTGGAGTATATTGTTGTAAAAAACAATATTGAACAAATGCTTTCAGGGCAAAGAATAAAGAAAAGACGATCACTGGAAATAAAGCGCAAGAAGTTAAAAAAGGTAATTAAAAATCGAGTATCGTCTGAAAAACTTGACTTCCTGAATGGATTAAATAGCGAAAATGTTGTAGCAACTGTGACTGATAATGGCTCAAACTTTGTAAAGGCATTTAAAGAGTTTGGCATAAAAAATGAAATCTATGCTGAAGACGATGACATCACAAATTACGACAGTGAAAATAATGATTATGAAAACTGAGGTTTTAGAATGTCAAACCCAAGCAAATGTCTTTGAGAACACCCTTCCAAAACATTTAAGGTGTGCTACACACACTCTCAATCTCCTTGCCACTACTGACTTTTCCCGAATTATACGACAAAACCTTCAAATCTCAAATAAACATCAAAATGTAAGTTAATCATACAAATAATCTTATGCAAATCGTCAAAATATGAGTTATTTTTCAAAACATTTTACGTTCATTTTCTCAAAATAAAAAATAAACTTTTTTTTATGTAGAATGAAAAATAAGGACTGTGACGTACTGTATAAGATACTTTCCTAAAAGAAGTTCGATAGTTAATATTTAATTTTAACACATTTGTTTTTTAAGATAATGCAAAAATATTCAAATTTGTGGAATAAAGTGAACAGGCCAAAGAGCTCTGAAGAAATTGTTGTGATTCGGTTAAGGACATCATAAAACATAAAAACAAAATTAATGATTTATGCAGGAAGATTATAATCCCGCACTTTCTTGAGGTTGATTTTGAGTATCTAGAAGAATTTCTAATCGTAATGAAGCCCATTGCGGATACGGTAGATTTTCCTCAAAAGGGAAAAGAAATGTCCTATGGGTTTTTGCCGCCAACTCTAGCGACAGTAAGGACTCAGTTAAAAAAAATATTCAGATCAAAAGCATGGTGAAAATCTTCCCTGTAGACATGGTAGTCAAATTAGAAGAAGCTTTATTGCAAAGATTTCATCATCATTTCAATTTGACACCGGAAGTACATGACGCCATTGTCGCATCCGTGATTTGTCCGTCACTTAAGTTGAAATGGATTTCTGCACTCAACCCAAATTTTAGGGAAACCAAAATTTGTGAAATAAGTGCTTTGGTTAAAGCAAAACTGAACACCGAAGATACTACACCAGTCATTACTGCACCAGCTCCTGAAAATCGTTATTTCGAATTTTCTCTAACAGGTACGAATTATTGATAACTATTAACTAGTCTTAAGTTGGTTATGCAACAAAAGTCTTTTTTTCTTCAAACCTGCTTATGAAACAGAAGATACTTCTACCAATTGTGAAAATGAATTTTACGATTCGTATCTTGCACAGACGCCAACTTCCTTCGAAACATTAAATATGCACCCAACAATAAAAACACAGTAGAAAGGCTTTTTTCATTCGCCGGATTGCTCAACGCTCCAAAGCGTGGAGCCCTTTCAGACTCCAATTTTGAAAAATTGTTGATCCTGAAAGTGAATACCTAGTGATTTCTAAATACTTTTTGTACCTACATTATGTTTTACGTTTCTGTTCTTAAGTAAAGTGTGATTTAATTTAATTTTGAATGAACTTTTTTTGTTTTAGTTATAATACTCGTGTAAATTGAAATTTAAAAATTACTTCATTTTGAATAAATGTTTTATGTATAATGTTCTTATTGTTTGGAAATAAATTAATTTTGTTGACTACTTAACAGAAAACTGTTAAAGGCATGCTAACTTGATTTTATAGTTGTTTCGAGTACATACACATTTTTAAACTTATGTATATCTGAAATATGGATCTCAAAATTTAATCGAATACTTAATTTTGTAACAACAACAACTTTGAAGCGATCGTAGTAACGTTTTTCTCTTTCATCTGACCTTGTCTTTCTTTTCTCTTGAATCTTTTCTTTTCTATTTTCTTTTTTAAATATATATTAATCAACTGTTATTTTATTTTCTTAAATTAATGTATGAATTATTATTGTTAGTACTCTCAAAAGGATATGCCTTACTTGTACTTTATGCATTAATAATAAATCAAATCAAATCAAATCAAATCTACAATTATCAATTCGTCCTGCACGAATCATCGTACTCTTTTCATTTGTAATAATAGTACTAAAAAAAGAAAATCTAAAACATATGATCCTAATGTATTTAGTATTAAGTTATTTTTAGAACTAAATAAAGCTTTGTAAGATGAAAAACTCACTTAAATTAGTATAAAAGGCCGCGCACAAGCAGAATGACTTCACTTCGAATTGTGGAAGCGTGGTGTTTGATTCGACGGTATACTACTGCCTTTTAAGCCCAAGCTATTGCAATTGGTTTGACCACTTTTCTGTAATAAATTTCTTTAAATATTGTTATAATTGCGTTACCGCCTATTCAGCGGGGTAGTGCGGTATTTCGCATATCCTGCGGTAGAGGGTAAATCAATTTTATCGACTGCTTTAATTGAGCTCCTCATCGCTACCATTGAACACTGACTCAATAAAGTGCTAGAAAAAACCTCGCTGTGTTTCTCTTTCCTTCTGGGGAATTCGGCGAAGTTGGAGAAGAAAATCACCCTACCCGAGACTGTCATCCATCTCAAGGCTGACCGTTATAATTTCTTAAAAAAATACTTCAAATCAATTAAAATACTTCAAGCAGTCAAAAGACTTCAATACATTGAAATGGTAAAGGCGAATAAGTCCTCTGTGACAAGCTGAACCAATCTATGTCCAGTAAAAATTGGTTATAACAATACCTGATATAGCGATGAACCGGATATAACAATATATTTTCAAAGTCCCGGCAAAACTCCGTTTAACACAGAGCAATTTGCAATCGGTTACAACGATTGAATCGGTTATAGCGATGATAACATACAAGATTTGAGTGTAAGAACTGTTTATAACGATGGAAAAAAATTTGTTCTAACATTTTTACGTGTTGATATTTTCGTTCTTCTTCTAAATATGTATGCATGTGCCGACATTGTGTATGCGCATATACCATGTACAAGGGTATACATACATAGACAATGATTAATTTTCCTTTAACGACTGTAGTGACTTGTTTGTGCATGTTTTTACATGTCTACATCTAGTGCTAAATGTAATTTCATCACATGCTCTGTTCGATTTCCATATCTAGTATCTGAAGAGTTTATTAAGCGTTGATTTTTATTCGAAACAAGATGGTGATAATACATAAGCGAAAATCATTTTCCATTGTCCAAAAATACGACATTATTTCAAGAATTGAAAGTGGTGTCAGAATTTCTGATTTGTGCAAGGAACTTGGAATATCCCAACCAACTGTTTCAACAATTTTTAAAAATAAACAAAAAATAAAAGAACAATTTGAGGTGAGTTCTAGTAAAATAAAAAAAAGTGCGAAGTGCAAAGTTCATAGATGTTGAAAATGCCTTATTAAATTGGTTTAAGGACAAGAGAAGTATGAACGTTCCTATAAGTGGGCCAATACTTCAGCAAGAGGCTACGGATTTCTCAAAATTATGAGGCTTAAGAGACTTCGTTGGTTCTATGAGTTGGATACAAAGGTTTCGGGTGCGGCATAATATCGTTTTGGGAAAAATAAGCGGGGAAAGTGCTGGTATGTCACAAGGTGTTTGCGATGATTGGTTGACTACAGTATTCCCCAAGCTTCGGGAAGGATTTGAAGACGACGAGATTTTTAACGCCGATGAAACTGGATTTTTTTATAAAATGACCCCCGACAAAACTTTTAAATTCAGAGGAGAAAAATGCGTGGGAGGAAAGATGTCTAAGGAACGTTTGACAGTCTTAGTATCTGCTAATATGACGGGAACAGAAAAAAAAAAAAGCTTTTGGTTATTGGCAAATCTAAAACTCCACGCTGTTTCAAAAATATTACAACCCTACCAGTTTTATATGAAAATAATAAAAGGGCATGGATGACGTCCATTATTTTCGAAAAGGTATTGCGCGAATGGGACAAAGAGCTTTTAACCAAAAAACGGAGAATTTTACTTTTGGTTGATAATTTTGCGGCACATCCACACATCCAAGCCTTAAAAGCTATTAAACTGGCATTTCTGCCCCCGAATATACCACGTCTGTTCTCCAACCTATGGATCAAGGTATCATTAAATCACTTAAGACTCAGTTCAGGAAATTGCAGATTTTAGAAATTATGAAACATATTGATTCCAAACAAGATTACAAAATTACGGTTCTTGATGCCATCTTAATGATAGCTAAGGCATGGGATGAAGTGTCAATGTGCACTATAAATAACTGCTTTCGACACGCTGATTTCCATAACAAAAGTAAGAATGAACACGAAGGTGAAGATGAAATTCCACTAGCAGAGTTGGCTCGACAAATACAAATGTTCTCAAAATTTGAAGTAGATTGGGATATGTTGATAGATAACGAAAATGAGTTGGTAACATCTGAGGTATGTTTACTCTATTAAGAACAATTTTCAAATCTAAAGCAAATTTGTACAGTTTCTTACAGATGAGAATATTGTGTAAGATATTCAAATGAATAATGCTGATGATGACGCCGAAAATGCAACTGAAGATGAGGGAACCGCAAAAAATTAGGTGATTTTTGGGAATTTTTGGGACTTTTGGATTAAAACAGATTTTTTGATAAAAAATAATTTTATTTTTCAACGTAGTCTCCCTTGAGCTCTATACACTTTGTCCAACGCTTCTCCAATTTTTTTATCCCTTCCAAAAAAAATGATTTGTCGAAGTCCTCAAAATGACGAGATGACTTCATCATTGGAGTCAAATCTTTTTCCACCAAGCCATTTCTTCAGGTTTGGGAACAAGAAGTAGTCGCTCGGAGCCAAATCTGGAGAATAGGGTGGATGAGGGAGCAATTCATAGCCCAATTCATGGATTTTTGCCATGGCAACTGCACATGTGTGCACCCTTGCATTGTCTTGGTGGAAAAGAACTTTTTTCTTGGCCAAATGAGGTCGTTTTTTTTTCAAATCGTCATTGAATCGGTCCAATAAGTTGGCATAATATTCCCCATTGATTGTTCTTCCCTTTTGAAGGTAGTCAATGTGGATTATCCCGCGTGCATCCCAAAAAACAGTCGCCATAACTTTATTGGCTGACAAACCCACCTTGGCCTTCTTTGGCGCCGATTCACCCTTAGAAACTGTTGTTTGTTCTCTGGTGTGTTGTGATGGATCCATGTTTCGTCCACGGTTACAAAACGGCGCAAAAACTCCTCCATATTGCGATTAAACAACGCCAAACCTTCCTGTGAAGTTGTTACACGATTGCGTTTGTGGTCGACTGTGAGCAAACGCGGCACCCATCTTGCGGAAAGCTTTCTCATGCCCAAGTGATCATTCAAAATTGAAACCACTGAGCCATGCGAGATCCCTACGGCTTCCACAATCTCTCGCACTTTCAATCTTCGGTCGGCCAACACCATATCGTGAATTTTTTCGATTGTTTCGAGTGTAGAGACCTCAACTGGGCGTCCAGGAGGTTCGGCATCTTCAGTGCTTGTACGGCCACAACGAAATTCAGTAAAGCACTTTTTTACCATTGAAATCGATGGTGCAGAGTCCCCATAGTATTTATCAAGCTTAGCCTTGGTCTCGGTAATGGTTTTTTTTCGCAAGAAATAATGCTTAATAAGGAAACGAAATTCACTTTTTTCCATTTTCTCCTCAAATTAGTGAGTAGTCTGATAAAAATAGCTGTCAAACACAAACTAACTGACGCAGCAAGTTTAAATTTTGACAGGAGTCAACTGACAAATGCCTGTTGACAGGAGCAGTGTTGCTGTTTCAGTAAAGAGGTCAGAAATTCAAAAATGCACGGAATTATTGACCCGCCCTCGTACAAAATAAGAAAAAAAAAATAAAAATCAAAGTGATGATTTATCTTCGAGTTACAACTACAGCAAATTTGAAAAATGCAGTTTCGAGAAAAACGCGTTTAAAGATAAAATGACTCATTTCATTGTTATAAATAGATAATAATCCTTTTTATGTGGCACTATCACCATCACCAATATACCGCGAATATTTCACGCCGTATTTACCGAGCGACCAAACATATCTTTTACATTGTAGACTTCCATTTTTGAAGCCGATCCTTTATGATTTATGTCGCAATTATCTTAGTATGTGAGAGCCATTCTTCGTAAGTTTCAGGATCGATGTCTTTTTTATTTTCCCAAAAAACACAACTCTGACAGTAGGTAGACTTTACAGACGAATCGACGATTTTTTTACAATATTTTCTTGCCAGAGCTACTACAGCAAAACGTGAAGTTTGGCCACGCTTTTTCCACGTGCCATCTCTAGAAACCGTCAAATTTGTCTCTGAGCGGTAGACTGCTCGAATGTATGTTGATTCCTCGTAGACTTTCGTTTTCTTGAAACTGATCTATGCCTGGGAATGCTGTGAGTACCTTTTTGGTTTGAATACAGAGGTTCATCACTTATTTTTACTAAAATAACTTACGAAGTGCTCTGTATAACGGTCACAGTAAAACTAAACATGTGACGTAGTTATAAACGGAAAATCCCTACAGAGTAGACCTATTCATGCATTTCTGTATAACTGAAGGTCAACAATAGAAAACAGAATCGTATTATAATGGTGTACGACAGAGCCCGAACAATAACTCTGTTAAACCCCGTAGCAAACGTAACTTTCTGGCCGCTAAGCGGTTGCTCTTTAGAAGGCTGTAACTCAAAAACTATTTGAGATATTCATTTGTTATGTTATTTTTAAAAGTATATAGACTATCGAAATATGAAAAAAAATCGTTTTTTTTTAAATTTCACCTTAACCCATTTACTACCCCTGTAACAACTTTATGATTTTACCGTTGCTCTTCTTCAAATTTGTTTTGATGAAATCTGATTTTTTTTTTTGTTTGTTGATATGTTTTCAATAAGCAGGCGTGCAGTTTACTGTAAAAAATATAAAGCGATAGTTTTTTTTACTACTCCGTCTCAGATGCGATTTACTCGTAGTTTTTCTCGATTATTCGGAAGTTGGCCTCTATTTTGCAATGCAAAAATAATTTGTGTTATCAATTTTCTATTTATTTCTTTGGAAAAAGTTCAAAAACGAATAATAAAATCATATAAAAGTAAAAAATAAAGTGTTCATATATTTTGACGCTAGGTAAGCACGCGTAAAGTTAGGTGTACCCGTTTGGGTACAATTGACACTTTTTTATAATGGATTTCAAAGCAATCTCGTCATCATTATTTTATGGAAGGAGTTTCGATAATCTTCCAGATGCAACCAATGCAATCGAAGAATATGCGTTTGACATTGCATTTATACCACCTGATGCAGATTACAATACAGACGAGGAGGAAGTAGAAACGGAAAATTTAGATAACGACCACATACCCGATGATGTTCCAGGTAACGTTGAAATTTTCATTAGGGATGAGGATTGCGATAGCGAGGATGAAGTTCCTTTATCAGTCATCAAAACCTCAAAAACTGACCAATCTCAAACCCAACAAAACTTGTCCAAAAAAGATGCTAGCATGACGATGAACTGTTCTGATAACTTCAAAATAAACAAAATGAATATGAAATGTGATTTAGACAATAAGTCTCCAGTCGAAATATTTGAAATGCTATTTGATAATGAGGTAAAAGAATTGATCTAGAATCAAACTAGACTTTATGCTTCTCAACATAACCATCATAGCCTAAATTTCCAAAAAGAAGAGTTGGAAAATTTTCATAGGAATTATGTCCTGTAGTGGTTATCATTCAATGCCCAGGGAGTTCATGTATTGGACATTGGATGAGGATACAAGAACCGCACTGGTAGCAAACAACATGCCGCGAAATCGTGTTTATGAGATAAAAAAATTTATTCATTTCGCAAATAACAATCAACTAGATGCTCAAGACAAAATGGCAAAGCTCAGACCTCTTATGAATCTTTTGTGGCTAAAATATCAACAATAGGGCTTCATGCACGAAAAATTATTCATGGATGAAGCCATGATCTCTGGGATCTCGAGTTTGGCTTGAGCTTCTAGAAAAAGTTCAACTTCCATCTGACCACATAATTTATTTTCACAACTATTTTATTTCTCATGAGCTTTTGCGATTGTTGAGAGAGAAGGGCTTCAAAGCAACTGGAACAGTAAGAGAAAACCGAACAAAGAAATGCCCATTGAAGCTAAAAAAAAGAATCCAAAAAGGAGAGACGAGGCATTTTGAGCACATTTACGACGTAAATAATAATATTCTTTTTGTAAAGTGGAATTACAAAATAGTGTTGTCACCATGGGCACAAACTTTGATACCACCCAGCCTATACATTATGTCAAACGTTAGTCATCAGTAGAAAAAAGAAAAGTTTTCATTCAGCAGCCGAATCTTATTGCGGATCATAATAACGGTATGGGTGGCGTTGACTTACACGATCAGTGTGTTAATGCCTATAACATCAAAATTTGAGGCAAAAAGTGGTAGTGGCCGCTTACGTCCATGCTAAGCTCAACGTTGGTGAACGCTTTATAAAGTCGCAGCAGATCCCCAAGATAACTTGCTATCGTTTTAAAGAGATATCGCTCGATACAACCTTCGACATCAAATCGATCCATATGTGCAAGCGTTGCTTTGACTGAAAGTCACCTTCTTAGTCAGCCTCTTAGATGCAAAGTATGTCACATGAGAGTCAGACGGGTTTGTGAGTTCTGCAACATAGTTCTGTGTGGAAAAAGAATGCTTTAAAAAAATAGCAACCATATGTTCCCATTTTACATGTTTGGGTACAGCTTGAAAACTGTAGTTCCTTCATTTTGGGAATAAATGGGTTAATAACAATTTCAAAAGATTTTCTAAAACATATTTTGTAACCAATTATCATATTCCTTTTTTAATTCACACACTTTTTGTTTTACTTTAGGGCACGATTTAAACAAATATTATAAATTAGGCCAATGGAAAATATCCGATATCCTTCTAAGAATAAAATTCAAAAATTTGGATGATTGTTATAATTTTAACTGCTACCAATTTGAAATCACACTTAATTTATCATAGAATAAGAAACTATTGAATTTTTCAATAGGCAATCAAAAAAGGTATCATATTTTTGGAGTTAGCTATGAAGCTTGATTAAGACTATGTTATAATAATAATATAAAAGTAAAAATATTAATATTAACGCCGGCTATCATCACATTGCATGTGGGAAGTTTGGGTTTTCTATCGTATTGTTGACTCTACTGTTAGATGAGTTATCTAGTACTTACGACCTACACCATGAACTGGATTAAGTAGATGATAAAAATGAGATTGTAAATGTTGCGTCTTTGTCGCCTCGACATTGGTCATTGACGATATGGTGCGGCGGTGGTGATTAACCTGAAAATGTAAAAACATCAGATGAACAATTTTAAATCATAATCTCTGTCTATTGAGAAAACTAATACTACTATTTGCTGGAACGAATTTAAAGTTTCCAACCATAATAGAGGAAATATTCCATTAAACCCTTTAACTTTAGCAGAAATTATAACTAGTGATTGTACAAGGTTCCTTAGGATAGTGACGAAGTTCTTTCTTCTTAGAATTGATGTACGAGTATCGTGTAGACATAAAGTCTGGTTTATTGTTCTGCCATAAAGAAACTGCTCTTTAATGAAGAAGCTTCAGACATGAGGAAGTGTTTAAAGTTGCCTCCAGCAGCTGGGGAACAGATCGGACTTATCGGATCGTAGTTTTAGTAGACAGCGGTCAGCTAATATGGTAAAATCCACAATGGTGGTCCTGCCTTCTTCTCTGCACAAGATCTAATTGAAATCGGGGCTGTGAACAGCAAAACTTCCAGTTCGAGTAGACAGAATTTGGACGTCGTTTCCATATTTATGAAAACTGCGAAACGCCAAACAGAAAAAGACCGGTTTGCTGTTTCCAGTTCTTTTTTTGTCCCCTGCCGCTTCGAATTCGAATTGCAAAGGCTGATGATGTAAAAAAAAAAAAAAGTTTGATTACGCAGAACCACGATACTGGAGACAAAACAAATTTCTGGATGAATGTTCCAAGTGCTGAAACTTCCACCAAAGTGCTGTCAATAAAGTTGTCAGGGCTTATGCGGTCAATGTCTACTACACAGCAGGTTAACATATACACATTAACATACGTTCGACTTTTGCCCGAGACAAATTGCAGTAATTGCGAAGTACTGATAAAGATTTTTTTTTAGAAAAAGGCAAGAAATACTTCATTGCAATGCTGCAATGAACGACATGTCAATTTATCTGTAAGCATTTCTTGCCTTTTTCTAAAAAAAATTTTATCACTACTACCTATTATCCACCACTACTGGCATAATACTGCTCTTTTAGTTGTAAATGAGACAGTAGAGATAGGAAACATGATTTCGCTAACAAAGATTAATTCAATTATTCTAAGGTAGAAATATGTCAAAAATGCTCATCCTCCTACATCATCTTACACATGATGGCCGTGGTTCAGGAGATAGCGCAGTGCATTAGCTTCCAAATCGGACGCTTCGTGGTTCAAAACCAGGCGCGCCTGAAAGACTTTCTTTTTATCAGGCAACTTAATTCACGTAAGATGAGTGGTTGCCTATAATACAACAAGTCAAATTAACATACACTAATAATTTAGACTCCCCATTAAATGTTCGATGCCACCCATGGAGCGAAATAATGAGCCCAAAAATCTTTCTTTCTTTCTCTGTCCCATTTTCCTAAAAATTTAACACGGGCTTAGGCACTTGTGTTGTTCTTTAACAGAAAAACAAACAAAAAAAAAACATTAGCGAGCGCCTTATGACAACCCGTATCAAGGCTAAATTCGCTGGTATAAGCTTTATATACGCCCATGCCCCCATGGAAGCGGCGCCACCAAAAAATGTTTCTTCGAGCTCTTCAACAAGACACATAACCAATGTTTTAAGTTTGATTGAAAGGAGGACATCTTTGGTAGGACAGTTGGTATGCATAGCCTACATGACACTACGTCTGGAAACGGACTTAGGCTTATTGAATTTGCAGCAGGACGAAATATCACTATAGCCAGCAAACGATAAATCAAGTTGATCGTTTTGGGATCGACGTAAGGCATGCCTCCAATTTTACGAACGTCCGAATCTTTCCGGGCAGCCAACATTGACTGGAATCACTAGTCAATGCCTATATTGTTACAGCGAAGGTACGAATGCGAATCTCTCATGCGCCACAAAAAAGAACTACTGTGAGAAGATATAATGTAGAAAATATGCAAGCGCAAGAAACCGCCAAAATCTCTGCCGAACGCGTATCCCAAAATCTTTCAACAACTTCCAAGATGCCTGTATCAAGTACTGATAACTACTGGCAACACTGCCAAAGTGCGATACATAGCAACGCTGCAACTGTTTCACCCATCCACCAGCAAGAAATATCTGGTTTGATAAAGAATGCCTGCATGGAGCTAAAAAAGAAGCGTACAAAGCTCGTGAACTCTAGGAGCAAAAGAGAGCAATCGATCGAAGATCTGGAAGAGCAACGTACGTAAGTTTTACCAATAAGAAAAAGAACGTATTAAGGCAACAAGACAAGAAGTCTTGTAGTAGAGTCACTGTCGGTGCTGAGAATATAGAAAAACTTCCTCTGCAGACTGCATAACGACTACGAAGCCCAATATCACTCCGTCAGTCAGAGCTTAGACGATGATAGCCAAAGCATCCAAAACAAAACGCAATATCTAAGCCTTCATACAATAAACCTGCTAAACGTGACGGCCGTAGTATTCAAAGCAGCTGAAAGTGACTTTATGGAGACCATACATCAACTCATTTTCCAGATCTGGTCAGAAGAGTATATGCCTGATAAATGGAATCTCAGGATCGTTCGCCCAATAAACAAAAAAATACTGCCCCCACTGCAGAAGTATAAGCCTCTTCAACATTGAGTACGAGATATTATCAACCACCTGATTGGACCCCATAAACTTGGTTTCAGGCCAGGAGAGCCCCCAATCGATTAAATTTTCACACTTCGGCAGATCCTGGCACAAACGCACGAAGTTCAAGTCAATGCTCACCATTTTTGTATCGATTTTAAACCCACACATGATAGCATTTATAGAGACAAGCTTTGTATATAGAGATATGTCTAGTTTGGTTTACCTGTCAAACTCGTCAGTCTTTGCAGAATGAAGAAAGAAAACACTCGCTGCTGCTTCAAGGTCGATAACAATTTAACCGACATCTTTGGCATCGAAAAAGACTTCATGTCTTGTCATCTGATTTCTTTAAAATCATACTTCAAAGAATTGTGCCGAGCTCACAAGCGAACACCAGAGCCACAATCTTTCAAAAGTCTGTGCAACTACTAGCGTACGCCGATGATATTGACATAATCGGCAGAACTCAGCGGGCTGTCAAAATGGGTTTAGCCGTAAATGAGGACAAAAGCAACTATATGCTGCCAACAAGAAGGGACACAACACATCGAAGACTTGAACAGAACCTTACAGTCGACAGCTATAACTTTGAGCTCCCAAGGGACTGTCTACTTTGGCCCTGGTATAAATTCTTCAAACAACACATCAGTAGCTGTTTGTTCGGCCAAAGAGGTCAAATGAGTAATAAGACCTTGTCAAGAAACACTAAGGAGACTCTATATAAGACCCTAATCATCGGAATCCTGCTTCATGGTGCAAAAACATGGACGTTAGCTAAGATGGATGAAGATATTCTTGGGCGTTCTGTTTAAAAAAATGTTTCGAATGACATCTATTTCAATCCGGAGCGATAACACAGTAGAGAAAGACCTCGTCTTAGGTAGCGCGCACAAGTAGAAGGGGACCTTAACCGACTTAGAGGGAGTTAACTAAGGATCGGACTAACATGAGACGCTTGTTGGTTGAGCCCCAGGTTCACTCCCGAACTGTAGCACCAACTAAATTGTAAGCCATTACCTTTGTCGAAGTTGACAGCAGTTGGCAATATTGTACGCATACAAAAAAATGTGAATTCTGTGAATACTTACAATACAATAATCGGCGACAATCAGCTCTTCGCATTCCAATCCGTCTAAGTCTTCCTCACGTGTTAAATTCGCTTTATAGAATGTTGCAAATGTTACGAATATCCCACGATTTCAGTATGTCCACAATATATTTCGATAAAAGACTCACTATAAAATATAAAGTTATTAATAAGCTGTCCCTCATTAAATAACTTCAAATGTTAACTTACTTTATGTTTATGTTTGTTGAATCTATCATGCAGCTTAGTTATTAGTATGTGAGATCATATTTGACTCAAGTTTAAAGGGGCACATGTGCCCACACATAATCTAGCGGCACTACCTTATTTGGCATTAACTGCATGGATATTGTTGGTGGTCCTTTACCTGACTGCATTCCATGAATTGGCTAAAAGATAATAATAAAAATTAAATAAATTGTAAAAGATAAGAAAATTTAACGCAATAGAAAAATAAAGAAATAAAGTGAAGAACTAATAAATTTACCTAAGCATAACTGTAAAAACCACCCAGCCACGAAACCAATAACCAATCTTGCATTACACCACCCATTTAGGATGTTGTTGACGACAAAATATCCGTAGATATTTCATTTTCTTCTTAACAAAGTAGGGGTAACTCAAATGGAAATGATGGTCGCGAAAATTTTCCCTCAAACTATGAAAATTGAATTTTCAGTGGAAAAATCAACAGTGAACGCAACTATTAACTTGTTAGGGTAGAGAATTTAAACCAACAGAATAAATTTTAAGGAATAATGTTTACAATAGTGAAGTTGAGGCACAATAAATAGGAGACAATATATGTAAATAGTTTGGTCTAATTCGATCAGGATAATATAATAATACCACCTTGATCAAAAAGTTCCCGGGGGACACCACCGTGTGGCGCTCCCATTGTTCCGATTTGAGTTGTTTTTTTTTTGTTACGTTGGTAAATCTGTTGTTGACATTCGCTCTAAATCTTAGCGTCATAGCTTGACATTTGCAAAAGCTACGTGTGTGTGTTGGCGATTTTTTACAATTGGATTTAATGGATTTAAATTTGCAACAACGAACTTGTATTAAATTTTGCGTAAAAAACGAATTTAATGGTGCGCGAACGTTGGAAAAGTGTTTCGGCAAGGATTCTCCAAAGAAAACGGTCGTTTCACGAGCGGTTCAAAAGTGGTCGTGAGTCAATCGAAGATGATGAACCCAGTTCATCAAAACCGAAAACCAACGAAAACATTGATGAAGTAAAAGAAATGTTGGTCAATAACCGCAAATTAACTATCAGAGAGATAGCGGAGGACTTGAACATTACCTATGAATCCGCCCAGGACATTTTGGTTAATGATTTGGGTTTCCGTTGTGTAGCGGCAAAGTTGGTGCCAAAAGACCTCAATTTCATGCAAAAAAGAGATTGTGTTGACGTCGCAAAAGAATCGGATCCCACATTCATCAAAAGGATCATTACTAGAGACTGGTGAATGGCGTTCACCAAATGAGCCGAGACCAAAAAAAACCACGTCGTTTTCAGTCAAAAAAGAAGGCAATGCTCACGGTTTTCATGGATTGCAACGGTGTAGTGCATCATGAATTTTTGCCAGGAAGCCAGACAGTAAACAAAGAGTATTATTTGGGCGTTATGAGACGTTTGTGTGAAGCAATTCGCCAAAAGAGATCAGAATTGTAGGCAGAAAACTTGTGGATTTTGCACCATGATAACGCACCGTCGCACAGTGCCATCATTATTCGTAATTTTCTGACGAAAAATGCAACAGATACCATCCAACAGCCACCGAATTCACCTGATTTGGCTCCCTGTGACTTCTGTGAGTTAAAAAATCACTACGGGGAACGCGTTTCAGCAGCCGAGAGGCAGTAATGCAAAAATCGCAGGAAGCACTGATGGACATACCGAAAACTGAATATAAAAAATGTTTCGAGGATTGGATCAAGCGCTGGCATAAGTGTGTTGCAGTCCATTGGGATTAGTCTGAATTGAACAATATAGATTTAGATGAATAAAGTTGTATTTCCAATTTTCTGAATTAACTTTTTGATCAAGGTAGTAGGCGACAAATTGTAGCGTTTTGACCTTTTTTACATGGCTCAATCGACTTGGATATCTTGCTATTAGTTTTAATTTAACAGTGAATTACATGTAAATAACAGGAGTTGCAAATAAGAGTAGTATCTCCGAAAGAAAGCGCTCAGCCTAAGCGCACTCTGATAAAATCAAGAAGATTTTTCCCGAATTTGCGAAGGCAACTACTTACATGGGAACTTAAATTCTTTAATCAGAAATCATACACAAGACCTTCTGCCTTGAATGTGTGCACTTTCATAGTTCAGCTGTTATTAACAGATCATATAAAATTAAACCAAGTAAATTAAACCAAACGTAAAGCACAAATAGAGCTATGGGGGAGACACAAGCCTCGCATAACAAAACAGCCCTCACTTAAAATGAACGTCCACCGTCTGTGAATGTAATATGCACCTGGAACGTATTGCGCGATTTTTCAATGTCTGTTTAAGGTTAATTAATTTGCAACAAATGCCAAAATTTAGTCGTCAATGCAATTTCCTTCATTAGACAACACTGGCAGTGGCAGTGGCTCAAGTGGTAGTGGACTGGCTTCCAAATCGGAAGGTTTGGTGTTCGAATCCCAGCCCAACTTTTAAAGATGGTTCCGATCGTCTATGTGTGGATTATCGTGAGCTAAATGCCAACACACTTTCCGATAGATATCCACTTCCTCTCATAGCTGACCAAATTTCTATACTACATGGAGCTAGATATTTTTCATGTTTGGATATGTCAAGCGAGTTTCATCAGATTCCTATAAATCCTGATTCAATTGAGCTTTGTCACACCTGAAGGGCAGTATGAGTATTTGGCTATGCCTTTCGGGCAGAAGAACACCCCTTCGGTGTTCTAACGAGCAGTAATGAAGGCTTTGGGTGAACTTGCCAATTCGTACGTCATTGTCTATGTGGACGACATTTTAATTATTGTTCGTACATTGGAGGAGGCATTTAAAAGGTTAAAGATTGTTTTGGAAACTTTATTTCAAGCAGGGTTTTCATTTAACGTAGGAAAATCCTCTTTTCTTAAGAAGACGAGTGTAGAATTTCTTGGATTTAAAATTGAAGCTGGTGAAATTCATCCCCATGCACGTAAAATCCGGGCATTAATTGATTTACCTCTTCCTCGGTCCGTAAGTCAAATTAGACAGTTTATCGGCTTGGCGTCATATTTCCGGAAATTTGTACCCAGGTTCTCACAACATATGAAACCACTTTATAGTCTCACTTCCAAGAGCACAACATTCAATTGGAAACCTGATCACGAGCGAATGCGTCACAAAATAATAGTCACGTTGACGAACGAACCGGTGTTACGACGGGCGTTCAATATATTCTCGGTATCGATATGAAGGAAAATGCGAATTCAATTTAAATTGTTTTTATTTTTCAATATAATCTCCCCTAACATCAATGCATTTGTTACATCTTGAGATAAGCTTTTTTAAACCCTCAAAAAAATAAATTTCCTCTTTCTCTGCAAAATACCGACTTGAGTTCTTCATCATCCGAAAATCTTTTTCCACGAAGACATTTTTTCAAATCCGGAAACAGGAAATAACCAGTAGGGGAAGGTCTGGACTATAGGGTGGGTGTTGGATTTCTTCGAAACCACAATCTCGCGCAGCAGCCTTGGAAACTCGCGCCGTGTGAACAGGAGCGTTGTCATGAAGAAGCAACACACCCGCTGCGAGTTTACCCCGTCTTTTCTTTTTAATTTCCTCCCGCAAATTATGCAAAGTGGAAGCGTAGGATGTGGCGTTGATGGTTTCACCTTTTTTTTTTGGTACTCAATGAGCAAGATTCCCTTTGAGTCCCAAAAAACTGTGGCCATGAGCTTCCCGGCAGACGGAGTGACTTTGAACTTCTTCGGGGGGTCTGTTCCTTTTTTATGCCACTGCATGGACTCTTGTTTGCTTTCAGGGTCATAGTGGTGGACCCATGTTTCGTCCCCAGTAACAATTCGATCCATAACACCGTCCGCGTTCTCACTACACATCTCCAAAAGCTCTCTACAGCATGCGATTCTCACTTTTTTCTGAGGCGCTGTGAGCATTCGTGGCACCCACCTTGCACTGACCTTTGAAAGGTTAAGATGGTCATGAAGAATGGTGTGAATGGTACCAATTGAAAGCTTGGTGATCTCTGCCATCATTTTCACCTTTATTCGGGCATCCTCAAGAACAAGTTTTTCAACTTCTTTGATGCTTTCTCCCGTACAAGCAGTAGCCAGGGCGCCGGAGCGGGGATCGTCTTCAATGCTCTCTCTGCCTCTCTTGAACTCACTTGACCACTTTTGCACAGTTGATAATGAAGGTGCGGAACCCTGGTAAACAGCCACCATCTCTTCATGAATAGTTTTTTGACTTTTTCCTTGCTTAGTGAGAAATTTAATTACAGCGTGATGCTCAATTTTCACCATCATCGTCTCAGTTGCCATTATGATTCTGTTTAACTAGAGATAAAACGCGAATTAATAATCACATTTATATGAAATTTTACATGAATGCACTAAAATAATAGTATTACCTGATAAATAAGTCAATTTATATATACAACCACAGCTTCACCCCGATACCGAGAATGTGTTGAACGCCCCTCGTAAGTATTTTCGATCCTAAATACCCCATTGAGCTGCATTTTGAATTTAAAGACATCTGTCTTAAAAAATGCGTATTCGTCACCTGACATCATGTAATGTTTGGTTAACCACCGTGTGAACAAGAAATGCAACGAATGGTTGATATATTACTGTCGCTTTATTCATTTACTTCATTGGCATCATACATTACATACATACATAATTGAGCCTTTACACTAATATCATAACACACGCCGGATTGAAGAAAAATTATTTAGTGTTTAGTGTAGAAGCACTCTAAAATGTCAAAGCTAAGGCAATAACAGCAACAGTGTCCGATCTAGAAGTAGGCCCTATTAAGCATGCCTGACAGATCAGCTTCTTACGTGAAGAATAATCAACATAAAGTCAGCTCAAAAACATGTCGGCCGAGGATCGGTTCGCACAATTTAAGGTTAGAGATATTTTGCGCGGAACAAACTGCTTTGAGATCATTGATCGTAATATTCATCCCGACCAGACTTGCAGATTGTTTATCGACGCTGGTGAGCTTGGACTTAATTATATCCGTTGAGGATAGAACCGACTTGTCTAATTCATCAACATAACTGACACCACTTTCTAAATTGGACTGATCCGTTGTGATTATTTGGGTGAGACTTTTTTGGAATGAGTCATTGGAGTCACTGAGGCACTTTATAGCCAAGGAGATGATCTTACACTCATCACAAAGGAAAAGGAGTTTGTCAAAGAACTCTTTGATGAATACGGATTTCTTTTATTTAACCCGACACAAATTTCCACAGTAAACGAAAAAGGTAAACAATAAACTTTACGCACTGTTATACACTGCGAGTGGAAATTCAGCAAAATCGGAAAATTGGTCAACACTTGGGGTAATGCACTAAATATATGCGAAACCGATACCAGAAGTGACACAGCGACAGTTATTGAGGGCGAATGATTGAGGTCAACCAAAAAAACATACCAAAGAGACAGCCAGCACTTAGGGTAATGCAATAATATCGCGGAACTGATATCAGAAGTAGAGATATAGAAGGGGAAGAAATAAATTATATTTAAAAGTAGAATAAATATATGTACATACGAGTATATAGAATAAGTAGGAAACTATGTATTATGTTTTGAGTTACTAACAAACAACAGTTAAGGAAGAGTAGATAGATTATAAAATTATTCGGGGGGATTAGATCTATGCACAGAGAAGTGAAAGGGTCAAGGGTGAATTTTAGACGCTTTATATCCAGACCTAAGAAATGTTCCTTTAGAATCGCTAAATACTCGCCAAACGTTTACAAACAGGCTTCTTGTCTTCTTGTATAACGAAATAAATTTACAAAACAATAATAAAAGTAAGACATAGAAACTAAACTTACCAAGGGCTGTAAAGGTCCGATACAATTACTGGCATGTAGGGCAATACTCTGCTCAAACTCTGAAACGCTTTTAAAGCTAGTATACAATATCATTTTGCCTGATTAGTATTACTGCGAATACGTCAACAGAGTCAAATTTAGCAGCTATCACTGCACCATGCCGTTTTTTATTATGTCCAACATATCAAAGAACTGGCGACGTGTAGAGATGTTTGTCGATATTTAAACAGCGCTTTCATAGTCTATGGAGTATTCCGCAATTTCTTATCAATTCTTACTCCGGTAGTTAAGTTATCCACAAAGTAAACAGTTTAATTCTCCAACGGTACAGTGTTGTAGCCGGACTGGAACAATAATAGAAATAGTTTTTAGAAGTAAAATATTATTATTATTATAATTTATTACGATATAAATACATTTACATGCTAAAAATGAGAGAGCACTAGTTGCGAGGGCTTTCGAGTTACAAGAATGACACTTAGGGGGATCTTCCTTCTTGAGGTGTTGGTAGGTAGACTCAGTGTAGTGTGACCTAAACGTAGTCTAACAAACGTCGTGTTCATCGATTTAGAAAAAGGGCTGGGATAAATTGGAAGTGATTTGTCAGAGTTAATGGTTGAATATAGATGATGGTACCTACACCAATCCAAGAGTTGTTTTGCTCTAATGTGGCCGATTTATAAACTGGAGCACGGTGGTTTGGGGTGATCTTCATGCCGAAAATAATGACGCTGAGTCGGCTACCGCCAACGCCAGTTGCAACATAGCGCGGGATAGCATAGACTTATTGAAGACAAGGTTCGATGATCGTCTTATCGCCCGAAATGACCCTGAAAATTAAATGGCCCATTCGTACAGTTTAACACCTTTATACCCTTTTCTTCGTGACTACATTAGGTCTTCGATCTACGACAACAAGCTATAAACTTCAGACTACTTGTGGGCAAACATTTGATTTGCAATTGCTGGAATATCGTCCGAATTACGGGAGCTTAAAAATTTGTGTACAGCACATCCACACAACTAAACGGTTCTGGGAAGGACATTTGAATGTCATATTTTATAAAAAAATGTCTTTAATTATGTATATTTCAATCAAAATAAAAATTGCAGTGATACCCAAAGAACAAATCTTCTATTCAAAAAGAAAAAGGCAAACAAATTGTTGCGCATCCAATAAAGTACGCGGTATATTCATTTTTACCGCAACTGGGGCAATTGAATCCCGCAGAATCCTAGGTAATACTTTTGTTCCGTATTTTGAAAATTTACTGAAAACAACGGTAACTCTCTAAAATGCATTTGATTATTTTTTTTTTTATAGACTTTCACAGTAATACAAGTCAATTGGGCTCAAAAGGGCGACTGGCGAAATCCCGCAAAAATCGCTGTCGAAACAAACAAAAAATTGCCAGACTCAACTGAATGTTTAAAAATTATATTGTTATATTTAATTAATTTATTGTCTTAAATACTTACTAATTCATATTGAACAAATAGTACAAACACGCAGTCATAATTAAAGTGCACAGCCACAACAAAATACAAATTCTCTCGGACGCTTAAATCATGAGAAATTAAACCAAAACTATAATGCAGCTGTCAAACTAGAATAAGCGCGTTCAGTTATTTTTGGGAATGTAGAGGAGACATCCAAAAATGGGTGCATTCAACAAGTATAGGCAACTATAGTGGCTTTCCACATTAGGTGTATTTTATTATGGCCGCATGATCTATAGAGATCATTGGTCATAATAAAACATTCCTGATCAACGAAAAAATTAAGTTCTGCTGTCAAAAATTTGAACAAGAAAAGAAAAACATTGGAAATGGAAGAAGCTGCTACTGAGGTAAACAATTATTACTTTTTCTCGAATTTAATAAACATTTTGTATGTTTTCTAGTAATTGTAGTAGTAGCGATGATGATAACTCATCAGAGTCTTTATTATTACATTTTGAAGATTCGGAGTCGTCAGTCGAAAGTATCCAAGAAATACATCAACCAATTGGCAACTTCGATGAAGTTATTAAAAAATATAGTGATGCCGACTTTAAGGCCAATTTTCGTTTATATCGTTCAACTACTCAAATTTTAATAGACACGTACTTATTATATTCAAAATTCAGAAACTATAGATATATCTAATTTCTATCTACCTTAGATCGGTATAAATTAACAGATCGTTTTCAAATTTCAACAAATAGAGGACTACCAAAAACTTCACCAGAAATTGAAATATATGTACATATTTCTCTGGTACATGGCAAATACAATTACATTTAGAGAAATTTCTAATTTATTTGGCATCTCTTCTTCAACGGGTTAGAACGTCGTAAAAAGAATAACGTATTGGCTTATATCCATAGGACACCAATATGTTAACTGGCCAAGTGAAAGCGAAATTGTGCGTAATGCGAAATTTTTCTAAGGAAAAACAAAAATTCCCGGTATCGTGAGATGGATTGACGGGACACACATAAGGATAAAAGCACCGTTGAAAAATAAGGAGAGGTACTTTAACAGAAAAAATATTACAGCATTTCCATCCAAGGTGTGGTTGATGTGAAGAAGAAATTCATCAACGTCTTTTGTGGTGAACCGGCTAGCTTACACGATAGCCGGGTTCTAAGAAGATCAGACCTATATGAAAGTGCTTTCCAAAATAGGTCTCACCTTTTCCCATATGCAACGTTTTTACTCGGGGATTCCGCATATCCATCTCTAGATTGGCTAGTTCCACCATTTAGAGATAACGGAAATTTCACAAATGTACAAAAGCGTTTTAATAAGCTTCATGCTTATGTCCGGGTCGTTGTTGAACACGCACTCGGTCTTTTAAAATATCGTTTCCGGAGATTAATGCACTTTACTGAACGGCGGAACATAAATTTCCTGATCAATATAGTTATGTGTGGGTTTATACACCATAACATATGTACAGACAACAACGACGAGGTCGTTGATGAAGTCCTGTTGTTTGAAAATGGTTTTTTATTAATAAAAAAAAAATTGACATACTCAGTCTTAAAAAAAAAGCAATTGCAATATAGTTCTTTAACCCTTTTTAAGGTGATGGCAATATCTGTGCCTGAATGCATCCAATCTGTTGCATCAATTTTTGAAATCTTTTTTGTGCTTTAACTGACATCTATTTTCTACAAGAATAATCTTCTGAAATCCATTTATCGTATAGTGATACATTTTTACACCGCACACTGTCATTGAAAACAGCTGTTTTGTTCCGTTTTTTTTAAAATGTTGTTCAAATTGGTGAATGTACTAATCTGGTGAATAGTTTACTTTACAAAAGATGTAAATACAGATTTTTGAAGAGAATAACCCTAAACAAAGTAAAAAATGTATACAGGGTAGGTACATTGATTGTTTGCATCAGTGGCAATGTATTTGCCACTGCCTTTTCAGAGTAGCAAAATTTTTGCTGCTGCCTTGTTACAGATATTTGTTTTTTTTTTTGCATAGATGTCTAAGGCAAAACTAAATGATGACGAAAGTGCTCTAGTTCCGACCAAAGTGCAGACGAAAACGAGGATCCGCTTTGGAATAAAAGTGCTGCGAATGAGACGTTTTTGTCATGTGAAAGTTTTGATTCGATTTATATTGCCCAACTATTTCCATGCTCAAGTCGAAGTCGGCCAATTTACTTTTTCAAGCAAATGTTCACAGACCGTACACTTGAATGTCGATCAAACCAATTTGTATTATCAACAAAACAAAAGCAAAAATTGGAAGAACATTGGCATAATAGAAATGAAGGCATTTTTAGGAATAATAGTTTTGAAGGGTGTGCATAACCTTCCGTCTATTGATTTATACTGGTCAACAAACCCGTTCTTTTTTAATGAAGTTATTGCATCAGTCATGCCATGCAAAAGATTTAAAAAAATCTTGCAGAATTTTCACTTGGCTGTAAATTCAATCAGACCCAAATATGGAGAAGCTAATTTTGATCGCCTATTCAAAATAAGGCCGCTGCTGACAACTTTGAATTACCGTTTTCAAAGCTCTGCTATGGCAACTAAGTCCCAATCAATTGATGAGCGCATGGTTCTTTTCAAAAGCCGATCCAGTCTCAAGCAGTATATGCCACTCAAGCCAATTAAAAGAGGCTTCTAAGTGTGGGCTAGGTGTGACTCGCAAACTGGACAATTATACATCGAACTGGTATACACCGGCAAAAAACAGACAATACGCCTGAACTAGGATTAGGAGCTTCAGCTTTACAACAGCTTTGTCACTCACTGAAAAGCACTAATGTTCACTTAGCCTTTGACAGTTTCTTTTCATCTTTTCAGTTGCTTCAAGACTTATACGAAAACAAAATTTATGCAACTGCAACGGTGAGGTCAAATCGGAAGGGACTCCCAAAAATCGCAGCACAAAAAAACAAAATGATGAAAGGGGAATATAAGTGGAGAAAGCGGCAAAATGCAGCTTTTATACAGTGGATGGATACGAAACAGGTAAATTTGTTATCAACTGCATTTGATCCGAAAACGGAGCTTGTGGTAACACGAACGCAGAAAGATGGATCCAAAGCTGAAATACCCTGTCCGTTGGCAGTTCAACAGTATGCCAAGCGCATGGGTGGCGTGCTGACGTGTCACCTTCCAACTCTACGGCATTGCTACTCGTAGTAGAAGCAATGAAATCGGAGTGGTGTAGCTGCTCCTCGCACACTGTTCCTAATACTATTTTAGGAAAAACCGATGGACTGCTGTCTAATATATCAGAAAGTTCTCTGAAATAGTTTGCATAGTTTATATGTGTTACATACGTACATGAATTTTAAAATGTCTTACTTCTAAAAGGCACGGCTTCGAGTCGGGCCTTCGCTTTTTTTAATTTTTTTCCACACCTATATACTTGTTCACTATTCGGAGAGTTGTAAAACTGCATCCAATTCCGTCTGAATTATTTTTCACATTTTGTTCTTAGTTTTCAGAGCGATGATGTACCGACTTTGGGTCGATGTTCTGAGACCAACGACAGAAGCATTTCGACTACCCCTTCAACCCAAGTTGATCCAAGGGAAATAGCATCTACAAATAAAAAATAGTGGATCGTCTAGCTTATAATTAGCAAGACCAGATTAACATCAGGATTACCTTCAATAAGTTCAAAATCTTCACGGTTTCCATTAGGATGAACTTCCACTTCGTCCTCTCCAACAGCTTCGGTATTCTGCAGGACACGTCTAAAAATTCTGGATCTTAACTTGCGAAATTTTATTTACATATGAAAGTTTATATTTATATATTTACCATATCTTCCCGTCGGAAAAGAGCTAGGAAAAATCTATTCCGAAACAAAAAAGAAACAAAAAATCTAAATGCTTGAAGGGCCTGTCCCATAGAATCTGTTGCATCCGTAGGGTGCAACGTATTCAACTGACAGGATAGGATACATGCTTTCTTATGGAAAGAGGTCCATCAGCAACGGAAACAATGAATAAAGTAGGTTAACCTTTTACTTTTTTATCCGCATTGAAGTTCACACATACACCCTTCTTTCCGGCAATACATCAATACCGCCAACGGCTGTTTTCATTTCTTGACAGCTTGGACGAGCCAGGAATAATTCTTCGGACGAGTTCTTGTTGGAGGGGAAATGATTTATCTGTCTAAAACTGCGCTTTTGTGAGACCAAAAAAGTAAACATACGCATTTCTGGCGTTTTCCTGAACCCGAGGTAGTCTTCGGGTGCGTAAAGAAATTCAAGTACTGTATATGACATTATTTCATGAATAAAAAGTCGTGTAAGAATTACTGATTTGGAATGTCCCAACCAACTGTCTTAACAGATTTAAAAAAAATTACAAGAAATCAAAGAACAATTTGAAGGCACTCCAACTAAATTAATAAAAAGTGCAAAGTGGGAAATACGAGTATTTTGCATTATTGTACTACTCACTTACTTAGATGGCGCTACAGTCCGGGATAGACCGCGGCCTCAGCTAACATATCTCTGCAGCTGGAGCGATCTTCTGCCAGGTGCATCAAGTTGAGCTGACGAAGTGGAGTGGGGTCCCTTTCTGCTTGTGTGCGCCACCATAGTTGAGATAGCCCTCTACTGCGATGTATCTCTTGGTTGGGGGTCGAACACTTTCCCGCTCGGGGCGCTAGTGTCCATACGTTTAAGATGAACTACCCATCTAAGCCGGGTTATCCGAGCTTTTCTGACGAGGTCGGTATCAACAGTTCGCTGTTTAAACGTCTCCGTCATTCTCCATTGATGCAATCATAGCCGAAAAAAATACCCGAAGAACTTTTCTCCCGAAGTGTTCCAAAGTATTTACATCCCTTTTATCCGTGCCCAAGCTTCTGCGCCGTAAAGCAGGATTGGGATGCTCAAGAGAGGGCTTTATTGCACAGTTGTCTTCTAAATTCTAAGAAGCAGCAGAATAACCGTCGAGGTAAATAAAGTGTCTTACTACCTGAAAGTTGTAGCTGTTTTTCGTGACGTTTTGTCTTAAGTATCGAAGTGAAAATTTGATCTATGGTGGAGTTTCCTGACCTAAAATCACACTGATAGGGGCCGGGCAGAGAGGTTATGAATGGTCTTAGGCGTTTGCATAAGGAGAGGCAGAATTTTATGTGCGACCTTGAGAAGACTTCTTCTCCTGTAGTTAGGGCAGTTCAGGGGATCTCCCTTGTTTAGGATCGGACAAACGACGATGACGTTCCATTCGTCGACACAGATATTGGAGATGAGTTGATGTACGCCAAAATCATCACCTGCTTCTTAACCATCTCGACAGTTAGACGATGTGGTTGAGCCACGTTGTTAAACTTTAGCGCAGAAATGGCTGTTCCGAATTCATCTTAGTCTGGTGGATGGAAATATTGCCTATCCAGGTTGAATAGTTCATCCCGGCTAACGATGGGATATTGTTAATCTGGATTCTCACCACCGACTGTGGTTCTACTTTGAGGTTTCCTTCGCCATCCTTGTAGATTTCTATTTGGACTTTGTAGCTTTTGCATATTCGTTTTATTTTTTGTTCATTCATTCATTCCTCTAGTATCACGTGTCTAAAGCTTCGATCGAGGGCTTCCTGTGCTCTTTATAAGTGATGTCCAGCCATATACTTTAAGAAATAGTAATGATTTTAGACTGCCAAATATATTTAGTACGTGTACACAAACTTTATTCATTTATAAGGGTTTTAAATTATTTAATGATTTGCCTAATGACACAAAGAACGAGACAAATTTGATATCTTTTAAATAAAAAATGTATCGAATTCGCTAAACTTAGGTACTAAATCAATATTGTGAAAATTGTAATCGTATATTTCAATAGCCCCTAGGGTGCTAGTAATAAAGCACTACCCTTACTTTCTTTAGGAGTCTATGTTCTTCCTTCTTCTCCTTCTTCTCTGTTGCAGATTGTGGGCCACATAAAAGAGGCTTAGGTTTTGGAGAATTTAGCCTTTATGCGGATCGTCCACAGGTGTTCGCTTACTTGCATGAAGCTCAAGACTTGTTCTCTATGTCTTCCTCTTACGGCGAATCCACATCCGAATAAACGCTGCGTATGCTGTCCTTGTCGCGCCGGTTTTATTTAACATTCTCCATTCTATCCGGTGCGGATCATCCCACCACACCTCTTGGATGCCGGTCACGTCTGCTTTGCAGCAGTCGAGAATCTCCATTTGTTGTACAGCCGCGCTGAGAATTCTTTGTTATCTGAGGCTATTGGTTGGTTCGTCAGTTTTTGTTTTTATTTCTTCCATATAGGGTTGTGAGCCCTATGACGGCGTAGGTCAGTATGATGCCACTGATCGAGTACGCACTTGCCATTTTTGTGTACATGAGTAAGGATTTATTCATGCTGTTATTGGCATAAAATGCGGCTTTGTGGCAGGTAGGTCGACAATTGATGGCATTCAAACATTACGATTAACAATGGGAAAAAATTAGCAAGATTCGAAAGACCTGCACAAGATCTCCATCTGTTTAGAAAAACGTCCGGCTGAGTTCCCAGATATCTAAGATCTCAAAATGTAGGCGAGATGTATATAAAAATGGTACGCATTATGTACGATGATATTAAAGAGAAAGTGAAATGTCCATCGAAAACTGGTGGAGAATTCGAAGTTTAAATCGGAATACAACAAGGCAGTGGTCAAAGTCGGTCACATTTTAATGTCATGTAAAATGTTATAGCTTTTAGGCAACCACTGATAATTGGCTAAAGGCGCCAGGAACCAACTCTTAACATCTAACTCTAGAAGCATGATGCCAAAATGCACACAATTTAAATATTTAGACTTTCTCCTAATCTACCAAGCAAATTGCGATGACAATATCGCAAGTCTATGTGGATGGGGTATCTTAAAACTGCGCAGTATTTTGCGACAAAAACATTTCGCCTACACTATAAGGTTCCCTATACACGACAATTGTTCGCCCACCTTGAACACCATTGTACACATCGCAATGTTGAACAGAGTTCAACAACGTAAATGAACTATTTACGAATGTCAGCCTGTGCAAGAAGACGTGATCTACAATAATATGAAGAACGCGCATCTCTATATCAAGTAAATGTAGTGAATAAACTTTGTGCAAAGCCGACCAAAAACTGAAACAAGAAATACTACAAATTTTTGGTCGTTCGTCAAAAACATTAGAAATTACGTCTCATCCTCCATCCTAACGCTCATTTACATATAATAAAATTCCAGCTGCCAGCTCTTTGGATAAGGTCAATCTGCTTGCTGCATACTTTGTGGCCAGCTCAATACTTCCAGATTATGCTTTGTCTCCATCGACACTTGAGTGCAAGAACTTAAAGATCTTAATATACACAAATCCGCCGATCCAGATGCTACATTTCCCTTTCGTCCGAAGAGGTGTTAATTCTCGCTGGTAAAACCACTGCGTAAGCTTTTTCGTCAATCATGGAAAACAGCATTTATCCAGGCCGTCCCTAAAAAAAGGCGAATCTTCTTCTCTCTCCTCCAACAGACCCATTTTAGGTCCCTTCGTTTTAAGGGTCCACAGGGCCAGTGGTGATTTGATGGCATGACTCACCGAAAAGTGGAACCAAATCGTACATCAATCTGGCGAGAGCAAGATAGTTGCACTTGATATTTCTAAGGCATTTGACAGAGTTTGGCATCAGGCTCTTTTGTAGAAAACGCGTGCATTTGGGATCGACGACTCTCTTCTTCAATGGATTAGAAACTACCTTTCGGTATTCACAAAATAAATGTTAGGTTTTGCACAGCTCAATTTGGCTACATTGTTGGTTTTTTTTTAAATCTGAAGTATTATTATTTTATAAAAGGTTAAGAATATCAAAATACACACTACAGGGTGAATGACTCGAACTCCAACTTTTTAAGATGCTATAATTTTTTTTATTTTTTGATCAATTTTATTGTGCCAAAGCAAAAAATGTTGGAAAATATATCAATTTTCAAATTGTATCAGTAGTTTTCAATATGTCCACCTTTGGCGGGAATAATGGCCTTGAGACGGCCGAAGAAAGCATCGCACGCTGCACGCAAGTGGCTCTGCGGTATTTTGGCCCATTCCTGGTGAAGTGCTTGTTTGAGGTGGTCCAAACTTTGGTATTTTTTAGTGCCAACCTTCGCCTTCAAAATACCCCAGACAGAGAATTGCAATCCATTGTGTCGAAGAAATGAAGTGTGGAACATTGCTTTTTAACCAATCTTGGTTGACGCGCGCTTTGTGAGGCGGTGCCGAGTCTTGCTGAAATGTCCACGGTCTCCGACCGAAATGACTGTTTGCCCAAGGCTTCAATACTGCCTCTAAGATAGTTTCACGGTATACGATCGCATTAATTTTGACGCCACGGTCCAAAAATACGAGCGGAGAGCGACCATCGGCGGTTATGGCGGCCCAAACCATCACTATCGGTGCTACCTGTTTTCTGGTGGCCGTCCGAAGGTGGAAATTTTCGAAGGACCTCTTTGGCAAGTAAACTCGGTCATTTTGTTTGTTGACATATTGCTCGATAACAAATGGCGACTCATCAGAAAAAACCAAATTCGTGCAAGCGTAGCAACTCCTTCGCTCTTTCGACTCCAACTTTTTTCTGTTGAGGTGTGTGCTTTTTGGAACTTCAATGGCTTGAGCCCAAGGTCACTTTTCAGTATGTGTTGCATCCGTTCCAACGATATGTTGAGCTCACGAGCCATTTTTCTTCCACTTCGACGCGGATTTCACTCAATTCGAGCCTTCACTTTCCGAACCATTTCTGCCGATGTTGCAGATGTTTTTTTATGACCACCTCCATTGCGTTTTGCAACGCTGCCAGTATCACGGTAACGAGCTATGGTTCGAGACACAAATGATTTATTCACGCTGAGGTGCTGGAGGGCTCTAACGATAGCTACTTGTGGTTTTCCAGCCAAATATAAAGCAATCACACTATCACGTTTGAATTCTATCGCGGATAAACATTTTTCAACACAACTGAGACGCAAATCGTTTAAAAGACTTGTTAAATAATAAAATTATCTGTCATGTGTCAAAATTTGAGCTCACTGTCATGAGCGATTTGGAAATTATAGCAGTCTGAAGTTGGTTGCAGTTCGAGTCATTCAGGGTGTATTACACATCATTACATATCCATTTCTTTTTATTTGGTGGAGTAGAAAGTTGAAAAGATTTACTATGAAGTGCTGTCTCTAGATGGTTGCTTAGGTTTTGCACAGTACTGTATGAATTTGAATTAAGGATTTTTGTCCAAATTTTCATACCAATGCCGCACTGTGAGCCGATCAGAATGTTGCCCTTAATGAGAGCGCTATAGAAACATGATTTTTGACTTCTTCATTCCTCAGTTGAATGACATTGACGTGACAGAGCTTTGGTTTCAACAAGATGGCGCAGCATGCCACAGGGCGCGCGACACCATCAATTTATGGTGGGAAACATTTCCTGAGCGTATAATTTCGTGTAATGGACCTGTAATTTGGCTTCCACGATCCTGTGATCTCACACACTAAGATTACTTTCCTTGGGAGTATGTGAAGCCATTAGTCTATGCCGATAAACTAGAGACGTTGGACGATTTGGAACTCAACTTCAAGTGTTTTATTTCATATTGAATTTGTATAACTAAAAGATATCCTTTACTTTCACCTCTTCTCAATAACGACCATAGATCTGCACAAATTTTTAAAATTGAATTAAAAACAAAAGAAATCCCATTTAAAGCTATGTTGATTTTTTATTATATGGCAACAGTTTAATACAACTTTATTTATTTTTTACAATTTTCAGTGTTAGGATACATTATTGTATTAATTCTAAAATCTTTATAAGACAATCTTGTTTTTCTACAGAATACAAAAGTACTAATACAATTACTTAATATTGCATAAATAAAAAGAAAAGCAATCCAGGTTGCAGTCATTTCTTGGTTTCTTTAGCACAAACAATGTGGGTATTTATAATTTTATTTTTTATTATTTTTTTTAATATAGTACTTAAATTTATTATTTTGTTATAATATAATTGAAGCGTCTAGATCAATTCGAAAGTGTGTAATGTTTTTTCTCTACAGTTGTTCAGTTTTGTTTTGAATTAACATCTTTTGATGTTTTTATTGTTCAAGTTTTTTTTGTTATTAAATGAATTTTGCACATTTTGCGAAAAAAAATTAAATATATGTTTTAATTTTAAACACATGTTTTACTTTTCATACATACACATACAACTTGTCTTGTCTTATTTTATTTTAAAAGCTTTGCTTAAACTTGGAATACGGCATACATTTTTTTTTTTTAATTCTATACGAATTTTTAAACCTTTTTTATATTTACTATTTTCATTTTCATGTTTACATTTACCATTTATTTCGTTGGTCCAAGTAGTGAGGATTTATTTACAAAAACATTTTTATTTTGCATACCCGTATAAGCGCTCAATCAGATCTCTACTAAAATTGTAAATTCAATACATTCATTACACACAATAGCTTTATTGATACGTTTTTTTTTTCGAATCTACATATACATATTTTGGGCAAAAACGTTAAATTGGTTTTAATGGCGTAATATTTTGATTAATAAGAGTGATTTACGTTTTAATAAAAAAAAAATTGTATCAAGTGAAATCAGTTCAGTTATTTAAATTTTTTTTAATGATATGATTTAATATACATTTATGAGAATATACATTTTGTTTTTTTAATCTAAGTAATTTGTTATTTAAAGCTACATGCATAGTTAGTTTCTTAATTAACTCTTTGTGATTTCAAATTGGTAAATATTGAATGAATAGTGTTAGATTAGCTTTGTCTATTCCAACTAAAAAGGAAAGAGATATTTTACTGACAGATGTAAGATTGGAATAACTTTTCTAAACTTCAAAAAGTATTCCTGTAAAGCTTGCAGTTTTGAATATGAAATTAGTATTAATAGGTTAAGAAGATACAGATTATTACACGCCTTGGTCGTTACAAGAAAGACTTTAATCCTACAGATACTTAGAAACACAAGTGTAGCGCAATACTAATAAGATGTTAGAAATTTCGCAACCAATGTGCTGCGATTCACTTCAACATTATAAAAAACAAAAAGTCTGCGTACCGAAGAGGACCATCGACTAGTTTGAAAAAAAAAGAACTGCAGATACACTGAAATAATATCACTATCTTTCAAATCACTTCTAGAAAAGTTGTCAAACATAGAAACAAGAATCGAAGGAAATTTGATTGAATTTCGCACTATTCTATTATTATAAATATGCAATTGGGCCAAACGGAAAGAAAGAAAAATCCAACTTAACTGAAATTAAAAATAAAACACTGTTTTTAAAAGTTTTGTTACCGCCACTGATAAAGCTCTAGAATATAATTATTTATCTTATAATTCTATTACAAATTTATTTTACTTTTTGTATCTAGTACTCAATCTATGAATTAATCTATTACATAGTTTATGTCACTGAGCAGAACTTCCTTCCTCTCTTTCTTTTTCTTCTGACGGTCGGCAAGTTTATACTATACATATTGGCAGTAACTAATTTTAATCTTAAACCTGGTTTCCACACCATAAAGTAGCTTTTCTAGTGTTATATTAATTAAAATATTAATGAATTACTTATGTACCCCTTAAATATAGGAATTTTAACTGTGAAGGACCCAGAATAAATGCATTTATTTGTTGGACATACAGTTCAAAATTCGCTAGAAACCAGAACTAGTTCCACTACGAAGCGGATTACTCCAACTAGTTTATTTTTCTATTTTTATTTTACGCAAGTTAGAGTTTTGATTTTTATATTAAAGAATGGTGCAGGAATTTATTTAATATATAAACATTTCGGTTCAGAGAGCAGAGACGTTTTAATTCGTATAGATTTAAGCATTCAATGTCTTTAACACTTTATTTCTAATTCATATCTTCAATCAAACTTCGTGTGAAATAATTCATGGGGGAAATTTGTATTTTCACAACATTTGCTGTGGGTAACATGATAAGAATTTCATATATCGATATAAAAAAGATAACATCATAAATCGGTTTTTTTTCCTATATAAGGTGAAATGTTCTGTTGACTTAACATTAGTTTGTTTGCGCATACAAAGTTCTCAATATGGAACGTCGTAATAATTCCGGTCAAGTAAAACCTCTTGAAGGGTTAAATACATTAATAAAAAACAAGAAATATAAAAATTGAAGTGTAAGGAAGTGTTCAATCAAATATGGACCCGGTCCATTTTTTTTCGGGACTTATGTCCCACTTCACATATTTTCTTCTAGATAAGCTTAGAGAATTCAAATACCCAGCAGATCACGGAACGAGTAAGTATATATAACCAGTTAAACTGCTTTTTTGCTGTTACATTGATTTAGTTTATCGCATTACTTACAATTATTAAATAGTGCCGTTCCCGCCAAGATGTGTATGCAGAACTCCCCAACCGATCCATCTATGGAAATGAATCCATTTGCCAGTATATCATCGAAATGCAGGGAATAGCCAGCTATGCCGATATCACCGAAAACAAGTTGGTCCAGTTTATCCTTGATGGCATTGGCGACGTAGGATCCAGTGGACCTATTTTTTATGCAGCCCGCACCATAACTAATTAAATGGGTCGCTTATTTACTAAGAGCGCTATCGCTACGCACCAATCCGTAAAAGCCCACCGAGTACGAATGGCATCAATAAACTAAAGACCAACCAACTAAATGATATTATCCGCCAACTGAATCATGTTTGGCCACCACGAAACAGAGTGCCAGAGAACATCAGAAATCTGCTTTATTTGTTGCGAAATGGGACACCAATATGGAGACAGCCCGAAAAAATTAAAAATGCCGTCGCACTCGTAAGTTCGTCTATTCTGCTCTTCTCGTGTGTTGTGCAAAAAAAAAAAAAAAAAAAAACCGCCCCGCGCGTACACCACTTCGGAACAAAATAAAAAGCAGAACCACCGCGGGAGTTACATATAACTCAGCATACTTAAATACATATAGTAAATATTTTGAAAGATATTGGAACCAGTAGATATTAAGTTACAGAAATATTCCCAGACTTTTTCCGCTGATCACATGCTTTTACATACCTGTGAGAATGCAGAAAAAGCTGAGTAAACATTTGATAGAGTATAAGCAGACGTTAGAGAGCATTCTAAAGGTTGTTCGTTGTTAACCTTGCTAATGAAAAGTGTAAAATCTTAAGTGAAATAAAGAACAAAAAAAAAATTAAAAAAATGGTCCAGTGCAGTGAAGAAAGCAAAAAGAAAATATTACACAGTAGTGCGGGTATCCCACCTCTCCCGCTCCTGGTCATAAGTACTGTAGCATGCAGCAAATAGCGTGATCACCCTATTCCATCTCTATAAATTTTGAAATCGCTGCCATATATGAAACAGAGATGTCGCCATCTCCAAAAGATGGCGAGATGAGTAGAGAAGCCAACTTCACTCTTTTCCGGCTTTGATTTCTTTCTTTATGATGTTTGCTACCACGAGAGAAGGAGTGGCCTGTGCGCGGTGTCGACTAAATAAAGCTTGATCTTGAAAAAAAAAATTAAAAATGGATAAAATATATATGTGGGAAAAGAAGCAGACAAAGAACGAACGAACGACTACGACAGAGAGCGGCGATGCAACAGACTTACACATACGCGCACATGCACAATGTCAAGAACAGACAAGGACGAAAGTAAATTCCTTAACCAGTCTGCAAACTCAACTCAGCAAAGTCGCCGGGTTATTCGCTCACGTGGTTGTCATAGTACAAAGCATTAATTCTAATCGTATTTTAATAATAAACCTGAATTCTTAATATCTAAGCGGTGTGTTTTATTGCTACCAGTAGAATCGAGAGCTAGATCTTAAAACGTAAGGTAAACGTAAGTCACAATATTAAAAGATGATGAGCCATCCTCTCTTTGACGATCTTTGAAATGGATCCATTTCGTCAAAGCCGTCGATATTGACTCAGCCTTTGTTCACATCTTGTTATCATCTTCTTTGTGCACTAAACTCATTCTATCATTTGGATCCGCATATTCTTTAATGTTAATCAGCAAAATATCCAAATAGATAATATTCCAAAAGCAATAGATAAACAATTAGATCATATTGCACAAGAACATCGCAATATGAATTTCACCACGATCTTGGTATAAATACCGGTACTCAAGATCGATCAAAGGTAATTCAACGTAGTTCACATTCAAGTTCTGTTGAATCTTCCATCTGACTTCCCCTAACCAGTGGTAAGGGGTCATAAAGTCGCAATAGTCGAATTTTCTATTGTAATCAAAAATTTGTAAATAAATTAATATAAAGTGATTAAAATTATTATATAAAGGAACCAGTTTTTTTACATTGTTTCAAACGGTGTTCGTTCCATCCGTTCAACAAGATTTGAAGTCGAAAAATTTACCACCAAAGGCGATCCTTGTGCTCGATAATGCACCGGCCCATCCTGAAGCCAGTTTGTTGCGAAGTGACGATGGAAACATTACGTGCTACTTTTTGTCCGCAAACAGTACTTCACTGATGCAACCACTGGATCAAGCCATTATCGAAAGTTTTAAGCGACAATACAGAAAGAAATTCCTTCTAGATCTTTTTATGGAAGAAGATATTTCTTTGCAAGAATACTGGAAAGCCTACAATTTGAAAAGTGCTGTCGAAAATACATCTGATGCTTGGGCCGAAGTTTCTAGAGAAACACTGTCAAGATCATAGAATAAATTGTGGCCTGATTTAAGGGGAGAAATTCCCTCTAAAACAGTTAAGTGTAATACCGTAACAGGTGAAATTTTGGCTGAAACGGCTGCTGTCTTAGGATTGGAAAATCAACAGGAAATTAATGAATGGTTACTTCGTGATGATGGAAAAGAATATTATCAATCGCTATCGGACGAAGAAATCATTGAAATGGCCGTTAAACCAAATGCTATTGATTCAGAAACTGATATCGATAACGCATTTGATGGTGGTGAGGCGGTTGATGCAATCGTCGAGGTTTTGGTCCGCTGGCTGACGGATAATTGAAGTTTCACTGTATAGGATGATAAAATTCCATGTATCCTGATAATTAATACAATAAATAAATGAACTGATGTTAATTTATTCTGTAGAAGGTGGTTCGAAATTATTTTTTGAATTTAAAATTACAACCACATGTTTGTGGTACATACTTATATCTTCTACCTATAAATTTATAACCTAAAATTTGTATTACATACATTTATTCTCATGTGATCCATGCAGATAGGGTGCTCATCTTAAAGCTTAGGAGTGTTTAGAGAAACACATTTAAATTGTTCTTTTTGTATACCGGAACCAGTTAGTAACTGTATTTCGATTAATTAGTTACGAATACATTGATAATGTAATTTTTTGTATTGGATAAATAAATAGATTTTGTTTAGAGAGTTCAGATAAACTTTTTCTTCTTTAAGATGGTCTTAGATACCAAGAAGACATATAGAGAGATGAGATGAGACGGGTATCGATGTGCTGAAAGGTAAGAAATCAGTTAATACGTTAGGGGTTATGAAAATAAACACAGCTGTTCAGCAAATAATTGGTCTGTCGAGCTTCCCATGAGCAGGCTATTCGACACCGGATAAAGTGCACGCGAATTAGGTAAAATGCACAGTCAGGAGGAATGCATGGGAACCTTTGGATAGCTAACGGAGCTTTTGTGTTCACATAGCAGGGGAATAAATCATGTTGTGTATTTGTTAGTACCTGTTCACATTGGCGTGGGCAGGACGATTGTCCGAAAGAAAGGAAACGCTTTTTATTGAAGTGGGAAGGAGGGTTATTTCCACCGAAAATCCATTTCTAAATTGCTAAAATTATTGTAAGTCGAACAGTTGGGTCAGCCCATCGGCTGACGTTCGCGTTTTTTTATTGTCCTTGTAAGTTACAACTTTAACTGGTACCTCAAAAAAAACACAAACACTATATTTGTTTATTATGTTTGTGTATCAAAACAAAAACAAAATTCCGTACGCTATTTGAGCAATGTAAGATTCGCAAACATTATCCTAGTGAATTGTACTATTATTATTCTCTCGCTAAGAGTTTGTGTACGAAATCAAGTACGGTAAAAAATACAATATACAATACACATACGGTATGATTAGTGTTCTTTTAGCTTTCAAACATCAAACAGTGAATGAAGTATCGTAAAGTTGATGAAATGAATCGTCCAAAAAATAGTGCGTTGCATAGTCTGTTCAAAGAAAATGATAAAAATGAAATAATATGCAGTAATGGTAAATGTTCTGGCTAGATTTTAAACAAACATACCGGAAATTTGGAAGGATACTTAAAAGTAGTTCACTCAGATCTATATGCCAATTATATAAAACAAAAATGTGATTTAAAATCTAAAAATAACGAGCACAAGGAAATTAAGTTACCTAAAGAAGTAAAAAAAAAAAAAATATTGAGTTGGCAATTGTGGAGTTATTTACAAAAAATGGTCGACCATTATGCATGATTGAAGATTGAGCATTTAAGATCCAACCAGTATTTGATGCATTGAATATACAGGTAAATTCACATAGTATTAATGACCGGATTATTGCTTTTTCGCAACAACTTAAAAGCGAAATCAAAGAAGATCTGAAGAGAAAACTATTATCTCTAAAAATTCATGCTGCGACAAGGCAAGATTTAAGTGTTCTAGGAATAAATGTGCAGTATATCAAAAATAAAATGATTGTGATCAAAACATTAGCAATCCGAGAACTAAAATCATCTCATACAAGTGAATATTTAAAATCAGTCATATTAGATGTCCTAGAAGAGTATTCAATAGACATAAATAAAATTTTGACAATTACCACAGACAATGGAGCAATGCTGAAAGCAATAAATGATTTAAATAATGATTTAAGATTATTAGAATTACAAGAAATAAGCGCAGACAATTCAGTTTTTTTCATTAGTGCAGATGTAGTACTCCGCTACCCTACTATATTCCCACCCCATGAGCATCACTCGCATCTTCCAATAGCAACAAGTACATTATAATTCATACACATAATCGTGACACAGAGTCCAGAATAAATGATTCCCATATAATCCATTTTACGCTGCCACAAGCGAAACACTTGTAAACAATCCAATGCATTCACCCCGAAGTGTGCTATATGGGTCAAAGCCAAAATGCCGACTCGACAATAACAACGCAGGGCATGCATTAAGTATCGTTGCACTTCGCCAGCAAGCAGTTGTACACAAAATGAATCAAATTACCGAATGATCGTACGAACGATCATGAGAGCCGATACGAAAGGGTAACTAACTGGGACACTTAAATAGGACAATTAAATCGGAAATCGAAATCAATAAATGAAAAATGCATCGTGGGAATTATTTTGTACTGAAGCTATTGCGTAAGAATGCAAGCAAAATGATCTACAAATTTAGTATAAAAGGCAGTGGTTGGAAATGTCAAAATCAGAGATAGAGAAATACTCCAAAAAATAGAGGTCGCAGCCCTTTGTTACACAGCGGGCCTTTAACTAATATAAGAAATTAAATAAACTATTATAACGATTTCATCAAAAGTCTTTTCTCTCTCTCTCCGGTTCAAGCTCTCTTTTCAGTTCTATTACACGGAAAGCACGGAGCAAGCAATTGTAATATAACAATTGGTGGCAGCGGTGGGATCGACGTAACGAACGGATCCAGCTACCAACTACGAGTCATAACCGAACTCGATGCGTACTGGGGCTACACACCAGGAGTGAAAGTTTTTTGTAAAATAGTGCAAAAAGTCCCATAAAAGTAAGACCTGGCGAATTCCATATCGGACGCCGGAGGCAAAAATTTGGGCAGTGTCAAAGACCGGGTCATAATCACCAACTCTAGGGCATGAAGCTTACCCGGCACATCTTCAAGGTAGAACCTTCAGGACTGAACAAACAAAAACAAAGAGGACAGAACAGCTGCAACAGGGACTTCACCATTGAAAAAAAAAAAATACAAAAAGTAAATATTAGTCATAAGAAAATTTTATGTATTAACAAAAAAAAAAACACAACTTTTTACATTCACATGCCTAAGAAAATTTTTTACAAAAAATCTTTTAAAAACTTTGAACCTACTAACGCTGTTCCTCCTTTCCCTTCCAAAATTGCTACCCTTAAACAGGCTGCTATTCTGTAGCTTTTTGAACATTTGCCTTTTCCCAACGACGATCATTCAGACCCTGACACCAACATGTCCGAGTATAAAATCAGTCTAAACGACATATACAATTTAATCAGCGGAGACCCGGAAGAATTAAACAAATTCATCGCGTGCGGTGTTTACGTCAATAAAGACAGAGCCATAACACAAGCTCTTCCTAGAATTTGTGAAAACTAGACTTCAAGGACCAGCATTCGAACCAGTCCAACTAAAGTCATTTAATAAATGGAATGACTTAGTAACTGAATTGGAGAAACAATTCAGGGAAGAGAAGTCGCGGTCATCGGTACAGAGTGAGTTGCTGAGGGTTCAACAAAGGGCAGACGAAACAATCAGAGAATTCGGTGATCGCATCAACCGATTACTGACTTCCCTGAATTCTAGCTACTTTCGCCACCACCAACGACGAAGCTGTCCGACGGTTCCTAGCCGACGAAAACGATCGTCTGGTCATCCAAGTTTTCGAGGACGGACTAAGGAACCAAAACCTCAAATTTATGGTTCAAGTACACGGCGAAAAAGATCTAAAACGAGCAGTCTCCTACGCGGTGGAGCATTCGGCTCGGCTCGAACGGACCACTGCGTCTCAAACAGGTACCAACAGGTCCACGAAAACTGAAAATTCTTCTCCCAGGCCCGTTTGTCAGACATGTAATAAAGTCGGACATAAATCGGCCACCTGCTACAGCAACCCAAACTTTGCCAGTCCCTCGAATAAAATTATTTATCAAACCTGCAATAAGGTAGGGCACACATCCCCTTCATGTTTTAGGAACCCGAATGTCGTTCATAAAAAAACCGTCTGCCAAACCTGCAACAAGGTGGGACACACTTCTGCCACATGTTACCAAAACACAAATTATTCAAATTTCGCTCCACAGAATATCAAGAAAGAGGTACAACTCCTAAAATGTAGCTATTGCAAAAAAAACCTAGCATCGGAGTTTTGCCCAAACTAAACCCCTTTCGGAAAAACACTCCTGATACTGGTCAAATTAATAACTCGCAAAACGCTCCCCACGAAGTTAGGCAATTCGCCACCAGCGAGTATGGTAACCAGAAATTCCTAAACGGAACCATAATGGGAAACGGGACGACTCGGGAAGATGCAGTCGAAAATCTATCCCGAGTACAGACCCAAGCCGACATCCACTAGTCAAATTAACTACGCTCGTATGATTCTGTCCTGAATATAAAGAGCCAGTGATACGAGTAAAATTTAGTCCATGGGACAAATATTCAGCAACGTTCTTGCTTGACACAGGCGCTGACATCAGCATAATCAAATCAACCAGAACGGAGACCAAAATTTCAAAACCAAACAAATGTATTTTAGCCACAATAGCGGGTGATTCGGTTCAAAATATAGGGGAAATAGTTGGAACTATAGAACTAAGGACTGAGGAATACTCGATCCCGCTAGAGCATTCATTTCAGGTGGTACCTAGCCACCTAAACCTATCATTCGATGGCATACTTGGAAACGATTTCCTGACCAAGTTTCAATGTCGCATCGATTTTCCCAAACGACAAGTAACATTAAGAACCCGAGGTATATCCAATACCAGCGACTTGATCAACACCAGAAGCAACGGTGCAGAGCCTGGCCATACGAACTTTGTTGATTCCACAATAAACCCCGACTGCCACATAGGTATCGGTGTGGAACACATGCAGTCTCGATGGGAATCGATACCCGATACCGATTGTCTACGGACTGGATCTGGTGATTCACGAAATTCATGCCTGGACCTAGCCACTATTAAATCAACCGCTTGTGACGGAATAAACACCGAGATAAGTAGAAGAAAATTCCGCCAACAGTTAGACTAAGTCGAACGAGAACTTAGCAGTTAGGACCGAGGAGAATAAGAAGAAACTCCCGGCCAACGGTCAGTTAAGACTGAGGCAGATGATAGTACTAACAGAAAACCCACATTAAACAATAAAATAGAAAAAAGAAGGGTCACCAGTCGAACAATAAGGCTGGAACCCCGATCTCAATAAGTAATAGAAATTCCCTTGGATGAAATAAACCAAAGAGACTTATTAATTCATAAAAAGCAAATTCTTCCAGGCACTTATCTCGGCGAGAGCCTGACCCGAGCCCACAATGCGAAGACCAAAGTTCTAATGATGAATACCCTAGACAAGGAACAAGTCCTAAAGACAGAGGACATCAATATCGAGTGGGACACTCTGGACAATTTTAGTTTGGTAACCGTTAAACCCAACGACGAGATCAAAGGTAGACTAGACAAACTCAAATCAGTCATAGACCTGGATCATTGCAACCGGGAAGAAGGAGAAACGGTGTCTAAAATTTGCAGAGAATTCAATGACTTATTCTCTCTTGAAGGCGATAAACTTTTGTACAGAAGCTTTATGTCATAGAATCATAACTGACCATTATAAGCCTCCATTATACGTGCAACCTTACCGACTTCCTGATGTAAGCAGGAACGAGATCCACAGACAGGTTAACGAAGAGGAAGGAATAATCCAGCCTAGTGTAAGTCCGTGGAACTCCCCCGTGCTTCTGGTTCCCAAGAAACCAGGCAAGGAAGGCAACAAGCGTTGGAGAGTAGTGGTAGATTTTCGTCTAAACGAATTGACGATTGACGATTGCCGATGCATACCCACTACCCAACATCACGGATATACTAGATCAACTGGGCAGGGCAAAATATTTTAGCACCCTCGATTTGGCAAATGGATTTCATCAAATCCGTATACACAAAAAAGATAGATGCAAATCGGCAATCAGTACCCCTTATGGACATTACGAGTACAATCGTATGCCATTTGGCCTGAGAAACGCTCCAGCAACTTTTCAACGTCTGATGAATACAGTACTGACAGGCTACAAGGATTCGACTGTTTCGTATATGTCGACGAAATCGTTTTGTACGGCTACGATTTGAAAGATCACAACGCCAAACTAATTCGAGTCTTTAATCGGTTACGTCAAAATAACCTAAAACTCCAGCCCAACAAATGCAATTTTCTAAAGAAATTATTGATGTATTTAGATCATATCCTTTCAGAACACGGCCTCAAACCAGATCCCGAGAAAATTAAAGAAGCTAAATCGTTCTTAGGATTCGTAATTTACTACAGGAGATTTATCCAAAATTTTTCTACAATGGCAAAGCCATTAACTAAACCATTAAAATAGGATGCATTCTGTGACGAAGCATTCCAATCCTTAAAAAATAAATTAATAGAACCTCCTATCCTATCTTATCCAGATTTCAAGGAGGACTTCATAGTAACCACCGATGCCAGTGATATTGGATTAGGTGCTATCCTATCCCAAGAAATAGTCGGCCAAGACAGACCAATTTGCTTCGCCAGCCGAACTCGGTACAGTACTACGGAGAAAGAAGTATTAGCTATAGTATACGCCATCAAACAATTCCGTCCGTATATATATGGGCGCAAATTTAAAATATTTACAGACCACAAGCCTTTGCAGTGGCTTACGAATCTTAAAGATCCAACGTCAAGATTGGCACGATGGAGAATTCTACTCGACGAATACGAGTATGAAATTATTTACAAAGCGGGAAAAACCAATTCAAACGCAGACGCATTAAGTCGCTTACCGATCGAGAAAGAAAGTGTAAAGCAACAGACTGTACGTGTAACCACCCGTAGTCAAAACAAAAGCGGGGAATCTTCGCAAGTAATATGCCTTAACCCTCCAGAAATTCAAGTTCTTTCCAGTCTCGTCCTTCAAGGACAAACGGGATCAATTTTCGCGGACAGACTAGCCAAATACAAAGTCATAGTATTGCCCCTAATAGAATCACCTGACGAAGAGATTCTGAAATCCAAATCTCCTCAGTTTAAGAAACCCCAAGCAGGGAAAACTACTATGATAGCACTCTCTCCCAATACCGATCAGAAGTCAGTCTGACGAAAAGATTGTGACATCTTGTCTGAACGACATCAAAGAAATATGTACGAAGGAATTTTTTAAAACTATAGGACTTTCTCTTCCCGCAATAGGGAACGACCATAGGTTAAACTTCAAAGACCTTCTTGAAAAAACCTTTCAAACTCTGGATATAACTATTACCGTTTATATTGACGATAGGATAGTGGTAACGGACCCTAAAAGTATACGCGAATTACTCCTTGAATATCACGACTCACCATTCGCGGGACATCAAGGAACCACCCGAACATTAAAAAGGATCAAATCCAAGTACTACTGGCCCACAATGGCAGCAGACATAGCTGAGTGCTTCCGAAAATGTTCTTCATGTCAAATAAACAAAAGCAGGAAAAACCCACCATTACCCATGAAGATCACTACGACTAGTTCAAGACCGTTTGAAAGGATCGCACTAGATATAGTTGGACCTTTACCAACAAGCTATGCGAATCACAAATATCTACTAACGTTTCAAGATGACTTGACTAAATACATACTCCGAGTCGTATGCCTTACCTAATGCGGAGGCTCCAACAGTCGCAAGTGTGTTTGTTGAAAATATTGTGTACCGACATGGCATCCCATTCTCGCTACTGACGGATCAAGGTGCCAATTTCTTAAGCAAAATGTTTTACGGAAATGTGTTCACTGATGAAAATAAAAAAACTGAACACTACACCTTATCATCCTCAGACTAACGGAGCACTCGAGCGCAGTCACAGGACGCTAATAGAGTATCTACGTCACTACGTTAATCAAGATCCTCTTACATGGGATACATGGACTCCCTACGCGATGTTTGTGTATAACACAACTCCACATTCAAGCACTGGCTATACGCCTTATGAACTGCTTTATGGATATCCAGCCAACGTCCCCAGTAAGCTAACTCAACAGCCAAAAGTTTCATACAACTATGAAAACTATGCGAACGAACTAAGGGCACGGTTACAATACGGATACCAAGCAGCCAGGGAAATACTAAAAAGGAAAAAGGAAAGCTCCAAACAATGTTTCGATAAAAAATCAAATTTTAAAATTTTCAATGTCGGTGATAAGGTACTATCAAAAAGCAATGCTAGGAAGAACAAATTGTCTCCACTATGGGAAGGTCCATTTGAGGTAGTAAAAATTATATCCAATGAGAACTCCATAATAAAAACAGGAAAAAGGACCAAAATTATCCACAACAACAACCCTTCAACCCTTCCAAGAATAAAGATCCATAAACTAAAACTTCGATTTACCCACCGTCCCTTAATCTTCATAATTTCCAACAATATTCCTTCTTCTTTTACAAGAATGGAGTCCATATACTACTCGCCGAACTCGAAGTGGACGCTACTGAATACGGTATCGCAACCGAGATCCCCTTTTGTCGTGGGATCATTAAAAACGGCAATGGATATCCGAACATCATCCATCTAACAACTCCACTCGTTTCGCCCATACAGGCTGTCATTCATATCGACACTAGAGATCGATCGGTACTCATTTATGACAATGACTGCTCACACGGAACATTCGTCAACGGAATGAGAATATGTCCAAACCCCATAACGGAATTAAAATTCGGTGACCTCATAAGTTTCGGGTTGAGAGAGGAGGACTTCGAGTTGCATTTTTGTCCATCCTATGTATTAAAGCATTGAATAACACGAAGATACCATCCTATGCCGCACAGTAGGTACATACAATTTATATACAAAAAAAAAGATATAAAAAAATAAAAAATGGAACAGGAAAACATATAAGAGAATATAAAAACACACGAACACAGCCAAATCATTTATTAAATGTCGCACAACCCCTTCTTCCAGATGTCATCAACTCTCGTCATCATTTTACTCGGGCTAACTCTCACTCTCGGAAAAGTACAAATTACTCCCGTCGACAACAAAGCGGGGATATATCTCGAAGGGATTGGCAATGCCGAACTATATAGAATGGAAACTCTTTGTCTACTATGATCTGATGCTACTAACGAGCGTTCTAAATCACACCGCCACATACGTGGTGGAAATCAACGACCTATGCCACCTACTTCAGAGAAATGCAAACTTTGGAATAATCTGTGATGGTGCCATTAGCGAAATGAACCACCTACTGATGAACCAAATCGACTTGTTTCTCTTTCCTTTGGCAGACCTATATGGCATTCGTGCCCTGCCAGGTGGTTAGACCTAGATTTTCATATACCGCACCTTAAACATTACATGGCGATCCTGCCCACTCGCATGATTCCATGACAATTTACATCGTGGTTCTGCAAAGTACAATTCAGAGAAGAAAGTGCCTAAGATTTTGATACTGCGAAGCTGATTCCACCACTAATGACAGAAGAATACACACCAGGAGAGGTCGTAGGTGTTCCAAAATACACGTCAACACCAGAGACATCAGGCCCCAAGAAGCTGACCATAGATGAATATAAAAAACGACAATTGCGAAACCAGGAAACAAGGATAACCAAAGTCCAAAAAATACAAATACTATCGCCCAAGAAGAAGAGGGGAGGTAAGAAGTACAAAGATCGCAAGAGATTGGCTTATCTCGAGAATATAATAAAAATACAGGAATAAGTAGCAATACCCTGGAACAAGGCAACAGAGACCTGGACAGAGATCGAAAACCTAAGGAAGATTGTCGTAAAATACAAACATCTTGAATTCGAATCGCATGTTCGAAAGTGAATAATTTGGTGTTCTACATTCCACTCGAAATATAAACATAAAATTACTTTTTCGGGCATGGAAATTGGTGTTTTGGATTTCGAAAAACCTTTGTTTTCATGTGAATAGCGAAGGTCCTCCAATGAAGGATGTAAAATAACTGCCCGAACACAATGATGAAGCTGCAGCCGCAAATGCAGTAGAACTACGAGTTGTCACAAGTATATTATACAATACAATAATATGCACAATTTCAATACGAGCATAATGTGTAGCTGAAGTGCTTTAAGAATTTACAGAAGTGGGAAGAGACTGCCTGCAATGGAATTAAATACTTTAGGTCACAAAATATATACACAAAAGATGCCATTGGCATTTGTGAAAATTTGCGTTTTTGAAATAAAATTTTTTTTATTATTTTAATAAATGTGTTTTCATATGTACGTTACAAAAGATTTTGAGTGCATAATTAACGTTGAGTTTAATTTAAAAAAAAATTCTATGTTTACTAATTTTGATATTAGATATTTTTTATTTCCAGTTTACTCGTATATCTCTTGATTTAACCCATTGTAAACTAGTGGTACCAAATGGTACGTATGTGACCTATTCGTAAAACATTCGAAATTAACAGTTATTGTTTTCAGTGGGTGTGGTGAAATTTTTCGAAAAAATGGACCAGTTGTCAAAGTAAGTATTTGTATTTTTCCAGTTTTGTAACAAAACAATAATGTTATTACAATTATGTGCTCTTTATAAGTGTATTAATAATTTGTTTAACTTACATTAACCCATGGCATCAACACATTTCCTCAAAGGTTTCTGTTGCAAAGAATTTACAAATGATTTGTAGTGTTTACATTATTCGAAAGTGACTTGTTTTCTTCTTTAAGGGTGTTAACGAGTAGCAGTGCATTCGAAGCGGAGATTTCGTCCGTAAGAGTGGTGATTTTGTTGTAAAGAACATCGAGTGTGATTGCACCAGTGTTGTTATCAACACTGGGAGATGACACAGAACCCAATGAAGAGAGTGATACATTCGATGCAGTAACGGCGCTGACCAAATTTTCTCTTCGCGGAGTAAGTGATGGTGAATGTATTGATTTTCGCCTACGTTGATCACATGAATTACATCGATACGAAATATTGTTTGTTTTAATGTATTCAATATCACTTTGCTGTAAATTCACACAAACTAGGTGGTAGTAGACCTTGCACACTACGCATTGGATTTTTGACTCAGTTCTTTCAACTTTAAGTCCACATTTACACGGCATAATTAATGTGCAAAGATTTGAAATTTTATAGAAAAAAAACTATGTATTAAATGAGTCTTTATACTTTGGAGTTTATTGACTAGAGAACCACAATTAGGTAAATCAGATTTACAGGAGCAGAGAAAACCACGGCCGTTCACCTCAAACACTCATACTCAATGTATATATGTGACTCATGGACGTAGGACGAACAATTTTTTTTTACCACATTCAATGAGGCATATGTGAACACATCGACCATAGTAATTACTTTGCATGCCAAATTAGTTTTTGAGTGACAATAACGATTAATGACATATCACTGTAAAATGCATCCTTACGTCAATTCGATTAGAAAGTTGTTTTGTTTTTTAGTTGTTTATTTGAGGTTATCTTTGATAAAATTGGTGAAAATGGGTGCCGCAGAACACCCGTCGTCGACGCAACGCCAATATTAAACAGATTGTTCAGTGGTCATCATTTTGTGGATAACGTAAACAAATTGTATTAAAGTAAATGTTAAATAAACTCGAGACTAGATCCCATACGTTTCTTTCTTCCTGTTCGGTGCTGGTTATTTTGTTTAACTGTGTTGTACTTAGTTGAACTATGAGTCGTACAGTATCAACAGTTTTCTTATATTAAAAAATTTACTATCTTAAAAACTGTGTACCAAACTGTGTAGAGAAAAATAACTTTAAAAATAAAACCAACTGTTTGCTTCAACGTTATAAAATTGAACACCCTTTGGCTCGATCATCTGTTATAACTTCATTGTAGGCTCACATGAAAGGAAACCAAATTAATAAATTTTGCAAAAAGGACAGACAACACAAAACACTTTGAGACACAAAAGTGAAAAGAGCACCCCTATACTTAAATGGCTGAATGCGTATGCTGATGTTTTGCTATTAGTTTCGATTGTATAGCGTTGTCCTCTTTGCACTACTTTCTTCTTTTTGCGTAGTTGAAGAAGAGTGCGTGATTAAATTGTGATGGCTTTCCATAGATCAGTTGTGTCCAAACAATAATGGCAGCCGTGCTGGATTTTGTTTGCTTAAATTTAGTTTTTAGTGCGGGAATTTCTTTAATTTATAATGTAATTCGTTTATGTTCGTGTATGTTAAAAATTCAGGTGAGCGATGTTTTAATATTATATTGTAGATTATGTTATTATATTTTATTTGGTGTGACGTGTTGTGCGTTTACGCATTTTACCGGTGCCATTTGTTTTGCTTGTGTGTTGAGAAAATTGTTTATTTATTATTAATTTTTATTTTTTTTTCTAGAATTATTGTGTGTGAAATATATATTTTTATGGGTGAGGTGTGTGATGCTTGTAGTTAATATATTTATTATAGATCTATCTTACAGAAAATATGAAAGGTTAAGAAAGGTTATCAATAAATTACACCCGGATACACTGTCAAGTTATTATTCTATGATCAAAGCTAGAAACGATATATTACATAAGGATATCAAATCCGACGAAACAAAAGCAAAGGTAAACCTTCAAGAGCTTTTACGCAAAACTGCGTCGTCAATAATACAATCGGTTGAAGATATTCCTTTCAGTCCTTCTGCTTCATTAAAGCTCATTTGTAAGTGCGGTTTTGATGGTTCCTCAGGTCTCAGTAATTACAAACAGAAATTTACTGATTCAAACTTTACCGATGAATTTTTGTTTATAACCGCTTTAGTCTCCCTCTTCAATTAGTTGAATCTAGTACTGATTTAGTAAAATGGAAAAATATTACACCTTCGTCTACTTTTTCTGTCGACCTATACGTTTGCATTTTATAAAAAGAGTCAAAAGATGTTGTAAAAAACGAGCTAACCAGGATGACTAATGAGATAAACAACTTGCAACCAATAACCTTGCCATTAAAAGAAACTAATTGTTTCGTAGACGCAAATTTTGAAATGATGTTTACTATGTGGTGCTACACCAAAAATGATGAATCAAGAAAATGTCGTCAAACATCAAACAAATGTAAGTACTTATAAGTATGGATTATCAACGTTGCACAACTGGATAAGAAGTTTCAAATGTATCCTACATACAGGGTATAGATTGCCCTTAAAGTGTTGGCAAGTACGTGGCTCTGCTAATAGAGAAATATTTGAAGAAAATAAAAAAAGAATTCAAAGAGAGTTTAAAGAGAAAATGGGCCTCCTTATTGATAAACCTCAACCCGGTTATGATTCTACGAATGATGACAATACCGCACGTACATTTTTTCGACAGTCAAATGTAAGTTCTGAAATTTCAGGTGTAAGCAAAGATGTGATTGTAAATTTCTATAAGATCAATAGAATATTGTCCAGTGGCATAGAATTTAGACAAATTCAGAGAGCTACTTAACAAGACTAAAACGTTATACTTAAATTCCTACTCTTGGTATTACATGCCAATGTCTCTCCATAAAGTTCTAATACATGGCGCAGATGTAATTGATGCATTTTCTTTGCCTATTGGGCAATTATCTGAAGATGCTTTAGAGAATAGACATAAGGATTCGAGGAATTTAAGGGAACACCATACCAGAAAATCTTCCAGAGTCAATACCAACACTGATTTAATGAATATGATGCTTTTAACATCAGATCATTTAATATCAAATATTCGTAATACGTTGAGAAACTTTCAACCAAAAATAATAGATGAAGATACAGCAGAATATTTAGAAAATTAAAACAAAGCATATATAATAGCGTAATATACAATAAAATAAAAAAAAAGCATCATAAAACTTCAATTATCTTTTTATTTAACATTTGTTATCATTTTTGCACTTAATTTTTTTTTCGCCCAAATATAGATGTTTATGTTTCAATTTTATGTAGAAATAACTTTTTTCTAAAATAACACATCATTATAAACAATAAATAAAATCAATGCTTTCAATAATTTCACTGCGAGTATTTTTGATCAACTTTTGTATGGGCTCGAAACACTGTGCGCCGTGAACAAAGTTCGCAATTATTTTCAGGTTTGTACTTGAACACCAAAGCTAAATCCGCGATTTAACAAGGATTTAGCTTAATCTCCCTAAATCCCGAGGATTTGTCATACGATTTGACGTTTATAAATCTCAACTAAATTCGAGATTTATAATAAATCTCAGTTAAATCCTCATGTGAAACAAATCAAACAGTCCTTTTTTTTTTGTCAGCGCATGTCATTTTCGTGTGCTGACAAAAAAAAAGATGTAAACAAATTTCCCAAAACGTCAAATAAATGAAAGGATTGACATTGACGGGAGCAATTTCATAAACAAAGTAAAGGCGGAATTTTTGCAATATTTCGATTAAAATTAAAATTTTTTATGTTTGCAGACAATGGATAAAGAATCAAAACAAAAGGAAAGGATGGAATAATGCAGATGAAGATCTGCTGGTGGAGATGTGGGCGGATAAGCTTCCGGAGCTGCGGGGAGTGCGGAAAAACACCCACATACATAAAGAGATGTCGTCGGATTTGAGTAAAATTACGACCTTTTACTCACCTGTGGAAATCAAATTAAGTTGCACAACCTATCCAATAGGTATAGGTAAGTTTATAATCTTTATTTATTTATTTATATTTTTTATTCTTTTTTCTTTTTTTCATACCAGAAAATACATGCCATTCTGGGAGAACTCAAAATCAATAATCTGGACTTTTTAATTGAGGACAGCATTATGCAAAGTAAATATTCAAATTTAGAGTTTCATGTGATTTATTTATTATTTATTATCATTTTTATTTTTTTTTTATTAAACAACGCCATCTACTTCACCGCCAGCAAATTCGGATGCCTGAACTTCCGCAGAAGCACTTCCACGTGTGGCTCCACCAGAAAGTAATACTTCATCCACCCCAAGAGTTGCAAAAAAAAGAAAAATTGAATGTATTGACAACTTCATAAAAAAACAATTAGAGGCAATACAAAAAAATGATGATAGAGTTCTGCAAATAGAACTTACCCGTACTTACCTACAAATATTACAAAGTTTTCATTAAGCGATGTATTTTTATAATATTAACAAAAAACTCACTTTTGTCCAGATACTTCTTGTTTTTGCTTGCTTCTTTATTCCATATATTTTTTTCCTCCATTGCAAAAGATTAACAATAATCTGATGCCGTTTTCTCCGGTGGTAGGCGGATCTATATCTATATTAACATATGCGCTTAATTTTTTCGCTTCATATTCATTGCCAATTGCTTTTTAATTGAATCCGTTTTATATTTTATAATTATACTGCAAATTGAAGCAACTAAATTATTACTTTTGACATTTTTGACAGCGAACGTCAAAATAAATCCTAAATCCCGGTGGAACCACCGCACATAAATCCAAATCTTTTTTAGCTAAATCTTGGACTTATATTTGGCTCGATCGTCTGCTACAACTTCATTGAAGGCTCACATGAAAGGAAACCAAATTAATAAATTTTGCAAAAAGGACAGACAACACAAAACACTTTGAGACACAAAAGTGAAAAGAGCACCCCTATACTCAAATGGCTGAATGCGTATGCTGATGTTTTGCTATTAGTTTCGATTGTATAGCGTTGTCCTCTTTGCACTACTTTCTTTAATTGCGTAGTTGAAGAGTGCGTGATTAAATTGTGATAGCTGTCCCTTGATCAATTGTGCCCAAACAATAATGGCAGCCGTGCAGGATTTTGTTTGTTTAAATTTAGTTTTTAGTGCGGGAATTTCTTTAATTTATAATGTAATTCGTTTATGTTCGTGTATGTTAAAAATTCAGGTGAGTGATGTTTTAATATTATATTGTAGATTACGTTATAATATTTTATTTGGTGTGACGTGTTGTGCATTTACGCATTTTACCGGTGCCATTTGTTCTGCTTGTGTGTTGAGAAAATTGTTTATTTATTTATTTATTATTAATTTTTTTTTTTCTAGAAATAATATATATATTTTTATGGGTGAGGTGTGTGATGCTTGTAGTTAATATATTTATTAAATTTTCTGGAGTATATAAGCCTTTTCTTGATGATTGACTGATATGTGGTGTGTGTGTGTTTGTGTATGTAGCGTGCGAGGGAAATTGTATGATATATTTTGATTTTAATTTTGTATTGATTGCTTTATTTATTTAAAGTTTAAAAAATGTTAGCTTGATTGTTTAATTGTTAATGGACTGTATATGTTTGGATATGTTTGAGTGTTTGGACTATGTGATATTTATTGTGTGTTATTGTATGAGTTTTTTTTTTTTGTTTTGTAATTATTTAGTAAGTGTTTAAATTATTTCCTGTTCTTGTGTGGCCTTATTTAAATAATTTGCTGTTCTTGTGTGGTTTTGTTCGTTGGCAGATAGCATAGTTTTGTGATAGGCCTTTCCAGTGTGGATGTTTTTGTTCTCAGAGTGACGACTCGAATGTGTCCATCGTTTCCCGGATGCAACTCGTCTTTAAGGAGAACCAGATCGCCCACCTTGGGTTCTTCTTCTGACCTCGTCCATTTTGGGCGCTGTTGTAGACGCGCTAAATATTCACTGCTCCATTTTTGCCAGAAGCTTTCTGTTAGAGCTTGAACCCTTTTCCATCTCTCGATGGTGTTGATGTTTTTTGTCGATGTGTTCTCGCTAGGAATCGCGTTTAGTGTTTCGCCGATTAGAAAGTGCGCGGGAGTGATCACCTCTAAATCTTCTGGGTTGTCGGAGAGAGGAAACAGAGGCCTTGAATTCAGGCATGCTTCTATTTGCGTAAGAAGCATGGTGAATTCTTCGAATGTTAACTTCCGGTCTTCTCCAACTCTTTTTAAGTGGTGCATAACAGATTTTACTCCTGCTTGCCATAGTCCACCGATGTGTGGTGAAGCTGTGGGAATGAAGTTCCACTTCGTACTTTGGTTGGTTAGGGTGTCTGCGATTTCTTTCCATTCGTTCTTCGCGTCTTTCATCCATTTTTACAGCTCCGTATGATGCCCCTTCGTGCCGTGAAACGTCTAAAGGCTGCTAGAAAGGCTTGTGTAGTGAGATCACTCACTGCCTTTGTTGCGAGACATATAAAAATTGCAAAGTAGCCTTTTCGCGTTTTTCACCTTTTCTCTTCCACGTTTTTATGTCGATTAGTCCAGCATAGTCGACCCCTGTGTTCGTAAATGGTCTTGCTATCCGCACCCGTGCTGCTGTTAAACTCGCCATAAGTTGCGTCATTGCTTTGGCTTTGTGTTTGAAACACTTGACGCATTGGTGAATGGTGTGCTTTACACTCTGCTTTATTTGGATGATCCAATACCTTGTCCGAATATATGCTATATGCTGTCATTTGCTGGATACCACCGTGTTGCGTTTTATCGTGTGCGTCTTTCAATAGAGTTTTTAGGAAATCTAGGAAAAGCTAAATTGTAATTATTTGTATTGAATTAAGATAATAAATTATTGGTAAAAGGAAATAAATGCTTTTAATTTTATGTGAATTTATTTAAGGTGTACGTCTTATAAATTTTGTGTTGTGTCGTTTAAATGTCTTGCCTTTCCGTTGCGTCATTTGATGGCAAATAGCAAATTTTTCCGAGTGAACGTTTAAGTTCCCCAGTTTTAGTTCGTACCGTCACCACTCGGACAAGTCCGTCTTTCCCGGGATGTATATCGGTTATCCGTCCAAGTCGCCATTGCAAAGGCGGTAGTCTCTCATCTTTGATGAGAACTAAGTCTCGGTGTTTTGGTTCCGGTTCCCGTCTCGCCCACTTGGAGCGCTTTTGCATCCGGGACAGATACTCTCCGCTCCACTTGCGCCAGAAGTAGTTGGTCATTGCTTGAATCCGCTTCCATCGCTCAATGTAATTTACCCTCTCCACGGCAGTGGCTCCTTGAGGAATTGCGAGTATTCTTTCGCCGATTAAAAAATGTGATGGGGTTAATGTCTCCAAATCATCGATGTCGTATAGTCGTATTTTCATGATTCCTTGTAGATTTGGAGTTGGGATTCTTAAAATGCAGCAGAGAATGGTGTTTCTGCTTACAGTAATAGTAGCGCTCACTGCTTTGACATTGGTTTGTCTTGTGGCTGTATGCCAAACAGTTCCGATAAACCTCGATTCTGTCCACTGACTTAGATCGTTCGCAGATCTCCAAGTCAATGAACTTTTTACAAGTCCTTAGAGAATGTTGACCTTTACGACAAATCTGACATGTAAACTGCATCTTACCAATATGCAGCACCGTTTTCCTCTCAACGGCAATACCTTTGTGTGAAAAAGAACCGCTGCCCTTTAGGCCACTCGTTCCAGCGACTGCTTCCAAGATCCGAAAACGTGTTTCCAGGAACTCTGTAAATTGTGTAAGTGTGGGCAGCTCCTTCGAACTACCTAATTTCTCCTCCCACAAACGCTGAGTAAATCCAGGTAATTTTTGTACCATTATATATATTAAAATGTCATCCCAAGAACTAACCGGCAATCCTAAATTTTCCAGGGCATGGAAACATTCTTGGGACGTGTCCAGTAGGGACTTTATGTTACTTTCAGTCTCCTTTGTCAACTGCTGCTGGTCAAAGAAAAGTTGGAAGTGAGCGTTTACCAACACTCGCTTGTGGTCGTATCTGGCGACAAGCAGTTCCCATGCTTTGTCATAATTGCCAGAATACAACCCTAAATGCTGCAATAAACGAGCAGCTTCACCGTCAAGAGAAGATTTCAAATAGTGAAGTTTTTGAATCTCACCCAGCTTCGCATTTGTGTGGACTAAAGACAAAAAGACATCATGGAAAGCCCGCCATTTTGTGTACGAGCCCCCGAAATGCGGAATTTTAATTTGGGGTAATGAAAGCTCATTACAAGAAGCACCTGTGGATTCACTTTCCACAGTCCTCTCCTTAGACGCTGACTTGGCATTGTTGATAGCATTGACTAATTCACCTCGGTAAGTGAAATATGTTTCTTGAAGCAGATCAAAAATTTCATCAAAATCTTCCTCTTCCAGACCTTCTTCAATATCTCCTTGCGTTCTTGAAGTTCACTTCGAGGACAAGAAGACGACCTGCTAGATAGCTTGCTGTACGCCGTGTTGCTCCAGTCTTCTTGAAGTTGGAGTGGTCTCGACGAATCTGCTCCAGAACACCTTTCTGATCTGCACCCGATGACAATTTAGACATTTTAAAGGTTTTATTTGTAAAATTAATTATAACCCAATATGTTTGTATGTATCAAGTACAATATTTATTAAAGTATTATTAGATACAGATGATATTTGATTAAAATATTTTATTTATTACAGCAACTTACGACCTTTTGTCAGCTTTGCCCAGCTGGTACAGTTGAGGTTAAAGTTGATAAATTGATGAATTTGTACACAACGCGGGAATTCCGATAAATGCACAACCACCGAAAGTCTTTAAGTCTTTAAAGGTAACAAGACAAGGGGCAAGACATCGACCGCGAGGGAATCTATGTATGTACTTTATTTGTTTTATATATATATCTATACATATATTTTTTGCACTTTGCACTTGCAATTTGCACTTTTTTTTGTTCTTTTAAATGTTTAAGTTTTGTCTATTAATTAATCTTTTTATATTATATATATGTGTATATATATATGTTTGTGCGTTTGAACTTTGCACATTCACTTTTGCTTCGCGGACTTGAATATTTTTTTTATTTATTTATCTCGGAGAATTCTATCCGGCTCGAAGGACCAAATGTTTTGGTGTGTAGGGTTTTTTAACTTTATTAATTTGTGTGGGGTAAAAAAAGGGTAGGAAAAATTCGGTTTTAAATAAAACACGTCTTTTCGGCTTGAAGGTCACAGCAAAGAGAGTTTATTCTTCTTCCGGAAATTACTTCCATATTTACATTTTTAAACTGTCATACAAAATTTTGGATAACAATCGCAGGCTTACGTTACGTTAATCAGTTTACATTTAGGTTAAAATGTTACATTTTTAGTTTAGTTAACGTTCGGATAAAAATAAAGTTTATAAATACTTTAAAAGAAAAGAAATTTTATATCTGAACAGATGCTATTAAAAAAGGCAAAAATAGGATGGACCAACGCTAGCACAAGTTGCGTTTACAAAACAAAATAACTTATAATTTATTTTTGCATATAGGTATGTTTATATTATTATTCACCAAATTTTATATTAATTTATTGTATTCAAAAGCAAGGAAATTGGGTTCCACATAAACTCAAGCCGAGAGACATCGAAAGGCGGTTTTGCATGTCCGAAATGCTGCTGAAACGCCACATCGGATTGTTACTGGTGATGAAAAATGGATCCATTACGACAACCCCAAGCGCAAAAAATCATATGCATCGGATTGTTACTGGTGATGAAAAATGGATCTATTACGACAACCCCAAGCGCAAAAAATCATATGTGAAATCCGGCCAACCAGTCAAATCAACGGCAAAGCCGAATATCCATGGCGCGTAGGTAATGCTCTGTATTTGGTGGGATTAGATGGGTGTGCTATATTATGAGCTGCTAAAACTGGGTGAAACCATCAATGGGCAACGCTACCGAACACAATTAATCCGTTTGAAGAGCAGTGGCCGAAAAACGCCCGGAATATGCGACCAGACACGAGGCAATAATTTTCCATCATGAAAACGCTCGGCCCCACGTTGCTATTCCGGTTAAGAACTATTTGGAAAACAGTGGATGTGAAGTCTTACCCCACCCGCCTTATAACCCAGACCTTGCCCCTTCTGACTACCATTTGTTCCGGTCGATGCAGAACGCCCTCACTGAAATACGGTTCACATCAGAGCAGAATATCAAAAATTGGCTTGATTCATTCTTGGCTGCCAAGCCGGCGCAGTTCTTTTGGGATGGGATCCACAAATTGCCAGAAAGATGGGGAAAAGTCATAGCTTCAATGGGCTTCAGATGGGCAATACTTTGCTCCCTCATCCACCCTATTCTCCAGATTTGGCTCCGAGCGACTACTTCTTGTTCCCAAACCTGAAGAAATGGCTTGGTGGAAAAAGATTTGACTCCAATGATGAAGTCATCTCGCAAACAAAGGCCTATTTTGAGGACCTCGACAAATCATTTTTTTTTTGGAAGGGATAAAAAAATTGGAGAAGCGTTGGACAAAGTGTATAGAGCTCAAGGGAGACTACGTTGAAAAATAAAATTATTTTTTATCAAAAATAATAAGTCACGGACTTATTGACCCGCCCTCGTAAGTTATGTATCTAGCTGCTTTTAAACGTTTTGAAATGGCTGCTTGAGTGACAACCAAAGATTCTGCGAGCTATTCTTGTGTTTGGCAACAATCTTCATCTTCATGCTTCCAGTTCTTCATCTTCAAACTTTTTTGGCTGCCCAGGACGTTCATCGTCTTCCAAGGCAAAATCACCACTTTTAAATCGTGCAAATCACTTGGGCCATTTTTCTTCGAAAATGAGCAAGGAATGGCCGTTACAGTCAATGGCGATCGTTATCGGGCCATGTTGAACGAATTTTTGTTCACAAAAATTGAAGAGGAGGATATTGGCAACATTTGGTTTCAACAGGACGGCGCTACGTGTCACACAGCCGAAGCTACACTCGATGTTTTGCGCCCTGTTTTTGAAGATCGCATTATCAGCCGCAGAGCTGATGTCGTTTGGCCACCCCGGAGCTGCGATTTGACACCGTTGGACTATTATTTGTGGGGTGCCGTAAAAGATAAGTGTTACGCCGACAAGCCAGAGACAATTGACGCTTTAAAGGACAATATTCGTGAAGCCATTGGTGAAATACAGCTGCACACAATCGATAATGTGCTTAAAAATTGGACCGATCGTGTAGGCTACTGCATGGCCAGCCGAGGCAGGCATTTGAATGAAATTATTTTCCATTATTAACCGGAAGGATTGTACTTTCAAATAAAAAAAGAAATTTGAGAAAATATTCAGTAGTTTTTTTTATAGCATTTTCAAAAAAAAAAAAAAAAAACATTTTTGGCGGACCCTATACGTAGGTATCAAAATTAGTGCTTATCAAGTGTTGAGACAATTAAGTCTCAATAGAATCGTGAAATCGTTAAAAAATGTAAACAAGGCACTTGTGGAACATAAAGAAATTGTTGTGTTGTTATTTTTCTATTCATTATTAATCCATAGTAAATAATATGGTCTTTATGTTTGTTTAAATTTAGATGTGTGAAGTGCGAGTGGAAGTTCACACAGATATAATAGCTGAATATTATAAAGGAACTATCCTTCCACTTCGTGCAGGAGAAAAGCTTTTGGGAGCTGGTTGGGTTTACTCTCTTGGTCTTGTACCCGGTCAATCTCCAACATGTGTAGTCGGATATGTGGTCCAGACTTCAAAATTAAGTGAGAGACCACACGAGATACAACTCAAAAAATCTCAATTTGAGTGTTGCCCAATGGAGCTGCCATTGCTCATGCAAGGCTAGAATTGGGGAAAAGTGCAAGCACATTGCTGCATGTCTTTTATTGTACAAAGGTAAGATGCAATATACTGTGGTAAGAATTTCAGAGAAAAGGGAACTGCGGGATAGTGAATATTCAAATTTGCATATGAGGAGTTGATTTGTAATTGAGATCTTGTAGAGGCAAGTTGTGTCTGAGTTTTTGTAGTGTAAAAATAAAGACAGTAAAATAAATACAGTTAAGTAAAAATTAAAAATAACTGTCAGTGTGATTTGTTTTTACAATTTAGATTTCTTACAATACCTACATTTTATAACATAGATACATGCATACATAAAACCTTTTGTTTTTCATTATTAGAAACCCTTTATTGGACCACTTCAGCTGTGCAGAGCTCAAGCAGACCTGGGGAAAGGTTGGATGTTAGGTGGCATCATCGTTCGGTGGGATTGAAGTTAGAAATATGTGTCATGTGGCGCATAAAATATACGAAAACAACAGAGAAGTTGTCGCTGAAGAAGTGAAAAAATAATTTTTTGAAGAACTTATAGACTGTATGTGAAAACAAATGAAATACCAACTTGCATTTACTAATTTAATTTTTAATCTATGCTGGCAAAAAAGAAGGAAACCTTCAAGAACCCTTGGGAAAGAGGGTGGTGTCTTTTTTTTATTTTTTATAATTTACGCGCTCCTAAGGGGTTATGAATACCCTTACACTGTTACCAGGGCGCGGGCGGAAAGGTAGAAGGAGGAGAAAGGAAAGCTTGTGATGTAGTGGTTTGAAACTCAGGTGTGTTTGGTTTCGATATTGACTCTCCAGGGGTGGGAGTCCGAATAGGACGGAGAGATTTTCTTCACTCGGAATGGTGAGGTTGTGAATTTTAACGGTTGTTTTTGTGTTTGAAAACCCTACAACAGCCAAATCTACATGTCAGTGTTATGCCTTCACACGCAGATTTTTCTGACTGAGTTCCAATTACACAAATGAAAACTTTTGTCGTGGCTAGGATTCGAACCTTGACCTTCCGAGTGAGAAGCGATAGCTAGTACCACTACACCACGGCCACCCCAGTCTGAACGACTTTCAATAGTTGCAGATCCATTACAACATGAAATCTACTTTGACAACTTCTTTTCATCATATGACCTGTTTCGTGACTTGGTAATAAAAAATATAAAAGCCACCGGAATGGTTCGTGAAGGAAGAACTGGACGATGCCCACTGATACCGATACATGATATAAAAAAAAAAACAAGGAATATTTGATTTCAAATGTGATGGGAATGTCTATCTGTGTCGCTGGAATGACAATGGAGTGGTGACAGTAGGATCCAACTCTTACACCCACGAGGCGATGCAACATGCTAGCAGGTACTAAAATAACAGTTCTTATGCGCAAAAGAAAAAAGTTTCTGTAACCCAGCCCCACCTTATTCAAAAGTATAATGCTGGGGTAGATATTTTGGATGGACTTTTAGGTTTATATCGTCCACAACCACGATCAAATAAATGGAGGTGGAACTTCTTCTCCAACGTCCTAAATATGGCTGTGGTAGCAACGTGGCAGTTGTATAAAGAAGTTCATAAAAATGAAGCCATGTCGCATTTAGAGTTTAGGAGAGATATTACGATGGCCCTGTTACGGGTTTCTCCGAAAAAGTTGAGGCCAAGAACTGCGCCTAAAGCCAAACCGCCAGCAGGAAGTAGGAAAACAGATGGCCATATTTTCCAACTCTCAAGGAAGATGTGCCCAATCTGGAGTAAACTCATGTCTCCAATGTAGGGAGTGCGAAAAACGTTTACATTTACTGTGTTTTCCAATATATCATGGTGTGTGATTCGAAACCTTATTCTCCTTGCTTCAGCCGTCATATTGTGAAAAAAAAATAAAAAAAAAAGAGTCGACAAAATATGTCATGTGGGGTATCGTTAAATGTGTATTTGTATTTTTTCCGTAGAACGATTTAAAAAAAATAGTTAGCAACCATTATCACTTAAATTTTCAATCTTTCTTACGATTATCCTGTTATGTTATATTATTATTATTCAATACTAGAACGCCCGACACTTGTGCAGTGTGACTTAGAAACACTGCACATTTAGAAGAAAATAATTTCACAAAATAAGCCAAAACCAATGTAATATCAGAAAAATTTTCATTGATATTGTGCTGGGGTGTTACTCTACACAAGTTACAAGGAACTACTTTGGACCGAGCTGTAGTTGATTTAAGTTCACGCATTTTTGCGAAAGGTCAAGCTTATGTAGCCTTGAGCCGGGTTAGAACTCTAGATGGATTAATAATTAATCTCTCAATGAAATGACTAGGTTGCGAAATTTACCGTCTAACTAAAAAGTGTGAAAAAAAATTTATTTAAAAAATTAAAAAACCCGACTGTGTAGCAGTCTGCCAGCAGATGAATCACTACTGCATGCCAAGCTAACGGCTATAGAAAGTGCATGCAGCAAATTGTTAGAAGAGCATCTGTCGCTGGTGGATAAAGCGGCGCATAACAAGGAGTTGGAGGTCCATGATATCTACTTGGGCGCAGTTGAGGACGTCTTTCATATCACCCCGGGGAAAATGAAAGCGCGCATAATAATGCTAGAGCGGCAGAGCGCTGCAAGTGCAGTTGCTGATAGCGCATCAACTCCGACGACAAATGTCATTCAGTTGCGGCAGGTCCAACCAAAATTATTACGTTTGAGGGGGATATCACGAAGTGGCGCCAATTTAGTGACCTTTTCATCACAGAGGTACATGCAAAAAACCCGGCATTGGATAACGTGACCAAGATGCGCGAGTTCTCGCAAGCGCTTAAAGGACAGCCTGCAGGGGTGATTGGCAGATAGAGAATCACCGAAGACAACTATGCTCACGCTTCGACGAAGTTAAATGCAGTCTACGACAATGAGCAAAACATCGTGGGTGGGCATCTAAATGCGTTAGACGCCATACCGGCGCTTGATCGAGAAACCTCAAGAGCACGTGGGATTCGCGAAATGGTAAACGAGGCCAATGTGCATCTCAGTTCATTGCGTGCATTCAGGCTCGACATCACAACATAGGACCCAATCATTGTCAACATGTTGAGGGTAAGATTGGACGCCGAGACCAATCACGCATGGCAGATGAGGAGAGCAGATGTACGTCAGATTGCTACCTTAACTGAATTCTTCGCATTCCTGGAGCGAAAAGCGAGCGCAATGGATTCAGTATTCAACCTTACACTAAAAGGTGCTGATCAGCCAAAGGAGCGGGCCAGCAGAAGTCCGTCTGGCGGTAGCAGTGTTGAGCACCGCCGAAGTGCCCCTTCCATGTGCAGAGCAACACACTCGCTTTATCGTTGTGCAGACTTCCTGGCGCTTTCAATACAAGGCAGGAACACAGAAGTGCGAAAATGGAAATTGTGCGCTAATTGTCTAAAAACTGGGCATATTGCGCAAAACAGTTCGCAAGGAGCATGCCGCAGATGCGGCAAGAAACATAATAGCGTGCTTTGTGCAGAGCAACGTACACCCACTGCCAACATGGCAGTTTTGCCGGACCCAGAGCGAGGGCAGACGCCTATTACAGGCACGAAGGAGCAACACAGAGCATAACAATCAATGTGCGGCCTACATGCTAGGGCTACCAAAGTGCGATGGCAGCATTAGGCCAAGTGGACACTACAGGTGTCTAGCTGTGCAGACACACAGAACAGTACAGGGAGTACCGTGTCGACCACCGACAAGTGCACACGTCAACCAATGTACTCATAATTTCGCTGCACACCGAAAAAAAAAAATAAATGAATAAAAAATAACCGCGCAGCGTAAAGAAACAAAAAAAAATATATTGTGCAGCGCAGTTAAAAAAAAAAAAATCACATAGTGCGGGTATCTCACCTCTACCGCTCCTGGTCGACGTACTGTTGCGTGCACTCGGTCCCTGCCGTTACTGCATTTATCATACGGTACGGGCAGTGACTGAGTGTATGTAAAAACTGATGGATAGCGGGTTATAAGTGAAAATTTTGTCGGTGCACTGTTTCATATTGTTGTAAGGGCATAACAACGTCAGAATTTTCAGCTCGCAGCTTGCTTAGTATCGTCGGTGTTTGTGTTTACTGTGTTTGTTTGTAATTATGACTAGGGAATTCAGGGTGGACGTAGCCAATATATGCGGGCTAAAAAGTAATCACTTTTCTACGTACGTCCACGTTTGTAAGTACAGACCAGTTGTTTTGGCGCTTAGTGAAACACAGGTAGATCCCCGCTCACACCTCTCAGATCACTCTGTTCTGAAACTACATGACTACGAACTAGTGTCATTATTCTATGTGCGTAGTGATGTAGCATACCAAATGCAACCACAATGTAATCTCTTTTCTACATGACTACGAACTAGTGTCATTATTCTTTTCTCATCACGATCTCGCCATCTATGTGCGTAGTGATGTAGCATACCAAATGCAACCACAATGTAATCTCTTTTCTATCCGGAATTCAATTTCATGTGGTTAAAATTCCATCTCCGTAAGCAAATTATCCACTACTGCTTTATTTTCAGAAGCCCCAGACTAGACAGCAACTCGACCTTTAACGAGTTTGATGCGCTGTCTGACTCCATACAATTATTTTTTTGATCTTTACCAAGTCAAGTCATAAATACTGGTACACAACTGAACTCACTCATTACGAATGCAACACTGGCGCCATCCATTTCGTATTGATTGCGATTTGACAGTTGATATTTATGATTCATTGTGACGTAAAAAGTTTTTGACATTAATTGCTTACAATCATGGAATGGGGCGACTTCGAAAATCGTATTGTTGTAGTTGGCCTACTTAAGTGCAACATGCGAAAAGGCGATATCTTTAGGACGTTCCGACCGCTTGGAATCACTCGCAATTTTGTGTATCGTGCTGTGAAGTTATTTGAGGATACTGGTGGAGTACGAGACCGTCAAAGATCCGGCCGTCCGCGCACTGTGAGAACTGCGAAAACAAAAAATCTTGTCGCGGGAAATGCAAATTTCGCAAAAATCCATGTCTCGCATTATCAAAGAAGATTTAGGACTCAGCGCGTACAAGCGACACACTGGACACCTGCTCACGGCCGCATTGAAGGAAAAACGCAAGCGAAGATCGAAAGCGATTCGCGAAGAACGCTCACAGACAAATACTGTTTACTGACGAGAAAATCTTCACCGTAGAACAATCGTTCAATAAGCAGAACGATCGTGTGTATGCTCGGTCATCCAGAGAAGCATCCCAACTCATCCCGAGGGTTCAAAGAGGCCACCATCCCACGTCTGTAATGGTATGGTGGGGAGTGTGCTACGATGGCGTTACCAAGCTCCATTTTTGCGAGAAAGGAGTGAAAACATCGGCCAAAGTATATCAATCGACCGTCTTGGAACCCATTGTGAAGTCTCTCAACCAATCAATATTCATTCAACAACAAGCCATGGACTTTCCAGCAAGACTCTGCTCCAGCTCACAAAGCAAAAACGACTCAACTGTGGCTCAAAAACAACGTTCCGGACTTCATATCAACGGATGATTGGCCAGTCCGGACCTCAACTCGTTGGATTACAAGTTTTGGTCCGTATTAGAGGGCATGGCTTGCTCTACTCGACACTCAAATATTGAGTCCCATGCATGAAGTGCGTCTCGCAATCGATGAGTGGCCACATCGTCTTAAGTCGTGCTGGAAGGCAAATGGAAGTCATTTCGAATAAGTTGTTCTAAGGTTTGTAGCCATTGAATAACTCAATAAAAACAAAAAAAAAATTGTTTAAATATTAATTCGTTTTCATTTGGCGCTGATTTTTCTGTGTAACAGTATTTATGGCCCCACTAGGTATATTTAACGCGACAATGCCTAACCACAATATCCTTCGTCCGTCAACCTTAAATCCCTCAAATCCTGAGAGTTCTCAAACTTGAACCGATACACCCATTTCACACAATGCCTTGCAACCCCTTGTGACTTCCATTGTAAGCGAGGTTCTGCAATCCGAGGGCAGAACCCTTATTCAGTCAATAATTAATCCGAATTCCAATCAGTTTGCTGGAACAGAGGAAACGATCAATCAAGATCAGCGCAATAATATAGCCGAACTTGATCAAATCCCTGACATTGTAAGAAGCATAAGAGAGTTTTCCGGACAGCCAGGTGAGTTTAGCTCATGGCGAAAAAGTGTGGAAAGGATTCTTAAAATATATGAATCCATGAAATGAAATAAAGACATGTTTTTTTTTAAACAAATCGTTTTTATTTATATACTCGTACATTGTACATGAACCCCTTTTTCTTTCTTTCTTTTAATTTTTGCTGTTATGTTCTATAGCAGTTGCGTTTTTTGGTCGAACAATAAAGGTTTTCTAGTTCAGTTCGAAATAAGACGTGTTAGTTGTAGCACTTACTTTTTTGGCTTTATTTTTCTTTCATTTGTTTCGCGTGTATATTTCACATATACATTTTTTGGTGCCTCCTGCGAGGACCGATTGAATTTTCCCTGATTACATATCGAAACAGTTTTTTTGTTTAGTTACGAGTTTCACAAAATTGCATAACGTTACATCAACTAGTAGTTTTGTGCAACCTTCTAGAACATTCGCCCACGTGTGGCACGTGTGGGGAAGAATCGATCGAATTCGTGGAATTTCATACTATATAGGCGGAGAATTTGGTTTACAGTTTGGTAATCTTTGGACATTCGGCACTTGTATTACACAGTAAGTAACGTGGTAATTGGGCGTGTGCATTAATCACCGACATAATGGCTGTGTTAAATCGAATGCTAACATATTGCGCCGTATGACGCGCCGTGGAACGATCTGGAAGATTTATACAACACATCGGTGGCGAAGTTCAATCGATAGATGGCTCCTAAGGCTGAGTCATTGGTCCAGGAGGATTCGGCAGAACTGCCGCCATGAATCTGAAATTGGATCCGGTTACAGTTCCAAAATTTGATGGCTCACTTCGCAACTGGCTAGCATCCAAGGAAGCAATTCAAGCGCTCATCGATAAATCAGGAATTCCCGAGTAGGGGTAAGGTGTGATCAGTGAGACAGTGCAAACAGTGAGACAATCACTTTTTCTTTTTTCTTAAAACACGCAAAGACATGTCGGTATCGGTAACAATGTCTGTTTTCCCTTGCACATGTTTCAAATCTATTGCACACAAAGTTCAGTTGCACATTAACCTCCACCGGATGAGCATCATTTTGTGCGTAGAAAGCCCGAATATCGAGGTAAGTACACAGAATTTTTTTTACATAAGCAGTTCGTATGTGTTTATTCTTGACACAACTAAAAATGTTAAAATTCTTTGTCATTTTTGTTATAAATTGTTTTTTCTGTAAAATTAGTAAAAATCAAACTGTGAGACATTTTCAAAAGACAAACAGTGAGACATGTCTCACTATTTGCACAACCACAAGTGGAAATTGGTACCTCAAAATGTCGGTGGAACGTTTCGCCTTTGGGAAATCGCCTTCCGATGCAAAGAAAAAAGCGGTGGATATGGTAGTAAACGAGGGAATGTCATTGCGAAAAGAGGCTGAAAAAAATGGTGTAACGTACCAAACTCTTTCGAGGTATGTGAAAATTTTCAAAACTTTTCCGTCCGCAAGAACGCACCCGAACTATTCAGTAAATGCTGTATTTACCAAAGAAGAAGAATCCTTGACAAAGTACATAAAAAATTGTTCTTCCATGTTATACGGATTGACGTTGCAAGATGTAAGGCGATTGGCTTATCAGACCGCAGTTGCTAACTCAAAAAATATGCCAGAGTACTGGATCAAGAACAACAAAGCAAGTAAGGACTGGCTCAAACGCTTTCGTAAAAGGAATCCATCGCTTGCCCTTCGCACACCAGAGGCGTGCAGCTTATCAAGGGCAACTTCGTTTAATAGGAACAATGTAATAGCATGTCCCCACCAAAACTAAATCAGAGATTTAGCAAGAATTGAGCTAAATCCACCTAAATCATCACTAAATCTCGAGGATTTGCCATACGATTTGACGTCTATAAATCCCGTCGAAATTTGAGATTTATAATAAATTTCACTTAAATCCTCGAGCGACACAAATCAAACAGTCCTTTTTTATGTCAGCACATGTCATTTTCGTGTGCCAACAAAAAAAAAATTTGAAGTCTATGAGAAAATTTCAAGCGAGCGATAAGGATTATTTTTTGGTAAGTATTTTAAAATTTTTAAATAATTCGTACATAATAAAACTCATTTGCTTTGGTTGCAGACAATGGAAGAATCGAAACAACCAAAATGCCGAAAAGCTTGGTGCAATTCGCATGAGGATTTCCTGGTGGAACTTTGGGCGGAAAAAATCTCTGAGCTCTGGGGTGTCAGGAAAAATTCCCACATACATAAGGAGATGTCCGAGGCATTGCAAGCGGTTGGTGCATTTTACTCACCAGCCGAAATTAAAGTGAAACTGCACAACCTGTCCAGCAGATACAGGTATGTTTACAAGCTTTTATCTTTGCACGAGGCTCTTCTTATTCACAAATAAATTTTTTTTTTAGGAAAGAAAAGAAAGCTGTGGGTCCATCAGGTGGTTCTCCCTCAGAATGGCGTTTGTACCAAAAGGAACATTCCATATTGGGAGAACTAATGATGATGAATAATCTAGAGATCTTAGTGGAAGACAGCATGCTGGAAAGTAAGTAGATACAGTAAAAGTTTCATGTATTATTTTTTTTATTCAATATCTATTTCAGATATAATGCCAACTACTCCATCTCCAGGGTATTGCAAAACCTCTGCTTCAGAATCAACACCGACCATGCACCAGAAGATAATCTTCCATCTACATCCAGAACTGCAAAAAAAAGAACTTCAAAAAGCAGCTGGAAGAAATGAAGAGAGATAATGAGAAAGTTCTGAAGTTAGAAGAAGAGCGCAATGCTATTCTTCGCGACTTCGTGAATTCTTGTGATAAATTTCATTCTGATTTATTGGACTTATTAAAAAAGTGAATTTGGTTGAAAGTAATGAGTTTTTCTTACCTAAATATCTAGTGATAGCATTTCTTATATTTACAGCTGTTGTTCTTCACATCGCGGTTCACTTTGTCGTTGCAACCACTGCATATTGATGTGGTCGGTGTGCACATTAAAAAAATTGTGTAATGCACAACAACATTTTATGACCATGTTGGTATTCTTTATGTTGTTGTCAAGTCCTTTTCCGATTCGTCTGAACCTTGCCTTTAAATGTCCAAATGCATTTTCGACTACTCTTCGACATTTAGACAGACAAAAGTTGAATTTTTTTTCCTCTGCAGCAAACGTCAATCTAAATCCTAAATTCCGGTGGGGACAACGTAAATCTAATTCTTTTTTTGCTAAATCCGGATTTAGTTTTGGTGGAGACATGCTATTAACAAGTTCTACGACAATTTATATGACGTCCTTTCAAGATCTCCCAACAATTTTTCATCGATTCACCCTATATTCAAAGAACACACTATCACAAAAAATAACGATATCACCGTAGAAACTACCGACCATATATAAGTTATCACCTTACAAGTTTACGTTGCCAAATTCCATTCCCACAGAAATCATGCAGGTGCCGGATGCACTGCACATGCCGTTATCAGACACCTAGTATCATCACCCAGAATATTTCAATATTTCCCAAGCTGCATTATTGCTAACGCTATGTCTGCACCTGAGCAAACAGCATTTCGCACCTTATAAATAGGAGCTTTTAGAAATAAGAATTCAGAGTTGTAATCAAGTCTTCAAACAGTAATAACGTTTAGTTAATAAAGTTGGCATTTATCCGAAAAATAAAAATAGTTTTTTTTATGACCGAAAGATAAATAAAAATTTAACTTATACCACAAAAACAACCTAAAAAGACCATACCATTACAAAGACCTAATTTCTCTATTCATCTATTGGGTCTACAAGTAAGTTTCCAGCGTTTGTCAGAGATGGCGCCACCAGTGGATCCCGGGCAGAAATGTCAGACCCCATGTGTTTTATTTGTAGGTTTTGTATCTGTCAACAACTTTGCAGCGTTATATTTTAGCAGTTCTATCGGTGTCGTACATTTTATCGAGCAAAATCATGGCAAGTTTCCAGCCAAATAAACGTCATTTGCGGGAAGCGCTGCTTTTATTCTTTAATATGAATAAAAGTGCGGCTGAGGCCTATCGCTTGCTTTCGGAAACTTATGGGGGCGGAATGTATTGGTGAATCGACGTGCCGCGAGTGGTTCAAACGGTTCAAAACTGGTGATTTTGGAGTTGAAGACAAAGATCGCCCCGGAAAGCCGAAAAGTTTTGAAGACGAGAAATTGGGCGCTTTACTGGATGAGGATCCGTGTCAGATTCAAGAAGATCTTGCTGCATTATTGGGCGTCACGCAACAAGCCGTTTCTCTGCTCCTAAAAGCACTGGGATTCATTCAAAAGGTTGGAAACTGGGTGCCGTACGAATTGAAGGCAAGAGGCGTCGAACGGCGATTTTGAATGTCCGAAATGTTACTGCAGCGGTATAAAAATAAATCATTTTTGCATCGTATTGTCACTGGTGATGAGAAATGGATTTATTATGATAATCCTAAACGCAGAAAATCGTATACAAAGACCGGCGAGCCCGCCCAATCGATGCCGAAACGAAATATTCACGTGAATAAGGTCATGCTCTGCATATGGTGGAATCAAAAGGGTGTTGTATACTACGAACTGCTTCCGAGTGGTGAAACCATCAAAGGACCATTATATCGAACCCAACTAATTCGTTTGAAGCGGGCATTAAAAGAAAAACGGCCAGAATATGAGATAAGGCATGAGTCCGTCATTTTTCATCACGACAACGCTCGGCCACATGTTGCGGTTTCGGTGAAAAACTATTTGGAAAATAGTGGATGGGTTATTCTGCCTCACCCGCCTTACAGTCCAGACTTGGCACCATCTGACTACGAGTATTCCCCATTGATTGTTCTTCCCTTTTGAAGGTAGTCAATGTGGATTATCCCGCGTGCATCCCAAAAAACAGTCGCCATAACTTTATTGGCTGACAAACCCACCTTGGCCTTCTTTGGCGCCGATTCACTCTTAGAAACCCACTGTTTTGACTGTTGTTTGTTCTCTGGTGTGTTGTGATGGATCCATGTTTCGTCCACGGTTACAAAACGGCGCAAAAACTCCTCCATATTGCGATTAAACAACGCCAAACCTTCCTGTGAAGTTGTTACACGATTGCGTTTGTGGTCGACTGTGAGCAAACGCGGCACCCATCTTGCGGAAAGCTTTCTCATGCCCAAGTGATCATTCAAAATTGAAACCACTGAGCCATGCGAGATCCCTACGGCTTCCACAATCTCTCGCACTTTCAATCTTCGGTCGGCCAACACCATATCGTGAATTTTTTCGATTGTTTCGGGTGTAGAGACCTCAACTGGGCGTCCAGGACGTTCGGCATCTTCAGTGCTTGTACGGCCACAACGAAATTCAGTAAACCACTTTTTTACCATTGAAATCGATGGTGCAGAGTCCCCATAGTATTTATCAAGCTTAGCCTTGGTCTCGGTAATGGTTTTTTTTTCGCAAGAAATAATGCTTAATACGAGTAAGCACACGAAATTCACTTTTTTCCATTTTCTCCTCAAATTAGTGAGTAGTCTGATAAAAATAGCTGTCAAACACAAACTAACTGACGCAAAAAGTTTAAATTTTGACAGGAGCAGTGTTGCTGTTTCAGTAAAGAGGTCAGAAATTCAAAAAGTCGGACTTATTGACCCGTATTATGCCAACTTATTGGACCGATTCAATGACGATTTGAAAAAAAAAAACGACCTCATTTGGCCAAGAAAAAAGTTCTTTTCCACCAAGACAATGCAAGGGTGCACACATGTGCAGTTGCCATGGCAAAAATCCATGAATTGGGCTATGAATTGCTGCCTCATCCACCCTATTCTCCAGATTTGGCTCCGAGCGACTACTTCTTGTTCCCAAACCTGAAGAAATGACTTGGCGGAAAAAGATTTGACTCCAATGATGAAGTCATCTCGCAAACAAAGGCCTATTTTGAGGACCTCGACAAATCATTTTTTTTGGAAGGGATAAAAAAAATTGGAGAAGCGTTGGACAAAGTGTATAGAGGTCGAGGGATACTACGTTGAAAAATGAAATTATTTTTTTATCAAAAAATCTGTTTTAATCCAACAGTCACGGACTTATTGACCCGACCTCGTATATATGAGGACTACTATCTGTCCTCAGAAAAAAAGGCTAAATCTAGTTCTACTAAAATGAGGGGGAAAAATAGTGATTCCAGAAGAAATTACTGGAGTCCCTTGCAGACTCAGATTTGTGGTGATAGTGACAAGGAAGAAATGGATGGAATTTCGCCTAAGTCAAAGCAAGTTGTGTCCATTCCCTCAATCAAACTGTTACAAAAACCAAATGAACATGTCCATAATCTGTTTTTCAAATTAAATTTCAAAGACTATTCAATAAAAAAGATATCCATAGGCATCAAAATAATGTGTGAGTCAATCGAAACATAAAAAAAAGTGTTAAATTTTTTAAAACAAGAAAATTGTCAGTTCTTCTCCCCCACGATCTGAGAGGAGAAAAAGCATTTAAAGTCGTTCTGTATGGACTAGGTTCGGTTTGCGAAAATGAACTCAAAGATGAACTCCTTAGTCGTGGTTTAAAATGATTGCAAGTGAAAACCATAAAAAAAACTATGAACATTACACGGACGTATTCTATTTAATATCATTCGAAAGTGGTTCTGTAAAGTTAATAGATTTAAGGAAAAATGTACGCTCCATAATGTACACACAAATTAAGTGGAACTTCCAACGCAAACAAAAGAACAAGTTGACCCAATGCCACAACTGTCAAATGTTTGGCCAGGGGAAAAAAATTGCCCCATACGACCGTACTGCTCTAACTGCGCTGGACCCCATTCAACTAATGATTGCAACGGAAATTTGATAATAAAATGTGCAAATTGTAATGGGAATCACAGATCCACTGACATTACTTGTGTGAGCAGAAATAAATATTTAGAAATAAGGGAAAAACTTTCACAAAATAATATTGTATTGAAACGATGTATTAACTCATCGTTTCTGTTAACAAACGATTTTCCAAGTTTACCCCAGCGTTCACATGCAACATGTTCGAAGACCAACAATGTACCTCCAGCTAATGTATGGAACAACACCGTCTCCAACCGTTCTGAGTTCATTGGACAAGACCCAATGAACAGCAATCACTTGCTCTCAATGGATGAACTTAATGCACTTGTCAGGGAAATGATTAATGGTTTAGGTAAGTAAATGTAAGACAAAATATGAACAATTCTACACAGTTGCACAATTAGCAACTAAGTTTTTGTATAGTAATGTTAAATAGTATGTTAATCAGTCCAATTAATATTGTAACTTGGAATGCTAGAGGCATTCAAAACAAAGTAGTTGAATTCATAAATTTTCTGAATAGCAAAAATATTGTGACCAATTGAACGAAACTTGGTTACAAGGTAATAAAAATCTGTCTAACTCAAATTATAAATGCTATCGTGTTGACAGAACTGGGAGAAGAGGTGGAGGTGTAGCAATTTTGATTAGGAAATCAATTCAGCATGAAGCTTTGCCTGTTATAAGAACAATGTTAGTCGAAAACGTTGGAATTAAAATATTTCTCAACAACTTAACTAGTATACACATTTACTGTGCCTACTTTCCTGGGAAAAACAGATCTTCAGAGCGTGTAAAATTGTTTAAAAATGATTTGAGATAATCCAGTTACTTGTAATTATCGCAGCCTTGCTTTGAAAATAAATGTTATTCTCTTAATTACAAAAAAGCCAACTGGAAAATGTTCAAAAGAGAATTAAATAATAAATTTAACAATATACCTGTTGATTTAGAAAATACTTTGTATAAGGGAAATATAGACACATATATTAAGGTGCAAATCTAAGTATACCTAGGGTTAATAATAAAAACAATAGCGCACACTTAAAAATTCTAGACTATATTCTTTCATATATTCGAATCAGAAATTCTCATAGGCGTTCATAGCAAAGAAATCGCCAGCCCTTTCTCTGATGAAATCCAATGTTACAGAAACAGAAAATGGGGGAAAACTCTGAGCACTCTAGAAAAAAATGCCAAACCTTTTTGGAATATATTGCGTGTAGTTAAAAATAAAAACAACCCTACTTCCAGTCTTATAAGTGATGGTCAAGTTTACCACATGGACAAAGAAAAAGCCAATACCCTTGCTTCTAATTTCATTAAAAACCACAATGTGTCTCAAAATATCGGTAATGCAATAACAAGTGCCATGGTGAATACTTCGTCTATCAGCCTGTCACAACAAAATGTGTGTTTGTCTTATGTAGAGTATGTTTCTCTCGAAAATATTAAAGATGTTCTAAAAAGCTTAAAAATTAAGAAAAGCGATGGCATTGACGGTATAAAAAATATTTATTTAAAAAAATTGCCAATGTCAGCAATAAAATTTTTAACTTTTCTTATAAACTCGTGCCTAAAATTACAATACTTTCCGGATAGTTGGAAAATGGCTAAAGTGATTCCTATTTCCAAACCGTGTAAGCCATTTTAAGATCCACTGAGCTACCGGCGCATAAGCTTGCTTAGCAGTATAAGCAAAGTTCTGGAAAGGGTCCTCAAAAACAAACTGTTATCAGTCATTGAGAGCCAATGTATTCTTCCCAATGAACAATTTGGTTTTAGAAGTCAGCATAGCACGTTGCATCAAGCAAACAGAATTTGTCAGTACATTAAGAATAAAAGACTTATTGGTGAATCAACTGGTTTAGTCCTTTTGGACATCGAAAAGGCATTCGATTCAGTCTGGCACGATGGACTAATATACAAAATGCTTTCGTTTGGTTTCCCTGTATATCTCGTCAAAATTGTACAAAGTTTTTTACGTAATAGAAGTTTTATTGTCCATGTTAATAATTATCCTTCTGAACTCAAACAAATTTTCTCAGGCGTACCACAAGGTTCAGTTCTTGGTCCGATTCTCTGAGCTTCCGTTATGTAAATACGCAGTCTATGCTGATGATGTGGCAATATTTTCTTCGCATAGACTTGGTCTCAACATCGAGACAAATTTACAAAATGCGTTAGAAATATTGTTATATTATTACAAGAAATGGAAAATTGAAGTCAACACAGGTAAGTTTCAAGCAATCTTTTTTACTCGAAAAAGAAAACCTTGTTATCTTCCGTGTAACCCTCTTCAAGTGAGAGGTGAAGTAATACAATGGGAATCACATGTGAAATATTTGGGAATCTATTTGGATAAAAGGTTAACATTCAAGGAACACTTTGCACAAACCAGTAGAAAAATTCAAATTGGAATAAAAATGTTGTATCCTTTTATTAACAGAAGATCGAGTTTAAATTTTTGAAAACAAAATGACAATATACAAAGTAATATTTCAGGCAATTCTGCTTTATGGATGCCAGGTTTGGAGAGATTGTGCAATATGTCATAAAATTTTCAAGGAGTCTCAGTTAACTATATTCAACATTGTCTATCAATTTTTAATATCTGAAATAGTAACCAAATTGTGCATATACATCCTAAAGTTCTGGCTGAAAGAATAATATGGATGGAAATTTTCAAGAAAATATACAACAAGTACAATAATAACTGGCCGTACTATAAGCTTTATGAACCTAGAAGTCTCGAAACAGCTGTCAGTAAGTATCCCATATTAGCCTTAGCAGCATTATCTTTTGCAGCGGTGAATGCCTCAACAACTAATATACAAATTGGTAGGCTAGCTGGAAGGATCAGGGCAATAGAGACCTTCAAAAAATTAGCTAGATTACATGCACCACCTGATCTAGTTGTAGGTAGAAGTTACAAGTCCTCCAAAGAAATGCTATCAGCACTCGATGATCATGTCCTTGTCCCACTCAGATTTAGCTAAAAATTGTTAGAGGACGATGTAGCTTGGAGGGAAGTTGAAGCAGAATTGGGCCCCATACTTGGTTAATAGTACTTCAAACTGTCTTTAATTTATAATATCTGTAGAATTAAGACTGAATTTCGACTCATTTTTTATCAACCTAAATTTCTGTATTCTTCATTTACACTTAGTACAAATTATACTCAAGTTTTTATTGAATTTATACTGTCATGGACAAAAGTTTTCACACAACGTCTTTTTGGAAATTCAACAAGCTTAAACAAAAAAAATTAAGGGAAATTTTATATTTAATTGATTATATCAGTACCTCTGAATAATTGGCTTTTCAATAGAACAAAAAAGAAAACTAGAAATACAATTGTTTGACAAAAATAACGGATTGTAAAAAATAACTACCATTTTAGTGTGGACAAAAGTTTTCACACAAGAGAATCGTTCTACTGAATTAAAGTATTTTTTTTTTGCTTTTTCTGTCAAAAATGTTGCGCATTGGCATCACTCTTTTAATTTACGCAATGGGAAAATCCCGTTACTTTTTTGAAGGAGGAAAAACAGATTTGATTATTTGTTTATTTAAAGGCTTAAGTAAAAAAAGTTATAGCAATGGGATCAAGGCAGAAAGAAACTAGCTGTGAAGAAAGAAAAATAATATTAGAACTGCATAAACAAAAAAAGTCGCTCAGAGAAATTGGTGACATTGTCAAAAGAAGTCGGTTTACAGTTTTTAGCGTCATTAAACGTTTTAAGAATGTTGAAAGTTTAAATAGCTCCGAACGCAGTGGTCGCCCCCGTAAACTGACACCAAGGGAAGAGGTGCACCTTGTGCGAACAATAAAAAAAAAGCCTAAAACTTCATCTTCGGAGCTTGCAGCACAAATCAAAGAAGATTTTTCAAAGGATGTCCACCCAAGAACTGTCCGAAGGGTTCTGCATAGTGCTGGGTACAAAGCACGAGTTGCAAGACGAAAACCACTAATTAGTAAAGTGAATAAAAAAAAGAGATTGGAGTATGCAGAAGACTTTGGAAACAAATCAGAAAAATTTTGGAATAATGTATTGTTTTCGGACGAAAGTAAGTTCAACATTTTTCAATCCGATGGGAGAATTCTCGTGTGGAGAAAACCAAACACAGAGTTAGAATTAAAAAACATCGTCAGCACTGTTAAACATGGAGGAGGGGGCGTTATGGTTTGGGGTTGCATGGCCGCCTCAGGTGTCGGTGAACTAGTTTTTATTGAACAAAACATGGATCAGTACATGTACCTCAACATACTCAAGCAAAATGTGAAACAATGTGCAAGAAAACTGGGATTAGGCGAAAGCTTTTACTTTCAGCATGATAATGATCCCAAGCATACGGCTTATAATGTACGGATGTGGGTTGCTTGGAGCCTTTCACACGTTTTACCACATCCTCCACAGTCACCGGACCTCAATCCAATTGAGCACGTATGGAATGAATTGGAAAATCGAGTCCGAAAACATAGTGTTTCCACTAAAGAACAACTTAAACGGGCCCTTCAATTAGAGTGGTCAAATATTTCACCTGATTTCACGAAAAAGCTGGTGGAATCAATGCCTAATAGACTTAAGGAAGTAAAAAAACATAAGGGACTATCAACAAAGTATTAATTTGTTTCTTTTAAATTACTTTTTTACAATTCTTTAAACTGTGTGAAAACTTTTGTCCACACTAAAATCTTGAATTTTTTTGTTTTTGTTAAAATTAAGAGATTATGAACTATTTTTAAGTTTTAATTTCTGTGCAATTTATTACCGTTATGTATGATTATTATTAAGAAAAAAGAATGAATCCAAAATCTCTTAGTTTTTTTACTTAAATATTTAAATATATATTTAATACCACTTTGTGTGAAAACTTTTGTCCATGACAGTATATCTTTCTTCTTTATAAAAAAAAAAATAAAAAATCTTCAACGTATACAAAACAAAATTCTTAAGATAATGCTTAATCTACCCCGTTCCTACTCCACTAGAGTCCTGCATAAGTTATCAAATGTTAAGATGATTTCCGAAATAACTTATAAATTAAAAGCATCTTTTGCTAGGAATGTTGTTTTACATGATAATCCCCTAATAAGAAACTCAATCAGTGAAACATGACAGTGTTTAGTTCTTTGTTTCTTTTGGGTTTTTTTTTTTGTTTTCTTTTGTTTATTTATTAATGTATTAATTATTTTTATTTACTTATTCATTTACTTACTTATTTATTTATTTATTGTTAATACCTATTATTAATTTATTTATTTATTATTACAATTAATTAATTATTTATTTATTTGTTATAATTACCAATTATTATTATTATTATTATTATTTTTTTTACATAAAGGTTTTATTCGCTTTTTCCTTTGTTTTTCTAAATATTTTCGAACTGTAATCTTTAAAAAAAAATGTAAAATTTTGTAATAGCAGAAAGATATTTTTGTATATCGAATCTCTATATTGTAAATTGTGCGACTTAAATGTATAAGCTTTTTATGACGAAAATAACTACTTGGCCACTAAATTCAAAAAATTTTAAACACCAAAAATGACAGAGATCGTTTTTTCGATGTCGAAATTGTCATATGATCACTACCGCTATAAATATAATCATGCACGTCCTAGATAATCTGGAAAACGCGATTGTGTTTGCAAGGCAAAGTATATTCCACTATAGTGTTTTGAAATTTGAAGATATGCAATACATTCTAAGAGAATTTTCAAGACATTATACTGATAACCAGATATTTTTCGGAAACAATTTTTCTGCCACACATGACTATTACGAAATAATCGAAGTCGAGTGTTATCAGATTAACAATAAAATTGTCTTTGTCCTACATTTTCCCATTATGTTTCCAAACACTTATAGTATACCCTTTATCACCTTTATCCCTTACCAAATGAAAACAAAACTTCCCTTTTACCTCCTAAGCCCTTTTTGGTCATATCTGCTAAACATTACCAATATGAAGACACTGCATACAAAATGGTTCAAGACACATATCTCTGTCAACATTTTAAAGTATCTGACGCAGAGGAAAATGCACAATGCATCGCTCACCTACTCAATGTGAAATACAGTTCTACTCAATGTGAGCTGGTTAAATTGTCCATATCGCAGGAGTTCATCGAGCGTAAAACGGACAAATACTGTAGTACATTGGGTTTCTTTCCTGTAAAAACAAAATTGCAATCAGTTTGTCGCCAAACAGAAATACTTTCGTTGCACGGAAAATTTATATATTAGAATTGCCAATTAATTGTTCTTTCCATACTTCAAAGTATACATTCTCGAACAATCAGGACACTTCTACTCCCACACGTTTCAATACCATCCAAATCGAAAGACGTTCCGCAGATACTTGTAAACGATATACCGTTGGACGAGATTCACCATCTTTTGCGGTACCAGCAGAGAATTAAAAACCTTGTAATCAGCGCACCATCAAATCCCCATGCAACCTACTGGTGGATTATTTACATCCTGCTAATTACATCAACAGTCGTTTATATTTGGACACGCACACGGCAAAATCCTACAGCAACCATACCGGTACAGCCCGCACATTTCAACAGTTAACTATTAATGTATATGTAAAAAAAAAATATATTTTTGTAATTAATTAATAAATATTCTTCATTATAAGTAAGAAAATTCAACGGAATTCATTGTTAGGATTATATTTTCAATATGCCAATAAATTCCATTCTGAGGATGGAGGAGTTATATACCCATATACGAGTATGTTACTTACATGTAAAAGATTTTAAACAATGTATACAAACTTGGGAGTTGACACTCGGTCAGCTCCATTTACCTTTAAAAATTTTCATTGTTGGAGCAGACAGTAAGTCACCTCCAATTATATTCTATAAAATAAGATACATTGTATTACCTATCTTGAAAGTTCAGTTCATATTTGAAACTCCAAGTGAACGGTGTTCGCTTACACCTTTTCAATATTTTTTATATTACTATCATTTCGGCACGATGTTTTTTTTATTTTGTGAGAGCATAAAAACGCAAACGCGTAGCAAGATCCCCTACCATTTCGGCGAGCTAAGCCGTGCTTTTGTCTGAGTGCCATTCAGCTACGTCATGAGGTACATCCACCAGTTATGTGTAACGTAAGCAGTCCTAAAGAACAACTCTCACATTACAGTACTCGGTCGCTGCCATTACTGTATTTATCATACGGTACGGGCAGTGACTGAGTGTATGTAAAAACTGATGGATAGCGGGTTGTAAGTGAAAATTTTGTCGGTGCACTGTTTCATATTGTTGTAAGGGCATAACACCTACAGCAATTTGATTCGGTAAACCAACGTCAGAATTTTCAGCTCGCAGCTTGCTTAGTATCGTCGGTGTTTGTGTTTACTGTGTTTGTTTGTAATTATGACTAGGGAATTAAGGGTGGACGTAGCCAATATATGCGGGCTAAAAAGTAATCACTTTTCTACGTACGTCCACGTTTGTAAGTACAGACCAGCTGTTTTGGCACTTAGTGAAACACAGGTAGATCCCCGCTTACACCTCTCAGATCACTCTGTTCTGAAACTACATGACTACGACCTAGTGTCATTATTCTTTTCTCATCACGGTCTCGCCATCTATGTGCGTAGTGATGTAGCATACCAAATGCAACCACAATGTAATCTCTTTTCTAATCCGGAATTCAATTCCATGTGGTTAAAATTCCATCTCCGTAAGCAAATTATCCACTACTGCTTTATTTTCAGAAGCCCCAGACTAGACAGCAACTCGACCTTTAACGAGTTTGATACAATTGTTTTTTTTTTTTTGATCTTTAGAGAGTTCTATAATATTCAATAAATTGTTTTTATCATCTTTGTTTTTTTTTTGTGTGTAATGGATTCTTATTATGACCTGCAAAAAAATAGCAGCTTCTTGATAAGTCGCCGAATCCAAATTATCGAACACAGCTTGTGTTTGACCAACTAATTGTTTCGGTATTGCATTTTTTTTCTACCCAAAGATCGAGTAATTGAATTGCTCTTGCTTGGTCTCAATCATAGTCTGACAACCCCTTCGCCACTCTTGTAGCTCTAGTAAAGGAGCCAACACAGCTGAGCCACCAGCCGCATACTATCTAGCTTGCAACCAATGCTGGTCATCCTTGCTAATTATTTGTAAAATATGACTAGTCTGTCGACTAACTCAACAACTTCTTCTAGCTTGCCACCCGAAAATCGCTGTTGACATCCCGACCGGATCCATCACATTACCCACTGATTTCTGCCAGTTGACCGAATCGAAGGAAAAAGTCTTTCGACGTGTTTTCCCGAACATAGTGCAAAACTTCAAAAACCATAATTCGCTGAGCGAAGGAGGGATATTGGCGGCGGCCAAAAACAAAGATGTCGATCATCCCAACGCGACATTCACAATTTCATTCCGGGTCAGATGTTTTCCTTTAAATCGGTTGACATAATTATAAACCGGGATTAAGTGGTCCACTATCCTACAGAAGCAGCATTTGAAACTGTTTCCGTGTTTCGCGCAAGTTAATGACATAACCTCACTCTCTGCCTACTCTGTCATTCTTATAAAGTCACGTACACCAGATTACATCATCATTTAGGAATGTAAACAACATTACCACCGACATTACCTAAAATGCATTATCAACACAAACAATTAACTACCCAAATAATAGTAAACAATAAACAATGGAATAAAACGACAAACAACGGAATATTCCATGGTAAAATTAAAAGCTTAAATGGCGTTCAATTATACAAACAATAACAATAAGCGTGGAATACCCGCAAATAGCTCCGTTACTGATAGAAATCAGAATCCCGCTCCGGCTCGTACTAGGACTAGGGACATTAGGAGAATGGCTGCCTTCAATGAACAGAAGCATTGATGGTCGCATCAATAGTATAAATAACATTAAGATCTTATATAGCGGTTAGTCTTAAGAACATCAATAAAGAGCACGCATGTCGGGGTAACATAAAATAAATAATCTTTTTACTCAACCACCAACATTACTGGGGTCTCAAGCCGGTCTAACTGTTGACTGCAGCCAAATATCATTGAAATACAGGATAACAAATAAAAATTCCACGACTTTGAAGAAAAGCATAAAACCAATCTCTGAAGAAGTGAGATATAACAATTTGTAAGAAAACCACATACATAATTATCTCGAACGAATATGTTCTTGTTGTCACATACTGTAGTGCGATATGATCGTCATAGCAACTGTGTAAATATGGTGTAAAGGGCAAAAGCAACAATGATACCGTTAAGTATTCAAGAATCATGTTTGTGCGTGCGAGCACATTTACTTGGTTCGAATAAAGTAGTATCTTAGTGTACGCGTGCAGGAGAAGAAGGGCAAGCTGTGCTGTAGAAGAAGAATTAAATAAATAAGATTCTAAAGTAATAAACTGTGGCATCCATGTATGTGTATAGGGACGTGCAGCAGAGTGGTACCATGTACGAAAAAGGGGTAGAAGAATTGAAACAGTTGTGCAGTAGAAGTTGTTACGAGCAGACGTTGTTATATGTGCTCAGTTTGTATCTAATTTATTAAACGCCCTAAATAAAAGAAAAAAACTTATGACAAGTTAAAGTGTGTGTGTGTGTGTTATTATTGAACAAAAAAATAATCATAGGCTTACAAAATCTTGTTTTTTGTTTGTTTTGTTCATGGGCGGTTCGAGTGTCTGGGTAGTTTAATTAATTAATTCTAAAACAATTTAAATCCAGTCTCGTTAGAAAAGGCAAACCTTGAAATAGTAGGCAGCCAAAACGGATAAAATCGTAAAAGATAAAAGTGAAACAAAAGCTTCCTGACTACAAAGAGAACCTCTTACACTGGACTCACGAAATAAATGTCGAAAATTATTCAATTCTCTACGCTCAATTCTAAGCAACGATGATGCCATAGCTTAAAACATCGCAAGCCTACGAGCACAGATAAAAGTACTCACACAGTGTCTGCAGAATACACAATTAAAAGTAGAAACACTAGACATAGCGGGTCACTCTATCGACGAGTGTACCGCTAAAGCAACCGAAATAAATCGTCGAGCCCCAACGGGGTTTTATAACATGGTGAATTTCAGTTTTTTTATTTTCAATTTTTTTCTTCTTTGCTACTTTTTCTTGTTTGTTCGGTTTTTTTCTTATTCGGGGAAGTTTTCCTTGGTTTTTTCTCACAAAGGTTTCGTGATTCCTGAAAGATCACGTGGCGCTCAACTCCATCTTGTTGTACCCAGGTCCAGCTGCCTTCAAAGCACTACCTGGAGGAACCCGCGGCTGGGATAGTTAGACCCCAGAAACAGAAAGTGCTATCGTTTGGTTCGGGGCATCGCGGTATCGGTGCCGGGAACGAAACATAGCACGCTGACACGAAAGGGTAACCAACTGGGACACTTGGAACAATTAAATGGGAATCTTAGCAATAAATGAAAAACCCATCGTGGGAATTATTTTGTACTGAAGCTATTGCGTAAGTAGACAAACAGAATTTTGGATAGAATTTAGTATAAAAGGCAGTGGTTGGGAAGAACAAACCAGAGAGAGATTGTAAATTAACCCAAACAGTAAAGGTCGCAGCCCTGGGTAACACAGCGGGCATTTAACTATAAGAAATTAAATAAACTATTATAACGATTTGAACTAAAGTCTTTTCTCTCTCTCCGCTCGTATACTCTTCTCCGCATTGATACGTGGAAAGCACGGTATACAGGGCGTAATAAAACAATGCCAGAAAAAAGAAAACTTATATGAATGAAAGACAATACCAAGAGTTAAGAAAACGGAGATACAATTCAGCTTAAAAATACATATTATGTGTGATATTGTTATACGATCAGACTGTTATACCAAACGAGCTTTCTCAATGTACTCGTAATACGATTTTGGTGAGTAGGTATAGTTAGTTGTAGTGTACCCACCAAAACAAAAGAGCATACTTCTTATACATTGTACAATACACATTTCAACAGCACACGGCACACGGCACACGCCAAAGTGCTGACACCATAAGAAGACAGGCAGAAAGAATTAGAACATAAATATTACAATGTTCACTGCCCAAGTCTATCGACAGATGTGTGTCATAAATGGCATACGCTGCATTAAACTTAACTAAGCGACGTCGGAACCTCTGCGGATGTACCTCGAGAAGAAGTGTTTGAGTTCTGGCAGCGGACCATGACTCAAAACAACGATGATTTTCCGGTCCTAGATCATACGGAAAAATATGGGGGTTTCGAGGAAATGCTCGGCGTCATAACACCCGACGAAATTAAACGAGCAAAACTACCGAGAGGCACTGCTGCGGGCCCAGATGGAATTAAGGTATTAGACCTCAAGAGAATTGATCCCCCTATTCTGGTGGCAATCCTTAACCTTTTTTTATGGTGCGGGAGAGTCCCAGAGAGATTCCTTCAGGTGAGGACTATACTTATTCCGAAGAAGTCCCGTCCAATCACAGTGTCATCGGTATTGATCCGCCTCTACCACAAGATCCTTGCCACACGATTACTGAGAATAGCTAGGCTGGACGAAAGACAGCGAGCCTTCCAAACTTGCGATGGCACTAACGAGAACATCTTCCTACTAGACGTAGTACTGAAGACGGTCAGAAGATCCTTTAAAATGTTGCATGTGGCATCCATGGACATCGATAAAGGAGACCCTCCTCGCGAAAGGTATGCCGCGTCATCTAGTTGACTATGTCTCTTTCGTATACCAAAACTCAAGTACGTACCTCACCTACAACAGCTCCAACTCTAGGACGTTCAAGCCAACTAGAGGAGTCAAGCTGGTCGATCCACTATCACCACTGCTTTTTCTCCTTGTTATTGGTGAAGCACTGAGACTCATTCCGGAGGAGATTGGCGTGAGTATTGGGGATGTAAAGTTCAATGCATCGGCCTTTGCAGATGACTTAATTCTTTTCGCCACAAATAAGCGCGGCCTGCAGAGAATCATCGACATGGTAACGAAGTTTCTATCGAACTGCGGGCTGAATGCAAATCCAGCCAAGTGCTTCACAATCACCATTGAGAACGTGCCTAAGCAGAAGAAGTCGATCGTAACAACACATAGAACTCCATTCATGATTCAGGGGCAACCAATCCCTCAGCTGACTCGTGAAGACGAGTTTCGCTACCTGGGAGTCAGTTTTACTGCTGAAGGTAGAACACACATCGCCCCGTGGCTGCTTTGAGGAAAGACCTACACACAATCTCCAAAGCTGCACTGAAACCACAGCAGCGCCTCTTTGGCCTGCGAACAATGGTACTTCCTGGACTATACCACCAAGTCGTCTTAGGGGACATTAACATCGGTATCCTCAATAAACTGGATAAGATCACCAGGACTGCTGTAAGGAAGTGGTGCTTCCTCAGCAAAGATGTCCCTAACGCTTATATCCACGCATGCGTCGCGGATGGCGGTATAGTAATAACATCCTTGAGATACTAGGTCCCCTATATGCCCCTTAGACGCGTCATGAATATGAGGATGTCCGTAGAAGCGCAGGGAAGTTCAGCAGGCCAATTCATCGAGGAAGAAAAAGAGAAGTGTCTAAGAAGACTAACAACTGGGGGAGGAACCCTCGATACCAGAACAAAGCTGCGAAACTTCTGGCGATCCAAACTGTATAACACAGTCGATGGATCGTCTTTGAAATAAATCTAAAGATGTGCCAAGTCAGAACCGGTGGATGCAGGAACCGACAAGATTCCTGATTGGGTGAGATTTTATAAACATCAACAGAGTCCGCATCAATGGCCTACCAACTCGGTCAAGAACATCTCGCGGAAGAGCGCAGCTGGACCGAAGGTGTCGAGCAGGATGTCATAATCCGGAGACCCTTAATCACGTCCTGCAAATATGTGAAAGGTCTCACGGTATAAGGATCAGGCGACACGACGCGGTTGTTAAACACCTGAAGAAACGCGTCGAGGATGAGTTCCTGGTGCTGGTGGAGCCGGAGTTTCGTACTCCAACTGGAAGACGATACCCAGATCTTCTCTTCACAAAAGACGGCCGAACAACAGTCGTAGACGTCCAGATCGTAAGCGATCAACGGGACCTAAACATCGAGCGCCGAAGAAAGACCGCCTACTACCAGGAACATCCAGGGCTGGAAGACCTCATTAAGAATAGGACACACGCACGGGAGGTCCGATACACATCGGCCACTCTATTCTGGCGTGGTGTCTGGTCGGGGGACTCGGTGCACGATCTCCAGAAGGCTGGATTACTAAAAACACCTGTAATTAAAGAGATCTCCACCAGAGTACTGGTTGGTGGATATATGATTTACTCAGCCCCATCATAATAAAGTCCTTCGGATTATAAGTAAACCGTTATTGTTAAATAACGTAATACGATTTTGGTGAGTAGGTATAGTTAGTTGTAGTGTACCCACCAAAACAAAAGAGCATACTTCTTATACATTGTACAATACACATTTCAACAGCACACGGCACACGGCACACGCCAAAGTGCTGACACCATAAGAAGACAGGCAGAAAGAATTAGAACATAAATATTACAATGTTCACTGCCCAAGTCTATCGACAGATGTGTGTCATAAATGGCATACGCTGCATTAAACTTAACTAAGCGACGTCGGAACCTCTGCGGATGTACCTCGAGAAGAAGTGTTTGAGTTCTGGCAGCGGACCATGACTCAAAACAACGATGATTTTCCGGTCCTAGATCATACGGAAAAATATGGGGGTTTCGAGGAAATGCTCGGCGTCATAACACCCGACGAAATTAAACGAGCAAAACTACCGAGAGGCACTGCTGCGGGCCCAGATGGAATTAAGGTATTAGACCTCAAGAGAATTGATCCCCCTATTCTGGTGGCAATCCTTAACCTTTTTTTATGGTGCGGGAGAGTCCCAGAGAGATTCCTTCAGGTGAGGACTATACTTATTCCGAAGAAGTCCCGTCCAATCACAGTGTCATCGGTATTGATCCGCCTCTACCACAAGATCCTTGCCACACGATTACTGAGAATAGCTAGGCTGGACGAAAGACAGCGAGCCTTCCAAACTTGCGATGGCACTAACGAGAACATCTTCCTACTAGACGTAGTACTGAAGACGGTCAGAAGATCCTTTAAAATGTTGCATGTGGCATCCATGGACATCGATAAAGGAGACCCTCCTCGCGAAAGGTATGCCGCGTCATCTAGTTGACTATGTCTCTTTCGTATACCAAAACTCAAGTACGTACCTCACCTACAACAGCTCCAACTCTAGGACGTTCAAGCCAACTAGAGGAGTCAAGCTGGTCGATCCACTATCACCACTGCTTTTTCTCCTTGTTATTGGTGAAGCACTGAGACTCATTCCGGAGGAGATTGGCGTGAGTATTGGGGATGTAAAGTTCAATGCATCGGCCTTTGCAGATGACTTAATTCTTTTCGCCACAAATAAGCGCGGCCTGCAGAGAATCATCGACATGGTAACGAAGTTTCTATCGAACTGCGGGCTGAATGCAAATCCAGCCAAGTGCTTCACAATCACCATTGAGAACGTGCCTAAGCAGAAGAAGTCGATCGTAACAACACATAGAACTCCATTCATGATTCAGGGGCAACCAATCCCTCAGCTGACTCGTGAAGACGAGTTTCGCTACCTGGGAGTCAGTTTTACTGCTGAAGGTAGAACACACATCGCCCCGTGGCTGCTTTGAGGAAAGACCTACACACAATCTCCAAAGCTGCACTGAAACCACAGCAGCGCCTCTTTGGCCTGCGAACAATGGTACTTCCTGGACTATACCACCAAGTCGTCTTAGGGGACATTAACATCGGTATCCTCAATAAACTGGATAAGATCACCAGGACTGCTGTAAGGAAGTGGTGCTTCCTCAGCAAAGATGTCCCTAACGCTTATATCCACGCATGCGTCGCGGATGGCGGTATAGTAATAACATCCTTGAGATACTAGGTCCCCTATATGCCCCTTAGACGCGTCATGAATATGAGGATGTCCGTAGAAGCGCAGGGAAGTTCAGCAGGCCAATTCATCGAGGAAGAAAAAGAGAAGTGTCTAAGAAGACTAACAACTGGGGGAGGAACCCTCGATACCAGAACAAAGCTGCGAAACTTCTGGCGATCCAAACTGTATAACACAGTCGATGGATCGTCTTTGAAATAAATCTAAAGATGTGCCAAGTCAGAACCGGTGGATGCAGGAACCGACAAGATTCCTGATTGGGTGAGATTTTATAAACATCAACAGAGTCCGCATCAATGGCCTACCAACTCGGTCAAGAACATCTCGCGGAAGAGCGCAGCTGGACCGAAGGTGTCGAGCAGGATGTCATAATCCGGAGACCCTTAATCACGTCCTGCAAATATGTGAAAGGTCTCACGGTATAAGGATCAGGCGACACGACGCGGTTGTTAAACACCTGAAGAAACGCGTCGAGGATGAGTTCCTGGTGCTGGTGGAGCCGGAGTTTCGTACTCCAACTGGAAGACGATACCCAGATCTTCTCTTCACAAAAGACGGCCGAACAACAGTCGTAGACGTCCAGATCGTAAGCGATCAACGGGACCTAAACATCGAGCGCCGAAGAAAGACCGCCTACTACCAGGAACATCCAGGGCTGGAAGACCTCATTAAGAATAGGACACACGCACGGGAGGTCCGATACACATCGGCCACTCTATTCTGGCGTGGTGTCTGGTCGGGGGACTCGGTGCACGATCTCCAGAAGGCTGGATTACTAAAAACACCTGTAATTAAAGAGATCTCCACCAGAGTACTGGTTGGTGGATATATGATTTACTCAGCCCCATCATAATAAAGTCCTTCGGATTATAAGTAAACCGTTATTGTTAAATAACGTAATACGATTTTGGTGAGTAGGTATAGTTAGTTGTAGTGTACCCACCAAAACAAAAGAGCATACTTCTTATACATTGTACAATACACATTTCAACAGCACACGGCACACGGCACACGCCAAAGTGCTGACACCATAAGAAGACAGGCAGAAAGAATTAGAACATAAATATTACAATGTTCACTGCCCAAGTCTATCGACAGATGTGTGTCATAAATGGCATACGCTGCATTAAACTTAACTAAGCGACGTCGGAACCTCTGCGGATGTACCTCGAGAAGAAGTGTTTGAGTTCTGGCAGCGGACCATGACTCAAAACAACGATGATTTTCCGGTCCTAGATCATACGGAAAAATATGGGGGTTTCGAGGAAATGCTCGGCGTCATAACACCCGACGAAATTAAACGAGCAAAACTACCGAGAGGCACTGCTGCGGGCCCAGATGGAATTAAGGTATTAGACCTCAAGAGAATTGATCCCCCTATTCTGGTGGCAATCCTTAACCTTTTTTTATGGTGCGGGAGAGTCCCAGAGAGATTCCTTCAGGCGAGGACTATACTTATTCCGAAGAAGTCCCGTCCAATCACAGTGTCATCGGTATTGATCCGCCTCTACCACAAGATCCTTGCCACACGATTACTGAGAATAGCTAGGCTGGACGAAAGACAGCGAGCCTTCCAAACTTGCGATGGCACTAACGAGAACATCTTCCTACTAGACGTAGTACTGAAGACGGTCAGAAGATCCTTTAAAATGTTGCATGTGGCATCCATGGACATCGATAAAGGAGACCCTCCTCGCGAAAGGTATGCCGCGTCATCTAGTTGACTATGTCTCTTTCGTATACCAAAACTCAAGTACGTACCTCACCTACAACAGCTCCAACTCTAGGACGTTCAAGCCAACTAGAGGAGTCAAGCTGGTCGATCCACTATCACCACTGCTTTTTCTCCTTGTTATTGGTGAAGCACTGAGACTCATTCCGGAGGAGATTGGCGTGAGTATTGGGGATGTAAAGTTCAATGCATCGGCCTTTGCAGATGACTTAATTCTTTTCGCCACAAATAAGCGCGGCCTGCAGAGAATCATCGACATGGTGACGAAGTTTCTATCGAACTGCGGGCTGAATGCAAATCCAGCCAAGTGCTTCACAATCACCATTGAGAACGTGCCTAAGCAGAAGAAGTCGATCGTAACAACACATAGAACTCCATTCATGATTCAGGGGCAACCAATCCCTCAGCTGACTCGTGAAGACGAGTTTCGCTACCTGGGAGTCAGTTTTACTGCTGAAGGTAGAACACACATCGCCCCGTGGCTGCTTTGAGGAAAGACCTACACACAATCTCCAAAGCTGCACTGAAACCACAGCAGCGCCTCTTTGGCCTGCGAACAATGGTACTTCCTGGACTATACCACCAAGTCGTCTTAGGGGACATTAACATCGGTATCCTCAATAAACTGGATAAGATCACCAGGACTGCTGTAAGGAAGTGGTGCTTCCTCAGCAAAGATGTCCCTAACGCTTATATCCACACATGCGTCGCGGATGGCGGTATAGTAATAACATCCTTGAGATACTAGGTCCCCTATATGCCCCTTAGACGCGTCATGAATATGAGGATGTCCGTAGAAGCGCAGGGAAGTTCAGCAGGCCAATTCATCGAGGAAGAAAAAGAGAAGTGTCTAAGAAGACTAACAACTGGGGGAGGAACCCTCGATACCAGAACAAAGCTGCGAAACTTCTGGCGATCCAAACTGTATAACACAGTCGATGGATCGTCTTTGAAATAAATCTAAAGATGTGCCAAGTCAGAACCGGTGGATGCAGGAACCGACAAGATTCCTGATTGGGTGAGATTTTATAAACATCAACAGAGTCCGCATCAATGGCCTACCAACTCGGTCAAGAACATCTCGCGGAAGAGCGCAGCTGGACCGAAGGTGTCGAGCAGGATGTCATAATCCGGAGACCCTTAATCACGTCCTGCAAATATGTGAAAGGTCTCACGGTATAAGGATCAGGCGACACGACGCGGTTGTTAAACACCTGAAGAAACGCGTCGAGGATGAGTTCCTGGTGCTGGTGGAGCCGGAGTTTCGTACTCCAACTGGAAGACGATACCCAGATCTTCTCTTCACAAAAGACGGCCGAACAACAGTCGTAGACGTCCAGATCGTAAGCGATCAACGGGACCTAAACATCGAGCGCCGAAGAAAGACCGCCTACTACCAGGAACATCCAGGGCTGGAAGACCTCATTAAGAATAGGACACACGCACGGGAGGTCCGATACACATCGGCCACTCTATTCTGGCGTGGTGTCTGGTCGGGGGACTCGGTGCACGATCTCCAGAAGGCTGGATTACTAAAAACACCTGTAATTAAAGAGATCTCCACCAGAGTACTGGTTGGTGGATATATGATTTACTCAGCCCCATCATAATAAAGTCCTTCGGATTATAAGTAAACCGTTATTGTTAAATAACGTAATACGATTTTGGTGAGTAGGTATAGTTAGTTGTAGTGTACCCACCAAAACAAAAGAGCATACTTCTTATACATTGTACAATACACATTTCAACAGCACACGGCACACGGCACACGCCAAAGTGCTGACACCATAAGAAGACAGGCAGAAAGAATTAGAACATAAATATTACAATGTTCACTGCCCAAGTCTATCGACAGATGTGTGTCATAAATGGCATACGCTGCATTAAACTTAACTAAGCGACGTCGGAACCTCTGCGGATGTACCTCGAGAAGAAGTGTTTGAGTTCTGGCAGCGGACCATGACTCAAAACAACGATGATTTTCCGGTCCTAGATCATACGGAAAAATATGGGGGTTTCGAGGAAATGCTCGGCGTCATAACACCCGACGAAATTAAACGAGCAAAACTACCGAGAGGCACTGCTGCGGGCCCAGATGGAATTAAGGTATTAGACCTCAAGAGAATTGATCCCCCTATTCTGGTGGCAATCCTTAACCTTTTTTTATGGTGCGGGAGAGTCCCAGAGAGATTCCTTCAGGCGAGGACTATACTTATTCCGAAGAAGTCCCGTCCAATCACAGTGTCATCGGTATTGATCCGCCTCTACCACAAGATCCTTGCCACACGATTACTGAGAATAGCTAGGCTGGACGAAAGACAGCGAGCCTTCCAAACTTGCGATGGCACTAACGAGAACATCTTCCTACTAGACGTAGTACTGAAGACGGTCAGAAGATCCTTTAAAATGTTGCATGTGGCATCCATGGACATCGATAAAGGAGACCCTCCTCGCGAAAGGTATGCCGCGTCATCTAGTTGACTATGTCTCTTTCGTATACCAAAACTCAAGTACGTACCTCACCTACAACAGCTCCAACTCTAGGACGGGACGTTCAAGCCAACTAGAGGAGTCAAGCTGGTCGATCCACTATCACCACTGCTTTTTCTCCTTGTTATTGGTGAAGCACTGAGACTCATTCCGGAGGAGATTGGCGTGAGTATTGGGGATGTAAAGTTCAATGCATCGGCCTTTGCAGATGACTTAATTCTTTTCGCCACAAATAAGCGCGGCCTGCAGAGAATCATCGACATGGTGACGAAGTTTCTATCGAACTGCGGGCTGAATGCAAATCCAGCCAAGTGCTTCACAATCACCATTGAGAACGTGCCTAAGCAGAAGAAGTCGATCGTAACAACACATAGAACTCCATTCATGATTCAGGGGCAACCAATCCCTCAGCTGACTCGTGAAGACGAGTTTCGCTACCTGGGAGTCAGTTTTACTGCTGAAGGTAGAACACACATCGCCCCGTGGCTGCTTTGAGGAAAGACCTACACACAATCTCCAAAGCTGCACTGAAACCACAGCAGCGCCTCTTTGGCCTGCGAACAATGGTACTTCCTGGACTATACCACCAAGTCGTCTTAGGGGACATTAACATCGGTATCCTCAATAAACTGGATAAGATCACCAGGACTGCTGTAAGGAAGTGGTGCTTCCTCAGCAAAGATGTCCCTAACGCTTATATCCACACATGCGTCGCGGATGGCGGTATAGTAATAACATCCTTGAGATACTAGGTCCCCTATATGCCCCTTAGACGCGTCATGAATATGAGGATGTCCGTAGAAGCGCAGGGAAGTTCAGCAGGCCAATTCATCGAGGAAGAAAAAGAGAAGTGTCTAAGAAGACTAACAACTGGGGGAGGAACCCTCGATACCAGAACAAAGCTGCGAAACTTCTGGCGATCCAAACTGTATAACACAGTCGATGGATCGTCTTTGAAATAAATCTAAAGATGTGCCAAGTCAGAACCGGTGGATGCAGGAACCGACAAGATTCCTGATTGGGTGAGATTTTATAAACATCAACAGAGTCCGCATCAATGGCCTACCAACTCGGTCAAGAACATCTCGCGGAAGAGCGCAGCTGGACCGAAGGTGTCGAGCAGGATGTCATAATCCGGAGACCCTTAATCACGTCCTGCAAATATGTGAAAGGTCTCACGGTATAAGGATCAGGCGACACGACGCGGTTGTTAAACACCTGAAGAAACGCGTCGAGGATGAGTTCCTGGTGCTGGTGGAGCCGGAGTTTCGTACTCCAACTGGAAGACGATACCCAGATCTTCTCTTCACAAAAGACGGCCGAACAACAGTCGTAGACGTCCAGATCGTAAGCGATCAACGGGACCTAAACATCGAGCGCCGAAGAAAGACCGCCTACTACCAGGAACATCCAGGGCTGGAAGACCTCATTAAGAATAGGACACACGCACGGGAGGTCCGATACACATCGGCCACTCTATTCTGGCGTGGTGTCTGGTCGGGGGACTCGGTGCACGATCTCCAGAAGGCTGGATTACTAAAAACACCTGTAATTAAAGAGATCTCCACCAGAGTACTGGTTGGTGGATATATGATTTACTCAGCCCCATCATAATAAAGTCCTTCGGATTATAAGTAAACCGTTATTGTTAAATAACGTAATACGATTTTGGTGAGTAGGTATAGTTAGTTGTAGTGTACCCACCAAAACAAAAGAGCATACTTCTTATACATTGTACAATACACATTTCAACAGCACACGGCACACGGCACACGCCAAAGTGCTGACACCATAAGAAGACAGGCAGAAAGAATTAGAACATAAATATTACAATGTTCACTGCCCAAGTCTATCGACAGATGTGTGTCATAAATGGCATACGCTGCATTAAACTTAACTAAGCGACGTCGGAACCTCTGCGGATGTACCTCGAGAAGAAGTGTTTGAGTTCTGGCAGCGGACCATGACTCAAAACAACGATGATTTTCCGGTCCTAGATCATACGGAAAAATATGGGGGTTTCGAGGAAATGCTCGGCGTCATAACACCCGACGAAATTAAACGAGCAAAACTACCGAGAGGCACTGCTGCGGGCCCAGATGGAATTAAGGTATTAGACCTCAAGAGAATTGATCCCCCTATTCTGGTGGCAATCCTTAACCTTTTTTTATGGTGCGGGAGAGTCCCAGAGAGATTCCTTCAGGCGAGGACTATACTTATTCCGAAGAAGTCCCGTCCAATCACAGTGTCATCGGTATTGATCCGCCTCTACCACAAGATCCTTGCCACACGATTACTGAGAATAGCTAGGCTGGACGAAAGACAGCGAGCCTTCCAAACTTGCGATGGCACTAACGAGAACATCTTCCTACTAGACGTAGTACTGAAGACGGTCAGAAGATCCTTTAAAATGTTGCATGTGGCATCCATGGACATCGATAAAGGAGACCCTCCTCGCGAAAGGTATGCCGCGTCATCTAGTTGACTATGTCTCTTTCGTATACCAAAACTCAAGTACGTACCTCACCTACAACAGCTCCAACTCTAGGACGGGACGTTCAAGCCAACTAGAGGAGTCAAGCTGGTCGATCCACTATCACCACTGCTTTTTCTCCTTGTTATTGGTGAAGCACTGAGACTCATTCCGGAGGAGATTGGCGTGAGTATTGGGGATGTAAAGTTCAATGCATCGGCCTTTGCAGATGACTTAATTCTTTTCGCCACAAATAAGCGCGGCCTGCAGAGAATCATCGACATGGTGACGAAGTTTCTATCGAACTGCGGGCTGAATGCAAATCCAGCCAAGTGCTTCACAATCACCATTGAGAACGTGCCTAAGCAGAAGAAGTCGATCGTAACAACACATAGAACTCCATTCATGATTCAGGGGCAACCAATCCCTCAGCTGACTCGTGAAGACGAGTTTCGCTACCTGGGAGTCAGTTTTACTGCTGAAGGTAGAACACACATCGCCCCGTGGCTGCTTTGAGGAAAGACCTACACACAATCTCCAAAGCTGCACTGAAACCACAGCAGCGCCTCTTTGGCCTGCGAACAATGGTACTTCCTGGACTATACCACCAAGTCGTCTTAGGGGACATTAACATCGGTATCCTCAATAAACTGGATAAGATCACCAGGACTGCTGTAAGGAAGTGGTGCTTCCTCAGCAAAGATGTCCCTAACGCTTATATCCACGCATGCGTCGCGGATGGCGGTATAGTAATAACATCCTTGAGATACTAGGTCCCCTATATGCCCCTTAGACGCGTCATGAATATGAGGATGTCCGTAGAAGCGCAGGAAAGTTCAGCAGGCCAATTCATCGAGGAAGAAAAAGAGAAGTGTCTAAGAAGACTAACAACTGGGGGAGGAACCCTCGATACCAGAACAAAGCTGCGAAACTTCTGGCGATCCAAACTGTATAACACAGTCGATGGATCGTCTTTGAAATAAATCTAAAGATGTGCCAAGTCAGAACCGGTGGATGCAGGAACCGACAAGATTCCTGATTGGGTGAGATTTTATAAACATCAACAGAGTCCGCATCAATGGCCTACCAACTCGGTCAAGAACATCTCGCGGAAGAGCGCAGCTGGACCGAAGGTGTCGAGCAGGATGTCATAATCCGGAGACCCTTAATCACGTCCTGCAAATATGTGAAAGGTCTCACGGTATAAGGATCAGGCGACACGACGCGGTTGTTAAACATCTGAAGAAACGCGTCGAGGATGAGTTCCTGGTGCTGGTGGAGCCGGAGTTTCGTACTCCAACTGGAAGACGATACCCAGATCTTCTCTTCACAAAAGACGGCCGAACAACAGTCGTAGACGTCCAGATCGTAAGCGATCAACGGGACCTAAACATCGAGCGCCGAAGAAAGACCGCCTACTACCAGGAACATCCAGGGCTGGAAGACCTCATTAAGAATAGGACACACGCACGGGAGGTCCGGTACACATCGGCCACTCTATCCTGGCGTGGTGTCTGGTCGGGGGACTCGGTGCACGATCTCCAGAAGGCTGGATTACTAAAAACACCTGTAATTAAAGAGATCTCCACCAGAGTACTGGTTGGTGGATATATGATTTACTCAGCCCCATCATAATAAAGTCCTTCGGATTATAAGTAAACCGTTATTGTTAAATTGGCGACTACAACAGGCTATTAAAAAGTGTATGTTTCTCTTTCGCACTTGGTAAATATCCCATTTAAAGTGTTATGTTGTTGGTTGATGTTGTTGGTAAACCTTTATAAGAAAGGTTAAGCAAGTACCCAGCTAGCGATATTAGCCCAGCCTTCGTTCGGCTTGCGGGTCCCTCGTGGAACGTCCCACCGCCTCTCTCTGGGCTGTGTATAAAATTTTATTATTGATGACGCTATGTTGTATGCGATTGCATCAGCCAATTTAATTTATGTTAATTGTTTTGTTTTGATAAATGTTAATTGACTTGTTTTGATCCTGAAAAACCTGTATTGAATACATATTTCCGTCAATCAAACAGTATAAAACCACGATTAGATAACAATTCTATATTATTAATCTCTTCGATATGGTTAAAGAAGTGTATAAAAGCCCAGATAAATTAGAAGTTCTCTGTCAGAAGGCTTTGAACAAACAAAACAGTAATTCTATAAATGTGGTATACAAGTGTAGCGAAGTATCAAGTGCCAAGTCTAGTGCAAATATCAGCAGAGTTAATAACAAAAGAAATAATAAACGAAAAAGTTGTTAATGGACTAGATGACATTTGTGTTAAATTCTTTAGAGACATATGTATAAAAAGAGATTTAATATTTGAAGTTGTAACATCAGAATATAGTATTAGATATTACGGTATAGATGATATTATTGATTTTGATATTTTAAAAGTTTACATTGGTATTGAATGTATTCTTAATTTAGAACTAGGTATTAAAAAGTGTTTTCAAAATAAAAGTTTAGAAGTTTTAAGAAAAATAGTAAAAGAATTCCTTAATACTCCTCCAGATTATAATACATACGTTAAACATAGATATTACAGAAAACGAAGTAATCCATTCAAATATATAGACTCTTGCAGTTCTGATTAAACAATGTCATTAGAAACTTTATTAAATACGATATGGACAGAGAATTTGGAAAATACTTTGATATTGAATCCGGCTTGGTGGATTCTCTTAGTGAAAGCAGTAAGTCAGAGAGTAGATATTCCGGAAAAGCAGAAAAGTCAGATAACAGAATTGTGCAATCATCTAATGCGCTTCTTACAAATCTGGTGGAAGAAGCAGACAAAGTGGAAAGTGGAGTCTTCGGAAGACTTGCAAATGTTTGCAAAGACAGCTCTAGGCGATACCTTACAGACGTCTTCGAGCCAAAAAACGACGAGTCTCTTTCTAAAGTTATTCAAACTTTGCATAATTACGGAACGAATAGACGAAACGGATTGTTCGGGTACTCAAGTGAACGAGATCATATCCACATTATCCACGATTGTTCCTACAGCACCAAAAGTTGTAGAGATAGATTCAGAAGCGAACTCCAACAGTACGGACAATTCAGACCTGTTAGGAGATTTAACAAGCCTGTGTGGCAGTTCACCAGAATCGATTGGATCGATGTTCTCCACTATTTCTTTCTTTCAAAATGGGAAGCTCGGGAACTATGGGTTGACGGAACCAGTTGGAAAATACCGGATAACTGTAAGTATATATTAATTTAAAATTTTTTCATGAGATCAACAGCCAGGACCCATCAGAGGGACTGATGTCTTCGGTGAACACCACCTGTTGCCGCCTCGTAAAGGCGTAATATGAGGGGTTTTAGTGGGTATACTAGAATAACTCAAGCAATTGAGGAAATCTGGTCGAGTCCCACATAACCCTCAGCGCCCCGTTGTACTGAGGGTATGCATAAACGCATTCCCCCTCGTGAAGTGACTCTTTGTGCGGATACAATGTAGTCATTAAATGTTTGAGAATAGGAACATAGCGGGAACATGATATTTGATATCGATATGCATTGGGAATGCTTAAAGGGAATTAGTACAATATATAAAGATCAACCTATTGAAAATAAAGACAGATTCAACTAGACTACAAATCGACTTGTTTCTCTTTCCTTTGGCAGACCTATATGGCACTCGTGCCCTGCCAGGCAGTTAGACCTAGATTTTCATATACCGCACCTTAAACATTACATAGTTGTTAGTTGGAAACGTGAACTTGGCGTGAGTGTTTGTCCAGCACGCTAATAAAGAGAATATAAAACTCAAAACGTGTTTTTCTTAAAGAGTGTAGACGGAACAATATGAAAGAAAACGGAATAAAGGCAAAGAATGCAATCTTTTGAGAATAAAAGTACGGAGAGAGTAGTGATAAAAACTGCATATGGGGTTGTCAATGTACTCATTGATTTGATTTGATTTGAGGCCTGGGTTAACCCAAAAGGATTTATTGTGGCTTATTACACGCACAAAGCACACTTAAATACTAGACTTAGAACTAAATAAATCAACTTGAAGGTACATATACTTAATTTAAGTGGTCTTTGTTTCTTAACCAAGGATTCGCGCAATGAAAGGATAATTGGAGAATGATCGGAGGAAAGAGCGAAGCTTTCTTCAACTTTGACGTAACTAGCATTTACTCCTTGTCCGATAAAGAAGTCGAGAGTTTTGCCTTTTTGTGAGATACATCTCGAGCTCCAAAAGGTGTGCTTCGCATTAAGGTCGCCACCAATAATAAAAATTGGTCCAAGAGAGCTAAATAGGTGAATAAATTGGCAACCCTAGTATGTTGCAAACCCATTGAATATGCGAGTAGCTGACGTTACAAAAAACATACATGTTTACACATAGCACAGCATGCTTTATTCACGTGAGCTCAAACAGCACGTGCGTTGTTAGCCACAGTCAGCATAGTTGCAGCCAATCATATTAGGCAAGAATGTGATCTCGACTCATGCTGCTGTTGCTATGCCAATAGTTAACTCGCTTATTCACACAACACTCTCAATGGGAGATTAATTCATCGTTGATTCCTATTCCATCATGTGTGTGGATCATGCGATATGTTGCTATACAAACGTACAATTACAATTCTGCAAACCCTCTCTCTTGTAGATGAGAGTTTATGATGTGTTGGTAGCAGGTTTGGATTTTCGGCCGTCGTCCAACTATATAAGCAGAGTTGAATTGGAAAAGTGGTTCTTCTTAAAAATTGAGTCCAATTTGTAACGTTAAATGATTAAAATGTAAAAATACAAAAAATAGAAAAAATAAATAACTAGTGGAAAAGTTCAAGTTGGGCTCTACACTGTATCTGGTCATAATTAGCGCACCGTGGTCATTTGAAATTTGTCAAGTTCAATTTGTGCTTCCAGAAAGTCTTCAATGCAGTCTTTTATAAATACGGATGACCCGCCTCTTGCGTTTCCCGATGGATGATGAGCGTGGTAGTCACAGTAACCTTTCAGTTCCACGCACGATTGTCTCGTCAGATGAGTTTCAGAAATTAAACATATTAGTATGTATACATGTCATCTTATTCGTTGATATTTGTTGCATGCTATCGAACTTATTAATAATGTTTGATTTGACAATTTCAACGTTTACACAACGTCTACATGAATTCATTTATGCAATAATAACAAATATTTTAATGTAACTCCAACATTCTCCCCGGCCGTAAACGAAGTTCGCAATGCAATTAACTTTTCGTTCTTCTCATAATACTGGAACAACCTGTACTTCATAGGTTTGTATTACAGTGAACATGTGTTGTAGTTACATTTAAAGGTTACGTTTATTAATCATATTTGAAAAAGAAAAACAAATAGATAGACAACACGAAGCGACATGAGTAACAAAACTACATTATCATATCTTCCCATAGATGATCATGTCGGCTGAATGCTTTCACTGGACTCTGACGAGTTCTCGTTGGAAGTGCTAACGGGTATGTAAATGGCGGTTGCGACATTGTTTGTTATGAATCAAATTGTCAATGCCGCAAATGGTATTTGAGATGGTGTTTTTTGTGTTGTTTTGTTTATTTTTAATGTGTTTTATGTATTTAATTATAGACAGTTTGTTAATTAGACTAATATAGACGATAAGGTTGCAGCGGCGCTAAAGACGGCGAACCTTTAGTCAATGAAATAAAATATAGTAAACAAAATTAATTAGTCTTTTAATCAACTCCATAGTCAGACTCTTCTCTCGTTGAATACGAGAAAGCACGGTCTCGCGATGATAGAATAAACCCATCTATCGGTACATTTTTCCATAGATCTCAATGTCGGCTAGAGATTCGCGAGGTGCTTGCAATAATTATCGCTTTTGTTATCAAAATACCTGTGAACACGGTTTTTCAGGTAAATTAATTAAACCTTAAGCTACAACCTAAGGATTTTTTAAAAATATTATTACATGTACGTTATTATTTTAAAATTAGCATATAATCGCTTGGCGCCATCACGACAATAAAAGTGAGCTTAGCAAATCTACTATAATAGATTACTATAACTATTGTAGTGAAATAGCCGAAATAATGGCATCTCACGCCGATGTTAACATTGGCGGCAAAGGAAAAACTGTACAAATCGACAGAGACCGTGTAACCGAACAAATGAAAATCGTAGTGTTGGGGTTATTTTGTAAAGAAGATAAGGTCGGACACTTCTTTAAAGTGAACTCTAAAAGTAAAGAAGACTTGTGGCCTTATATACACAAATACGTTAACCCCAACAGCAGTCGTATTTGTACCGACAGCGCACGCCAATACATAGGTATTGAGAAAATGTTCCCTACTTCTACGACTCATGAAATTACAAACCACAGCTGTTCAAACATAAGAAGGTGACACCATATGGCAGTGATAGAGCATCACCATGTCAAGCTACCAAGCGCGATAGCAACGCATGAAGCCAACGGTTTCCCTGAGCGGCGCAATGTGTGCAGAGCCAGCACACACAGAGCAACCCAATGGCAAGGTAAACAACCAGCACAGCGACAACGATAACGTTCGACTATTCTTCCACCACTCGTAAGGGCACATCAGACGAGACAATGGCAACGGTACCTGCGACCGACATCCATGAAATGCATGGCTGCATTGTGCACAAATATTGTGCGACGCAAAACCATCCTCGTAGACTTTATACGAGGGCAGTTGTGTTTATACAGTCCACCAAATAAATCGTTTTTCTCTTTTTATAAGTGGGTTTTTTTTTATTTGTTTTTTTGAGCAAAGGCGAATATGTTGACAAGACCGATGCAACCAATACTATAAATGATCTTGAGAACCCGAATAAGCTTCTGAAAAAATTTATTTTATGCCGCAATACAACGCAACACCTTCACCTATATATGGCACTTTTCTTTTACCGGAAATACTGCCTTGAAAAAAATTATAAGCACGACATGGGCTTCCAAATCACGGAATTTTTAATTGACGTAAAAAAAGTGTACCCAGGTTTTGTCAAAGGTAAAGAAAGTGTAGGCTTGCAACTGAATGACTTCGACCCTCCGACCGTTCACAATGAGCACTTAGAAGGTATTTTACCACCGAAACAACCTCGGCTCTTCACCATCATCGACGAACTCAACGAACTCGACATTGACACCAGTACGGACGATGAACTTCATTGACGAAACTTACATACCTTTTTAAAATGTACTCGTACATTGAACATTTAATTGACTACTCTTAACTAACACCTAACTTACTCACAAACTGACTGACTGGGACGCGGAATGCAATGCAAATCTACCTCCTCGTGGTACATTCTGGGTCCCGCTAAATGATTTGCCCTACTTTACTTACAAAGATGACCCTACCATCAATATTAATCCTCAAAGTGAGATCACCATAAATACCAAAAATAAAAACGTCTTATAAAAAATAGTTTTAGTAATTTTCAATTATCTCAAAAACTAGAAGATATAAAGACATGCGGTTTTTTGTGTTCGATTCAGAATTGATATGCGCATTAATACAAAAAACCAATTGGGCACATCATCTCACAATTTTGAATAATATTGATTTAAAAAAAAAAAATTTTTCATTTTTTACCAAAAATTTAAGTTTGAAACTATTCACACGAATAATTTGATGTAAATTTTATATTAAAGAGCAAATTTTAGGCTTTCAAATCCTGTATAGTATTGTAAGTGTTGCCGTTGTTTTTTTTGATAATTTCTTTCCCATTTTAAGCCATTTTTTTCTAAAATTGCCCCTAACTCCTAAACGGGACGAGATAGATAGATAGACATAGTAAAAAAAATGCTAGTTTTTAACCCCTCTACAAAATACCGTTATCAATTCTTGGCACCAAAGTTATCGTACTCTCCCCAAATAATTGATTACGCGAACGCGACCAATCGAACTTAATACACATCCTTACACGCGCCTTTACAATTTCTCTGTTTCTGAACATTCCCCCGATTAACTGAACGCAACCAAAATCTAATCTTTGACATTTATTTTTTTGCATTCCTTCGTCTACTCTCGAATTGTGTGCTGGTGCCGTGATTGCGCCCCAACCTAAAGTTTCATCTATTGTAAAAAGTTAAACATAATTTTTATTAATTCAATAAAGTTCAAAGTTTTTTTAAAAGCCGAGGTTTTTTTTTTGTTATAGTCGCATAGACTATAGAATATTATCTAGCATAATAAAAGCTCTTCTAAAATTAAGCATATTTTGGGTGAATTTCTTCAAGTCAACATTCGTAAGTGCCAGTTAACCCTTTATTGCATAGCGTAGCAGATATGCCTCATACTATGAGTCATACTATTTAAATGGTTCTTACTCCACTTGCTGTTATCTGTTCTCTTTTGATTGAGAGTATATTATTTACACGTGACTCTTGGAATTATTTAAGAGCGGTTTTTGCCGTGTTTTTCCGGAGGGCGTTGGATATGAGAAGATGACAGGAAACCAGGATGTGGACAGGACTGCGAAAGGAAATGAAAAGGACGGAAAGGATGTCGCAGAGTGATAAGCGTGGCATGCTTGCGAGGCACGGCTAGGCTCGCCGGATGGGGCTGGTTCTTGCGATTCTGTGTTTGACAACTATCAAACAAATTAAATTATTTTGTTTTGTTTTGTAAAATAGGAGGAAGATGTTTTGGTAAGTATTTTTACATGTTTTTATTCTTATTTTACCTAATTTTTCTTTTACAGGGAGATGTAACAACACATAATATCTAAGCCAAAAAAAAAACCCCTACACACCCCAACAGTATGACTAAACTGTCAGTGGATACAGATATTGAAGAAATATTAGATCAGTGCGTGGATTCTAAGTACGATTTTGAGAAAAATGACTTTTGTGATGAGTTGCTCAATGACGGCACGGTTGAAAATTCGAAAATACCAACTTCAGACTCTTACTTATCTGATCCAGCTCGATCGTCATCTTCGACAACTAATATAAGATATTTTAAAAAAGAAAAAAACTGAGTTGAATACGAAATATAATAGAGCTTTGTGGAAGCAAATCGATTTCTAATTTGATGGAAATCAGAATATGTTTATTGGCAACAGTTTTTTACCGAGTTGTATTCAAGTCTTTCAATTACTTATTCACAGATGATCTCATTAGTATAGTATAGTATCCGAATTAATGCTGTATTCAACAGAAAAAGATCCAAACTACACAGTGGCACTGACAACAGCTCATGTAAAAAAGTTTTTAGGAATATGTATTCTAATATCAGTAGAACAAGTGCCAAATGTTCGGTGCTATTGGAACCCTGTTATCGGAAATGAAACCATCATGAACACGATATCAATTAAAGAGTTTGAAAAGATTCGTAGATCCCTGCATTTTAGCCCAAATAGCAACATGCTAGCTACGTGGTTCTTCTTAAAAAGTGAGTCCAATTTGTAACGTTAAATGATTAAAATGTAAAAATACAAAAAATAGAAAAAATAAATAACTATTGGGAAAGTTCAAGTTAAGGTTATACACTGTATCTGGTCATAATTAGCGCACCGTGGTCATTTGAAATTTGTCAAGTTCAATTTGTGCTTCCAGAAAGTGTTCAATGCAGTCTTTTATAAATACGGATGACCCGCCTCTTGCGTTTCCCGATGGATGATGAGCGTGGTAGTCACGGTAACCTTTCAGTTCCACGCGCGATTGTGTCGTCAGATGAGTTTCAGAAATTAAACATATGATATGTATACATGTCATCCTATTCGTGTATTCGAGTATTTCAATGGCGGTTGCGACATTGTTTGTTATGAATCAAATTGTCAATGCCGCAAATGGTATTTGAGACGTTGTTTTGTTTGTTTTTAATGTGTTTTATGTATTTAATTATTAATTAATTATTTATGTCTCCTGTTTAATTTGGTGTTGGGTGGAATTTTTGCAGATAAGTGAGTTTTTTTTTTTTTGTTAAATGGTTTTATTCCTGCAAAGTGACGTGCATGTATGTATGTACAAGTTAACACCTCAAATATCTCCACATAAAAAAACACCAAAGAAATTCCAACACCAGACAAATTCCATTCCCACGAACCACATCTCTTAGTGGGTATTCCCATTACATCTTGAATTCACCGTATGGAGATTTCTGTTGGAACAGTGTCATCCGGTTTCACCTGTGCCGCGAATCGTACGTGACGATATGTGCTGATGTCAACAAAAAAATTATATTTAAGTTATTGAAATTTTATTAGATTGCTTCAGTTTGTATTAGTCGTTAAGGGGTTATAATGCCCGTTTGAGTAAATGCGATTTTTTTTTATTTAAAATGTACAAATGTTAATTTAACTTATATCTTTTTTGCTTGGTGCTGTCCAAAAATGTTAACCTTAAGGTATTTATTTAATGTAAAAGATATTACTTGTGCTGACGATTAAGATATGATTCTTAACAAAGATTCTATACTTGCATGATCAATGGTAAATAGCCAGTCTTTTACTCTTTTTAGGAATAAGTGAAAGTTATAAGTAATTCTGATAAAATTATGGCGGTTTATTCAATAAATTGGGGTTGCAACGGTGTAAAAATGCCTAAAATGAGTTCTGTGTGCAACCGGTATGTTAACCCTAGAAAGATATTCTGCGTCAAATTGACGCATGTGTTTTTGAAATACTGCTCTCTCTCTCTCGTAAAAGCGCGAATCCGTCACTGACCGTTTACGTAATCTCATTCGTCGCTGAGAGCTTCCATGAGGCGCACGCTTCATTGAGGTAAGTGTCACTGATTTTAAAATATAACACCTATGCGAGTCAAAATAACTTACGTGATTATTTTTTACGTACATAAAAACATGATTATCTTTCTAGGGTTAAGTTCGGCGTAGAGCAATTCCATATTTTGGAGTCTGGAGCGGAGTCACCACCCAAAGGATTTAGAAACGGCATATGCAATTGCAAGCACAATATTCAACGATAACGTGGACATGCAGTTTAACGCACAAATTACACCACAACGATACAATTAATGAGGATAGAAGGAGATATAATCCAAATATACAAGTACAATGTAATCATCAACCACGCCAAGAACCCATGGAAGTGGATAACTCTGGTCAGGTATAACTAGTAAACCAGACCAGAGATGAAAATCTACAATCACTCGTCCCACATGCTGATACCACCTATGAAACAGAAAGTACTTTTTTAGGAGAGTAAACGGATTACCATGTCTCCAAAGACGCTGCCAAAAAACAGGTAAATCCGTTAACATTTTAATTGATACAGGCGCGACAAATAAGTATATTAGTTCTAAGTGCAAAATAGGAGAATCTATATCTCTTTGATTAAAGTTAAGAAAATTATTACATTATTTAATCATAATTCAGTATTTTTTGAAACTGAAGCTTTAGAGGAGTTTGCCAGACATGTTTTTGAGTGAGTATGGCCTTAGGGTCATGAAAGCAAAAATTTACCTTCGCTGTTAATAAAATTCGTTACGTGCTATTAAATTTCATCATTCCTTAATCTTTGACGGTAAGGCCAGAAGTCTAGGACTTGACTTAATACTGGCCCGACGAGGGACTTTGTGCATTCTCTTTTTTTTATTTGTGCGTTTCTGAATCCAGGCATAACACAAAAAAACAAAAAGTAAATTATACAATTAATAACGATAAATATAAAACTAAAATTGAAGATATCATGAGAATAAATGCCGAAACTAACGAAATTCTGCCGTTTACGTAGTTGTCAAAGTCCATACAACTCTTCAATCTGGACCGTCGCAAAAAAAGGGTACTGATAACGAAGGGAAATGAAATGGTAGTAGATTTTCAGAAGTTTAATGCTCAGACTATCGCTGATAGTTACCCTATCCCAGGTGTTACAATGACTATCCAAAACCTAGGAAAAGCTAAAGTTTTTACGGCATTAGATTTAGAGTCAGGCTTTCACCAGAATTGGATAGAGAAATAACCGCATTCAGCGCAAAATATGAATTCTTTAGAATGCCGTTCGGTTTAAAAAACGCACCCTCTATATTTCAACGATGAGTAGACGATATCCTACGTCCATATTTTTACGTCAGAGACTTCAATGGCATTCCATGCGAAGCTACCAATCACGCGTAGAATGCATGACCAACAATGTGCGGATCATTTTTACAAACGTTTCACTTTTGCGCTACACGCGCTGGCAAATATGACACCTTCACCAAAGCGCATTCCTTTCCCACAGGTAAACCTGTATTCATCGCAAAAGCTGTGTCAACATATTTGCCATATAAAACATGCAGATCAGTTTAGTTCGGTTGGCTCTCTCTCGATATCTTCCGTAGAGTTAAGAGTTGTGATTTAGAAAATTAAATTATAAATTGTTTAAATAAATAAAAAGTGTTTTTTTTAATCAAACTATTGATGGAATAACATAACTATATATTGGCAAGTTTGCATACGTTTATATTGACGATGTAGTCATATATTTCTCTTCACCTGAAGAACATATGGAGCATATCCGCACAATAGTAAACGCACTTCACAAAGCAAATATGAAAATCTCTAACGAAAAATTACATTTTTTCCAGGATCCAGTAGAATACCTCGGACATATAATAAAATATAATAAAATAACTGTGGATCCTAATAAAATTCAAACAATAAAGAATTGTCCAACAATATCCAACTCTAAAAAATCTAAAAGAATAAATCCTCATTTGGTTTTAGGACTAGCAAGCTACTATAGGAAATTTATACAGAATTTCGCTGTGATAGCGAAACCCCTCACCACATTTTGTAAATAAAAATCAGAGTACAAAAATAGAGTAAGTAAGTAAATAAGTAACAATATACATATTATGCCTGGCAATGCTGTTCAAACGAAATGTCAAATCAATTTTCCTAAAAAGGAAATGTCAAATTAATGTTTCAGCTCAGTTGAAAACAAATAGAAGTGTTTGATTGTTTTACGAAAAGTTATTTAAATAAATACATTACTATGGAAATAATGGATTCGGATCAGGAAAATATAAGTGACGAAGAAAACTATTACTTAAGCGCACCATACACAGTTCAACTCAATCGTCAACTGAATCAAATCAAATTGAAATCAACCCGTGTGTAGCGTAGTCATTTCATCAATTAGACAGTTGAATGGTTGGTTGAAGAAAAATCAAAAGATTTTGATTTTCCGAAGTTGAATATGAAATCCTTCAACTGAATTGATCTGTGTGTGAACGAGTTGGTTGATTTGCTGTCAAATAGGCGTTAGTCGTATTGTGTTAAACGATGTAGTCGTATTGTGGAGTGGTGAAGTGGTTTTTATCTTTTAATTAAATGCAAACACCCATATTTGGAAAGAGATTTTTCAAATCATACAAAACAACCCAGCTACTTGGAAAATCAAAAGTGCGGAGTACCGTAATAAAATTAAAAAAAGTCAGGCATGGGAATTAATTCTAGAAAAATACAAAGCGATCTATCCAGACAGTAGCATTGCGGCAGTGAAAAACAAAATAACCAACATAAGAACGTGCTACCGCCGCGACGTGAGTTAAAAAAAATTTCAGATTCTTTGAAATCTGGAGCTGGAGAAGAAGAAGCGTTTCTGGATGAGGTAGGTTCCAGTCCTATTAAAACCTCTTCGTTTAACGATAGAGCTTCATAAACTGGTCCATTTTTTCCCTTCAAAAAGTTGTGGAGCAGACAGTTTTTTTAATTGCACCAAATCACACCACAATAATAAAAACTTTTCTACGACACGAATTGCTTTTTTGACAGTTGAAGCAAAGTCTTCCACCTCAGATTATGAAGTGTGTGCTCGAACACAAACTCAGTTGACAACTCAGTTTACAATTAAGTTGAACTGTGTATGGGGTGGGGTAGTTGTTGTGCGTATCGCAAGAGAAAAAGTTATTCGCACGCGATTAAATCATTTTAACATCTGGGACTGTTCGTCACCTGAACGAATATGGTTGTGTATACGCTTCGCTAAGTGGGTCTGCGATCGACTTAGAGAAGATGCCGATTTTGCCAAAAAAAATCATCTTTTCAGATGAAGCTCATTTTGATCTTGCCGGGTATGTAAACAAGCAAAATTGTCGCATTTGGGGCACAGAAAACCCGCACGCATACATTGAAAAGCCGATACACCCAAAACGAGTCACTGTTTGGTGCGGATTTTGGTCCAGAGGCATAATTGGGCCATTTTTCTTCGAAAATGAGCAAGGAATGGCCGTTACAGTCAATGGCGATCGTTATCGGGCCATGTTGAACGAATTTTTGTTCACAAAAATTGAAGAGGAGGATATTGGCAACATTTGGTTTCAACAGGACGGCGCTACGTGTCACACAGCCGAAGCTACACTCGATGTTTTGCGCCCTGTTTTTGAAGATCGCATTATCAGCCGCAGAGCTGATGTCGTTTGGCCACCCCGGAGCTGCGATTTGACACCGTTGGACTATTATTTGTGGGGTGCCGTAAAAGATAAGTGTTACGCCGACAAGCCAGAGACAATTGACGCTTTAAAGGACAATATTCGTGAAGCCATTGGTGAAATACAGCTGCACACAATCGATAATGTGCTTAAAAATTGGACCGATCGTGTAAGCTACTGCATGGCCAGCCGAGGCAGCCATTTGAATGAAATTATTTTCCATTATTAACCGGAAGGATTGTACTTTCAAATAAAAAAAGAAATTTGAGAAAATATTCAGTAGTTTTTTTATAGCATTTTCAAAAAAAAAAAAAACATTTTTGGCGGACCCTATATATGCTAGTTAAGATCGAATTTATTAATACTGTTTGATTTGACAATTTCAACGTTTACATAACGTGTACATGAATTCATTTATGCAATAATAACAAATATTTTAATGTAACCGCAACAGGGGCCATGCCGACTTTTATAGAAGATTCCGAATGTCGAAAGTTTTAGCACTTCGTGTATTGCCGGAAATACGCTTTAACTTTGAATTTGCAACAACTTGGTAAATATTAAAAAAGGAATAGTGCTTTAAATCAAGAATGCATGTTACTGCTGGCATTGCGATTCTATGCAAGTGGAGGGATACTGATATCCGCTGAAGACTTTAGTGATGTTTCCGTATCAACAGCATGCAGAGTTATAAAAAAGGTGTCACACTGCATATGTAGCTCTACTGCGAAGTCGCTGCATAAAAATTCCTTCAACAATCGAAGAAATGAAGAAAAATAATGCGGAATTTTATAGAATTGCTTCGTTTCCACGCACACTCGTAGTTATAGGTTGAAGACATATTCGCATTCAGTCCAGTTCAGGTTTGTATATCCAATGGCTAAACGAAGAAATATTTAGGAATCGAAAAGGATTTTTTTCCTACGATTTTCAAACGCTATGCGATCCAGACTTAAAAATCATGGATATAGTTGCGAGGTGGCCCGAATCATCACATGATTCAACAATTTTTAACAACTCTACAATAAGAGCACATTTTGAAAGTGGTGAATTCGGAAACAATATTATTATTATTGCTGACGGTGGATATCAATGCAGGACCTATCTAATGACACCTTTAAGGAGTTGCGATCTACCAGAAGAGAATCGCTATAACAAACCGCTGATTAAAACACGTAATTGTGTTGAACGGTCCTACGTGGTACGGAAGAGACGATTTCCTGTCCTTACAACAGGTCTGAAACTACAAAATCATTCATTGTGGAACAGTCTTCACGATCGGACGTACATCGTTCTGTTGGGGTGTGTAGGGTTTTTTACTTTTACTTACATAGATATGTGTGGGGTAAAAAGGGTAGGAAAAATGCGGTTTTTAAGTTAAACACGTCTTTTCTTCTTGAATAGTAATGTAGTACTCCGCTACACTACTATATTCTCACCCCATAAGCAACACATGCATCTTCCAATAGCAACAAGTACATTATAATTTATACCCATTATGGAGACATAAAGTCCAGAAAAACTGATTCCCATACCAACGTCATAACCCAGTGGGGAATCCACTTTACGCTGCCACAAGCGAAACACTTCTAAACACTTCAGTGCATTCACCCCGAAGTGTGATACATGGGTCAAAGGCAAAATGCCGACTCAACAATAACAACACAGTGCAGGCATTAAGTGTCGGCAGCAAGCCGTTGTATGCCAAACGGATCAAATTACCGACCAATCGTATGAACGATCATGGGCGTTGACACGAAAGGGTAACTAACTGGGACACTTGGAACAATTAAATGGAAATCTTAGCAATAAATGAAAAATGCATCGTGGAAATTATTTTGTACTGAAGCTATTGCGTAAGTAGACAAACAGAATTTTGGATAAAATTTAGTATAAAAGGCAGTGGTTGGGAAGAATAAAGCAGGGCGTAATAAAACAGTAACACCAAAGAGAATCTTTATTCTTCATCCGGAAATTACTTCCATCTTTTTTACAGTAAGTGTCATACAATAGTAAAATCATAACCTTACGTTTCAACATTTGAGTTAAGTTCTAAATTTAACAAAGTCAAATATGTACTCGTATAATAATTACATATGTAGGTATATAAAATTCAAAAGTATATTGTACTTCCGAACATGCTCCCGCCCGGTGAACGATCGATCATGATCTTCCCAATTGAAGTTGGAGTATGTCGTACTTTTTTTAACATAAGAGTTGGGTGTTGAGTAAGTGCGAGTGTGTTGATTATTGACATGTGAATGAGACAAAATCGTGTAAGTTAATAATTTGAAATATTACATGTAGGTGACAAGGATGACGACATAACAAACGGGCAACAAAAAGAGATGAAATGTGCGATAATGCCTGGTGCAATAGTTTGTTTTGATCATTGACCAAAACTGGGTCAATTTCGTATCGTGTGTGTTGTTCGGTTTTTGTTTCGTTAATTTTCGTTGGTTTTCCTTTTTTTTTTATTGTGAATGAAAGGTATGTGGTTTTATTTAAATTTTCTTTTTTGTCTGCTCCCCTCCCGAAAATTAGATTTCGTTTCGAATTGTGTACACCGGAGCGAGTAGTACGTAGTTCACGACTGCTTTCGGCTTCGCGAAAGTGATATCCGTGTGCAAGTGCAAAAAAAGAAAAAAACTAAAAATAAATGGGAAAATGCAAAAAATATTTCATTAAAATTATTTTGCCAACAAATTCGGTACAATTTGTGCGATAACTGTTCTCCGCGTACGCATTTTTTGGCTGTGCAGTGCGACGATGTGCGACGAAATTTTCGCGAACGTTTTGTTATTGTAATGATGGCCGAATTAGCTGTCAAAGTGTGTGTGTTTTTACATCTTTAAGTAAAGACCAAGAATCCACCTTCCTCTGAATTGTTGTTGCAATTTGCTTCAAATAGACAATTCAATCTGCAGTAAGTTTTATTTTTACACATTTATTTGTTTTTTGTTTAAGATAAAATTATGTAGTTTAAAGTATTTATTATTATTGTTATATTTTAGTGTTGTAAAATGTAAACCTTAGAATATTTTTTTTTTAATTGATACCTGTCGATAGGTTAAAGTGTGTGTGTTTTGAGTGGACAACGTTGGGTGTTCAGTAAGAAACTTCAAATGCCGTCGGGGTTTTGATTCTCCAATTCCCGTCGGCATTTTGGAATTTCGGTCGGTCGCAACTTTGTCCGGGATGAATGATTTTGTGTGATTGAGTGGACTGTATGTACGTGTGTTGTGCTGTATAGAGATGAAGTTCCAATATATTTTGTGTACATTCATTTAGTGTTTAGTAGTGACTGAGATTTTTAATGATTGATTGAAAAAAAAAAGAAGCGGGGCAAAATGTATTTGTGTTGTGTTGTGTAGAAATAAAAGAAAAATAGTATATGTTTATGGTTATTTTAGTGTTAGAAATCCTTGTTTTGTGTTGTTTGAGTATTTTGTATTTCCTTAGTGTTGCTTGGTAAACAGCAGATTTTCCCAATTCATTGTGTAAGTTCTCCGGTACTTCTTTTCAAAGTGACTACTCGAATTAGAAAACTAAGTGTCCGCGTTTTGGTTCCGGCTTCCGTCTTCTTCACTTCGGGCGCTGTTTTATCCTGGACAGATATTCTTCTCTCCACTTGCGACAAAAGTCGTTGGTCATCGATTGCTAGATCCTTCTTCACGGCTGTGTCTCCTTGAGGAATTTCGAATGCTCTTGTGCCGATTGAATCTACCTTTAGTGGACCTCTGTCTCTTTTTATAGCTTGTGCCCGGTAGTTTCGTACAAACCGTTTGTAGTACGCAGGACTGCGACGAAGCTTAGTAGTTCTGGTTGACACATTGAATACCGCATGGTGAGTGATATATAAATGGTGTCGTGTATCCAGTATGGTATTCTTTGCGTTAACTACTGCCATCTGACGAAGTCCCTTGCTCAGCTAATCTTCTTTTTGTGTTGATATTATGCCTTGTAGAAGTTTTGTCTTCCGCAGTTTCCTCGAAGTTGAAAGGCGACTCCTTTAGTTCCCACAACCTTCGCAGCTGAGTGTCGATATCACAAACCTGTAAAAAGCTGTGTATAGGTTACTGAGTTCGTGAAATGATCTTTCCAAGTAGAAGCCAACCTAGCTCGGATTCTTGAGCGATTGGGCATCTTTTATCATCACCGCGTATAATGGACACTTAAATAAAGTCAGAGTAAACGTCGGCTCCCAGGAGAATATCAACAGTCGCAGGCTTGTCGAATTGTGGATCAGCTAACTTTAAACTCTGAATGTGTTACCAATTTTGCAGAGCTAAATGTTTGGATGGCAAAAAAACCAGTCAGGGACTTAAACACATAGGCTGGAGTATTTGTCTCGAAAGGTGTTACCAGCGACCCAAAGGTAAGACTTACATACCGCTGACGTGAACCACTGATAAGTTTTCCCAATCCAGATACCTTAATAAGTGTTCGCCGTTGATGAAGCCCTAGCAATTGTACAGCTGACTCAGTAATAGAAGTTGTTTCAGATCCAGGACCGACTAATGCCCACAAATTAACATAATTACCATTTGACGACCTGACTCCAACAACTGCTGTTGCCAGAAGAACACTTGGCTGATGTACTTCAGAGGCACTACTTTAGGTTGATTGGTATTTATTTTAGTATGAAAAGTGTGTGTACGTATAGTTGTATTTGTATAATCTCTTGTAGGTTTGGAGCTGATATTATTATAATGCAGCGTACACAGCTTTGACATTGGTTCGTCTTATGACTGTACGCCAAGCAGTTCCGACAAACACCGATTCTGTCCACTGCCTTAGATCGTTCACAGATCTCCATGCCAACCACGTACCTGGTATGCAAACTGCTTCTTCCCGATGTGCAACACCGTTTTCTTCTCTACAGCAACAGGTTTTTTGTGAAGAAGAACCGCTGCCCTTTGTGCCACTCGTTCCAGCTACTGCTTCCAAGGTGCGAAAACATGTTTCCAGGAACTCTGTAAATTGTGTTAGTGTGGGCAACTTCTTCGAACTACCTCATTTTTCCTACCACAAACGCTGAGTAAAAGCAGGTAATTTCTGAACCAGTATATAAATTGTGGAGACCGGAAGCGCGAAAGGAGAGAGCGGGCACAGACTCAGAGAACAAGTGGAAACAAGTTCACGGCGCGTGGGAGTTAATCGTTTGTGTACTACTGGGCCGGACGGTAGTGATTCTAGATTATCTCTAATTAAATAAACAACTGAAGTAACCAGAGAGAGCAAATTGTTTTATTTTGTTTTAATTATTACAGGTTTAGACATAAATTAACATGTCATCCCAAGAACTAACAGGCAATTCTAAATTTTCCCGGCATGGAAACATTCCTGGGACGTGTCCAGTAGAGACTGTATATTACTTGCAGTCTCCTTTGTTAACTGCTGCTGGTCAAAAAAAAAGTTGGAAATAAGCAAGCAGTTCGCATGTTTTATCATAATTGCCAGAGTACAACCCTAAATGCTGCAACAACCGAGCAGCTTCACCTGTAAGAGGCGATTTCAAATAGTGAAGTTTTTGAATTTCACCCAGCTTCTTATTTGTATGAACTAAAGGCAAAAACACATCATAAAGCCATCGAAATGCAAGAAGCACCTGTGGGTTCGCCTTCCACAATCTTCTCCTTAGATGCTGACATTGTATTGTCGATACCATCTACCAATTCACCACGGTATATGCAGTACGTTTCTTGTAACCTATCAAATATGTCATCATAATCTTCTTCTTCCAATTTTTTCTACTGCTCCTCGTCGAATCTTCACTTGAAGACTAAGCGCGTTCTTGAAGTTCCCTTCTAGAATAAGAAGACGACCTGAAAGGTACGACGTAATGCTCCAGTCTTTTTAAGTTGGAGTGGCCACGAAGAATCTGCTCCAGAACACCTTTTTGATCTGCCCCCCTTCACAATTTCGACATTTGTAAAACTAATTATAACCCAGCATGTGTGTATGTATCAAGTACAATATTTGTTGAATTATTATTAGATACAGTTTATTAAAATAATATTAAATAATTAATATTTTATTTCAGCAATGTATGACCTTTGGTCGGCTTTGCCCAGCTGGTGTCAGTTGATTTTTACACGGCGCGGGAATTCCGATTTATGCACAACCACCGAAAGTGCTTAAGTCTTTAAAAGGAGCAAGGCACGGGGCAAGACCCGACCGCGAGGGCATCTATCAATATATATACGTAGTCTGTAAAATTATTCGCTTATGAACGTTTTATACCAGATTTTTTAGTGTTCAAAACTTTAAAGCGTTTTTCCCGCAAGTCACGTTTTCAAAGTCGGTGCCCCTCATAACTTCGAAACTACTGCACCGATGCTTTTGAAATTTTGAACATTATTTCTGTACATAATTCACGAGGTAACGCTGGAGAGAACAAGCAAAACATCGTCGACGCTCATTTAAATGCTTTGCATGCGATTCCAAAAGTAATGGGGAATCCTTCAACACACCATCGCACCTCTTCGACTCTCAAAGAGAACGACACACACACATCAAAATCAGCAGTCAACTTCGCTTAACAATGCAGAGCACATCACCGGGAGAGAAGTACAGTCCCTCATCAAAATCTGCAGCCAATTTCACTTCATTACTCTCTTCATGATTATTTTGTACCGTATAGGGTAGAGGCACTAGTATCCGGACAGTACTAGTATCCGGACACTTCGTCATTTATTGTCAAAAAATAAGATAATTTTCCGGTTTTAGTATGAAAAATACATAAAAAACAACCCTCTATGAGTTCTTTCACACACACACGTAGTTTCCAACAGATGCGATAACTGGTTTGCGAAATACGCATCAGTTAGTACGTGGAAGTCGTGAAGTGTGCTGCTAAGTGTGTTTTTTCTCTAAAAAAAATAGTGGCGCTATTTTCAAAATGTAAGTATTTTAAACATTATTTATTGCATTTGCACATTAAATTAGGTTTAATTTGAATTAAATATAAATAATATCTATGTTCAATTAAAACAAAAGAGAAAAATTTTGAATTCTGTGCAAATTATTTGGTGTCCGGATACTGAAGCCCAAATTTTATACTGATTTTAGTTTCCGGACAGTGTGTCCGGGTACTGAAACTTTAATGCAAATTTTAAATTCATGTTTTAATACTTTTAAACGATACCTATGTGTATTTTGCTTAATTTAAATAAAGAATATTGCATGTTCCTTTAATAATTTCAGTATCCGGACAGTGTTTTTTAACTAAGAAACCGTCTGTCCGGGTACTGAAAAATTAGATTTAGTATCCGGACAATTGTTTTTTTACGCATTAAAATAGGTATGTTAAACGTTAAAAATGTCATATTTTTAGATTTAATTACTTAAGAATGGAGGAAAGCAATTTAACATCGGCTTTAGAAGATATTCGAACAAATAATTAAGTCTAAGAAAAGCAGCTGCCAAATATGGTCTTTGTCGATCAACTCTTCATGACCGACTAAAAGGTAAAAGGCTAATTGGTGAAAAGGCAACAAAAAAGGGGCCAGATCCTTACTTAACACCTGAAGAAGAAAGTAAAATTGCTGAGTGGTGCACCGACATGTGCAAATGTGGGTTTCCCTTAAAGACTAATGACCTCCTTAATACTGTGCAAAAAATAATTAAGGACTCGAAAAGGGAAACACCTTTTAAAGATGATCGACCAGGTAAAACATGGCTCAAATCATTTATGAAAAGAAATCCTTCTTTGGCTATGAGAGAAGCTGAAAGTATAAGCAAAGGCAGGGCCGTCGTCACAAAAGAAAATATTTTAAAATGGTTTAGAGAGCTGGAAGACTATTTAAAGAGCATAAACCAGGAGGAAATAATGCACTACCCATCAAGGATCCTCAACGGCGATGAAAGCAGTTTTTGCCTTTGTCCAAAAACTGGCAAAGTAATAGCACCAAAGGGTTATAAAAATATTTACCAAACATGTGCTGGTAATGAAAAAGAAACGTTAACCGTACTAATTGTTTTCTCCGCTGATGGAAAACTCTTTGAACCTATGGTAGTGTTCCCATACTTACGCCCTCCAAAGGACATTGTTGAAAGTATGCCCCAATCTTGGATCCTAGGGAAAAGCGAGAGCGGTTGGATGCGCAGTGAAACATTTTATGAGTACGTGGCTAATTGTGTACATAAACGCTTACTGACAGACCAAGTAAAACGTCCAGTTATATTATTTGTTGATGGTCACAAATCCCATTTGACTTTGGAGTTAAGCGAATTTTGTAGCAAGGAACAAATCATTTTATATGCATTGCCACCCAATACAACCCACATTATGCAACCAGCGGACGTAAGTGTATTTAAGCCCCTTAAATCAGATTGGAAGAAGACTGTTCGTGAGTGGCAAACAATAAATATAGGACAATCACTCACAAAAAAGAATTTTTGTCCTCTTTTCAACGAATGCATAATGAAAAATAAAGATATGGCAACAACAATCAAGAATGGCTTTCGCAAATGCGGTCTTTATCCACTCAATCCAACTGCTATCGATTTTTCTAAGTGCGTTAAGAACACCGTTGAAAATTTAGTAATTGCTGAAGCTCCAAAGTCGACAGAATCACCTTCAGTGGATAAGTTTAAAATTGCTGCCGAAGTTATTGAAAGCCTGTCCGAAAAATTAAGTGCTATTGGTGTTGAAGTCAAGTCCGTTTTGGAGGTTATTGCTGCAGAAGCTTCGCAAGCTGATAAAGTTCCATCAACAAATGATCTCGATATAACTATTAATCCACTACTAGCAGAAGGAAGCTTAAATAACTTAGGCGTTGGAGTTTACTGTCTTCAAAATGATGGCACTTTGGAAAAGGAAACTGAAACGGCAACCAGTTCTACCATAAATCCGGGCGACGACGTTGCACAACGCTCACCTGAGCGAGTCCTTAATAGAAGTCCTGAAAGCACTATACCAATGACTCCATCGACAAGTGCACAGTGCCTTAAAGATTTGATAACAAACAAAGATTGTTTTTCACCATCTAGTACATCTAACATACCGTCACCATCCAGCTCAACAATTTCTTCGCATCTCTTTTATCCAAAATTAAACGTATTTGGCCAAAAAAATAGAACTAAGAATAGGAAAGAGAACAGAGCACCAAGCGCAATTTCATCCGAAGCGTGGAGAGAAATTTATTCCAGCAAAGAAAAAGAAAAACAGGATAAAATTGAAGCGGTTCAAAAACGGAAAGCAGAACGCTTACAAAAGAAGGAAAACAAAGCCTCAAAGCCAAACAAAAAGAATTTCAAGATCAAAGAAAAATGTCAAGAATGTGGCGACGAACTGCAAAGCGACGTTGAAGACGATCATTTGAAAAATATTGGATGTGATATGTGCATTAGATGGTTTCATCTTAAGTGCACCTCCATGGCGAACATAGAGTACAATATCGCAAGCACAAAAGATTTTATTTGCAACTATTGCTGTGATATTTAAATACCATAAATAGTTTACGGAGCGAAATTTATGCTTATTAAATATTAATTTTACTGAAAATTTTGCATTAATAATATTTTCTTTTTTTTTTTGTTTTACTGAATTTAAAGTTTCAATTTTGTTTTTATGTTCATTTTGTGTTTACTTATTTTGAATTATGTTTTGTTCCTTTTAAAACGTGTACCTAGAAGTATTCTTAAGTGTTAGTTAAGTAGGTAGGTACTAGACTGAATTTAAATCATTAAGTTTAGATACTTTTACAAGTATTCTTTATATTAAATATCTTTCATGAATTCCTTTTTATTTTTTGGTTAAAGAGTATATAGGTATGTACATCCATTTATATTTATTGTTATGTATTAACTATGAGTTAATTTCTTTTATAAAACTAAATATCTTAATATAAAATATCTTTTATGAATTCTTTTTTTTTTAGTTATAAAGTATATAAATACATATACATATATTTATCGTTACTTACTATGTGAATACAAATACAAAACAAAAATGTGAATAAATATTATTTTTTTCGTATAAAACTAAATAAAATGTTTCATTAATCAAAAAGAAAACGTTTAAAGTTGATATGAAATTTTGGTGTCCGGCTTCTGAAACTAAAACGTCCGGACACTAAATATTACTGTCCGGATACTAGCGCAAACAGAACTTTTTTTAAGAATTAAAAAAACAATTATCCACAATAATAAATATGTTTGAGGAAGTTTACTATCTTTTTAAAAATGATCTACATTATTTATATATCCAAACCTTTTCACTCAAGCTTTAATAGTTAACAAATAAGAAGAAGTCAAAGTTAAGACTTGGGTTAACTGTCCGGCTACTAGTGCCTTTACCCTATTTTAATTTTGAGTTTAGCTTATTGTACTTACGGTATATGTTTTCAGATCAAGTTTAGTTTGTAAGAAAAATGTACAGTAACTCATTTCTTGGCTTTGAAGAAATAAAGACGTTTAAATTAAACAGTGTTTCTTTTGAAGCCGATAATTCGCGCGACATCCGTGATTTGGTCAATGAAACTTACGTTCATCTAGGCTCACTTCGAGTCTTGGGTCTGAATATTGATTCTTGGGACCCATTTATCGTCAACATGCTGAGAGCCAGGCTCTCAGATTGCGACAGATTGCAACTCTGGAAGAGTTGCCGCAATTCTTAGAGCGGAGGGCAATCGCGTTGGAGTCAACCTTTTTCGACGCAGATCAGATGGACCGGGCCATGGTAAGGACCAAGGAGACAGAAAAGCGCAAAGATGGGAGCAGTAGCAGCAGGTTCAGTTCTGGTAGATCAAGAATTCCATTGAAATGCGCTTTGTGCAAAGGACAACATCACCGCATATAGATGCAGTGATTTTCTCGCTTTATCCGTCCAAAACAGAAACGAGAAAGTGCGCAATTGGAGATTATGTCCTAACTGCCTTCGGTGCGGACATACATCTCAGAGCTGTACATCACTTGGCATGTATTTACTGTAATCGGTAATCGGTGTTAAGTTTTCGAAAGGTCTTTTTATCTTAATTGCTGTAATTAACGTAATTGCGGTCGCTTCGGTTCTGATTTTTCCGAGTAATTGAGAAATAGTGTTTAACGGTAATTAGTGAGAATTAAATATCAATTAAGTGTGAAGTGTCAATCGGCTGCACTTTTTAGTGCGGACGAATTTTGTTTTTACATTAGTGTGGTGATTGGTTTTACCAATTATAAAAGAGGAGAAATTCCCAAAAAAAAAAAAAAAAAAAAAAAAGCAAAATATTGTGAATAAGGGGAAGAGGAAAAAGGCAACCCTGCCTGAACCTCTAACTGAGAGCGAAATGGAGATGGAGGATACTATGAGGAAGAGCATAAAAAAGAAGAAAAAGAAGGAGAAAGAGTAAGAAAAACCGGCTGAACCTGGGGTAAGTGAAATAAGTAATATTATTAAAAATGGTTCGGATAACCGGATAGCTAAAAAGTTAATAGATATATCCTGGGAGTTTGAAAATACTTTCTGCATACTAGTGGCAGAGAAGGAAAGGGTTGCGGGATCACTTGAAACTCTTCAAGTGGTCCTAAATAAGCAGTTGGGAGCTAGAGGCCCGATAGCCAATGTGAAAGCTGCAACTTCGGTGACTTCGGGGATTTCCCCCACTAGCCCCTAGGGCTCCTAGTTTTGCGGAGGTCGGCATCATCTGCGATGAAGCCCGCCGTTCCGCCGAAACCATCGAAGCCTCCCTGGTTAAACCAGCTAACTCTCCCCTGGTTAAGCCAGTTGAGCCTGTTGCTCCCACCTGGTCGGTGGTTGTTAAGAGCAAAATGGCGGCCGTTTCCTCTGAGGACGTTGTAGCGAAGATTATGAAGGGGATTGCGCCAACCCTGGGAGTTAGGATAAATGCCGTCAGACCGCTTAAAAATGGGGGCGTAGTAATACGCACTCCATCGGCTGCCGAAAGGGAGCAGATTGTTAGCAGCAGTAAATTCAAGGATATGGACCTTGACGTGGCGGTGCCCGAGAAACCGGGTAATAGGGTTGTTGTACACGGAGTACACACCTGCATATCCCTGGAAGAATTCCTGACGGAGCTACATCGTCTGAACTTTCCAGAGGCTGCCAAACAAAATAGGCTGAAGGTAATCTCCAAACCATGGAAGGTTGCTGAAGGGGCTGCAACAAATGTAGTGTTGGAAGGCACAGCTGCGTCCATAAACGCCTTACGTAGCACGGGCAGATGCTACATCAAGTGGTTTTCGTTCCCGGTAAGGGAATACAAAGTAAGAGTGGGATGCTTCCGCTGCTTTGCTCTGGGGCATGGAGTTGCTGACTGTCCTCTTAAGGAGGACATTTGCCGTCGCTGCGGACAAGAAGGCCATAAGGCTGTCAGCTGCAAGGGAGCTATGCAGTGCAGGAACTGTGCTGCAAGAAGACGTCCGGCTGATCACCTTATGGGGTCAACCGACTGCCCCAATCATGTAGCTGAGTTGGCAAGGATGGCAGCAAGAAATTAGGATGATGAAGATCATCCAACAAAATTGTCAGGGCGCTTTTTCGGTAGGGGTTGATTTAGGAGTTCAGGTCGTTAGGCAGAGCTGCAGCATTGCCCTGGTTCAGGAGCCCTACACATCTGATGGATGTGTTGGGGTTTGCCTGCAGGAATGCGGGTCTTCCCTGATACCAGAGGAAATGCTGCGATTATTATAAGGGATGTCGCTGTTTCTTCCAGCGAACGAGGTGTTTGCGTAAGCGTAGAAGGCGCTTTTGGCAGGATTTTTCTTGCCAGTGTCTACTGCAAATACAGCGAGGAAATTGAGTTTCCGATAGGAGATGGTGCGTGCAAGGCGCCGATTGGAGTGTTTATGGTGCGCGTATACTTGCTGAGGTTTTCTCCCTGACACCGCAAGTGTACGGTAGCTTAAGCATTGACCGGCAAATCGCGCACATCAATGAGTGCGTATGGCGGGTTAACGACGAACTCTTTGAGAGGAGCCATAGGGCGAATCAAAAAAGGGTAAGTTAGTGGAACCGCTGTCTGACAGAGAAGCGAAGGGTGGTCAGAAACCTAAGGAAGCGATTCCAAAGGGCTAGGGCGGCTAACGCTGAGAACCTGACTCAGCTGGGCATTGCTTTTCGGCAAGGGCTCGCTGAGTACAAGCATCTCATTGTCAGCACAAAGGAGTCTCACTGGAGAAACTTTGCCTCTAATAATAGAGATGATCCCTGGGGCAAACTCTATAAGATTTGCCATAGCACTAAAAAGACTGCTGACACTGAAGGCATTCGTGTGGATAATACGGTTTTATCCACATGGAAAGATTGTCTTACTGCATTGCTTGGTCAGTTCTTCTCGAGAGAGGAGCGCTTTGAGGACTCTACATATGAAGAGCCTCCGATCCCTCCGGAGTTAAGAGCTGAAGAAGTCGAGTATGGTGTTTCACTTCTTCGCTCCAGGAGATCTCCTGGAGCTGATGGAATGACCGGAGAGATGGTGAGAGCCATCTGGAAGGCAGTCACAGAATACCTGCTTGGTCTTTATAGCAAATGTATTACTTGCAGCTACTTCCCCAAGGATTGGAAGGTGGCAAGGGTGGTTGTGCTCCTCAAGTCCACTGATAAGAATAGGTCTGACCCTAAATCTTATCGGGCCAGCAGGCTTTCCGGTACTAGGAAAAGTACTGGAAAGGGTTATGGTGGAAAGGGTTTCGGAGAGCATGGCGGAACCAACGTCCCCCTTCCAATTCGGCTTTACAAGAGGCAAGTGTGTCGAGGATGCATGGTCTTTCCTAAAAGACAGAGTCCTCAGAAGCAGGGCCAGTGTGGTTATAGGCATCTTTATTGATTTTAAAGGTGCCTTTGATAACCTGAACTGGCAGAAAATAGTAACCTGGTTGCAGCAATTGGGCTGTCGGGAAATTGGGCTTTGGGGAAGCTACTTTTCCGACAGAAAAGCGAGTGTGGTAAGTACGCACGACAGCGTCTCAATTAATGTTGAGAGGGGTCCATCTGTGGTCCTTTTATTTGGAACCTGATGATGGATCCACTCTTGCAGCGACTAAATGAGCTCTGTGCTCTGCTCCTCATCCTCGAAGGCCAGTCTAGGGCCAAAATCGAGGCATTAGGAGAAAGAGCTCTAGCAGTCGTTGCTGAATGGGGAAAAAGCGTTGGGGTAAGTGTGTCGCAGGATAAGACTGTTTCAATGAAGCTCAAGGGCAAATTGAATATATGACGTCGGGCTCCTGCGATACGTTTGAACGGCGTTGGCATTAGATGTGTGACTGAGGTCACGTATCTGGGCATAACGATGGGTGAGTGTATGAACTTCATGCCTCACTTGGCATGTTTACCGGTTTGCCACACTGTCTCCACAGAGGCAATGCAGGTGTTGCTTGGAGTGTCACCTTTGGATCTGGAAGTGATACGTCGTGGTATTGCTTTCAAGATCAGAAAAGGTCTCCCTCTAAATGAGCGCGATTGGGTTTCCGCGGAAGAAATGGATCCCTGAAGCAGCGTAAAACCTTGCTACACGCATGTGCTCTATCAAGATGGCAATCTAGATGGGATGCTAGCGAAAATGGCAGGGTTACTTACGGCTTCCTAAGGGATGTACTAACCATGAGAATTTTTCCTGAACGGAATTTTAACCTCAGCCTGGGCTTTTTGTTGACCGGGCATGGCTCTCTTAATGCATTCTTGCATAAGAGGGGGCTTAGCGGGGTTGCGAGCTGCTCATGTGGAGCCACTTATGAGGACTGGTTTCATGTCCTATGTGAGTGGCTATGTTGTAGGCTATGGGCATCACCTTTAATGGTGAGACCTACGATGTCAGTGGAATTATCACTGATACCGTATGGTTCGAAAGAACCCGTAGTTTTATAGAAGACGCAGTAGGCAGCTAGCGGGTAGATCATAGGATTTTGAATTCATTTGTTCAAATTGCTGAAAGGCCGCCAGTCCTGGGCAGTGAGGTGCCCAACTGCAAGTAACCTCTAGGTTGCGAAGCTCGAGCGGAAGCTATATTCTGGTACCACGGGAGGTCAAGAGCCCCCGGAACTACGGTTCCGGCCTGATCTAGGAGTTGGCCCCCTTGTGGGAGTATCGTGGTGGCTGTAGGTTTTTACCCAAAATCGAAGGGAGAGTAGACCGAATGCTTAGCATACATATGTTGTAGTGTGCTACGACCTGTGCTCAACCATGGGATTGCTATGGAAAAATCTGGTTTGCTCACTGTGGAGTTGCATTGCTACCGGGTGCCATGACCCACAGAATGGCGGAGGTATTAGATAGGCCTCGACCCTCCACCAAAGGGGAAGTTCGTGGTACTTCGAATCCGGTACTGGTGGTAGTACTTGTACTACCCGAAGGGCGCCTATCAACGCATTGTTTTGATATCTTGTGCGAAGACGCACCGTAGGCTTAAGCCCTCACGGCAGGTACCTACGTAAAACACAAGAGACATCTGTACGTCAGGAGCATGCCGACGATCTACGATTGACTACGGTCGCAGCACCAGAGCAGGTGCAACAAGCCTCACCTCAAGGAAGCGGAAAGCAGAAAGAGCAGTAGCAATTAGATGCAAACTTGTCTCCAGTGCAGGAGACAGTTCCGCAGGCTGAGCCAGGGCAGGACACTAAAACCCCAAAGAGAGATATTGCGGAATATAAATGTGCCCTCTTGCCGACAGCTTGCGTCCACATCAAAACCGAGAGAGCAGAGCCATGTTTGCATGTTCTCTCTTTTGGTTCCTTTGTTCTTACCCATGGAATGGAGTGGAGTGGAGTGGAGTGGAATGGGGTACGTATGTGGTTGTGAAGAACAGAAGAAACGTTTAGCGGAAATTAAATTCATTCGATATTTGACCATAGACTAAGAAAGATTAAATTCGAGATTAAAAATAAACTTTTTACATATATTTTCTCAATTAAACTATTAGTTTTATTTTAATTCAACTATCAAGTTGTAACTCGCGCAGAGGATTGCCAAGACGCAGGACAAGACTTGAAGTGCACGGTGGTAATCTTATCAAGAACGAAACCGAAATTTACAATGAGCTGCGAGATGCACGTAATACCGAAAATAGCATCATGTCTACCAACACAGCAGCTCTCGCAGAACCAATCTACATTTACGAGTGGGCTAACTTTGGCGGACGACAAATCCAACCTAACGGCCAAAATAGAAATTCTACTAGGAGCACAAGCCTGGGCGGAAATAATCAAGACCGACAAAAAGAAGATTAGATTCAGGATTGACGGCTCAAAACACGTATCTCGGATGGATTGTGTTTGGTCAAGTTCAAAGGACTCGCGAAACAACAACAAGAGCCATGGTGATGATATATTCATAAGATATGCTGAAGATATTCGTGAATAATAGGGTAAGTGCACTTCAAGAGCTTACCGGCGGACGTTGCTGGAAACATGTAAAATCTGGCGATAATCCAGCCGACCTAGCACCCAGGGGAGTAGCAGGCCGCCATCTATGGAGCAATCAGAAATGGTGGGAAGGACCTTCTTGGCTAAGAAGTTGAGAAGTTAACTGGCAGAACACGAGTGCGGAGAGGACAGAGCAGCAAATCGCAGGAGCAAGAGCCGACCACCAAGTGCATGTATCTAAGTACACGGCGGACTAGCAGAGCTGAGCATTGAGAATGAAAGTTTTTTGGAAAGGCGGTCATCGTTACAGAGTGCGCTAAGAGTGACGGAGCTAGTGCAGAAATTTGTCCAAAGATGCAAGGGCAGTTTATCAGAATGCGGATTAACGATATTGCCAGAGCGTGATAAGGCCTTAGAGTATATTTATATTTATGTTTATATTTAAATCGCTGCTCACCTTCACCTCAACGCCCACTGCCACCATAACACCGTCATTCACACTTCCGCCTCGGAATTATGGAATTTCGAAACCGAGTGCCGGCCATTATCACCCAACGTCTAACAAAACTCGAGGAAGCAGATGATTTATTCAAGGATATTACCACCATGGGAGATAAATGGATCGCTCGGATCAGAAACATGCTAATCCCGAATACCCTCACACGATCCCAGAACGATGCCGTCCAAGCAACCGCTTTAGAAAATTCTTATTCCGGAAACGGCAAGTACAGTACCATAAATGTTGCACGTCTTTTACTAGAAACCCATCGATCTTCTGCGACGGCAGTGCGCCTCAGGTATAATCTTCTCCGCACAATCAGCATCCTATCAAACCCACCACACTTACGAAGATGCCGCGCAGGATGTGGAAAGGTGGAAAGCCTCTGGCACGTACTACAAGGCTGCCCACTTACCCACTGAGAACGAATCAATCGACATAATCTCACCCAAATGCGCCTAACAAGAGCTGTGAGAAGGAAAAGCTGGACGGCAACAACAGAGCCTAGAACAAGATGCCGCGACGGATCGCTCAAAAAATCCGACATCATCTTCCACAAAGGTAACGAGGTAGTCATCTGCGACGTCGGTATCCATTGGGAAGGCCCCGAGAGTTTTGCGCTTCAGTATAACGCGAAACTCGCTGCATACAGCACACAGCCGTTTATCCAAGAAATACAGCGAAGATATGTCGGCTTTAACATCCGTGTGCTACCCCTAATCGTTGAAGCGAGAGGAGCCTGGTGCCCTCTCAACAAATATCTAATAACACAACTCCGCCTAACAGAACACGACGTCAAGGATTCATCTCCACTACTATGAGAGGAAGTTGAACAATACATCAGGCATTCATGCGCATGGTATGGGCATAATGTCATCAAGACATTAACACCTCAACCGAAATATACAATCTTTATACTGTTTCAGATGACTCGAGGGCATGAATTGAGCAAGAGCAGCAGTATCCTATCCTTAAATCCGTTTATGGATACCATTAATTAACATTAAACAAAAGTTTAAGGGAGGCTGGTTCCTGACCTTCGTTCAGTGGAACCACAGAGTATATAATATCCAATTACCTATGTGATGTACAGTTAGTCTTGAGGAGCAACACCACCCATTAAAGTAATCTTAGCCAACAAACTTCAGGGAATAAATTCATAGGTAATGTGAAAAACATTGCCAGACCGAAAGCATTTATTCAGAGTTTCGGAATCAGCTGATTAACGTCAAAATGTGGAAAACAAAACATGAAATTGTTTTTTCGTGCTGGTTGTGGTTCGCTATTGTTTATTAAATTTGCTTATTTAAGTTTATTACTCAAAATGCATTCATTGGCAATTGCAATTATTGGAATTAATGAGGAAAGTACACAACGAAAACGTGAATTAAAGATAAGGAGAAAAGTGTTAAGAGATGCGTTTAATCCATTTTACGTTGATGACAAAATGTAAGTAAAATTAAAACTGCCTTCTTAAACTTAATGAAAGGATCGTTTTCCAGATTCAGAAAAAAACTATCGGGTTAATAAAGCAGCATTTAAGTATATTTTGGAAGAACTAGAACAAGAACTTAATCTGTGTGTGTATTCATGTTCAATACCACCTGTTGGGGTGTGTAGGGCTTAAAACTTTTATTAAGATAAGTGTGGGGTAAAAAGGGGGGTAAGAAAAATGTGGTTTTAAATTAAACACGTCTTTTCTTCTTCAAGTGTTACAGCAAAGAGTCTTTATGTGGAAAGTTTGTGTACCTATAGTCGTATTTTCATGATTCCTTGTAGATTTGGAGCTGGGATTCTTAAAATGAAGCAGAGAATGGTGTTTCTGCTTACAGTAATAGCAGCGCACACTGCTTTGACATTGGTTTGTCTTGTGGCTGTATGCCAAACAGTTCCGACAAACCCCGATTCTGTCCACTGACTTAGATCGTTCGCAGATCTCCATGTCAATGAACTTTTTGCAAGTCCTTAGAGAATGTTGACCTTTACCACAAACTTGACATGCAAACTGCATCTTACCAATATGCAAGCACCGTTTTCTTCTCAACTGCAATACCTTTGTGTGAAGAAGAACCGCGGCCCTTGGTGCCACTCGTTCCACCTACTGCTTCCAAGGTCCGAAAACGTGTTTCTAGGAACGCTGTAAATTGTGTAAGTGTGGGCAACTCCTTCGAACTACCTAACTTCAGGTTTACGCTGAGTAAAAGCAGGTAATTTTTGTACTAGTATATAAATTAATATATCATCCCAAGAACTAACCGGCAATGCTAAATTTTCCAGGGCATGGAAACATTCCTGGGACGTGTCCAGTAGAGACTTTATGTTACTAGCAGTCTCCTTTGTCAACTGCTGCTGGTCAAAGAAAAGTTGGAAGTGAGCGTTTACCAACACTCACTTGTGGTCGTATCTGGCGACAAGCAGTTCCCATGCTTTGTCATAATTGCCAGAATACGACCCTAAATGCTGCAACAAACGAGCAGCTTCAATGTCAAGCGAAGATTTCAGATAGTGAAGTTTTTGAATTTCACCCAGCTTCTTATTTGTGTGGACTAAAAGACAGAAACACGTCATGGAAAGCCCGCCATTTTGTGTACGAGCCCTCGAAATGCGGAATTTTAATTTGGGGTAATGAAAGCTCATTACAAGAGGCACCTGCTGATTTCCATAATCTTTTCCTTAGTAGCTGACTTGGCATTGTCGATAGCATCGACCACTTCACCACGGTAAGTAAAATATGTTTCTTGAAGCAGATCAAAAATTTCATCAAAATAATTAAATAACATATTTTATTACAGCAACTTACGACCTTTGGTCAGCTTTGCTCAGCTGGTGACAGTTGAGGTTAAAGTTGAAAATATTGATGAATTTTACACGGCGCGGGAATCCCGATAAATGCACAACCACCGAAAGTCTTTAAAGGGAACAAGACAAAGCGCAAGACAAGGGCAAGACACCGACCGCGAGCGAATCTATGTATGTACTTTATTGTTATATATATATATATATATTTGCATTTGCATTTGCACTTGCACTTGCACTTGTACTTTTCACTTTTTTATTTTTTGTTCTTTTAATTTTCCCAAATCTTTAATTTTTAAATATCCGGCTCGAAGGACCAAATGTTGGGGTGTGTAGGGCTTAAACTTCTATTTGATACGTGTGGGGTATAAAAATACGAGTTAAAAGAAAACACGTTGTTCCTTTTTCAAGTGTTACAGCAAAGAAAGTCTTTATTCGTCATCCGGAAATTACTTCCATATTTACATTTTTACATTAACTGTCATACAAGGCAAAATCTGAACTCTACGTTACGTTTATCAGTTCACATTTAGGTTAAAAGTTCAATTTACATACATAGTTTATCTTAATTTCAAGCAAAGTAATTAATTTATGGTTTTAACAAGCCAAAGATAATAATTTCAATAATAAAGTGTGTTGTACTTCCGAACACCACCGATCATACACTGGCAGCTGCTCTCAGATTCCTTGCAGAAGGTGGTTACCAATACGGGGTAGGAAAGGATTACGAAATCGCAATGGCACAGTCGACATTTTCTACAAACCTTCAAAGCGTATTAAATATCATGGAGAACAGACTGTGTCCAGCATGTATTATGATTTAATTTTGAAAGATTTTCATCCAGGTGGGTGTGAGAACTCATTTCCGAGTCAGTGGGAGCATCATCCCCATATATGGGGCTTGGCGCCAAGGTAGTGCGCGATTTACATACGCCAACACGGGTCAAACACCCTAAGGCGACACCACAAGAATTTCCCACAGACAAACTTAAACATGGCGCAGTCTTCGGTTAAGTGACGGGTTATAAGTGTTGGAAAATAATTCAAGTTTAGCGGCGGTTTACCGGTATAACTAAGTGATTTTTTTTACTAAAAAAAAGAAAAACTGATATTAATCGATGGATTATCGGTGTATATCAGTGTCGGCGTTTTACCGATATAAAACAAAAAAAAAATAAAAACCCGAAGAATATCAATTCTTAATCACTTTGAAACTAAGTGAATCAGCTTTTTACTCAGTAGAAATAAGAGTATTATAAGGACACAAAATTAACTATTTATAGTGAAAACAGTTCCAGCAAAGAAAATTAATCATTAACAATTAAAATATTAGAAAAAATAGACATTCAAAAATCATCTATACCCACAACTATACTGACATCTATATCCAACAACCACATCTTTAGTCTAGATGCAGATATCAAGTACCATAATTTTGTTTTTGGGATATTGTTAGGAAGGGGTGATGCTGACGAAGGAAAAAATGTTCCCACAGAAAATGTTGTGATATGATACTTCACGACGAAGTGCCGGAGAAAAACAACGCTAGTGGAATTGAATACACAAAAACAAAAAAAACATGAATGCATAGGTCAGCATAGGGTAGTTTAAGGTAGATGATAAGTATCATTGAATAAGAAAAAATCAGAGAGTTTTAATTCTAGACCAGCTACGAACGAAACAATAAAATTTACTCATAAGCTAAATTTCGTGTTTTTCTCTTATTTTTGGTTTGTTTCTTTTTTTTTTTTGTTTGAACACAACGGAAATACTGGAGGCGAATCCCCAGCCAAGAATCCAGCCCGCGTGTGACGTTTTTATTTTTAATCATTTGTGAAGCGCTCCAGGCGTAACAATATATTATCCTTTTCCTATGCATAAAAGATTCAAATCCTTTTTCCCACATAAAAAACCCACGCGATCAATTAGTTTAAGTGCTATTCTCGAAAAAAGTGCTGAAGAAGATATTGCGTTCCGCGAAAAGTTCAACATTGGTATTCCGAGTACTTCCCAAAGTAACGATATGGAAAACCAAAGTCAAAATGTGCATTTAAGCTCAGATGCTCTAAACCTTAATGTAAGCAGATTGCCAATAAATGATCTTTTTAATTCGCTCCGTATCCCTGACGTAATCAAGGACCTGCCAAGATTTGATGGCAACCCTCGATTGCTTCACGAATTCTTGAATAACGTTGAAGAGATTTTAAGACTTATCTCACCTGCAGACGGTACCCCATACTCGACCATTCTTTTGCGTGCGATCAGAAACAAGATCGAAGGTAAAGCTAATGAGGTCTTAAATCTGTACGGAACACCACTAAATTGGACAGACATAAAAAACAATTTAATTTTACACTATTCTGACAAACGAACAGAAACGACACTAATTAGAGACTTACATAACTTAAGACAATTCCAAAATACTACCATAGAAGAATTTTATAGTAAAATAATTGAGATTCAGTCAACGATATTAAACAACATCCTTATACACGAGCAAGATGCCAACATCATACGAGCAAAACAAAGCTTGTATGCGGAAATGTGCTCAAACGTTTTTCTTACTGGTCTAAAAGAACCAATTGGTGCGAGCATTCGAGCAATGAGACCAGAGTCTCTCCCAGTAGCTCTATCATTTTGCATTAAAGAGCAAAATAGTTTTTACAGTAAAGCTCATAATTCCCATAATTTTGGTAACAATTTTAACAGGCCTCCACAAAATATATCAAAACACCAACCAAACGATAGAAACCCTCCAAAAATACATTTCGAAAAATCCGAAACTCCGAATAAACCACTTGATATACTTCATATTGATATTTACACCATCAATCACAAAATTATCCTAACAGTCATTGATAAATTCTCAAAATTTGCCTCAGCATACACAATCCCTTCACGTAATAGTATCTTTATAGTTAAAAGCCTTAAGCACTTTATTTGCCTTCACTGCATTCCAATCAAATTAATATGCGATCAAGGTGGAGAATTTACAAGTAACTTATTTAAAGACTTTTGTAACCAATATAACATAAATTTGCAGTTTACTCCTACAATGACAGAAATATATAAATATATAGTCTCAGCAAAAAGAAAAGAAAATAATTTAGATTTAGAACATGAAGAAATCCTTAATGACACATTAATTACATATAATAATGCTATACATTCAGCAACTAAGTTAACACCCTATGAAATATTTTATGGAAGAACACAACAATTCAATAAAGAAACTAAGTTCAACAATGAACATGATTATCTAAAAAAATTAAATGAATATCAAGAAAAATTATACCCAACCAATAAAGAAAGATTAGATAAAATTAAGAACACTAATATAGATAAGTTGAATATAACTATAATATATAGAAAAGAGTGTAAAAAAAATAAGATAACCCCTAGGTTTTCTAAAGTTAAGGTCAAAGAAAATAAAAAAGTTACAATAAATACAGCAGATGATAGGAAAATACATAAATGTAGGCTTGTAGCACAGCTATTATTTTATTATTTTGTTATAAATAAATTATTAATTGTTTTGTGAATTATTTAACATTATTTCAGTTTTAATTAACATTTAAATTTATGTACCAAATAAAAAAAATAATGATGTGACAACATTTAAATTTATGTACCAAACAAAATATAATGATGTGGCAACTCTCAACTTTTATTTGTGTCGCATCATATAATTCACACTCACTTCAAGTACCAAATTACTCTAATAGAAGAAAAATCCACGTAAACCGTTGTTAGTGTTTTATTTAGAGAACAGCTTTTACAAGTTTACGCTCCGATTAAAAGGAATCACTCATACGTTTCGACCAAGACTTGGCCTTTCGTAAGTGATTGGAGGTTTAAGTTTATTTATGTGTCTTCGACCAAGTTTTGGTCTTTTCACATAAATCAAAACCAATTTTCACAAGTTTAATCGAGAGGACGAATTTTCCCTCTACAGGCTTAGGAAAAGAAAGAAAATAAAATAAAAATATGAAACTAAACAATAATACTTTATTACAGAATGGTGATAGCGACATCCCAAAATATGGAAACACAATTACTGACAGACGAACAAATGATATTTTCATTCAGATTAGGGTGGCCGTGGCTCAAGTGGTAGTGGACTGGCTTCTAAATCGGAAGGTTCGGTGTTCGAATCCCAGCCTCCCCCGAAAGACATATAATTTTTTCAGTTAACGAAAATCATGTAAGACGAGTAGTTGACTAGAAATCAACATCAAGCCAGCTTGCACTAAGAATTTAGTCTCCCCATTAAATGTTGGATGTCACCCATGGAGCGAAATAACCACTGAGCCCAAACATCTTTCTTTCTCTTTCTATCCCATTTTCCAAAAAACTTAAAACATGCTGAGGCATTATAAGTGTATTCATACCCACTTGAGTGTTAAGTTCTTTTTCAAAAAAAAAAAAATGCACAGCGAGAACAATTAAAAGCTACAGTAACTTAGTTCATATAGTTAACTTAGACGATTACAAAGACAGCATTGAACAAATCTCTAACTCCATACAAACACTGGACAAATTTTATAATCTTAATGACTCAATTAAAATTACAAAATTAAAACTTAACGAAATTAAAATTAAGCTCGACTCTTTAACTCCAAGAACTAGAAACAAAAGAGGTCTAGTTAACGGCTTAGGTACGGCGATTAAATTTATCACCGGCAATATGGATGCATATGACGCCAAAAAAATAAATAACCAAATTAACAGGTTAAACTCTAAAGAATCCAAATTCCAGACCGAAATATATAGCCAAATTAATATCAATCGTCAAATGACAGAACGATTTAAAAATATAACAAATCATATTAACGCCCAACAAAATAGAATAGAAACCTTTTTCCAAAAATTCCAAGACCAAAATAATAATAGACTACATGTCAATGAAGAACTTTTACTAAGAACACAATATCTGAGTCAAATAAATTATAACATCGATTTGCTTAATAATCATTTAACAAGTATTGCCAAAGCAATAGTATTGGCAAAACTTAATATTATTTCAAAATTTATTTTAAATCAAGATGAACTAACCGAAATACAAGAAAACTTTGAGAACCAATCAGTCAAAATTAATTCTAATGAACAAATTTATGAAATGTTAGAACTTCAAGCATATTATATTATAACGATTCAAAAATAATAATTAACGTTCGCATTCCTATCCTTTTATAGGAAAAATATTCCTTATTCCATATCATCCCACTACCTCTAAATTTAACTAAAGAAATTGATACCTCACCTTATATCCTATTCCATTCCGAATATATACAATATTTAAATGATCCATGCCCCAAAATAGAAGATATTTACTACTGCAAAGAGTCAAGGAAAGAGGAGAACACCAATTGCTCGTTATGCATAGGACATCTTATCAACAATAAACCAGCCAACTGTACACTTAATGATGTCGGACCTATTTCTGCAATAACACAACCAGAACCAAATTACATCTTACTTACAAATGCACCTGAAACTACAATAAATTCAACATGTGGCTACAGTTCTAACATACTATCTGGCACAATCTTAATCCATTCTGAAAATTGCGACATACTTATCAACGGCGTAAACTATAAAAGTAATCCTAATATTTTTTGGGATGAAATTCATCTCTTGTCTATGATTCAGCGTGAAGTAAACTTCAATTCAACCATCGATAAACTTAATCTTCAGAAACTCAAAATTTATAACACTATAAATAAGGATTCTATAAAATTTCTCCAATCAACTATAGAAAAACGCGATTACTACACATTTGGCTCGCTGAGCATCCTCATACTCTTAATCATTTCAAGGGAGGAGGAATTACATACGCCACCACGGGTCAAACACCCTAAGACGACACCACAAGAATTTCCCACAGACAAACTTAAACATCAAATTAAAATAAAGTAAATTTGAGACACCCGTCCGGTGCAGTTGTGTAAACCTTTTCATTTTTTATGTAGACACCCATCCGGTGCAATTCGTAGAACTTAGCAATACTGTATCAGCAAAATTCAATCCTGTACAAACCAATGTAAAAGTTAAAAAATTAAAAATCAGTAATCAAGTTGCATTCACCGACACAAGTTGTTAATTTTTTTTCTTGCAAGCGTTCCCTACGACCATAACTCGCGCAGCTTGACACTTGGGCGTCGTAGGTTCAAATCTCTCTGGAACCTTGTTCTCGTTCTTTTATTCTTTTTCATAGGCCATTTTCGCTGCGGTTTTCATTATGTACACCTGATACAGCGGGTGGAGATGTGCATGGTGAGCCCAGCGGAAAAATGGCCTGATCCATGGAATGGGCTAAGACAACCATATGATCTAATCCACGGCGAAGTTAGGCTGTAGCTAGCTGAGGGAAATCTGAGAGAGTCAGTTGGTTCGAAACAGGCAGTGAGTTAAGTCAAGTGGTGTTAAGTAGTGCAGTGAGCAAAAAAAAAGTACAGTCTATACTATAAACTTAGTAATTAAAAACCAGTTCGAGCAAACAAAAGGTGGGTTTTTTGTTTTTGGTTTCTGAAGAACGTTACCCTGACGTACTTTAATTTTATTTGGTTAGGACACTAAATGCTAATCGTGGTTGGAAGTTCTAGTTTTGGTTGCATGAAACCCTGGACTGGCTTGGTGCTGTTGGGCGATTAATTTTTCCTCAAGTCAAACCTTGGAATTGGTAGTTGGAATTGGAGCGAGACGACCGAGATGCAGAGTCCAGAGCCAGCTAAGTGCTTTCAAAGTTTTTTTTTGTTAATTGATTACAAAATTTATAAGCAACCCTTATCCTGTTGCAATAATAAGAGCGTATTACCAAAAAAAAAAAAAAAATATTTTTTTTGTTGCGAGAATACTACATATAACTAGAATTAAGACAGAAGTTAAGATAGAATTAAGTTTGTATTTTTTTTTTTTGAATTGAACCGAATGAAATAAAATTGTAAGAATTGAAGGAAATCGTTTTGTGCTAATTGAGAGAGGACGGGATTTGTTCGCGATCGTCACAACCAATTCGCGATTTAAGTTGTGTTGAACTTGTACGGAAGAGTAATCGCGTGGCGCCCATTTCCTTAACATCTTCATCCACGGCCAGTCTCCGCAGTTGGCTGAGCAACCTTTCGTACAACGCCGCGGGGTAAAAGGATTAAGTTAGAGATGACTGACGATGAAAAACTTGAAGCTAAAGTTAACTTCTACTCTCAAGCAAGTTTCCCAGGAACTATCATGTGCGTCGATGGAACCCACATAAGAAAAATTTCTGTACTACAAAGGAAAAGGATCCCTTCTGGATTGTATCGACACTTTTTTCCTTTTGTCCCAACGCTCCAGCTACCATTCCGTCGAACTCCATTTCCTCTTCGCCATCGTTTAATTTTTGCAGAAAAATTTTTTTAGTGTACTCCGATGGGGGAAAAATGCCCGGGTAGCAGAAGAGAAAGAAATTCTGCTTTTCGCAATTCAACTGTATGTAGAATGTAATGGTAGGGGAAATAGTAGGTTTAGTTAGGATCCACAGCTTCCATAAACTCTCTCAGTGGAGTTCCCAGTCATTACTGGAAGTGGGAGCAAACTCCGATAGTGAGGAGTTTAGTATGAATGTGGAAAATTGATTTGAATGAGAGGCCGGGTGCACACATCAGCAGAGCTTGCTAGTGTTGTAGCTAAAAACCCCGTTGATGGGTCCGCTAGAGCTAAACGAATGTATGAGAGAGCGGGTGTGCGAATGTGTGTGGGAATCTGTGTGTGTCGTTTTCCCAAGTTTAGCTGCCATCAAAGCGCTACCTGGGAGAACAGACCGCTGGGATTGCGGGGTCACAGAGAGAAAAAGCGTTATCGTTTGGTTCGGCGCATCGCTCTATCGGTGCCGGAAATCAAACATAGCAATTGATAAGGAAAAAGTTCCCACTACTAGTTTATGAAGAAATTCATTATTTGGAGAAACGAGATAACCATATTAACGAATTACTACATATCGAACTGAACGAAAGTGAAAAATATATTTTAACTGAATTTTTGAAAAAAACATAAAAGGACATTTTATAGAGAAGGTCAGAATTTAACTACAATCAGAAGTGTAAAGCATAGAATTATAACTACATCAGATAAACCTATGTATTCAAAAGTCTACTGATATCCGCAGATCCATGAGAAAGAGATCGAACGCCAAATTAGCGATATGCTATCACAAGGAGTAATAAGACCGAATAAACCGCCTTACAACTCTCCCTTGTTGATAGTCCCTAAGAAATTGGATAATTCCAAAGAACAAAAATGGTGTATAGCCATTGATTATAGGAAATTAAATGAAATCACAGTAGAGGATAAATTTCCTATTCCCAACATCGAATCATTGTTTGATAAATTAGGTCGTTCTCAATACCACATTTTTCAACTTTAGATTTAGCCAAATATTTTCATTAAATTTTAATGGATGAAAATGACATTTGTAAGCGTTTAACACCCCTGCCACGGATGTAAGTACTTGACATCCCTGTCTGGTGTGATGCTGATATCGAAGTTCAACCCTGACAGTAGTCAGTCAGTCCAGTGAGCCGTGCTAGGCAGCAACGTCCTTTTCTCCAAAAGTGAATTTTTATTAATTTCTTAGTACATAATTTCTTATCTGAATGAACATTAAACTTCAATGGGTCATTTCGAGTGTAATCGATGATGAATGATGTTTTGGGTGATTTTATTAATAAAATATGCATTACTTTTCTAGACGACATATTGGTTTTTTCCACATCAGTGGAAGAGCATTTTGAGAGCTTGAATAAGATATTTGCCAGATTAAATGAGCACAATTTAAAAATTCTGTTGAATAAATGTAAGTTTTTATCAGGAAAAACTGAATTTCTAGGGCATATATGCACGGAATGTGTTACTAGACCAAACCGCTATGAATTTCCCGTTATCCGCTATTTTTTTTCGCAGATGATTGTTTGCCACTCTCTCATTGTTATTGACATCATTGTGTTAAGGTAATTACTTTGAAATAGTTTGCAGTTTTGTTATTTTTTTGTGATTTTAAAAAAATGCGTAAAATATCGGAAGAAACAGCAGAGTGGTTTTAACAGAAAAAGGAAAGTCCACACGAGAAATTGCAAAAATGTTGAAAATCAGTAATTCAACTGTATATTGCGCCCAAAAAAGACGAAATGTTAACAACAGTGCAATTTCTAAAAGACGTCGAAGGTTGCTGACAGACGGAGATGCACGTGTTATGGAGCGTTTGATGAGACGCAAGGATTCATTAACGCCAAAATTTGCTGCTGCAGGTATCAATAAGGATGTAAGTGAGTGGACTGCGCGCCGAGCTCTTCGACGAATTGAACTTGTTTCAGCAGTGAAACAAAAGAAAACCCGCTTTGTCGGACAAAAACCTAAAGGCGAGGTTAAAGTTCTGCAAAAACCATAAACATTGGAATGTTGAGGACTCTAAGAGTGATCTGGTCGGACGAAACCAAAATAAACCGTTTCCAGTCAGATGGAAAGGAATATTTTTGGCACCAACCATCCAGAAACACCAAGTAAAGCAAACGATAAAACATGGTGGTGGTAACCTGATGGTATGGGGTTGCTTTACTTGGTGGCACGTTGGTCCAATAGTGAAAATTGAGGGGATTATGAAGAAGGAGGATTTAAGCCCACATTTAAATCCGAAAATTTGTGGGCTTTGCTCAAAAAAAGGCTGGCAGTCTATAAAAGGGCCCCGAAGAATGTAAATGAGCTTTGGCAAAGGGTGGAAAAAAAATGGGAAAACATTCCGAATAATTTAATTGAAAAACTAGTGGAGAGCATGCCAAAACGCATTAAAAGCGTCTTAAGAAATAAAGGGCTGTGGACTAAATATTGAAACAACTCTTTTTTTTTTGACGTTCAAAAGTGTTCGAACAGAGTGAAGTTTGGTTTTTTCGTTTTATTTTTTTTTTTAAATTTGAAATATGCAAAATTTTAAACAAATAAATGAAGAATAAAACATAAAAAAATGGTTGTATTTCCTTTAATAACAAAAGATTTTATGGATAGGTAAGTACGAAAACAGTAAACATTCAAACATTTATGCTCGCCACTGTAGTTACACCTGAAGGTATTAAGCTAAACCCAGGAAATATTAACGAACATCTTAAAACAATAGACATCAATCAACACAATGTTATAGTAAATATAAATAAACAAATACAGATTAATAATGAACTGCAACACTATTTGTCTAACATTAGATCAGTTATTGAATCTCATAAAGAATTGTTTAATAAATCATATAAAGATACCATTGAAGAGAGTTTTAGAATAACTGAATATAATAATTTTGTGTTAGTAATAAATCAAGTAAAAGATAAAATAGAAAAAATACACGATGATGTCAAAACACAGCATTATGAGAAGATTCTTCCTAACAGATAAAGAAATCGATTTTTACGATATAAACAGTTGTAACAACCCAATAATTAATTGGCAACATAAAATACTCTATTTCTTGAACTAAGGAGTGCCATCGAAAAAAATTTACCCACTCTCATTTCGAATTTACTTCCAAAAATCACAGAAAAACCAATCAAATGCTTCTTTTTTGTAATATGTACTAGGAATGCTTCCATTATTTTTAAAATTTATGTCAATTCTCTTTGGTAGTTAAAATAATCAACATGGAGTCTGAATTGGATGTAAGAAAAAATATTATTAAGTGTCACCTATCACACCCAGAGTGGACGTATATAAAAATCGCAAAGGCGCTAAAAGTTAACAGGAAAACTGTTGCTACTGCTATTAAGAATTATAAAGATAACCTGTCAGTTGACAGAAAAGAGGGGCCTGGTCGAAAAACCGGTTTTATGAACTCAAAAAAGGTCACTAAGATTTTGAGCCTTCTTGAAAAAAATCCAAACATTTCTGAACGTGATTTGGCAAAAAAAAGCTGGATGTTCAGATTTTTTAGTTCATAAAGTGAAGAGAACTGCGGGCTTGAAAACATATAAAGTCCAAAAGGTTCCAGATCGGAACGCAAAAAAAAATGTGGATGCGAAAAAACGGGCAAAACTTTTGCAATCAAATTTTTTGACCAGATTTTCATGCATTATAATGGACGATGAATGCTGATTTCAACCATCTTCCGGGGCAGGCATTCTATACCGCCAAAGGTAGAGGAAATGTTGAAGCAAAGTTTCGAACTCAACCTAAAGCGAAATTTCCAAAAAAGTTCCTTGTTTGGCAAGCAATTTGTTCTTGCGGGCTCAGAAGCCAAACTTTCATCACGACTGGCTCAATAAATGCGAAATTTATGTGAATGAGTGCCTGCAGAAGCGCTTAAGGCCTTTTTACAGCAATCATCGAGAACTCCCCTTATTTTGGCCTGATCTTGCGTCATGTCACTATGGAAAGAGAGCGATGGATTGGTATGAGCTAAACAACGTTACGGTGGTGCCCAGAGAGGCCAATCCCCCGAATTCGCCAGAGCTTAGGAAAATTGAAAGATATTGGGCCCTGGTTAAAAAAGAGTTAAGGGCCACCAAAAAAGCTGTTAACACACTGGAAGAATTCAAAAAATGTTGGGAAAAATAGCTCTAAAAAGGTGACAGATGAGACCATAAAAACAATGATGGAAGGTGTTCCTGAAAAAATTAAAAAAATTGTTAAAAACAAAGATTTATTTTTTTTTTGTTATTTTTCACAGATTTGGAGACATGAAATAAATACTTTTAGTTTTTTAAATTTTTTTAGTTCTATTTTTACTGTATTTGTTTGTAAATTTTCGGTGGGTAAATTTTTTCGATGGCACTCCTTATTTATTGAATTGTAAAAAATCTGAATTTAAATTAAATCTCAAAAAATGTTTGCTCTTACTGTACACTAGAATTAAAAGTATAAAAAAAAGCTCTTCCAGCTGTAATTGTTCTACTCCACCAAATGGGTATAAATATCCAGCACCGATCGCGAGATCTTCACTCTACAACTACGGTTCGTTCGACGAGAAGCAAAAAACAAATATCCTGGTGTTCGGAACCCTCACAACAAAAGGCATTTATATTATCTACAACGGCGCCATGCCGGCGGCAACAACACATCATATCACCAACCAACGGTGCCCAACACCGTACACAGAAGGAGCCAGACGAGAGCCGTCTACGATTGTCAACAAAACCTTCTTTAGAGCAATCATCAGAAGATTAGCGGTACCTGCGACCGAAAAATAGAAATCATCACAGATGATCACATGCATGTAAGTACACATCGTATGTGCTCTACCCGGAGACCACAGCCCATTCCATAGTGCACTGGATAGCGGTGGTTGCGACCGAGATGTCGTGTCGATGAGCATGTCACACATAGGAGCCGGTACTATGACAAGAAGAATTTCGTTTTACTTCACTTAGTTATCGTCCTTCAACTAGTGCGGAGTGCATTAAAGTAAATACAGTCCACCTTTGTGAGAATAAAAATATCTTTTTTTTTCGTATAAATTGAATAAAACCAAATTGTTTCATTTACGAGTTAGGCGTTCCCTAGCACCTGGCTAAATTTATTTGTGAATTATGTTCGCAATAAATAGGCTTAGCATTTTTACATACAATGTTAATTCGATATACTCTGTAGCCAGAAGAAGTGCACTGAGCCTATTCATTAAGAATCATAATCCGGATATTTTACTCCTACAAGAAACTCTCTTGAACACCAAAAACCTCTATAGACCTGTAGGTTATAGAAAAGAGGTACAGGTGTTGCTCTCAGAAATTCCTTCAAGCACAATCAACTGAAAATCACTGGATTACGATCACTGGAAGCGACAGCTGTCATCATAGATGTAACAGAAGTGGATACTCTACTTATTGTCTCCATATATAATCATGTTGGTGCCTCAACGGCTAACATTCACAACGATTTACAACGGCTCAACGACACATGTAACCTTCACACGTATTGCATTTTTGGCGGAGACTTCAACGCAAGACATCCTCTCTGGCACGACAACGAATCATCTCAGCAAGGAGTGTCCATTGAACACTGGCTTAGTGATAACAATCACACACACTCTTTAGTAGTGGTGTCACAGCCAACAAAAACGTTTCCCAGGACTCCATCACCGTTGGATTTCTTTTTGGTCTCGTCAAACTTCATCAACATCTTGCCGGACTTCCGGAACTACACTTGTTCTTCCCATGTAAGCGATTCTGATCACGTGGCGGTTTAACTAAGGATCCGCCTGAACCAAAATATACATACGTCTGCAAAGGCCGCCTCAAGAGAACCACCCCAACTTTAAAGCAGTCAACTGGTCCCGTTTTCAGAACGACATCGAGGCAGAGCTTCAATTGCCAACCCAGATAAGCTGCCTCACAAAAGAGGAAGTTGAAAGCAACATTGGCCATCTACAGACAGTCATAAATAATGCAATTGAAAAACAGAAAAAGCCACTAACAAGCAAGGACAAATATGAGAACCTTCCCAACACATTCAAGCCATATATCACCACAGACAATGGCTACGGAAACGGCTCCAGAGAATCTTCCACCGGACCTGGAACAGAACGAACGACGAATACTTAACTGTTAACTCACAACTCATCTGTACAAACATAATGTTTCGGCGGGCGATAAAATACCACCGTGAAGAAGGCTCGAAGAGATTAAGCCAGGACCCGATGCTTTCAAAAAAATTAACCGGCTAATTAGGAAACCAAGTTGTATCCCGGAAAATTTTACCATTGGATCACAGACACTCACCACTCCAGAGGAAAAAGCAGAAGCCTTCGCAAATTATTTCGATGCTAGTTTCACGGACCACCCGCGCATCTTCCAGATTTCATCACTGAAGTTGAGACGCCTGTCTCCCAATCTACAAACCATTTCGATCGGATCACGGAATTCAGTGGTACTAATCCTTCGAACAGCCCCTCTAATAGTGAAATATTCACTACAGTTGAGGAAGTAATTGATATAATCCAAAGCAGCAACTCTAAAAAGTCGGCTGTTAATGACCGGATTTCTAACTTTTTGCTAAAAAAAGTTACCAAGTCTGGCATTGCTTCTTCTGACTATTATCTTTAATAACTGTATCAACAATAGCTACTTTCCTTCCTGTTGCAAAATAGCAAAAGTTGTCCCACTTCCAAAAAAAAATGAGTCGATGCAGCGTTGAAGGTTATAGACCCATTGCTCTACTGTGCTGCGTAAGCAAAATATTGGAATCAGTGACGCTAAAGAAGATCAACATTCTAGGCGAAGAGAGGGAACTTCTGCCAACGCATCAGTATGGATTTAGGAAAAAAAAATTCAACAATCCATACTTTGCTCCAACTCCATAGTGATGTCACCCGATGTCTAAACAAAAAAGAAGTAACAGTAGCCTGTCTCCTGGATATCGAGAAGGCGTTCGACAGCGTATGGATCAAGGGACTTATATTTACTTCTGCAAGTTGGTTTCCCAGGACATCTGGTAAGATTAATTTTCAGCTTTTCAACAAATAAGTTTTTCTTTGTACAGGTTTCCAACAAAAATTCTGATATCAAAAGGATTGAAGCTGGGGTACCACAGGGATCGAGACTTGGACCAGTCCTTTTTAACCTCTAAACAGCGGATCAGCCAGAAAATGTAGTAGGAAGCAAGACACTTCTGTGCACTGACGACTCCATAACATATGCTCACTCTTTAGCTCCGGAGAGCTGCACGACGTGTGGAGGAACACATCAGAAACAGTAGCGGAAATAAAAGAAAGACCTATAGTATATAGCAAATAAACATAATGAGAGTGTCGGTGAAAAATTATCGTATGCGGAACAAGTGAAAAAGGGGCCGCAAGTTATATTAAAACCGAAATGTAATCAGGAATGTGAAGAAACAAAAGAAATAAAGAAACAAATAAAACTGTCAACTATGTCAATAAACGTTAATGGCTTACTCAATAGAAAGGATGGCGCAATTGCAATAAACTGTGGAAATGAGGAGGCGAGTGAGAAAATTCGGTCGATTTTCAAGGAGAGTAAAATGAATGAGAATTACGATATTAAGATCCAAAAGATGCGTAATCCAAAAGTATTAGTGTGTGGAATTAAAGAAAAACTTGGTAAAGATGACATTGAAAACGCAATAAAGTCGCAGAATACTCTATTGAAATTTGAATACATGAAATGTATTAGTGTATATGAGTCAGGTAAAAAGAAAGGGGTGTATAACGCAGTCATTGAAATTGACGGAAATGCTCTAAGATTGATACTCGCTATTAAAAGAGTAAATATAGGATGGGATAAATGTATTGTCTATGAAGAAGTGAATGTTAAAAGGTGTTTGAACTGCTGGGAGTTTAATCACTCAGCTAAGGCATATACTAAAACATAGCATGTCTGAAATGTGGTGGTGAACATAAGAAAAATGAATGTACAAGTGAATTAGTAAAATGCGTTAGCTGCATAAGAAGTATGGAATATCTTCAGACGAAATGAAGACTGTCCGGTACTAAAACGCAGGTTGAAAACCAAAAAACAAAGAATTTTGTACTAGCAACTAAATATGTGTAAGTGTTTATTGCTTAACATCGAAGATCTAAAAAAAAAATCTAGAAATCTTCACTCTTGTTCAATCAGGAGTTTGAGGTGTTATTCGATGCGACGGTTTTCTACCGTCCTTGGAAGAACACACCACACTTCTTGCGCGTATTAGTTAGTAAATATATTTTTGCCCCTTGGTTGACCCTTTTAAAAGCCCGTAGTTTAACAGATACTTCAGTCCCCGGACCGCATACCTGTGGGTAAGGACTCCTCAAAGGCAGTAACAATTAATCTTTTGTATTATTGTTTCGAAAGAGTTTAAAACAAAAAAAAATAAAAAAAATAAAAATAACGTCTTTCATTACGCCAACAGAGGCGTAAGAGTATATATCGAGTCACACGCCCCCTCGCCTTTTACCGCTCTACCGACTCAAGTTGCCACGACGGTATCTACGTCAACGCTACACAGTTTAAAATTTAAAAAAAAAAACATAAAACTTAACTTGGGAACATTAAATAATGATGTAATATAAAGGGTTTTCCAATAGAGACTTGACAATTTTGAATTTAATTTGTGAACGCACTCTTTCACTAATCATCAAACTGTCACTGTCAGTTTATTCAGTAAACTCAACATTTTCATCATGGTAAAGTACACTAATGAGCAACGTCTGCAAATTATAAAAATTTTCTACAGATATTCGGAGTCGGTGACTGCAACTTTAAGAGCGTTAACTCCAATTTTCGGTCGAAATTCTCGCCCTAGTAGACAGGCAATAACAAGTTTAGTGCAAAAATTTGAGTCTATATATTCGTTGTGTGATGTTGCCGTGTCAGTGAGACAACGGGTTGGCCGAAGTGTCGAAAATATCGCTGCCGTTCAGACGTCCGTAGCAAACGATCCAAATCAGTCAATTCCACGGCGTTCTCAAGAATTGGGCATCGCTCAGACCACATTATGGGGTAAGGATCTTCGTTTACACCCATACAAGATCAAGCTGACACAAGAATTGAAGCCGATGGACCATTTGAGGCGACGTACGTTCTCCGATTGGGTTCTGGAGAAGATGCGCCAAGATGATGAATTTCATCGCAAAATCATCTTCAGTGACGAAGCTCACTTTTGGCTCAGTGGGTTCGTCAATAAGCAAAATATGCGTTATTGGTCGGGTGAAAACATGCACATGTTGCTTCATGAATCACCACTGCATCCACAAAAAATAACTGTTTGGTGCGGTTTGCATGCCAGCGGCGTTATTGGGCCAAATTTTTTTCGTCGACGATAACGATCGTCACGTTACTGTGAATGGTCAGCGTTATCGCGCCATGATCACCGATTATTTCTGACCCGAATTGGAAGATATGGACTTTAACGACATATGGTTTCAACAGGATGGTGCCACAAGCCACAAGCCACACAGCACACGCTACAATCGATTTATTGAAGAGTAAGTATGGTGAGCGTGTTATCTCAAGACATGGGCCAGTCGATTGACTATTTTCTGTGGGGCTATGTTAAGCCATTGGTTTATGCCAACACGCCGACGACGTTGGAAGAGCTCAGAGCCAACATTGAACGCGAAATAGCGGCCGTTTCGACCGAAATGTGTGGTCGAGTCGTTAAAAATTGGGTCCAAAGAATCGACCGCTGCAAACGTGCCCGCGGTGGCCATATGAACGAAGTCGAGTTCCATTCATAAATGTTTTGATTGTACTTCAAGCCAATAATAAAGTTTTTGAAATATCTCAAATGGTTTGCCTTTTATTTAAAAAAAAAAGTTGCCAAGTCGTTATTGGAAAACCCGATAGTATTCTTTGTTATGCTAATTCCAAACTTCAAAGAAGAAGAATTTTAAACTAAAATTGTAATACCCATACCAAATAAAAATTATATGCAATTTATACAAAATATAACCCGTTAGCATATTCAAATGTCAACAAGTGATTTTTTTTAGATAGATCGAAAGGAAATATGAAAATATTGAAAAAAGGTAAACAAAAATATTTAACCAAATTTGATTTACTCGTACATATTTTAATTGAAATAAATATTTATCACTTATAGAACTGCACGCTGGACCTTTGAGCAGACAAAGGCTCTCCTCCACTAGATAATATTTTTACATCTACTAATGGCACGGGTACCAACTTTGAAATATAGATCGCATAACGATAAACAACCGCAAGAGACCACCGAGATTGATCATCATCATAATGATGTTTTATCGCTACAAATATAAACTTTGTAAACATTCCACGACTGTGCGATACTTGATTTTATCGTTCTGTTGTCGAGTGTTAAATGCTGATGACAGCAGGAATTCTGTATAAATACGATTGTCAAAGATCGAACGACGGAGATCTTAATAAACAGTGGCCCATGACTTTCCCCCACCAGTGGTAAGAAGCCAAAGGTAAAATTTAAATAAATAAAAAGAAATTGTTTTATTCAAAAACAAAACTAGCAAACACATACATTTAAACTTAATTCGCATGAACGACAACATATGTACAACTGATAAATTCTCAAAACACTTCTCCATACGAGAAATACCGATCAAAAAGAATACATACAAATACATTAACGAAATATTATAACAAATTTACCCAAACGCCAAGTTCGTAATGACCGACAATGAATCAACATTCACGGGTATATGCGCGAAACAAATTTACGAAAAACTACAAATTGTACATACAGTAACACCGACATTTCTTTGATTCGTGCATTATCATTATATCACGGACACTCGAGAGGAACGGACGTCAATGCGATTTAATTTAAAAATAAAAACAGTTCAATTAAGGATCTACCTAAAACATCAAAATTAAAGAAAGGAATTTTCTACCCCGAAGGACGAAAACCAAATTTGTTCATCACTGGGAAAAGCGGGGGTAAGCTCTACCTGCAAAGAAGAAGTAGCAATTTTCGGACCGAGCTTTGCTACAGCCAATCATTTAAAATTGGCGGACTGCGCAATTCTGTACGATAGAATTGCGGATACCCAGACAGAAGATGAAAGCAGCATTGAGGAAGAGATGATATCCAAGGAAGAGCATGACTCAGATACCATCGTGGAATACGACACGTCATCCGAGAAAGAAGAACCGTCTAAATCTCCACAAGAGGACGAGGACTTTCCGCCTATTCGGGCGAAAAAGCGAAAGACTTCAGGATCCCCACCCCAAGAACCAACAGAAAGCAGCACCTGTACTTATACTAGCCCCAACACCCAAAGCAACAAAAACAACCCGACACCACACCTGACTTCAACATCTGCACAGTTTCCAGTGAACCCAAGACGGACAATAATGCCTCCTATTGTTTGTTTTTGGCTAAACATGGCAGACCTGGGTCGCTTTGCGAAGCTGCAGGAAATAACATACAAAATACACAACGTAAATAGCTCGAAATCTGTTATAACAACATCGAGCAAAGAGGACCACACAAAAATTAGGGAGTATCTCAAACGGCCGAAAACGGAGTTTAATACGTACACAGCGAAGGATGACAAAAAAAACCTTGTTCATCGTAAAGGGGGTACGCAACTCGCATCAGGCAAACGAGATCAAGGACGAACTCGTTAAGGAAGGAATACAAGTGATTAATGTGACACAATGCAAATCCATCAGACCAGGCAAATTATTTAATAACTTTGTAATTGAAATTACCAAACCAAAAAGTGCAGGTCAAATGGCATTACGCAATGCCGAAATTGCCAGAAATTTGGACATATTGCTAGTAACTGTGGAATGAAATACAGGTGCGTCAAGTGCATAGAGGACCATCTACCTGGAAACTGCCCAAGGACAACAGAAAACACAAAGGATGCAGCGGTTTATTGCACAAACTGCAAAGATGTGGGACACCCAGCCAACCATAAAGGATGCCCTAAATACAAAGAATAAATCGTGGGAAAAAGCAAACAGGCCCAAAAGAAAAGGGATCAACGGCAGTTTGCTATGTCATCAGCAGCAAAGAAGATTTCGGCTGGATTAAGTTTCGCAGAAGCAGCCGCTTTAGCAAACAATGCGAAGAAACCAGAAGCCAGGACACATAAACCATCGCAACAACCACAGACAGCCACAAAGTTAGCACAACAGTCAACCTACAAACCTGCACGCCAACCAGCCACAAGAACACAACACACACAGCCTCCACATCACTTCAATATCTTTGAGGATACTGAGAGGTTGTTTGGCACTGACCTCTTAACCCTTTTACAGAAGGCAAAAAAGGTGGTACTATCCAACTACGGTATCCTCGATGATAAACGAAAAACAATGATATTGGCTAAACTTATTGGCTAAACTTATCTATGAACTATAAATAGGCTTAGCGTTCTTACCTACAACGTAAATTTAATTTATTCAGTAGCCAGAAGAAGCGCGCTAAGCTTGGGAAACACAAGCCAGATATGCTACTGTTGCAGGAAACACTACTGAATGGATGCAACCCATTCAAACCAGATGGATTATAGCCCGAGAAGACAAGGGCCCCGGGAAAAAGAGGAGCTGGAATTGCTCTAAGGGAATCGTTCAAGCATAATCCCATGAAGATCACTGGACTTCGAAATATGGAAGCAACAGCTGTTGTCATAGACGTCACGGAAGCAGAGACCCTGTTCGTTGTCTCAGTGTATAACCAATAGACATTCACCATGATCTTTCTAAAATAAACGACGCATGTAGTTCCCACACATACTCGCTGATTGGCGGAGACTTCAACTCAAGACACCCGCTTTGGCAAGACCTACACTCCTTAGTCACAGTCAAGGAAAAGTTTTTTCCAGGACACCATCACTGCTGGACTTCTTTTTGGTTTCATCGAACCTCATAAACTTACTACCAGATTTTCAGAATTTCACTTGCGTTTCCCATGTATGTGATTCTGATCATTTGGCGGTAGAGTTGAAAATTCATCTAAACCAGAGAATACTTCTACAGAGACCAGCTTAGAAAACACACATCAATTATAAAAAAAAGTCAACTTGACCCGATTCAAGATTGAAGTCGAAACAGAACTTCAACTACCAAATCATGAAAGGTGCCTAACTAATGTGGATATAGATGAGAATATTCTACAACTACAGGCAGTTGTGAACGGAGCCATTGACCGCTAGAAGAAGCCACTCACGAGCAAAGATAAATACGGAAACATCCCCGAACACATCCAGGCTATCTACACCCACAGATAGCGACTTCGCAAACGCCTTCAGAGGATCTTCCACCGAACATGGAACCGAATCAACGAAGAATACAGAGCTATTAATTCACAGCTCGAATGTACAAATATAATGTTTCGACGAGCGATAAGACACCACCGTGAAGAGGACTTCAGAAAAAGGCTTGAAGACATCAAACCGGGACCAGATGCCTTCAAGAAAATAAACCGACTAATGGGGAAAGCGAACACCATTAATTTTGGAACGCAAACACTCACCACACCAGAGGAAAAAGCTGACGCCTTCGCTAGCTATCTGGAAGGAAACTTTACTAACCGCCCTCCAGTGCATCTGCCCGACTTCATCACTGAAATCGACATTCAAGTCGCTGCATCCTTAAACTGGTAATGGTCACAGAATTCAGTGAAACTAATCTTTCGGAGGACCCTTCTCATGGGGACATATTCACTACAGTTGAGAAAGTTGCTGAAATTATCCACCGCGGAAACTCCAAAAAATCGTCTGGTAATGATCAAATTTCAAACTTTTTACTAAAAAAAATTGTTGAATATGGCAATGCCTATACATTTAAACATGTTGTGAAGTTGGTTCTGTTTTGTATTTTTCTTTCTTCTTCTGTCATCCTCATCAAGCCTTATTGTTTTGAATTACTACGCGGCATTCTTTGTTAAATAGAATATACTTGTGTTCAACAAAACTGTCTGCCTTTTTCCTTAAAATCAACATCAACATCAAAAATTACCAAATCTCGCATTACTGTTATTACCGATAATTTTCAATAACTGCGTAAACAACAGTTATTTTCCAAATTCCTGGAAAATAGCCAAGGTTGCTCCAGTGCCAAAGAAAATGGGAAGCACGTGCGTGGAGGGATATCGACCAATTACTTTGCTGTGTTGTGTTGGCAAGGTTCTGGAATCACTAGTTTTTAGAAAGATTAACCTAGAGAGTGGGGAGAGAGGACTTCTGCCATCAAATCAATACGGATTTAGGCCAAAGCATGCAACGATTCATCTCCTTGTGATGTGTCCCGGGCACTAAACAAAAAGGAGACTGCCACTGTTGTTGACTCAATGTCTCGTTGACATTGAGAATGCATTTGACAGCATTTGGATCAAAGGACTCATATTCGAACTTAACCGACTCTTTTATGAACAGATACACAATAAGAAATTCAGCATTAGGAGGATCAACGCCGGAGTACCACAAGGATCACGGCTGTGGCCAATCCTATTTAATCTCTACACAGCGGACCAGCCATCAAACACAGTGGGATTCAAGACACTACTATATGCGTACGACTCCATCACCTATGCTCAGCCTATAGCAGCAGAGATAGCAACGAAACGAGTGCAGGACCATATAAGAAGTGCCTTAAGATTAACAGCAGCAAGACGGAACTCTTTCCGGACCCCAATAACGGTTATGAACACGAGAAGGACAACCCCTGTAAGAAGAAGCAGGGACATCAGGATTCACCTCCCGGACGGTTTAATAGTATTACCTAAACAAACGGTAAAGTACCTGGGCATAGACTTTAATGAAATGTTTAAGTTCAATGGCCACGCCAGCATAATCCTGAAACGTGCAAGTTTTGCATTTGGTGCACCCGCTCTTGAGGATGAGAAGTGGGCTTAGCCAGCGGACCAAGTTGCTCGTCTATTAGATCAGTCCAATTAGATCAGTCATCACCTATTCCTGCCTAATTTCACTACTATTTCACCCACTATCATGGAAAAAATTAAAATCCGACGACACTGAAAAATTACAAGAACGAGCATCTATACAATGTAGCAAGAACAACGCCAATTGACCAAATCATGATGCAGATAACGCGGAAACTTCTGCTAAATCTCAGTGACCACTCAAACCAGGAAATACAGGCACTTTGTGAACAGCCACTGGAAACCAGGTACAGATACCTGGTTGTAAGGGCTATCAGCGATCCAGACTTCGAAAATATCATTTACAATGAAACGACGCCATTTTTCCAAAATAACAACACTAGACATAATAGAGGGTAGCACCCTCAAATAAATTAATTTAACCTTTTATTTAAAATTTTCGCATGCTATTTTAAAAAATAAAAAATTCCATGTAATAGGTTAAGTCAACATAAATACTGTAACACACAATGTAACCCTAGCCATATATTTTAGTTATAAATCTAGTTCTAAGTCAATTTCTACATAGTACGATTAAATAAACAAAAATCTTAATCTAACCGACATTTCATTCTACAACCAACGGTCAAGTTGAGCGTACACACCGCACGCTGATCGAACTCGCTAGAGTCCTAGCACAGGAAAATAATTATTCACCAGGAGACGAAATCTTTAACGCGGTGCGACTATACAACAAAACAATACAATCAATCACAGGAGAGAAATCCGAGGACGTGTTCTTCAATCGAGGACGGTATCCTGATATAAAACAAAAACTCGATGTAAATCAAAATAAAGTGCTTTCATATCATAACAAAAATCGTAAGAGTATCACATAGAAAAAAGGAGACGTTATATACTCTAAAACACACTGTCGCAACGAAAAGGTACGAAAATACGCCAAACACGTAGTAGAAGAAGACAGAGGTCACACAATCCTTGCAAATCGCGGTACAATTATACACAAAGACAATATACGAGAGCAAGCATGCAAGGAATAATAATGTTATTTTTTATCTCTGCCGTTTTCTGCAACAACCTAATTGACTTAAAGGACAAATAATATGTAATAATAGAAACAGACTCAGTATACGTATATCAGGAAACCACACTTTTATACCATGTAGCAAACCTTCAAAAATATTAAGACCATATGAGAAAATGGTCTCGGCTGAACAAGTGTTAATAAGCAAAATAGAGACACTCAAGTCGCAGTTACTTCCTCATACCTTTAGAACTAAAGGATCACTTAACTTTCTAGGGTCACGGGTACACCTGATTACGACGACTTAATTGAAATCAAGACAGGATTAACTATGCTGATAGAAGACAATAACAAACAAAAGGATATAAACACACAGTTTAACAAAAATATTAGTAAATCACTTAGCAAGATAACATAAGTTGTCATCGTTAACCCAGCGTATTCACGTTTTCCTATGTTTCTCCTTATTCCTTGTTCTCCCATTTGTTTATGCGTAAAGCGTCTTTTTCCTAATTTTTCTTCCACCTATTTGTTTATGCGTCAATGCTAAGTTGATGCTTATCACCCTTTTCCACTTATATGTATAAATGCAACTACCTATTGTCTATTGCAATTACCTAAAGCGTCTTTTCCTAATTGTCTATTCCCCTATTTGTTTACTCGTTTTGTCCATATGGACCGAAGCGTCTTTTTGTATTCTCTTTTCCCAGATTATTTGTTTGTCTGTAGTACTCCGCTACACTGCTATATTCCCACCCCACAAGCAACCTTGCATCTTTCAATAGCAACAAGTGCATCATAACTCATACTCATAATCGAGACACAAAGTCCAGAACAAGTGATTCCCATACTAACATCATAACTCAGTGGATGATTATTTGTTGAGTAAGCACTGCATATAGTGATATATAGTCTACCCCAACTTCTCCAACAAAAATAGTGGATTGACGACCACTACCCCACATGCCACCTGCAGCCACATTCCATCACGTCGTGAAGTCATCTTTTCCCCCAGCAGGAATAAGATGACACCTCAACATGATCTCTCCTTCATGACATGGTTAGATCATGCTGCAACATCAACGGACGCTCGTGTGCACCCGCGCAACGTAAGCACATTCCATCACGTCCGAATACTTATTACTCGTGAGCTACAAGAGGTTGTTTCGTTGGGATATCAGTTTGTGGAGTACTTCAGTACCGTTCGGTAGTTGTTCTTAAAAGTATACATTGCTAACTAATTTACTAATTTCAATAAACTCGAAAGAAATTTACACAACCACCTGTTTTTACCGCTCCAATAATCGAGGTATCAATTTTCCATTGCTCGTGCGGTATGCTTACCAGGCAAAATCAAGTTCTTGTTGGAAACTCACCAAACACAAAGCCATTATTTTGTTTTCGCGACACGATCAAGATAATAGTTACATCAGGAAACGCTATACCAAACATAATATAGTCAATCGGGACAATGCACGATGCTGACATTATAACAAATATAAACAAACAGACATTACTAAGCATAAACAAATGGAACAATAAACTCTACACAACAAACAAACACAAAATACTGAATATAGGCCAATGTCCGTTGTTCCACATTGCCCTACACAAGACAGACACTCGACCTCATAGTGAATGGACAGCATATATAAACCAAAACGGAACTCCTCAGTGGTGTGCTGTCTCTCGAATTTTGTCCAACCCGGATACAAAATAAAATGTATCGCTTTTATTAATAGTAATAGTTATAGTTTACAAATAAAATATATATATAAAAAAGAATCTATCGCTTTTATTACTGCTAATCTCTTTTAATAACGTACATTTGTAGTCTGGTATTCTGGTTCAAGCACCAGTATTATCAGTAGTTGTCAAGGTACATGCACCTTGGGCAACATTACAAAACGTACACAGGGCATGCATTAAGTGTCGTTGCACTTCGCCAGCAAGCAGTTGTACACAAAATGAATCAAATTACCGACATGAAAGGGTAACTAACTGGGACACTTAAATAGGACAGTTACGAGTAAATCGAAAATCGAAATCAACAAATGAAAAATGCATCGTGGGTGTTGGCATCACTGGTCTACAACAATGCCCCCCAAGAAAGAAGCCACAAAAGGAAGAGAAAGAAATGTCACAGTTCGTACCGGTCTTTTTTTTTACTTAAAATCCGTTTACTAAATCCGTTTTTGCAGTTTTAAACTAGTGGCACAAGACGCCAACGGGAGTGATTTACTCGTAGATATCACGAAATTAAGAAAACCCCGGTTTATTTACTGGCACCAAACGCCAACAGTGGGAATTATTTTGTACTGAATTTGGAAAAACAATTTCAAAGAAATTCAGTTTTAACGTTAATCAACACGAATTTAGTCTACAAAGTGGTTGTATACTGCGCGGTGATAGAACTGTTATACCAAGAGTTCTTCGTAGCAAAGTCCTCTCTGAATTGCATTCGGCACATTTTGGCATTGTTAGAATGAAGAACTTCGCTCGCAGCTATTGCTGGTGGCCAAAAATCGATGAAGATATTGAGATGTATGTGAAGTCTTGTTTCGAATGTAATAAATTGCAGAACAATATACCACAAGCCCCGCTTCATCCATGGGAGGAAGCAAGTAGACCATTTGAGAGAGTTCATGCTGATTTTGCTGGTCCTTTTAGAGGAGTTTACTATTTTATTTTGGTAGATGCTTACAGTCGTTGGCCTGAAATTTATATTCTTAAGAACATGACAACAGAAAATAAAATAGCAGTGTGTAGGAAAATTTTTTGCGCTTTTGGATTTCCATATATATTCGTTTCAGACAATGGAAGACAATTTACATCATACAAATTTAAACAATTTCTTTGCAACATGGAGTTGAACACAAGTTTACTGCACTGTATCACCCGGCTACAAATGGTCTGGCAGAACGTTGTGTTCAAACTTTGAAAAGGTCTTTAAAGGCGATGCCGTGTGAGAGCAATTCAAACGAAGAAGATTTATGCAGTATATATTTATACAGTACCGAAAGATACCCCACACAAGCACCAATGAAAGTCCTGCTATGCTTATGCTCGGCCGAAATATTCGAACTGAGTTAGATTTATTGAAACCGACGTGTAAGGAATCAACAAGAAACTTACACAATCATATGAAATGTAAACGTTATTAGAGTTTCAGTTAAAGTCACTTTTGAGTGACTTTTGAAGTGTTCGGCTGTGTTTTTAATTTTCTCCTGAGTTGTGATTCAATTTCTTGCGAAAACGTATTTATTTATCAATAAATTCGAAATAAACCATAAGGTATCAAAGACAGTGACTTTTTAAACCTTTTCTTAATAAAATAAATTCATAAGCCCTTTGTGAAAACAGTGAAAGTATAATTTATTTTTGCTTTATAACTCAAACAGTAATTTCCTTCCCTTTTACAAATTTTATTTCCCGCTAAACTATACACCCACACCACTATTCCCATATGTATAATATGGATACGTGCAATGAGTGCTTCTCTGACCTCCCCGCCGATGGAGACTTTGTAACATGTTATAGATGTGAAAGGAAAATGCATTATGGATGTACCACCATTTCCGAAAAATCTTACCGAAAAATGAATATTGCCCGAAAGGAGGAATGGAGATGTTCCACCTGTAGAAAAGAACTTGCAGCGCTCTCCGCACCCAGGACCCCTGCTGAATTAGCATCAGTTCAGCCTATATCCAAGCGAATGAGAAGTGTAAGTTCTCCAGAAGCACTCCCGCAACAAACTCCAATACCAACACCATTCACTAAATCAGCAACAGACAGTAATAATCATGAAATAATATTAAATGAAATGCGCAAGATGAGAAAAGAGATGACAGATATAAACACAAGTTGTGAATTTATGGCGAACAAATACGAAGACATAAAGCAACACATGACATTAAGCAATGTAACACTACAAAAACTTACAAACGAAATAAAAGAGCTCAAAGAGAGCAACCAGAAAAAAGATCAACAAATACATGCAATGGAAACCAAAATCAATACTCTCGAACAACAATTACTAAAAAACAACATTGAAATAAAAAACATTCCGCAGACACAAAATGAAAACTTAATGGATATTGTCCAAGCACTAGGAAAAACAATAGATCACGATATACTAAATTCAGACATCACTGACGTTTACAGAACGAACATAAAAAATCCAAATAAAACAACAATAATAGTTTCGTTTGCAAGTCACGCGTGCAAAACAAATGTAATTAAAAAGGCAAGAGCCATCCGTAATATTCCCCTTAAGAGAATTAGAGAAAATATTTCTAATGGCTCTGCTTCAAGTGTAACTCCCGAAACTGATGCAATCATATATGTCAACAATCAGCTCACACCTACCAATAAACACCTTCTCTGGCTAGCAAAAAACAGAGCCAGAGAGTGCAATTGGAGATTTGTGTGGGAGTCGACCGGTAAGGTACTTGCGAAAAAAAACGAAAACGGCGAGACCATACACATCGGGTCTTGCAACGATGTAAACAAAATGAACAACTAAGCATTGTTGTTGTACGTAATTCTAATTGAGAGATTCGAAATAGAAGAAAATAAAATGGAAAACACATGCAGTGAAGCTGATGTCGACTTTGACTTTAGGGTAATACATGGTGTTGGCGGCATCGAAAAAAAATATTTGGAAAAAATGAATTTTTGTTGCGTAAGTTTTAATATAAGATCCATTACAAAAAATTGGGATATCTTTTTAGCAGAAATTGAAAATGTGCTTTCTTACATCGATATATTAGTACTGAATGAAATTAATATACCGAAGAAAAAAAATGACTTTTATCGCATTGACGGCTTTAATACTGAATTTATAAACCGTGACGCGACGAAAGGTGGAGGAGTTGCAATATATATAAAAGGTAATATTTCTTACACAATAATACCAGCGAATCCAATCAACTACGAGGGCATGCACCTGGAAATCAATCATCAAGGTGGTCAAAAGCATATACATGCAATATACAGGCGACCTAGCTCTAGTGTTGGAAGGTTCATTGACGAATTAGATGAAATTATAAAAGAAAGAAAAGAAAACATTGTACTAGGGGATGTCAATATTAATATCATAGATGAGAATAACTCACTTGTTCTTAAATACATGGAGATGATGGCGTCGAAAGGGTTGATAAGTGTTATTAAACAACCGACACGTGTTGACATATCAAATAATACGGCGACGTTAATTGATCATATATATGTTAGCATTACCAAGCTCAACATATTCTCTGCAATTATTGTAACCGATCTATCTGATCATTACGCCGTCTTATATGCTACAGAAGACTTGGATAGAACAGAAACCTCTCGGGAAACGGAAGTTAAACACATTAATCAGCAGAAAGTTAATGAGCTTATAGAGCAAACAGACTGGCAACATCTAATCCAAGAAAATGACGTCGAGGTACTATACAACAATTTTGTACGAGAAATGAATAAAATATACGCTGAAGCATTCAAAACGACCACAACAAAAAGAACACGTAAACATAAGCCATGGATCACGCCAGAAATAATACCAATGTGCAAACAAAGGGATGAGCTATATAGGAGGTGGAAAAACAGCCCCAGATGCAAGACTTTTGAGGGTGAATACAAGAAATTTCGAAACACAGTTAACAAGAATATTCAATTAATAAAAGCCAATTTTTACAAACGAAAATTCATAAATGCTAATAACGACCCGAGGAAAACGTGGAGAATTGTGAATGAACTGCTTGGAAGAAAGAGATGTTCAGTAGACGAAATTATAAAAATCAATTTTCCAAAGGCGTCTGAATCCGAAGGCTTAAAAGACATTGTTGAGGACTTCGCGGAGCTGTTTTCGAATCAAGCAGCGAACATTATGCATATGTGTGACACCAAAACCTCAAACCATGACAACCGGCAACTTCAACAAAGTATCTACTTAGAAGAAGCAACGGAACCTGAAGTTTACGAGATATTGTGTCAACTAAGTAGCACAAAAGGTCCTGGAGCAGACAACATAAGACCAGTCGATCTCAAAGTTAATGCCATGAGTCTCACCCCTATAATCACGAAGATTATAAACCTTAGTTTGTGTCAGTCATGTGTACCTAAGCTCATGAAAACGTCTATAATTCGCCCAATATACAAGGGAGGAATAAAACAAGACACGGCAAATTATAGGCCAATTTCAATTCTGCCAGCGGTTGAAAAATGTTTGGAAGAGATAGTCGTTAAACGTGTAAATTGTTTTATGTTGAAGTATAGAGTGATTCACCCAAACCAGTTTGGATTTCAAAAATACAAGAGCACCCAATTGCTACTGGGAGAGTTTACCAATGTGGTTAATGCAGGGCTAAATAAAAATCATCACGTACTTGTTCTTTTTATAGACTTCAGCAAAGCCTTCGATACCTTGACACCCGAAAAACTCATGGAAAGTGTCAACAAATTGGGATTAAGAGGATTGCTGGCAAGTTGGCTCAAAAGCTATCTGACTGATAGAGTAATCCAAGTCAAGGTATCTGACACATTAAGTCTAAAAAAATCTAGCAAATACGGTGTACCGCAAGGTTCCAAATTGGGGCCCATTTTATTCATTCTGTTCACAAATGAACTGTTAAGGACATTTAAGAAATCGATTGCCTATGCTTATGCTGATGATATTGCAATCGTTGTAAGACACAAGGACTTCTACCGTGAGCATCGAACTTGTCGAGTTGTAGAGGCTGAGTAGGGTCAATGACTCTCGAGAAGAAATTCTCCAGACGAGTCCTGAAACCAAAGGATGCTCCCCCCCCCCTCCCCAACTCCCAAAGCACTCCATCATTCCCCTGGGCTGGATCAAGGTGTTATACGACCCGTGCCGAAGATCAACCTGGCTGAGGGCCCAGTATCTCCAAAAATAGCTCAGTCGCAAACGGAGTATCCGGATACCTGGCGACCTCCGGATTAGCTAGCCTTATCTGTATATGGCGGATCTCTGTACAGATGGACATCCCTTTCTCCGCTACTCGTGGGACTATTATGGACAACAACCTGACAACAAAAACCGAGGCCGGTACTCCTCAATTACCGGGCGGTGGAACGGTGACTACACCGACTACCGGCAAGGCTCCTGCATTGCCGAGAGGAGGCAAAACTGTGGCAGGCCATGGTGCGCCATCCTCTAAAGGCAAAAGGAACAAGCCAAATAAAAAGAATTCAGGAAGTGTTAAGACTGTGGCAGGCCATGGTCCTATCACCTCCTCCACCCCTAGCAGCAGCAAGTTTGTGGCAGGCCACGGACTTGTCGCGGCTACCAAAACTCCTTCAGGGAGTGTTAGGACTGTGGCAAGCCACGGTCCTATCACTTCGTCCGCCCCTAGCAGCAGCAAGTTTGTGGCAGGCCACGGACTTGTCGCTGCTACCAAAACTCCTTTGGGGAGTGTTAAGACTGTGGCAAGCCATGGTCCTATCACTTCCCCCGCCCCCAGCAGCAGCAAGTTTGTGGCAGGCCACGGACTTGTTGCTGCTACCAAATTCCTCCCTCCAAAGAGGAATCTGGAGCTCAGCCGCATCGGCAAGCTCCATCTAAGGCGCTATACATAAGACGCCGAAATGCTTCACGCATTATCAAAACCTTCGGATCCATTCCGGAGGTGGAGAGAAGTGCGGAAATAAAGAGCAAGGTTGAGTGGGCTAAAAACATCCTAAAAGATGGATTTCCCACTGCTTCCATTGCTCACAAAATGTCAAAAGACTCCTCTAAGCGTCAGAGATCGTTGGAGGAAACCGTATCGGTTTCCAAGAGGCCCAAAATTCAGTTCAGTTCCACAACCCCTGTGCCATCCAACAGCAGATCTCTGAAGTCTTATAACGAAGTCCTAAAGGACGCATTGGTGATCGCGGTGATCGATAGAAGCGATACCGACGGTTCCATTACACCGGAACGGTGGCAATTGGTCAAGTTGAAGCTCTCCAGCAACTTCTTGGCCATCATGCGGGAGAACCCAGGACCACCTCCTATCACAAGCGACGCTGGCTGGCACCAAGGCCATGTCAAGCTCATCGCTTGCTCCGACCAGAGATCTCTCGATCTCTTCACCAAGGCCATCGATGGTTTAGGAGAGGTTTGGCCAGGTGCAAAACTCGAGGTCGTATCTAAGGAAGACATTCCTAGTAGACCTCGAACTCGTACCTGGATTCCAGCCGAACCCTCCTCTCCAGAAAATATCCTGGAAATCATCCGGCTCAGCAACCCGACTCTTCCGACTCATGACTGGAAAGTCGCGAAACTGGAGGAACTAAGGGGTTCTTATAGATGCGCGTTAATTGTGATCAATAAGGAATCCCTTAATCCTCTGGCGCAGACGAAAGGCATGATTCGGTTTGGATTCGAGTCCATTCATTTAAGGGTGTACAAAAAGGATGAGTTGGATGCTGATAAGCAACCTCCTCCTCCTTTAACACCTGACATCACAACCGTGGATCTTGGAGCATCGATATCCTTTCCAGAATTGGATAGCGATGACTCCAATCTGTCCGAGGTGACTACAAAGCCGTCGGTCTCCGATTCTGACACATTGTCGGAAATGGAAACCGATGGCGAAGCAAATAGAGGTTCTACACGATCAGAGATTGAAGATGAGCTCTTGGGCACATCTTCAGAATCGGAGGACCTCAACAACACCGTGGTGGAGGCGACTCTGGAAGACTGTAGCAATGATACGGTTTCTCCAGATTAATCTCCACCACTCAAAAAAGGCTTCGGCCACACTCATTCTGCGTCTTTCCAAAAGCGCAGAAGACATTATTCTAATCCAGGAACCATGGATTGCAGAAGGCGTGGTTCGTGGACTTAGGACACCCTCATACGTTCCGCTCTATACAAGAGACAAAGGTAAGATTAGAACTTGTATATTAGTGAAACGTAGCCTTAATGTATTTCTACTTCCCAACCTCAGTGACCCCGACCTAACGGTTGCCAGATTAGAAACTGCCAAAGGCTCATACTGGCTGGCATCGGCTTACCTTGGCCACGACCAAGTGGGCCCTCTCCCTGGTGATAACCTAGAAAGGGTGGTACTGGAAGCGGGAAGGCAAAAAACTGGCCTCATAATCGGATGCGACGCCAACGCACATCATACGGTATGGGGCAGTACCGACATCAATGATAGAGGTGAGTCACTTTTAGACTATATTTTAAGTACTAACCTCTTAATTTGCAATATTGGCAATGAGCCCACTTTCATAACAAAAAACCGACAAGAAGTTTTAGATATTACTCTTGTCTCCGACAGCATCACCCAAAGGCTAACAAACTGGATGGTATCGTCTGAACACTCCTTTTCGGACCATAGGTACATCCAATTCAGTCTGAGTGATGCTCCCCCTCGCCAACCAACTTTCCGGAACTACCGGAAAACTGATTGGACAAAATATAGAGGAATCCTATCGGAAACGATATCCTCCAAACTATCAAGTCCCCCGCGTGACACCAATGAGCTCGACATGAAAGCCAGGGAATTTACTCTGACTCTCAATAAGGCTATGGCCGCTTCCTGCCCTCTTATTCAACCAAGAGGCAAGAAAAAGCCACACTGGTGGACATCGGCACTAGGACTGCTCAGAAACACATGCAGAAAACTTTTCAACGCAGCAAAAAGCACAAGAAAAGTGACCGACTGGGACTCATATAAAGAATCCCTCAAATTATACAAAAAAGAACTGAGGAAGGCAAAGCGACAATCCTGGAGGTCATTCTGTGACAAAATTACAGAAACCTCTGAGGCTTCGCGGCTAAGAAAAATCCTCTCCACAAATCCTATGATGCCCAGCTGTTTGAAAAAAACCGATGGCTCTTGGACAACCTCAAGTGATGAATCACTCAACCTGCTTCTGGACACCCACTTTCCAGGTAGCTCCCAACTCGCGGCCAGCAGCAGCCCAAACAAGCCTACTGCAACCGTGACCAAAATTCATAGTCTGATTACGAGAGACAAACTGCTCTGGGCGCTACATAGCTTCAAACCATACAAGTCTGCTGGTCCGGACGGTATTATACCTGCCGAGCTACAGAGATCCTCAGATATTATTCTACCAGTGTTGGAAAATATTATGAGGAGCTGTGTAGAACTTATCCACATTCCACTGTTATGGAGAGAAGTCAATGTAGTATTCATTCCCAAAGCTGGAAAATGTTCTCATGTGGTCCCAAAGGACCTCAGACCCATAAGTCTATCGTCATTCCTTCTGAAAACTTTAGAACGACTGATTGATATCCATATTCGAGCTAAAGTTGATCCAAGACTTCTGTCTACGGCTCAACATGCCTACTGTAAAGGAAAGTCGGTGGAAACGGCTTTGCACTCTCTGACTAGCCACATCGAACGATCCCTACAATATAAGGAGTACACAATGGTTGCTTTCCTGGACATAGAGGGCGCCTTTAACAACGTCAACACATCCGCAATCACGACTGCGTTGTCAACTCTGCAGGTAGACGACTCACTTGGGGAGCTGATTAATCTAATGCTAACAAGCAGGATAATCAACTCCAAACTGGGTGAGACTTCTGCTAAAAGATATGTCAGTAGGGGTACGCCGCAAGGCGGTGTCCTCTCCCCCCTTCTTTGGAACTTAGTGGTTAACGAACTACTGATATACCTGGAAGAGGGTGGTAGCAGAGTGATTGCCTATGCGGATGACGTTGCCATAGCCGTCTCAGGAAAACATTTAAATACCATTAAAGAACTCCTCCAAGTAAATCTTAACAGATTAACCTGCTGGGCAGATCGCTGTGGATTGGGAATAAACCCCCATAAAACTGATCTTGTCCTCTTTTCTAGGAAATATAAAATTCCAATCATAGACCCTCCTTCAATAAACGGTACCAGTTTAGCTTTCTCCGATACAGCAAAATATCTGGGTCTCATTTTTGACAGCAAACTAAACTGGAAACCTAACATTCAAGAAAGAGCCAATAAAGCTACAATAGCTTTATTCTCCTGCAAGAAAGCCATTGGGAACAAATGGGGCCTTCAACCTCGCATAACCCACTGGCTATACATCTCGGTCATAAGACCGATACTCACTTACGGGGTGGTTGTCTGGTGGACGGCCTTGGAAAATGCAGTCAACTGCATTAAATTAAGCAGAGTCCAAAGAACAGCATGTCTATGCACAAGCGGAGCCTTGCGGTCTACCCCCTCTGCGGCATTAGATATTCTGCTTCACTTGACACCCCTCGACATTTTTAGCAAGCAAGTAGCTGCGACTGCAGCTATTCGCCTTAAAGCGACTAAACAGTGGACAAATAATTCATTTGGCCACGCCAACATTCTTAATACATTAGGAATCCTCACAGAGAACACCGATTACACCATACCTGAACTTTGGTTTGACAAAAACTTCCATGTAAGCTTCCCCTCTAGATCATTCTGGGAGGAGGATGCTTTCATGGAGGACAAGTCAATCCATCTCTACACAGATGGATCTAAAACCGACAGCGGAGTTGGCGGCGGTGTTTTCTCAGATAAGCTTAACCTAAGCCTCTCTTTCCGCCTTCCAAATCACTGTAGCGTGTTCCAGGCGGAAATTTTGGCGATTAAAGAAGCTCTGTCCTGGCTGAAGAAAAACGTGATATCTGCAAAGGATATCCGCATATTTTCGGATAGTCAGGCCGCCATCAAGTCCCTGGACTCGGTCTCATTGTGTTCTAAAACTGCCCTTGAATGCCGATCATCTCTCATGGAGATGGCAGAGCAGTTCAACATTCACCTCTGTTGGGTGCCGGGCCACAGAGACATTCCAGGGAACTGCAGAGCCGATGAACTCGCCAAAATTGGAACCACTCTACCTATCCTACCAGACAAAGGTAGTATAGGTATACCAATCGCTACGTGCAAACTAACACTAAAGCTAGATGCCAATAAAAGAACGGACCTTAGGTGGACTGCTGGACAAACATGTCTAGCGACAAAACAGATCTGGCCAAAGCTGGATCTGAGTCGATCTAAGTGTCTGATCCTCTTAGAAAGGAAACATCTCAGCGCCATAATAGGTGTCATTACCGGACACTGCCTCATAGGCAAGCACGCAAGAAGGCTTGGCGCTTTTAGTAACGATTTTTGTAGAAGCTGCATGGACGAGGAAGAGGAGGAGACAATCCCCCACCTACTCTGCACATGCCCAGCTCTCTCTCAGAGAAGGAAGCTTCACCTAGGAGCTTTCTTCTACAACGACCTAAACGATCTAGAAAAAATAGACGTTAACAGTCTCCTACGCTTTATTAAAAGCTCAAACTGGTTCCAGTAGTAAGAGGATCATAGATCCACGTGGCATCACAATGGGCCAATAGGCCTAAGTGGGTTGGTATTTCCAACAGCCACTCTTACCTAACCTAACCTAACCTAAGACACAAGGACTTGCATTTAGCCATGAAGATATTGCAAGATGAATTTGACGCTGTATCTGAATGGTGTCATGATAACGGTCTGGAGATAAACGCAGACAAAACCAAGGTGATGCACATTAGGACCCCTTCTAAGTCAACGGAAGCTATAGAAATTGTTCATCGTAATGATCACTGTCCATTACTAAGAAGCAGCAACACAATTGAGGTAGTCAAAGCCATCAAATATCTTGGAGTTACCATCGACGAGCATTTTCTGTGGCGTGAACACATCAACATCCTGCGTCTTCAACTTAAGAGCACGATATTTGCAATGGTGCATCTTAAGCGTTACTCTCATATGGAGGTACAAAAGCAAGTGTACTACTCGATGGCAGAGTCACGCATTAGATACGGAATTATGGCCTGGGGAAACGCAGCGAAATCCCATCTGGATAAGATATCTAAATTACAACATCGTCTTGTCAAAATAATTAGACCTATTAATTCAACTTTTAAAGTTTTAGATGTAAAGGCACTTTTCCAGATGACAACATTGCTTACCTATATGAACGACCAACGGTTTCTCCGTCCCATAAACCACCCACAAAACACCCGAAGACGAGCCCAAGGGATGCTAGAAGTTCCGGAAGCTTACAATACGCATGGTGATAGAGAACTGCGATGCACCGTTCCTAATTTAGTTAATTCGCTACCACAATTTCTAAAAGTGATTCCGAATTTTAAAAAAAGAAAAAAAGAGTTAAAAAAGCATTTAATTGAACTTTATTTTGTGAAGTAGACCGTTAAAGAAGACTTTAACGGCACTATATTGAATGTAACCTAATTGTAAACAAACTTTTTTCAATTTAAATCATTTCAAAAGTTAATTTAGTCAATTTATGTCCAACCACCTGCAGATAAGCACTCTGCTTTGCAGGTAATACATGTAAATGAAAAACTTCTTTTGTGCAAATAAAATTCATTGAATTGAATTGAAAAAAAATGAAAAATGGAAACTTGGTAGGGTGAGTCAAATACTGAGAGATCTTCATTATCTTATACAGCTTGATGACGGAAGAGAATGGAAGAGGCATTTTGACCAAATTCGCGAGATTAGCCCGTTCACTCGGAGAGAGGGAGACCTTAATAAAGAAAGTTTTTCCGAAGACAACAAAATGGAGGTTTCCCCTAGTAATGACAGTTCCACAGAAGCAACCTCTAAATATGAAGATGAAAATGTTAATCATGAAAATGAAAAAAATACTAACTTAGAACCTTTAAACATCTCAGAGCCTAGTCTCGCCGAATTGCGTAGGTCAAATAGAGTTAGAAAAGCTCCATAAAGGTTTGGATATTGTAAATAGGACAATAAAAAAATTGTTATATATCTTGTACGTAACAAAAACAAAAAACATTATGTGTAACATCATTTTCAGTCTTTATATAGATATATATTTATATGTATAGATATTTATGCCTATAAAATAACCTAAGGTGCGATTTGTATTTTTTCTTTTTCTTTCGGGGAAGGAAGGAAGTGTTATAACATATATTTATTGTAAATTTGGCATCACATCAAAAGCGCGGTAAAACAATACTTATATGTCATTTCCTAGAGTGAAACCCTTTCGCTCACTCTTTCTTTTTTTATTTCCGGTTGTCAATGTGAACGCACACTGCTTTCGATCCCCGAAATTTTATTATAAAATGTTAAGTTGAAATCCGTGATACTTTATTTTACCACATACACAACAAAACAAAATTCTCCACTCTTCTCCGTATTATTTCACGGAAAGCACGGAGCAAGCAATCGTAATATAACATGTCCAAGTTCGACAAGTCCCGCTTTTTATCTTGTAAGCGTTTAATGATAAGCTAGGTTTCCATGAAACAAATAGAAGACGACAGAGTCAGTCTTGGTAGAACGCCCAAACTATCAAATTGTTGGATTAAAATTGTTTAGTATTGTAGTGTAATAAATAAAAATAGTAGCAACAATTTAAATGCGTTTCAATTTAAACAAATTGATTTTTTAGCATTGCCGCCCAAATAACTGACGCAGTCGGTAAACCAGGAAAACAAAAGAACATAATTGAACTCTGTGTTTTAGTACAATGTACAAGCTCAAAAATGATAATGAAACTAAAACTAAACTAAGATAAAATCTGTCAAGTTGAAAAGCAAAAAAAAAAAAAAGACAAAAAGTGAAATAAAATAAAAACTGGAAGTGAACAAAATAGAATAAGAACTAGCCACATGTGCCCAGGAAAAAGTTTGGGAAAAACGTGACCCGATACTCTAACCAGGTAACCACATTTTATTATCAGACACTACCTTAATGAAACGGGGCCCGAAAGCAAAAGAAGAATCTACTCGTAAGTGGAAGAAACAAGAAATAAAAAATTATATTTTGCTATCAAATTCATATAGTTGTTAAGTATTACATTCACATCTCTTTATACCTACATAATTATTAAATTAATCAATAAAAATAAAATAACGGAAGACACGTTTATAAATACAATCCGCATAAAAAATATTATATTTAAATAAAATACAAAGATTGCATGTATAGGTATATACTCGTAATTACTAAATGTTAAACACGTAAATGCATAGGCATCCTATTAGAGACATTTATCAAGTGTACATAACTCCTCAGTGGTGTGTTGTCTCTCGAATTTCGTCCAGCCCGGATACAAAATAGTTTATAAATAAAATATATCGATTTTATTAACTGTAATAGTTTATAATATAAAAGAGATCTATCGCTTTTATTACCATTATGCTCACTAGCATTACTCATCTATTGTACAGTCAAAGTCTGCGAATGCTAAAAGGCATAGAAAGCAGAAGCAAGAAGAAAAGGAATCGATGAAATATACGAAATATGTAACATATAACTTTCCAGACTGCTACAAGAACGAAATTTAGGTTAACCTTCCGTCGGGCGCAACTAGTGATGAACAGATTTTTTATACCCTCCCGGTAGGTATTTATCAAATTCCCATATTTGGGTGGGTAAATATAGTTTTGGGTAAATAGCCGGTGGTAATATGGGGTTTTTATTATATTTGGTAATTAGTGATAATGCCAATCAGCCCTTGGAAAGTTGAAAAAAATTTGCTCCTAAGCAAAAACAAAGGACACATGTAGCATTCGAGGGAAAAAATTCCCTCGGAACTGCCGATAGCCCTGAATGATTTTTTTTATTACATTTGGTAATTAGTGATGTGCTAAAGTAGGTAGGAAAAGAAATAACCCTTTTTGCAGAGAGTATATACACAGGCCGACATAATTCATCGTACGACACCTAAAAACGCTACTGCAGCTTGTCAATACAATACGCATGTTGACATCTTTTCTGCATGTATACGAGACAATTTTTTTAATTGCAGGGCCATTGGTTTTTGGGTTTTTCCGCACAGTGTTGAGAACGACCCTTTCATCCCTTTCATTCAATTTGCGTGGACGGCTTGATCTTTACTGGTACTCGACGCTTCCTATTTTTTTTGTATTTTTCTACTATTCAATATCCACTTTATTAGGATCCGATAAAGTTCAACTTCTAGACGATTTAGAGAAGTAACATTTCAACGAAAAATCTAAGGACCGAATGGAATTCGCAGAATCACCGATATATCTCGCCGCTGCTCTTCGTGACCCATCAAATCAAGGATGCCATCTAAGTGATTCTGACCAAATTACAGCAATGGAATTTATTTATGAAGTTTCCAAAAGTATGGGAATTGAAGTCATGACCAATTTGGCCCTTTATCGGTCCAAAGAAGGTATTTGGGGTAAAGAATTCATTTGGTCAAATGTTTCCTCCATGGAACCATTGATTTGGTGGAAAGGCCTTTGTGCTAATAAAAATTTAAGCAAAGTTGCAACACGCATTTTATCAGCACCTGTAACTTCGGCAGCCACAGAACGTTCCTTTAGTACATTTAGTTGGATTCACAATAAGAAACGAAATCACCTTACCACCGAACGGGCAGGCAAGTTGACGTGCATATCTCATAATTGGAACATTGAATTCCATGCACAAACAACACACCAAGCTGTAGCAGAACAAAAACCCTAACCAGGTTCCAGTTCCACAAATATCCACATACCCAGCACATCAGAAGTTAATAAACCAAGTTGCAGTTATTCATCCAATCCTGACATACCCAGCACATCAAAATCTAATGAATCAGTAGAATGCTTGTATGTATATTGACGAACATTTGATAAGTTTACTATCTAATTCAAGCGACTCAGATTAATTTAATTCAAAGATTCTTTTGTTTACATTGTTCCTTTCCTTTTTTAAATCTAATTAAATAAAGCACACAATGAACACATTTTTCGCAATTAAAATAGATACCCACATAAATACCCGTTCAGCTTAGTTATGAACATAAAGAGGTTTAAATTTAAAACACGATGTCGCCTTACACGAGAAGAAATAAAAAAAAAATAATTGCCAAGTGAGTTACTCATTCGGAGATAATGTCACTTTGGACGAAAAATTAGAACCATTTCGTGGGCCATGTGTCTTCCATCAATATAATGCTGCGAGAGATGAGTCAAATGAATTTTCTATCCGATGACAGAGAACAAATGAGTGAATATCAAATGAGTGGAAATCAAAATGACAGGGTCTGGAACTGATGACCACGACAACAAAATACCTTTTAATGCCATTAAGGACTTACTACAGAATACGATGGCGGTCCGAGATTGGATATTTGGATCAATCAACTTACAAATTTGGGCAGAGTATACAAATTGGATGACAATACACTTCGTACATTAATGTTGTCCTAAATCAGTTGTCACTTGACTTTCAAGTTGAACGGACGTGTTGCGGTGTTTAAGTTTTTGCTATATGTGTTCATGCACTTCTCAGTGCAGAGTTATTGTAGAAATAATTTACGTTTTTATTACGGTCGTTGTGTTTGTCTTTTTACTGACAATTAGTGCATAATAGGTGCATAAAAGAGGAGATATTCCCACAATCAGTGCAGTTAGTGTTGTTGTGTTAATTACTTTTTAATTACATTTAAAAGAGCAGGAATTGCCACAATTTGTGTTGTAAATTTTGTGCCGTACTTTTATTACGATTAAAAGAGGAAGAATTCCCAAAAATTGTTATCGTGCTTAATTACTTTTTAATTACTTCAAGTGAAAAAAAAAAAAAGTAAGTGAAGTGGAAATGGAAGCAGAAATGGAGGCGACGAAGAGGAAGAGGGCTGCGAAGAAATGCGCCCAAGAGACCTGCGAGGAGAGCTGTAAAGAGAGCAACGCAGAGGACTTCATTGGCTTTAAGGAGGTGAAGAAGAAGCGAAAGGAAAAAGCCAGGAAGAGCGACGAGGAGAGAGAGGAAGCGAGCGAGATCACGCAGGAAAAATTGGTAAGACCCGTTAATATTATTAATAAAAATCACTGTGGGAATACTGTGGGAATACATAAGGGTACTAAAATAGATATTGGTGACGTAAGTCTGCTTACGCGGACCTTGTCGACCATTTCGAATGAAATAGTCGATGTTATTTTTAGAAAAATTGTTGACCCCGAATTGGCTATGGACGTAAGGACGGTTGCTTCGCAATACGATAGCATCGTATGGCAACTGGTGGCCCAAAATGAGTACCTTAGGGGCTCAAATGAAGCCCTAAAGGCATCAAAGGCGGTTAACCAGGTGGTGGCGACTCAGAGTGGTGCTTGCCCCAAGCAGGTTACCACAAAAGCCTCCACGGCTGCTAATATCCCAAGCTATGCCCAAGTAGCGAGGAAAATAACAAAACGCTGCTACACCAGCCGCATCCTCGGTGACCAAGCACGCAATCAAGGTGCCCCCGCCCAATTATGCTGTCGTCCTAAACAGCACTAACGAAGGCGCTTCCTCGAAGGAAATTGTAACCTCTCTGAGGAAGGCTGGGCCATTGGGAGTGAGGGTTGAAAAGGTGGTGGAGCTCAGGAATGGTAGCGTTCTGGTAAGAATGCCGTCCTCCATTGAGAGGGAAAAGCTCCTGCAGAGTGGAAATTTCAAGGCCGTAGGCCTTAAAGCTGCGATACCACAGAAACCCGGTGACAGGGTGGTGGTACAAGGTGTCAACACCGACATCAGTCCGGAGGAGTTTCTGGCGGATCTGCACCGCCTGAACTACTCCGAAAAGGGTGCCTTCAAGTTGGTCTCACGACCATGGACGGTGGCAGTAGGAAGTAACACAAATGTGGTACTTGAAGGCTCCAGTGAGGCCGTAAAGGCCTTAATAAAATCTGGGAGATGCTATGTTGGGCTAAATTGATTCAATGTAAGGGAATACAAGGCCCGACTGGGGTGCTACAGATGTTATGGCCTAGGCCATAGCGTAGCGGACTGCCCATTTAAGGCAGATCTCTGTCGCCGTTGTGGGCAAGAGGGCCATAGAGCCATCTCCTGTAAGGAGGCCGTGCAGTGTAGGAACTGCAAAACTAGGGGACGGCCAGCCGTGCACCTCATGGGGACAGTTGATTGTCCTCTGCAGGAAGCGGCAATACTCAGAGCGAACTCTAGATATTGATGAGGATCGCACAACAAAACTGTCAGGGCGCTTTTTCGGTAGGGGTCGATTTAGGAGTTCAGATGGTTAGGCAGGGCTGCAGCATTGCCCTGGTTCAGGAGCCCTACACATCTGATGGATGTGTTAGGGGTTTGCCTGCAGGAATGCGGGTCTTCCCTGATACCAGAGGAAATGCTGCGATTATCATAAGGGATGTCAACTTAGTTTGTGTGCCTGTTTCCTCCAGCGAACGAGGTGTTTGCGTAACCGTAGAAGGCGCTTTTGGCAGGATTTTTCTTGCCAGCGTCTACTGCAAATACAGTGAGGAAATTGACCCGTACATCGAGTATATGGATGATTTATTTTCGCTAGCCGGCACAGAACCCCTTATAATCGGTGTTGACGCCAATGCGACCTCTCCTCTTTGGTTCAGTAAGGTATCTGGACTCTTAACTGGTACCCGGAACCAGGAGCGAGGGGAGCTTCTTGGTGAATGGATTGTTGCACGCAATATCCATGTCATCAACGAGCCGAGTGAGGTATATACCTTCGATGTGGTCAACGTTGGCAGGAGTGACATTGACGTTACTTTCGCCAACGAGGCAGCTTTTAGGGCGTTTAGTTTTAGGTGGCGGGTTAGCGCAGGTGTGAGTGATCACAACTGGATCCAGTTTGAGATCGCTCACGAAACAGAGGATAGAGACACGGTTTCTGAAATGAGATGGTGTGTGCGAGGAGCTGACTGGAATGTTTATGGTGCCCGTATACTTGCGGAGGTATCTTCCTTACCACCCGAAGTGTATGGCGGCTTGAGCATTGACCGGCAAGTCGAGCACATTAACGAGTGTGTTTGGCGGGTTAACGATGAGCTCTTTGAGAGAAGCCGCAAGGCAAATCGTAAAAGGGTAAATTGGTGGACCCGCTGTCTGACAGAGAAGCAAAGGGTGGTTAGAAACCTAAGGAAGCGATTCCAAAGGGCTAGGGCGACTAACGCTGAGAACCTGGCTCAGCTGGGCATTGCCTTTCGGCAAGGGCTCACTGAGTACAAGCGACTAATAGTCAGTACGAAAGAAGCTCATTGGCGAAACTTTGTGTCTGGGAATAGGGATGATCCCTGGGGCAAACTGTATAAGATTTGCAGGAGTATTAAAAGGACTGCTGATATGGAAGGACTGTCTGACTGCATTACTAGGTCAGTTCTCTCCGAGAGAGGAGTGTTTTGAAGACTCTTTAGTTGAAGAGCCTCCGACCCCTCCGGAATTAAGGACCGACGAAGTTGAGCAGGGGGTTTCACTTCATAACTGGAGAGATGGTGAAAGCCATCTGGAAAGCTGTTCCCGAACACATGCTCTTACTCTATAGGAAATGCATCGCCTGTAGCTACTTCCCCCGGGATTGGAGGGAGGCAAGGGTGGTCGTGCTCCTGAAATCCCCCGATAAGGATAGATCCGATCCTAGATCGTATCGGGGCATCAGCCTTCTTCCGGTACTTGGCAAAGTGCTGGAAAGGGTCATGGTGGAAAGGATTTCTGAGAGTATGATGGAACCAATGTCTCCTTTTCAATTTGGCTTTACTAAAGGCAAATGTGTAGAGGACGCTTGGTCTTTTCTTAAAGACAGAGTCCAGACCAACAGCGCCAGTGTGATTATTGGCATCTTTATTGATTTTAAAGGTGCTTTCGATAATCTGAACTGGCAAAAAATACTCACCAGGTTGAGAGAATTGGGTTGCCAGGAAATTGGGCTTTGGGAAAGCTATTTTTCTGGAAGAAGAGCGGGTGTGGCTAATGCACACGACAACGTTTGCGTTGACGTGGAAAGAGGGTGCCCCCAGGGGTACATCTGCGGTCCTTTTATCTGGAACCTCATGATGGATCCACTTCTGTGGCAATTGAATGAGCTCTGTGGATGCTGCGCTTATGCAATGTCTCCACAGAGGCAATGCAAGTTTTGTTGGGAGTACCACCTCTGGATCTGGAGGCGATACGTCGTGGTATCGCTTTCAAGATAAGAAAAGGTCTCCCTCTTAATGAACGAGACTGGGTTTCCCCAGCAGAAGTGGATGGCATATCCCTGAGGCAGCGTAAGACCTTGCTACACGCATGCGTTCTATCTAGATGGCAATCTAGGTGGGATTCTAACGAAAACGGCAGGGTTACTTACGGCTTCCTGAGGGATGTGCTGACCATGACAGTTTTTCCTGAACGGAACTTCACCCTCAGCCTGGGCTTTTTATTAACCGGGCATGGCTCCCTTAATGCATTCTTGCATAAAAGAGGGCTTAGTGGGGCGGCAAGCTGCTCATGTGGAGCCACCCATGAGGATTGGCTTCATGTACTCTGTGAGTGCCCAAATTATTCAGATGTTAGGGACTTGCGTGCTATGGGCATCATCTACAACGGTGATGCCTACGACGTCAGTGGAATTCTCATTGACACCGTACGGTTCGAAAGAACCCGTAGCTTTGCAAGAGAAGTATTCCTTAGAAGACGCAGTAGGCAGTTAGCGGGTGGGTCCTTTTAAAAGTTAGGGAAGCCCTAAGTGGCAAAGGCCGCCAGTCCTGGGCAGTGAGGTGCCCAACTGGAAGTAACCTCAAGGTTGCGAAGCTCGACCGGAAGCTATATTCTGGTACCACGGGAGGTCAGGAGCCCCCGGAACTATGGTTCCGGCCTGACCTAGGAGTTGGTCCCCTTGTGGGAGTATCGTGGTGGCTGTACCCAAAATCGCGGGGAGAGCAGAACTAATGGTGCTTGGACATCTCATGGCTTAGCATGTGTGTAGTCTACTACGACCTGTGCTAAACCGTGGGATTGCTATGGAACCAACTGGTCTGCTCGATGTGGAGTTGCACTGCAACCGGGTGCCATGACCCACAGAATGGCTGAGGTATTAGATAGGCTTCGACCCTTCACCAAAGGGGAATTGCGTGCCACTGGTACTGGTGGTAGTACTTGTACTACCCGAAGGGCGCTTATCAACGCATTGTTTTGATATCTCGTGCGAAGACGCACCGTAGGCTTGAGCCTTCACAGCAGGTACCTACGTTAAACACTAGTGACATCTGTTGTCCTAAATAATGGATAAAGTACAAAAGTGGTTGTATACAAACCCAATAAAATAAAACAACAAACAACGGAATATTCCATGGTGATAACAGCCGTCGCATCAATAGTATAAATGGCATTAAGATCTTATATAGTAGTTAGTCTTAAAAATATCAATAGAGAGTACGCATTTCGTCGTAGCATAAAATAAATAATCTTTTTACTCAACCATCAACATTAACTCGCATGGACAACTATGTATGTATATATCGCGTGTTCACGGATCGGCAAGCCATCATCTTTGTTTGTTTACGCGCCAGAAAGCAAAACGAAACACGTAGTTTACCACAAAGCGTTGCATTGAATGTTAACCTAATGTCTTTCCCATGTACATCAAAGACATCGAATTCATTTGAATTACGAACGAGCTTCTTTTAATAACAAAACGAAGCTCAAACCGTACACAGTACGGCCAATATTGCCAATCTTAACGAGTTGGAAGGTTGAATGGGATTCATAATCGCTTAAGAAGAGTTACAATCAAATCAATTTTAGGCGATAGGAAATTCACCGGGTCATCTAGTCCAATAAATAGAACTCAATCAATGTCATTTCTTATAGTCTTAAGTCAATACAGTAAATCAATCAATCTGCCTGAAAAATATTTTTAACCCTAGACCGCCATCTTTGGTCAAAACGACGACGCGCCATCTTATTTTCGAGTTATTTTCATGTTTTTATTGCTTGTTTCGATCTTAATTTTCCTACAGCACTAGTCCATTGCAAGCTGTTGGTAGACGTAGACGTACAGCGGACAGCATACATCGTAATGCCCAAAACACATGAGCAGAATTGTGTATGCAGTGAAATTATAATACACATGTTTTAATTCCGGAAGCTACATATAAATGCTTTATGCAGCGCTGTTTTGCAACACATCTCTATTTCTCCCCTCTCCCAAATTTTTAATTGCAGGAGCGAAGATCGCACAACCTTCCCTTTTAATTTATAATCGTAAAACATTATAATGCAAAACCCAATCCCCCCCAGGCAGACCAACCAAACGATATCCCTCACGGTCGTAATTTCTAAATTCGCTGCAATCGACAATGTAGGCTCAACACAGAAAAAAAAAACAGAAGTTTAGGAAATTTGGTATCACCAATTTTGAAGTTTTGAAAATATTTCCGTTATTTTTGGCAACAATATAGTAAAATTCGTAACAAATATTGGAATTACATATATTCCTTTACATAAAAATGCACATTTTCATTTTAATTTTTGCCATACGGCCATAGTTTGGGTGTTTTTTTTTTTTTTTTTTTTTAAATAAGAGCTGTGCCTTCACTTTTGTGGATGACTGTATATTAATTTTACATAAATTATTTGTTCATTTTATGCCAATTTTTGATTTTTAGTGAAAGACAAGTGTGGACCAAGAACGAAGTAAATTGCCTTATCTCAATAAGAACCAAGCATGAACATCATTTCAAAGACGGAAAAAAGAAGAAAAGTGCGAATGGAAAATGATATTTCAAGAAATTAAAAGCGTAAATCCAAATTTTGTTTTTGCCATGGAAGCATGCAAAACAAAATTCACAAATATTTTTACTACTTACAAACGAAATAGTTTGAGCGGTCTTCATTTTATCCGACTAATTTTTAATTTTCGGAATGATTCTTGATTTTAAGTCAAGACCCAATTTAATGTGTTTGAATATCAGAGGGCTTCGATAAATTACTTTCTTTCTCATTTCAATTTGTCCAATAAGCTGATTTTTCCCACTTTCTCCCACAAGGGCAGTTAACAAGAAATTTCTAAAGCATATGCGATGGCAATTTAATGCACATGACAGTCGTAGAATTGCAAATGATCATCGTGTCGTTGAAGGGATCGTCACGGCAATGACGTTTTCGAATTCGGCCGGAGTCCTCGCATCCAATCACTGAGAAACAACGTTCGGCCTCAACATCCAATCCGAAGAAGAAGTCGCCCTAAACAGATGACAACCCGGAGCACTGATAACATTCCTAGCCACTCGCCGAGATGTACTCGTAGCCAGAGGGAGAGAATGTAATCAGCAGCCAGCAGCCTTATTTATATTATAAAATAAATTTCAATGTAAACCCTTACGGTATGCAATAAATATAACACTTTTAATATGTTATAATGCCAATTTCGTTGTATAACTCTTTTAATATGATACAGTGGACGCTCGATATAGTGAACAATTAAATATAGTGAACAATTAAATATAGTGAACACATAATATTTTATACAGGCTATTCTAAATAGTGAACAAAAAAAAATTTCGCTACAGTGAACTTATGTTTTTTTAACCATAAAGTGAAACCACTTGTCATAGGAAAAGCTCAGAAACCTCGTTCCTTTAAAAATGTGCCCTTGCCTGTGCATTACAGGAATTTCAAATCGGCTTGGATGACCTCAGCCATTTTTCAGGACTGATTCCATACTCTATTTGTTCCAGAAGTACAACGTTTTCTTCGCCAAAACGGGTTACCAGTTAAGGCCTTGTTAATTTTGGACAATGCCCCCCGCCATCCTCCAGAAAGTGAGCTTCAGCTCAGGTGCTTATTACAGATATTTAAAGATTTTTTTGAATGTTAGGGAAAATTACTTTTTTTTTTTTCAGACAACATAACGGAGTGTCAATAAAAGACGACGGACAAATTAGGAGCTTCAGTCATTACGAAATGCTGGAAAAACGTCCTTTCGTTTGAAGAAGACCCGAAAGACGATTTTGAGGATGAAGATGAAATACCTATCAGCATTTTTCGCAACAATTTAGCGTCTAATGCTAACACAGTGGCCACGGAAGAAGTAATTAATCTTCTGAACCATATAGCAGGACTAGCACATACGGCAGCCGATTTTAATAATTGGAACGAAGATCAGGTATTCTCAGATATTGGAGAAGCTGTTGGTAGACGTACATGAAAACGAAAAACAACAACAACCAGAAGTAGATCATCCGATTTTTTCAGTATCTTCTAGAGATGCTGTTCAATTATTTGAGAAAGCACATCAATGGGCAACTAGCAATAATGTAGATTACACGGATGTTTTGGTCTTTAAAAGGTTACTAGAAAGGGCGATATTGGTTGACGTAAATTAAAAAAAAAAGCAAACGGAGATGACTAACTATTTTAGCACAGCTAAGTTTGTTGTATTTTTGTTTTTTAAGTACATGAAATGTATTATTATTTTATCTACAAAAAATGTTTACTGTTGAAGAGAAATTCAACAAACGAAATTCAAATCACAAATGATTCCCAGAGTTCAGAGTCTTACGATGGGGTTACTGAGCTGGATGTTTGCGAAAAAAGCATAAAAACATCCGCAAAAGTGCACTAGAATACCGTTTTAGAGACAGTCCATATGGAATTTATAGAAACGAGCTACATAGAGCCATTTGGCATCCCTGGCAAACTAGTCCGTCTGTACAGACGCTCTCTGTTCTGTTAAGGTCAGTAACAACTTGACAGAGACCTCCGATTTCAAAAAAGGTTTCAGACAAGCGGAAGCGCAGTCATGTGACTTCTTTAAATACTCAAAAGAATTGTGCGGAAATTACAAGTGAACACTGGAGGCACAATCTTTCAAAAGTCTGTGCAACTACTGGTGTACGCCGATAATAATTGGGGGAACTCAGCGAGCTGTCACCGTTGCATTCATTATTTTTGAAATGGAATCTGCCAAAATGAATGCAGCGCTAAATGACGGCAAAACCAAGTACAATATATGGTATACTGTCAACAAAAAAGAACGTCATAATCTACAGCTATGACTCGAGGTAGTAAAGGACTTTGTCCTACCAACACCTTAGCAGATTTGAAACGAAGAATCACGTTTGCCAATCGCTGTTTCTTTTGGCTAAGCAGGCAATTAAGTAGTAAGGCCATATCCCGAGTAAATAAGCATATTTTCGAAACTTTGCTGAATATTCGGTATGCACAACTGCTTTCGCAACTCTTGCAGGAATTTCGGCGGTTATCCTTTCTCATTGCGGCTTCTTTGTTGTGCTCAGTATTTTATACGTAAGGTGGCAATCCTCAAACGTCGAGCATATTATAAAACATGGCACCTTCGTTTAGGAAGCCACATACAGTAAGACATGCGTAGCACATAATCGGAAGTTGTTAGAGTGCAAGGCTTCTTAGCTGCCATCTAAATACAACATCCGGGTCTTCAAAATCATCGAGTAGGACACTACATGCGACATCAGATTTAGATATAAAGGTGGATACAGTATCGATCCCAAATCTTGATGATCTCTTCGAAATGCTTGTCCACGAAGCTTACAAGCTCCCAAAAGCTTACAAGCTCAGCGAACTCCAACAGGCAGTCAGTGCAACTGCTGTGCCCTTAATTGGTGGGCTTTTCTTAGGTGGATATGAGGAAATGTGAGCAGGCTTAAAAAAGAATTTCGACAACCAAAACTTTTTGGCCGAAATACATGTACCCCGCTTTTTCAACATAAAAACAGCCACAGAAGAGTCTGCAAAGGCTATGCTGATAATAGTGGACACAGGGCAAGAATCATTGCGTGAATTAAACGTCTGACTCAAGTCAGATTCGAAGGTTGAGGGATGTTCTTGCGATTTTAGAGAAGAGAGCGCATAGTCTATCGACATATATTATTCGTATTTCTCAACAAACTCCACCGTTGTCAAAAAGACAGCAGCATCGAAATGAACGCACTATTAAATCTTGTTTGACTGCAGCAGAAGGTTTTTAGTGTTGTTACTGTCAACGATTTCACGGTTTCAAATCTGGTTGGCATTGAGACCAGAATAACGTTTCGAGGCATCGAAAAAAGTTGGTTTATGTTTCAACTGTCTTAAGAATCGTCATTCTTCGAAGAAGTGCCCGTCAGGTGGATGTCGTCAGTGCGGTCGTAAGCACCATACCATGTTTTGCCGTGACAGTAATGCTCAACCTTTGGTTCCATTATCACCAAATGATTCAACGCATACACAAGTGTTACCACAATCACCTTTGTGATCATCAGACGTGGTGGCAACACATGTAACCCGAAGCAATCAGACGATTTTACTACTTGCAATAGAGCGTGCTTATGCAATTAGTGATCTCCTACAACAGCGCTTAGCTCGTATCCTTTGTGATCTTGGATCGCAGGTAAGTTTAATCTCAGATCGTTTGGCTAACAAAATGGATCTTCACCGAACCAAATGCGAGGTAACTATTGTATAAAAGGAATCGATGTACTAGGTCATACTCGTACATATTGTAAAGAAAGCGCTTCGCTTACAATTAAATCTATTTTTTTCCGATCTTGCATATGCATATAAGTCCAGCGGTGGACGGTGCTAGTCTTGGACATATGGAATTAGTTAGTCAATCTGGTGACTATTATTTCAATTATTACTCCCACTTTATTCAGTTACAGCAAAGTTCCGATTTGTATTTAACACCTCAGCCCGTACCAGTACCGCTCACTGAGCGATACCCAGTTAGTTGGTCCCAAGATCCAGAACTCTTTGCTTAACATCATTCTGACGGCAGATGTTGAGAAAATTTTCCGCCAGAAACTACGAGTCTCCAGAGCATCGAAAACTAGAACGAATTCTATGGAGAGAATTACCGAAAAAAGACTTTGGTATTTATCAGCTGAACACGGTCATTTATGGAATGGTCTGCAGCCCGTTCAATGCAGCACGAACTCCAATGTACATATGACAATTTTAGGGAGATGGTTGAATGCAATCAGGTTTTAACAGAACGGGACTCGATATTAAGGTCGATTTATGTCGAGGACTTTTTGACAAGCTGCAATTCCATCCATGATGCGACATTGTTAGCTACCAATATTGACAAAATTCTGTCGGCCGGACATTTCAAACTTCGAAAATGGAATTTAAATAGTCTTCAGGTAATTCAAGATCTAACTAGTGAAATACATAGTTCCTTATTTTGATTACAGCATCGATTCTACGCCACCTTCAGTGATTGGACTAAGATGGAATCCATCGAGCGATGAGCTATTCTTCTCCGTGAGCCTGAATAAATTTGCAAAATTCCCTACAAAATTGTCGTCACTGGAAAGGTTTTTATGCAGACATTTTGATCTGCGGGCATTACTTGGGATGCCATTCTTCCTTCCATTCATGTTGGTCGTCGTCATTCATTAAGTTCAGACGTGCTTAAATTTCGCTCCGCTTATTTATTTTCATTTAATTTTTTCCTGCCTAATTTGCAATAATTCGCACAAGCTATTTCTCGATCATCGCCTTTGTTGTGTTTTGCTGACTCCTTTTGTTTATTGAGTAAAAGTGCCTAATAATCTTAAAGTTAACCCAATTCTCATTCACCGCCTTTTGTGTAAATTTTCAACTGACTTACCCTAACTTATTCATCGTCATCATGTCTAAATTATGTGGAAATGAAAATTTCTCCTTAACAAATGATCCAAATGCTGCTATGGTCTGCAGTGGTCTTTGTTGCAAGTCGTTCCATGCCCTATGCATTGGCTCGAGTAAGAGATCCATTGCGTACTTATGAGATTTTAAAAACAACTTTTTGTTCTATTGTGATGAGTGCAAGGACATCACTACGTCCCACATCTTGCTTGCAATTAAGTGTCTCAGTGATTCGGTCAATAACTTTGCGGCGGAAAACAACCATACATTGAAATCAATTCAAAATCAATTCACCAAATATGATGACATTATAAAATCAGTTGAAGACTTATCAATTTCCCTCGAGCAATCTGCAATCTACTATATAATAAGAGTCAATTAAACCATTACACCATTCTCTTTTCCAAAATAAGCCGTGGTCACAAAACCAAGACCACTCAAAAATGGTTACAAGAAAATGTACCAGACTATTATTTTTTTTATTATTTATTAGTTTTTTTTATCCCGATTTTAAACCGAAAAAAGCAGGCGATTATTGAATTTTTTTTTTAAAAGGTCGCCATTTTGTTATTTTTCACTCAAATCTTTTAAATCTGCTACGGGAAAGACTGACAACCCTACTGAATAATAATCTTTTTGGAATTTCGATTTCAGATGATTACAAAAGGAGCAATCAGGGGGTTCAGCCACCTACTTTTTTTTGGAGAGACCCGCTTTACCTGACCAAAATGACGTTAAAATATTTTTTTTTTACTTAACAAAAATTTGTTAGTATTATTCAATAGCTAAATAATAACATATAATTATCATAAGAAGATTGTAGTTCATTTTCCGCAAACAAAAACCCTTAAAAACCTTCAAAATTTAACCTCGGACATGAGACTACCCCCTTAATGAAATAGCAACCGTGAACGGAAGTGTTTTGTTTTGTGCTTACCTTACAGAAACACTATTGTTTTACAATAGGTTATCGGCCCAGGTCACTTAATAAGAGTTTAGAAAAATAGTCAAAATTTATTTAATCGGTTCGATTTTTATTTACTAAAAAAAAATTTGCGGCGGGTTTGTACAGCATAGAGAAGCTGGACGATACAGTGAAAAGTGTCCTTATCCACTCGAAGTTGTGGCTGATATTTAGCGGAAAGCTTGTGAAAGCTGAGAATGAAACGGCTGCGGAGAAGGCAACTTTTGTAGCAAAGGACGAGAAGGCGTTGGCAAGTATAATGCTTTGCATTAAACCATCGCAAATAAACCAAGTAAGGCATTGTGAAACGTCGTCGATGGCTTGGAACAAATTGAGAGAAATATATCAGCTTCATAGGCCAGCTCGACAAATTATTTTATTTAAGAAGCTCTTGGCACTTAAATTGTCTGAGGATGCCAACATGACAGAGCATGTGAACATGTTTAGTGATTTTCTCGAGACTCTTAACGAAATCGAAATTGAAGTGCCGGACGAGATGGCAGCAATAATTTTGTGTTCCAGTCTCCCACAGTCCTTTGACAATTTCGTTGTGGCCATAGAAACACGTGACCCTTTACCATCTTTAAAAAAGCTCAAGGTTAAGCTACTTGAAGAAGAAGCGAAAAGAAGCGAGACGACAAGAGAAAGGAGACAAGGCAGAGAGTGCAGGCGCAATCAAGCATTTATGGTTCGCACATATACTCCGGCGCCGTATTTGGTTGTCCAACACCAAGTGTTGCCATGAATGATGTCGTACAGGGGGTTTCTTTGTTATAATTTAATTATGTTACAATATAGATTCATTTAGTTATACTTTCATATTTTTTTACATCTTTATTTTCACCATTTATATTAGTTTTTAAATTGTGACTTGTTATTGTAAACTTATTTTAACTAATTAATTTACTTCTGAGTGAAGTAATCCACAGAGCCCAATCTCTTAGTTTACCAAAGACAGGTGAATCCCATCTGGGATGAATTGAGTAACTCTACTATTATACTTGGAGAATTTTTTTGTTTTTATTTATTTTGAACCAAATGAGCCCGTGGGAGCATAAAAATTCAAAAATTGTCAAAACAAGGATCACCCTAGTGTGTATATCCATAAAATTTGTTCAGTTCTCAAAGCGTTAAAGGTTACTTTGATGGTGAACATAAGCCTTTAAAATATATTCAGCAACCTAAATGAATCACATATTCAAACAATGTCTTGTCTGAATACACTCGAACTGTTGGATAAATTTAAAAAATACAGCGTGGTTGATGAAACGTGCTACCAAAACAAAACGTAATAACTTTTTTTCTGTGTAATTATATTTAACAAAAACGGACACTTTGAACGATTAAATCAGGATTTCGATTGGGCGGCGCTATCATACCTTGCAGGCCGTAATTTTTTGATGTAGTTTCAAACATTTTTGATTTTTATTGTATTTTGAGGTTTTTAAAAAGAACAATCAGCAATCTCTACTTGAGGAGCATTTCGAAAATAGTATATAAAATACTTATTTGCAAAGAAATTACAAAAACGTATCCAATAATACATGTGTTAACGGCTGCCATTTTGTCAGCTGCCCCTGGTCTTGAAATCTTATATAATGTAACAGTAAATGTCAGCTGTAAATTAATTATCTATCACCGCATATTGCACGTGATTTGGCATTACTCCTTTGGCCGCGGTTGGCACTCCTTTCCATGGTCAGTCATTGGCAGCTATGTTAATTTCCGGCTGATCAGCCATCTTTCATTTTGTTCTTGAAGCCATGGGAAGAGGTGCAAACCGCGGTAAGTACGTCTGTATAAATCTCAAAAACGTAAAATAATCAAAATAACTTTTTAAAAATAAACGACACAATTATCAACAGAGTTTGAGCGTGCGACTTTTTCTTTTTCCCCGTTTAAGAACAGTCAGCCTAAAGCACTTTTAAATAATTTCATAATTATTTTAAAGTGGCAACTTTGATATGCTGATTGACATAATGTGAAAATAACTTCTGCTCCTCTAACAATATTAGTATACGGCACTACAGAACAAAGAAAACCGCATGAAAAAATTTATCGGCTTTTTTCAAGAATGCCTGTTACCGCGGTTCTTAATTTTTGTGTTCCTACCAATTGTAAGTTGTAAAATAATTACTATAAAATGGATTAAAAATAAAAGAAACCTTAGGTACATTTCGTAGAAAATAAAATTGGATTTGATCACAAGAAGTTCTCCTGTTTCTGTTTGATCTTATTTTGGAATTTTTTATCAGGACTTGCGAGTCCAATCTTTAAAATTTGGATGCGAATTCTAGCGTGCGGTGCAGCAAGAAACATTTTAGGCCAACTTTACTGTTGAGGGTTTGGAGTTCTGGAACAATGATGAAATAATTCTTGCCGGAGATACCAGCACATTTCAGAAAAACGATGCAATCGATATTAACAGTAATGAAGATTCTAGCCCTTCAGAAATGCAATCGAACACTTTTCAGAAAGCAAAGCATACCGAAGCGGTTGAAAACTTTAAAATGTGTATTGAATGCCCCGAAGATAACAACTTTGAAAGTTCCCAAATATTTGTCCTAAGAAATCTACAGGAAAAAGCTGTAAATTTAATTTAAGGAATTTTCTTTTTATGAATAGAAACAATATACGTACTCTAATTTAATTTTTCGTGCAAGGAAATTAAGAATTTTTATGGACATTATATCATTCGTTATACGTTAATAAGACTGTATTCTCTTATTTTAACCCCTATTCGTGTCAACGCACATTGGCTTCCCACGGACTGTTGGAAACTGCAATCGTCATCAACAGCTCCATGCACATGCATGTGACCGTGTGAACACATTAAAAATGTGTTGATGCAACCCCAACTCTATATCAATAAACGGATCATGCGTATCTGAGCCCAATCCTAAAATAATATTTGTATGTAATGTAAGGTGGTAACTTGTGCAAACCATCTCTTAACAAATATTCTAACTTTGTACATATTATAGGTTAAGGAATTTATAATTTATGATTATATAGATATAACACATGGCATGTAGTCTTTTAACTCTAAGAACAATTTGTATGCAAGCACAGATTTTACCACAAAGTACGAAAAGTGCATTAAAAGAGCAACCTGGTTTCAAGTACCAGTTGCGACGCTATATACATAAGTCACTATATTAACAACGCGTTCTACTTGGAATATACGACGCGATCACAACTGGTGTGTTCCCGAGAATATTCTGCATCTAGTGAATTTCATCACGGAATTACGTCCCGGAACTCTGGTCAAAATTTTTAGATTTTTAGTAGGAACTCAGCGACTTGGGAACAGCAGCAGCCGCTTTGCATTTTAGCAACGGACATTGTCTCAATAAACTTCAGTACATTCTGAAGTATATCTTGGTGAACTTAGCGATCAAGAATATTCGGTCAACTTAGTAACCGACAATTTCATTGCAAATCGACGATTAGCGATGTGGGGTTCAAGACCGCGCCTTACCCGTGGCAAACTACTACTGGAGAAAAGTGTCGGATTGGCGGCCGACAATCTTCATTATGATACACAATATTTGGTAGCGCAAACGTAGCATTCCGTAATTTGCACATTAGCAAAGAAGGAACAGGTGCATCGTCTCTACGAAGGTA